>OV656767.1:13750000-15000000 GCA_927399505.1 Luperina testacea
TTTTCTTTTTATTGTTTGATATACCAGAATTATTGGTAACATTTTAAAACCAGATACTTCGAAGGTCATAAAAAAATACAGTCTTGCTACAAAAATGGTTCTCCCTCTAATTCCTTACAGGAGATTTTAACACCAACTTGTAAAATAATATTGACCATAATTGCAGAATTTTGAGGTCAGTCTGCGGGTAGACATCCGTGGGGTAGACTCGATATCCGTGGGGTAGACACATCTTCAGAAATCTGGGTACTTACTTAAAAGGTTATGTCTATTGTTGTTAACAAAGTCTATTGTGCTCTTTGAAGGACAAACAAACTAATTACAGTGCAAAGCTGATTGTAAAATATATATGAAGTAGATTATGAATGTGCAGTTTATAGTAAACGAACAACCATTAAAGATGATAAAACTTTACTTTTGAATTCGTTATGATATTAAACCTTATCAGAGTCAACAACTTTGTGAATCATACAAATAAAGATCTAAAATATAATAATGGTGATGCTGCAGTCATTAGAAAGTGCAACAACCACTTCTCCCACAATATTTGACAACTTTCTGGTACTACTTAAAAAATGTGCAGAACGAATAAGTTAATAATCCACAATCGTCTTTTCACAAAAATGATTCCATTGATGTTACTAAAGTGACGTAATATATTTCGTAATATGGAATCACATCGTCGGTGACCAATTTTTGGGAACGCAACGTATAATTTATTATTTCTCTAGTCACGGAATGAACGAATCTTTTCTGCTTATGTGTACTCACTTTCTATTGCGTAAGTTGCTTAACGATACTAGCAATATTTTGGAAACTTTGTCTAGTTAGAAGCGACAATTTGATGGCTTTTCTTTTTTGTTACTCGAGTTTCGTTACGTTTCATATTGTGTTGTTTGTTTAATGGACTATGACGGTTCTCTCATTTATCAGCATTAATTTAATCATGATGAAGAGTATAAAAGCAGTTGTTTTTATTGAAATTTTCATCGATGCTCCATTTATTATAGATAATATTCTCTGTTTACATTCAATTTAAAATAAAATGCGAAACCACCTCTTATTAAACGGGATACCAAAAAAAAAACAAAACTATTGTTTTTCAGACGGAATTTAATTACGATGAGAACACACATAAAATGAACTTTTAAAAAAAAGAGTATGATAAACGAATACCTATATAAAATTGCTCATATACCTACCAGAAATTGGATCGTGAGTTATAACGGAACGTAAATCGATTGAAAATCATCTAACAGAAAAAGTATTACCACGTAACTACAACGAGCGAGTTCTCTATTATTAACGTTCTCCGTTACGGACAAATAATGGGAAGGTCAACTTATTATGAGTACAAAATTACGCAGAAGTTCAATCGATCTTTATCATTGAATGCATAATGATTTGTCGTGTCCCGTTTACTCTGATATCGTTTAAGCTGTTTAAAATCATTTATTGTATGTATTAAGCTTGGTACGCTTTGCCAAAAAAGGTACATTAGAAGACCGATGGATGATTCAGATGATATTTGGAACAAGGTGGTAAGTAGAAGTGTCAAATAAGGTCAACAAAAATAATAGAAGAACATAACGAATACAAATTCTTTGTAAATCATGAATTTCATTAGCAATTCGCATAATTATAAACTTTTCCCAAAAAAAAAGAGACTGGCCGTAATCAGTGAGTTTTTAACCGTCTCGAAATGAAGGGTTGTGAAGGTGGATAAAGCAAAAAGTTGGAAAAAGGTAAAAAGCGCGTTTCGTTCCAACGACCACCAACACTGTGGGTGGACTACACTTGTCAATCATCGTAGCTTTTGCCTCGTACATTGCAATCTCCCTAATAGACTCCCATGTTCTATAGTTACCGCTTTTTATTGCGTATATTGATTGTTCGCTGTTTTTACTATGTATTTCTTGTGTGTAATTTAATAAATAATCTTGTCTAAAGGTGGAGCAGGTGGTCGTAATTGATTTTTAGATGACATGCTTTATGAACTAATTTGTTGCTATGGCAATAAGTATGACTAGCCTGAAAGCTGTGAATAATTACGGTTTTATTTTTATTTTTGCAAATACCCCTGGAGCTGGTTTTGTTAAGTACTTTTAAATGTTTCTATCAGTCCAGTCCTCATTGATATCCATTACCGTAATTTTCGTAACCATCAGAACTCGAAAAGGTGCTCAAACAAACTTGAAATGAACTTGATTTTATAAAGTCATCGTAACGTAATTATAGTTTTTCTGATTTTATGATTAATGTTGCTCATCTTGAATCAAAACACGTCAAGAACCCCATCTTTAGCCTCAGAGCATCAGTTTTTATTGTATAACCGAGGGTCGTGGCCCGATAACCTGATAGTTAAGAGGTTGTGGAACAATCGAGTGGCGTTCGTGAGAACAGTATGCGCCCACTTCAAGCTAATGCACCTAAACTATAGGACGCTTTCAACAAAATAGAGTAAGAGCGGTGTCACGATGTCGTTTAGAACTCCACAAGTCTACAATATAGGATCTATACACTACGATACAAGACCTATATGGCTTTACTACCGCCTTATGTTTTTAGACTTACCTCGTAGTTATAAAAGACGATTTTCTACTAAGATTTATTAATTACAACCTAAAACATTGGGTCTTGAAGCATGAAATTTTGTACAAGAATTCCTCATATTATAGTGAATGTGAGCGGCAGGGCAGTATTACTTTAGATACCTAGATTTTTTTTATTGGTCTTAATTTAGTTTTTTTTAATATTTAATTTTATCTTGTTGCTGTGCCCTTACAGGGGCCATATTTTTATACAGACGCCAGCACATCAAGCTACTACAATCTGTCAAATTTCTTTAATAGATTTTCAAATTTATTGCTAAAGCATTAGGTTCAAAGTTGATTGGGAATTTTTGAAAGTTTCGTGTAGCTTGATGTGCTGGCGTCTGTACCTAGCTTTATGCCTTTGCTCGTACAATAAATGAATATGATTTTTTTTATTTACTTCCTAAATGGATAACACCTTTAGAGCAAGAGGTAACCCCTTTAGGGCGTGAATTAAAAAAAAAACATCAATAAGTTTTGTATGGAAGTTAAGGTTTGTATGGAATTTTGTAATACATATTTGCCGATAGGAAATCCCATCGCGCACTTGGCTTGTTACTCGTATAAGTTATAGTAATGAAAGAGCAGTCCAAAATAAACTTGAGTTTGAATCTTTGAATACACAACTAAAGAGTATGCGTGCGGACGTAGAAGGAATGAGTATAATGTGTGATCCATTTATAGAACTGGGAAGTGAAGCTCGTACTATATACTTATACGGAGTTTCAGAGCTAACAAGCTTCTTTTGTACGTTTTTTCATTACGTCAGCCGTAGTCATTCACGGTTGAATATTAGTCTCGTTACGATAGAAGATACATAAATTGACAAATGGGCTATGGCCAAAACTGAGCAAAAGTGCTGCTCTTCTTCTATTTTATCCTGAAGCCCGTTTCCACTAACACTAAATGACTCCTAAATGTATGCCAAAATAAAAAGAAAGCTGTTAGATTTTCAACGAGTAACATTCACGATCGATGCCGAGTTTGATCTAACTCTTTGCATTCATTCTAATTTATACCTTAATACAATTGAGAGGGGTCTGTGGCTAAGTACGAGTATTAACAGCCGCACAGTTCGATCGTTCCGGTTAAGCTACACTTGCCGCGGTTGGTCTGTGGATGAGTGAGCTCCTTTACATACCAAGACCCCTCCGTGCCGTGAAAGCACGGTAAGCCGTTGGTCCCGGTTGTCATTCGTGGATCTTTGACAGTGGTTACGGGTCGTCAGAAGCCCTAAAGTTTGACAACCAGTCTTACCAAGGGGTATCGTATTATCCAGTAACTGGGTCGTGGAGGTCAGATAGACAGTCGCTCCATGTATAGTACTGGTATTCAGCTGCATCAGGTCAGACAGGAAGCCGACCCCAACATAGTTGGTAAACGGCTAGGCAGATGAAGACCTTACTACAATTAGATAAGAGACAGTGTTTTTTGGTTTTGGAACTGATAATTCAAATCTGCTACATTAGCGCCATTTTCAAAATTTATTTAGATGTTATCAGTAGGTATAGCTGTGTCAGTGACAACGAAACATAGTCACTTTTTACGATAGCCACGGATGGAACGGAGGTGGCGTCTCTATGATGCACAAATAAAATCAAGATTAATGCTAGAAATCGGTTCTGCTCGATTTCATCAATTATGAATGCTTAGCTTTGACGTCAATTTAAGTTTTTTATTATACTTTGACAAGATTTTAATACCTATTTGTGAACGTAAAATAAAACACCAAAATTTGTTATGATAAAAGTTTTATTGGCAGTTTGTTATTTTTGCTTTTCCGAGCAAAAAGTTACTCCACTTTCCTAAAACTTGACGCCGTTTGAAACTTTAGGCATTCAGCTTACTTTTTTGTCAGTATTTGAGACAGATTTGAGGAAACTTCTTTAGAAATACACGACTGCTCTGCTGTTTCATTTATTATTAACATCCTCTTTATTATAACAACCTCTCACAAAGAGGAGGTCTGTGTCCCAGCAGTGGGAACATTATAGACTGATTATACAATCTAAACTACACAATATGGCTAATTTTAATGAATATAGTGTAACTTGCGAAATACTTTTGCCAACGATTTATTTACCTGAACGCAATCAAATTGGACATTGTACAGACGCCAGCACATGAAGCTACTACAAGCTGTCAAATTTCTTTAATAGATTTTCAACTTTATTGCTAAAGCATAAGGTTCAAAGTTGATTGGAAAAATTTGACAGTTTCGGGTAGCTTGATGTGCTGGCGTCTGTACAAAAATAATAATGTTTAGCGCCCTGTAAGTAGCGCAGATACCAAAATACGTTAAATTCACCCAATTCGTGAAGACCAGCAAAAACATAATCTAATTTCAGGTTGCCATTGGATTACAACAAAACTGTGTATTTTACACTTTTTGTCACCATATTTTATTTTTTAGAAACTTGGCCATCATTATCTGTTGTGATGTTGCAGTTTATAGTGGGAATCAATTTTCGAATGTCAGTTACTTCGTTTTACTTGTGGGCGGTCAGTGACGTGGTATTATTCAATTAAATTTTGTGCTCCAGCGCAATTTCTTTGTTTTATTCGTTACTATTGAACTAGATCTAGAATGTGCGAAAATACATTAAATTCACCTAATTTGTGAAGAACAGCAAAAACATAATCTAAGTTTCAAGTTCTCATTGCAGTACAAAAAACTATGTATATAAAATTTTTGGTCACCATTATTTATTTTTAGAAACCATTACGTATTATCTGTTGTGACGTTGCAGCAATATAAAGTGGGAATCCATTTTCGAATCTCAGTTACTTCGTTGTATTTGTGCCGGTCAGTGACGTGGTATTATTTAAGTTTTGTGCTCTGGAGCACGAATAAAACAAAGAAATTGCACTGGTGCAATTTCTTTGTTTTATTCGTTACTATTGAACTAGATCTAGAAGAATGTACCAATATTGGATTTTGTTCTTGCAGAATCGTCAAAACAGCTCCACAGAAAATTTAAACAAGATATCTTAGGTACTTACGTGTTTACCGGTGTTTTACAGTGTCTAACTGTCTATCCATCCTACACAGTACCTATGGCTAAAGTAATTAAAACTTCAACAGCTTTGTTGACGATTCTCAGTGGTGGTGGAAATGAAATAGCGGACTGTAATTTAAGTTAGTTGGTATAATTGAGATATAATAAGAACGCGCGCCTCTTGGCGTGTCGTCGGTGTCAATGTTGGCAGCAGCGGCGGCTCTCGGCCACTCGTCCCCCGCTTCCCGCAAACCGCTATCGCCCGCCGGTCGTCGCAGTGGCTCCCAGCGCTGCGTATTGTCGCCAACAGACCTGGTCCTTCGAGCCGGATCTTAATTAGAATTAGTTGGACTATTAGCACTTATGCAATTACCAACATATCTTCTTTAAAACTGCGTCTAGGTATTCGCTAAAGATATCTTGCATTTAAAGATACGGTCTACAAAAACATACCAAAACTTTCGTAACATTTTCATCCTAACCAATTACGTAAGACTTGCCTTCTGTCCATCCAATTTATAACTTCAAAGTAGACACCGTACGTCAAGTACGCCTCTCAAAGCGAGTAACCTTCGAGATCCCGTAGCTCGTAGTACTAAGGTCATGTATGCAGCGTTATCTTTTGAACTTGAATGTCAGCGCGATTTGATACGACGCATCACTGTGACAGCTCGCTTCCTTTGTTGCTGTTATTAAATTATCTAATAATACATCGGTTGAACAATATTAACTTTTGTTTCGAGCGACTGTCGGCACATTTACAAAAGGATGCGTAGGGATGGAGATATTGAATTAATGCGTGGACCTGATAACTTGTAATGAGAACGATGTATAGTCAAGTTAACACAAAATCAATCTGCGTAGACTTTTCCCAAATATGTTAGGGTCGACTTCCAGTACATCAGAGTGCAGCAGAATACCAGTAATTTAGAAAGAGTGACTGCCTATCTGGCCTCCACAACCCAGTTACTGGGTAACACGATACCCATTGGTAAGACTGGTTGTCAGACTTTTAGGCTTCTGACTACCCGTAACGACTGTCAACGATCTGTAAATGACAGCAGGGACCAACGGCTTAAGGCTCCTACAAACAGGCGCGACACGCGATATAATCGCGCGCGACACAATGGCACCGCTCGTTGCGCGACTTGCGGTGCCTTTGTGTCGCGAGCGATTTTATCGCGTGTCGCGCCTGTTTAAAGGAGCCTTTAAAAGCAAGTTTGAAAATCAACCCATAAACAAATCAGCAATTACACAAATCCGTTGCACAAATTCGCAAGCGTCCCGTCGCTTGGTAAATAATGTTCATACACATACTGGTCAAGTGGTCATCATTTGTCTAGCCTTTTCCCAACTATGTTGGGGTCGGCTTCCAGTCTTACCAGATGCAGCTGAATAACAGTATCTTACATGGAGCTTTCTGACCTCCACAACTCACATTACTAGGTAATACGATACCCCTTAGTAAGACTGGTTGTCAGACTTTCGGGCTTCTGACGATCCGTAACGACTGTCAAAGATCCACGAATGACAGCCGGGACCAACGGCTAACCGTGCTTTCGGAGGCACGGAGAGGTCTTGATATGTAAATACGGTCACCCATCCACGGACCAACCACGGCAAGCGTAGCTTAACCTGATCAATCGACCCGTGCGGCTGTTATTACTTGTACCGGTAGGTACGATATTATTATGCAAATTAAAAACCAAATATTTATTGCCAATAAAATAAACGTCCAAGTCATCACATCACTCACTAATCCTCTTAATGATAATGTTTTGTAAAGAAAAATTCTTTATCGTATTACCCGTATTAACATCCAATAAACAAAAAGGTCCATTATTAAAACCCATGACTAATTTATGCGAAAACACTTTAATGCAGATGCGATTCGAGATAATTTCAAAGACTGTTCAATATAGCCTTTAAAACAGACATTCAGATGTCCGAATATTATTGATGAACGTCTCGCGAAAAAAGGCTTGAAGGCACAATGAGAGAACCTGCTTTAAAATTATTAATACCCATTCAGACGAAATGTGAGGGGGGTTAAAGTGATGTAAAGTGTGCTTACGCGCATCGGAATACAAGCTAAATTTGTTGGTCCCATTTGTAAATAAAGACTTCGTAGCGGTGGAATTTAATATTCGTATTCGAGTCCGCGGGCCGAGTGGGTGTGGTCGACTTGTTCGTGCTCCACCGGAAAGATTTATATTACATGCATTTTCGTATGCGAGTGATCTGAAATTGTCGAGCGCAGTCCCCGACATGAGCAGAGAATATCGCGACGGGCCGCATTGTGACCCACGCCCATTGCTCTCTTAACGACTATTCAATACACTCTTGATTGAACGATTGCTCTTTGCTATATAATTCGAGCGCACAACGATCGCGATGGTTTTTGCTTGATACGAAAAAAAGTCTGTAAAGCGATATGGCTCGGTGTTGAGTTCTAAAGAGTTCGCGGTTCGCACACAATATGTAACTACTGTATGGGATAGTTGCTGAGAGCTAGTAATAATCAATTTTATATTCAGTACAATATTCAACACAAATATATTTATTGCATTCCACAAAGTAGACTTAGGTCTTAAGTTGGGTTTACGAAGACAATGACATAATCATCGAGAACCCTGTCAGGCACAGCAAAGTAGGAGAGAGGAAGAGGGTCTAATGTTGTACATTATGGAATGCAAATAAATATATGGATATGAATAATATAATTGAAGATTTAAATGTAATGTATAATACCTCTTGAGTTGACAATTTCAAAACAGTGACACTGAACATCGAACAATACCTTTTGTTCTTCTCAAATCATATCTTGCTCTGTACTTTAACATCAAAGATTACTTCCCCGGTGTGTTTATCTAACAAAAAATCGTATAGGAGAACGAGTTATGTAAATAACACTTCGATGTCATAGATAAGTAAACAAAACAAAAATAGTACGAGTAAAAAGCGATGAAACGATAGTTTTGGTTCGCCTCGAAAAAATTAAAACCAACCCTTTCGTTGTCGGCCGGTTTGGATCTTAAGTTGATGGGACAAAAAACGGACATGTGGATTCAGGCTATTGTGTAATTTTAAAATAAGGTCAGATGTGAGGAGGTTTCTGCTTGAACAATAACGCATTTTAATATATTTCATTAAGATTGACGTAACTGATTAGAGATTTCTAACCCTTCCATTTCCTTGATATTGTGCCGAGCTTACCTAATTACCAAGTGAATAAGACGTCCATGTTCACCTTGCCAGGAAGGTAGTGACATATTTGATGATAATTTGGCTTCCTGTAGAAATCAATCACCTTAACAGAAATTACGAATTCGTTCACTTGTCATAGATAAGATCACACTCACACCACAAGTCTGCCTTAATTTAGGTACCATCTAAACATTTTTCTCACATTGAATTTATATTTCCGAATAAACTCCACTCATTTTTATTCTATAATATTTGAATAAAATGGAATAGGGCCCAGTCCGGTAGCAAACTAATTACGAACCATTGTTAATTTTGAGATAAAAGAAAAAAACTTCCATTATCGAGTTAAATACTGCTCAAAAAGGATTAAAACCGCGAACAGTGGCTCTCTTCTTTTGTTACAAGCAAATTACGTCTTCAGCAACTTATATCCAAACAAATTTTCTTTGCGGCAATTGTTTATAAAAGTCCGAAGGAGGATTACATCGGCTCGGTGAATAACAAAAGAGTGTTGCGGTGCTACAAAAGCGGATTAAACAAGGAGGTAGCCATATCATCCACGGTAAGAGCTTACTTAAGTTTATGGAAAGGGTTTAAGACGCTTAAACCATGACTTCCCATTAAAGGGTTGCACTTTTTGTAAGATTACGCTAAGCAGTCCATAGTCGATCGCACATCGAATGACACTTACGTGGGTATGGTTTTTTATGTTGCCTATTCGGACGGACTTAAAACATGGCATCGTGGGGGTTCTAAAAGGTTTTATGAAGGACCCTGCTTTGTTTCTTTGTTCTACAGTTTAATTAGTGGGTTTCTGCCATATTGTTTTAGTTGAACCCGCACTATTCCTTGGCGGCACAGTCGTACCCGACGTAGGTGTCTAATTAATACCTCCGCGGTTACGAGTTATTGGTATCCGAGTTTGTTTGGTTCAATAATGGCTACAGATGTTATTCTTCCGTTTATTGTGTTGCCTTCTATGGTATATGAGATATTAATATCATTGCAGAGGTTCATTATAACAAACATTTGATTATTTTGTTGCACTTATGTTATGAAACTTAAATTTTAGCGAAGTTGCGTTAAAAATATTAAGTTATTAATTTAATACACTGTTTTACAAGTGTGACTGTGTGTAAGATACGAATATTATACGGTAGAATTTCCGATAAAATGTCTCTGTTTTAAAATCTTCCAATTGACTCTTCGATAAACAAAATTTCTTTATTTAAGAATTAATAAATTCTCTGGCGACATGTGCGTATTCAGCATCTCAATATTATCGCTCATTCACCGAATTGATTAACGAATATACGATATCGAACAACTGTTCCACTTAATGGAGCCGAAAAATCTTTTTTAAGTATCACAATAAAATATTAACCATCGGCTCTTCTCCCAATAGACACATTTATCATTTTTGCTATTAAAACGGAACAACAATACGAACCCCGAAGGAGCCAATGAGCTCATCACAATAGCAAATGATACCTCGGGGCCGAACCGTCTGAATGCGCCTTAATTAACCCTCAACTGCTTATTAAAGGAATAATGATCCCTTGTTTATTTTATAACTAATATGTGGACAAGAAAATCTGACAATTTAAATGCATAGTTATTTCGTTGTTATTAATTTTAAATGTAGTTTGGTATGCATAGTTTTTTCATTAAAATGGACGTAAATAACAAGATTAAGTAAAATTGCAAAAAAAAATACCAATACCGAGGTGTAATTTAAAAATAATAAATGTAGGTACTCAGTTTTAATAAGAAGCACTAAATCTTTACAGTAACATCTGGTGTTCAGAGTTCAGGCTCTCTTTTAATATAATTTCATAATTAAAATTGAAACAGATTACGTTTAGTTCATTTTAATCTTGTTCTAAGATGTAGACCATAAAAATAATTGTATACAAGTTGATATAAAATTATGCTAATGAAAGATATGACTTATATACTAATTAATAAAGCTGAAGAGTTTGTTTGAATGCATTAAGGCTCCTACAAACAGGCGCGACACGCGATATAATCGCGCGCGACACAAAGGCACCTCTCGTTACGCGACTTGCGGTGCCTTTGTGTCGCGTGTCGTGTCACGCCTGTTTGAAGGAGCCTTTAATCTCTGGAACTACCAGTCGGATATGAAAATATTCTATTTACATTTGATAGCCTATTTCTTGAAGTAGGTTAAGGCAAATAAATATTTAACATTACGCTACGATCCTTAGGAGACGAGCAAAAAGAAATAAATATTCACGCAGATAAAAGCTAGTTCATTAAAAATTAGAATCAACATAAGAATGGCTTAAAAGTTACGTATCTACGAACAAGATAATACATATTTCATCACCTGCCTAGTGCCTAGCCTTTTCCCAACTATGTTGGGGTCGGCTCCCAGTCTAACCGGATGCAGCTGAGTTCCAGTATTTTACATGGACTGCCTATCTGACTTCCACAACCCAATTACTGGGTTATACGAAACCCTTTGGTAAGACTGGTTGTCAGACTTTCAGGCTTCTGACGACCCGTAACGACTGTCAAAGATCCACGAATGACAGCCGGAACAAACAGCTTAACGTTCTTTCCGAGGCACGGAGGGGTCTTGTTATGTAAAGACCCTTCCACGGACCAACCGCGGCAAGCGTAGCTTAACCTGATCGATCGTCCTGCGCGGCTGTTATTATTTAGCCACGGGCCCCTCGCTAGAAGATATTACATATTTATGATACCGAAAAACATAACTCTATCGTTGGCAAGGACAAGATCCGGACACGAATTTATGTATTTTTTACTTTTTAATAGTCGGTCAGTAAGGCAGGTGGTGCACAGGTGTAAGAGGCGATGTTTTAAGGCGTTTCTTTCTTAAAATAAGGCAAAGGTATCGTCATTAGTCAAAAAGTTTGTTTTAAGTCCGTCACGCTATTGTTGTGTAAATAACTCGAAACGTTTTTGGTTTGCAGCAATTTTGCTGCATCATTTTTATAGGCCGATTTTAGATTAGTTTTTTTTTTTTCGAAAGGTCGGTTTCTTTGAGAGAGGTTTCGTATATATTCTGTTTGCCTTCGGTTAAGTTCGGGTCGGTCCGGATAAAGGCGATAATTATTTTATCGTGAGGGTGTTCCTTGTTTGTTTCTCTAATAGCTACTTTAATGGAAGTCGGTTTGTAAGAAGGATATAATGTATAAATTAAAAGCGCTATCTGTTTTCAACATCGGTTCTTTTGTTGAGTTAATTGTTTCGTTCGTTTGTGAAAATTTGTATTGAAACTTATAAAATCTTGTGTATAACTTTGCAAGTTCTAGCTGCATTTAGGGCTTGTTAGCATCATCAGCCTATTTTTTGTTCTAGGACATACCGGTTTTCTTACAATGTTTTCCTTCACCGTTTTGAGAGCCGTGGTGATTAATTTAAATAGGTACACAATATAAAGTGTCTGCTTGGGTTCGAACTCACGACCTACAACTCGTAAGTCGGGGCCGGTACCACTGGGCCACATGTTCCAGAAGAAAAGACTGCCAAGTTACGGTAACAACCCAGTACAACACCTCGATTGCAGTTTACAATAATATTTCTTGTGTGTCTTTTATCTCAGCCTAATTACACAGACAGCGATAGGATTTGTACACAAAAGATAAGTCAGGATAATAGTACATTTGCATGCAGTACTTCCTATAAAGTATCCATGTTAAAGTGGCATGACATGTAAACTGTTTAGCATTCAAGTACATGTCACTGTTATTGTCCAGCATTGTACACATTTACCAAAATAGTTGTGCTGTCGCAAAGAGACGTTTTTAATTTAGGAACGCCTTCCGTCTCTTACACTAAGGTTGATTTTAGATTGATGCGTATCATTGGTGGTGGTAAACTTAACTTGGTTGTTATAGGCCGGTATTCGCATTGTGCCGCATCGATATTTTGTATGCACATTTAAATGCGGTCATCTATGTCCGTGTCCGCGTTGGTCCCGACATGTTAATACGTAACTAAAATCTCGCGAATCGGAAAATTTTCAATGGTTTTACACTGACCCATTGTTTTGTCCGCGCACCGTGTTAAAATTAAATATGTAGATACAGAGATCTCATAGGATTAGCATATTGCTCCAAGTATAGTAGACAAAGACAACGCATTCTTGCGGTATTCCGATACCTACCTACAAGTTATGGAATAAAAAATAAGACCGTATGAATATGCTTGTTTCTATAAGGGATAAACTCGGTACGGTTTACTCACTTCCAGCTTATGCCATTCTAATTAAGACCTAATCAACAAACATTTGTTGGCAAATTCAAACTGAATGGCTTGGCTAGCTGAAATGACGTCATAATATAGAGGGGCAATTCTCGTAATTTAAGAATGTTCACAGTCTGATCTCAGTCTGTGTTTTTAACATGTATTGTCACTGATATGAGATTGTGACTAGATTTTGAACGTTTTTAATTACGGGATTTGGCCTACAGGAGTTATTATGGCGTATCTCTTAGACACTCATTACAGGTAACTATAGAATAATCGACCTTATCACCTAAGGTTTAATGTCACTTGCACTTCATAAAACGACAATATATACCAAAGCCATGAAAAAAAAAAAGATAAAAATAAAAAAAATGTGAAATAAAGATTTTTTTTATATATAAAAAAATTACAGTTAAACAATAGCAACCTTAGCGAAGTTTCAATTTACCGGCAATGAGGGTTTTCGTGAAAATTTACGACACCAGTTGGCACCACTGTGACAAGAGGTCTTTCAATATAAAATATATGATGACGTTCATCATTCGATTCATTCATTCGTTCATCATTCAGTCATGACTAAAGAAAATATAGGCTCTTTGACAGATGCCTGGACCTGACGTGTCAGTGCTGCCACCTAGCGAACGTCATTTCAGAAAACCCTCATTGTGATCAAAAGTGGTGGAACATTAATATGAGATCGACTATTACGTGGGTCAATCTTACCCATCTTTGAAATATTTACGAGGGAAAATGGACATCTGCTTTTGTTTTCTTATGATCCCCGGATCATTTCTGTATGAGTTCAAAAGTAGTTTTGCTTTGATACGTCCACTCCATGTCCATTACAGTGTTATTTTTAAAAACAATGCCATGTGTCCCTAAATCCACTTGATGGGTGTAAACATCTGCCAAATCCCGTTCTTCCTGGATTAGCAAAATTCTTTGCAAGTAATATTATATGTGGTCTTTCAACATTGTCCTTTTAAATAACATTGACGTTCCTGTGAACAAAGTGTCCTTTCCGATTAAAGGCTCCTTCAAACAGGCGCGACACGCGATAAAATCGCGCGCGACACTAAGGCACAGCAAGTCACGCAAGGATCGGTGCCTTTGTGTCAGGTGCGATTCGCGTCGCGCGTCGAGCCTTTATCTCAGCGAGAAACAAATTTCAAAAACTTGTCAAAAATTTAGAGAAGTTAGAGGTATTTTTGTCAGTTCTTAAAATTAGGAGAATTGCCCTCAGGTTATAAGTTTATAAGTTCCTTTCGAATACCTCGCCAGTTACACCGAGTTATTCGGCCGATAACGAGAGTCATAGACAAGAACTCGGCGCATCTCTAGTAGTAACCAAAATTGTGTTTCATGATCGAGTTAGAATTATTATGTTCCTATCGCATTAATTCAGCGGTAGCTTCTAAACGAACGGCCGTGACGGACAGTCGGATACATAAATACCCTCAATTTAATGAGGTCATAAACTCTTCAGTAAAGTCTATCTATTAAGGTTGCGTGCTTCCTTTATTAGCTTAGTCGCACGCGGTTATTCCGATCGATAAATGAAGCGTAGGTAATTTGTTTTTATGGGCGGTGCAAAAACAAAGTGGATTGACCCGCAGTCGCTTCTGCTCGCATCGCGTGCTGACTTCGTGGTGAGGGCTTACGGACCGTCGCTTGGCGAGTGATTGAGCGGGATACGAATGATTTGAATAGGGAATTCCTTTTTAGGGTTCCGTAGTCAACTAGGAACCCTTATAGTTTCGCCATGTCTGTCTGTCCGTCTGTCCGTCCTCGCTTAATCTCTGTGACCATTAGCACTAGAAAGCTGAAATTTGGTACCAATATGTATATCAATCACGCCGACAAAGCGGTAAAATAAAAATTGGAAAAAATTGTTTTATTAGGGTAGCCCCCCTATATGTAAAGTAGGAAGTGATTTTTTTTTAATTTCAACCCTAACGTGTGATAATTATATTGTTGGAAAGGTATTTAAAAATGAATAGGGGTTTACTAAAACCATTTTTTGATAATGTCAATAATTTCGGAAATAATCGCTCCAAAAGTAAAAAACAATGTGTCCCCCCCCCCCTCTAACTTTTGAACCATAAGTTTATAAAATATGAAAAAAGTCTGAAAAGTAGAACTTTATAAGGACTTTCTAGGAAAATTATTTTGAACTTGATGGAAATAACAGTTTTTGTACAAAAAAGACAAAAAGCTGTACAAAATAATTGCAGGAGCGCGGAGCGCAGCTGGAGCGCGAACATAACATAATGGATAACACTTATTGTGTGTGGGAACACTTATTGTGACGGACGGGAAACTACGGAACCCTACACTGAGCGTGGCCCGACACGCTCTTGGCCGGTTTTTATATGTGGTTCACTAGATTTGATAATTGATCGGTAAAATGCTGATTGAATTCTCCTCGACATACAGACTCAGGTAGAATTCATAAAATTGACTTGGTAATCTAACTTTGACGAAATTTGTAATTTAACGTTGTCATGAAAGTTTTCTCCCTCTTACCGAAAGGAGGCCTGTGTTCCAGCAGTGGGAACACTGTGTGCTGATTATGCTCATGAAAGTTTTAGTAGGAATACCTATCAAGTAAGTACTATTGACTAATATTGCTTGGCTATTGCCAAGGCTATTCGTATATCTGACATTGCCAAATACAAACTGGCTATCATTGCTATCCTCACATTTTATGAAACATGATTCTGGAAGATGCAACAAGAAGGGCAAAATCAAAATCTGTCTGATGGACATGAGATTCTTTGGATAACCTGGAAGTCTTTAAACAGACTCTGGACCCAGGCTGGCCGAAGCAAGGAAAACCTGTTATGGAGGAGATTTATAAACGACTACGCCTTGAAGTGTAAATGTGATGCTGTTCCACATACGACGGGACACTTAATATCATGTCCTGCGTGTCCTATCAGCTGCACGTTACAGGAACTGATGGACGCTAGTAATGGCGCCAATCACGTAGACAAATTCTGGGCCGAGTCCATTTAGATTGCCTTCGATACGCTAAAAGGAAGAAGAGGCTTGACACTGATTTTCAAGTCCAAGTTTAAACGTAAACGGCCAGGAGGGCGAAACATCGTCAGTAGACTCCACGTTAAAAAGCCTCATTAATTCATTAAAATCAGCCACCACATTTCCCACTAAGCGAGATCCCTTAGCCGCCCAGTCATGTGCACTGATGCACGCAGGCAGATGGACAAGTGAAGATCTACCCACCTACATAGCGTCCCACCTTCCTCACTATAATGATTATTACTTTAAAACTACGCCATATAAACTAGCGGTGTCTTTTGATGTAAGCGATAGTCCAAACTGGATTTAGAAATTGTCGTGTGAATGTATTTGAATAGGAGTTGGTGTAGATTTTCTTGTGTAATCGTTTTGTTGTTCTTTATTTTGAGAAGCTATACGTTGCGTCTATTTTTTAATCGCTGCAGATTGCGACGCAGATTTGATTCATTTAACATAACTCGTCACGTCACGTCACGTCAAGTCACGTCAAGTCACGTCACGTCACGTCAAGTAACATCACGTCAAGTCACGTCAATTCACGTCACGTCAAGTCACGTCACGTCACGTCAAATCACGTCACGTCACGTCAAGTCACGTCACGTCTGTAATACCCGAAGGGTTACGCAGAGGTGTAGTAGAGGACACCCACATTTCGCTAGGTATGTTTAAGTCCCATGTAATAGGCGGGCTAGCCTATTGCGATCAGCCGGGCGCAAATCCAAATTCCGGGCTGCTACTGAGTAATTCCTGAAGGAAAAACTGAATAACACTTTGCCCGATCTGAGAATCAATCGTCATGTTCAGCAGTAGCGCTTGCTACCAATTATAGATCAACGAGGCAGGTTTTTTCATTAATTTAAACCTATTGATTTTAATTTTAGAACTGTATGAAATAATGAACTTGATGAATTAAAAATGAACGCGATATTTTCATGCCTCCATAAAATTCAATGACGAATTAACCTACCCACCATTCTTACAAGTTCATTTCTGAATTTTAAAAAGGAAATTTCGCCAAAATAAATCCATCCAAGCAGATGAAAATATAACGACGTCATTTATTACCGTTACCGTTAATCATAATATCAAAAGTGAGAAATCTATCTATCATATCAGCTCTGACGAAGCGACATAAATTTATTGAATTCCAATCGCGACGCTAACACTTACAGAGCTTGCTCTATAAACTGTACAAGTTGCTTTATTAAAGAACATACGACCAATAAGACGATCCAAAAATCTTTGGAAAAATCAAATCTTTCAAATATTTCAAATTTCAAAATTTTCAAAATTTCTTTTTCAATGTTTTGGATCGACTGCTCTGCAAGTAAACAGGCGTGCTGCATGCTGTTATCAGCACGCCTGTTTTCTCGAAGGGGCAGGCAGAAAGTGTATAGTATCTACTATATCTTAACAAGGAGTATCTTGTTACTCAATAGCTAAGGTACGGAGGTCAGAATCGCTCCATGTAAAATCTGGGGGCACGGCAGTGCCCCCGCCAAGAGAACTAAAAACGGCGCGGCTGTACCATCCTTTTCTTGAAACAGTTCAGGCCATTTTCGACCCCCTATAACTTCGTTGTGGATAAAACTAGAAGCCTGAATTTTCAGTAACCAAGCAGCATTGTATAAACACGGTATATTTCAAATTACATTCAATTTGAACCAGGAGTTTAAGAATTATAACTAGTCAACGTTTTTTAATTTTGTCACTCACTCACTCACTGACTGACTGACGAATCATCAAAACTCTAAGGCACTTTTAGCAGACATAGAAGCTTCAAATTTAGAATGCAATTATTATTTAGTGTTTAAATCAAGGAAAAAATAAAATATTTTGCGATTTCGGTCCATTTTTCTGGATACACCAACTGCATAAATAACTTTGTAATCCTATATAAATATATAGGATTACAAAGTTACACTTGCAGTGAATTAATTAGTGTACCTTTATATGTATAATATAATGGAATAATAGGTGTAGATAGATACCTAGATATAATTATGTTCGAAGGTAACTTGTAAAATGGTCAACGGATTATGTTAAAAAAAAAGGTAAAAAGGTACCGGAAAGGAAAAAAAGTAGGACTATCTACAAAGTAGTAAAAGTAGGACCCTCTGTCTTAAGTTATTTATTACATAATTAGCTAACCTAATAATATCTTATAGTGACCATATCAATATAAAAAAATCTTTTATGTTTTAAATAAATAGATTGACTTGGCCATCGCATGAAAACACAATGTATCTCACAAGTAATACATATTATTTTAAATCAGATTATTTAATGCGATTGCCAAGTCAATCTATCTCCAAGTACACATTGGGGATAGAAACCAAGATCTAGTCAGCAGTCGCACCATGGGACCCACGACGCATGATACCATAATAGTATTACAGTACCCGGCGATAAATATTGCACATCGACCTTTACCTTTTTTTGTATTTTATACAAAGAATAAAAATAATTATCAAAAGAAGCAAATCATAATTTATTGTTTTAACAGCTCCTAATAGATACCGGACTGTTTGTATTTCGTGCGACAGAGATAACGCTCTACGAAGCCGAAATTAGCCGATTGTCTCTTTCCAAAGGTCCATGTGCAATATTTATCGCCGGGTACTGTATTATATTATGATCAGCACAAAATACTTTGTAATCGTCACACATGTCCAGTCGTGCCCAAAATTGTTTTTCACACACTTTATTAATTTCACACGACGTTCGCGCCAGGAATGTACATCTAGGTACGTGACGGGACATTTTAAAAGGAATATTACACGAGTAAACGCGAAATGTATTTATATCCGTGTTGAATACGAAATGTGGCTTCAATTAATGGCTTAGGTGCGATTAAACCTGTCTTTTCCAGTTTGTTTAAGAGTACTTAATAATTATGTTCAGTGTTGTTTAGTGTTACGCTGAATGTACATACCTAATTATTGACGCTGTTTAGTCATAGAAAGACATTAATAACTGCAACGGGAGAAGTGCTATTAAACGTAGGAATATTAATACAAAATCTTAAATGATTGAGTGCCTATTGAATGATTTCTTGGTAAAGTTTATTGGCATATTGAATTGCCTTCCAAGGTTCAAAAGGACTGGTATTACTAATTTTAAGTTCTGATGTAGGTAGTAAGTACATTGAATATTCAGTGGTATATAATATATTTATATATGTATTAAAGACGACTCTCTACTTTGATGATCTTTCTTCTTACGAATAAAACGACATTAACGTCACTGAATCTCCTCGCATAAAGAGAACATCATAATAATCTAAGTATATTTATATGAAAACTATGAAGTACCATATTTAGCTGACTTCTGCTTCTCTACGTAAACCAATTAGTTGACACAACGATTCCTCAGTAGTGAGACTCCTTTGATCGTTATAAAATCAAAGCACACATCTAACAAGGCCTATGACAGATTTATTACGTTTTACTAAGAATTCCTTTCTCGTACAATATTTTTTAGAGGAAATGATTAAAAATAATTAAGGCGAGACTATGTTTTAGATGCTTTGTTTGGGCATTGTTTAAAAAAAAGAGATGTCGAGGAAACTTCAAACAATTCTAGGATTTAGAATCGATATATTTTCGACACATAGTGTTTCGAATTGTATTGTATCACGTTCAGAATTTCATAGCAACAATAATATTGCACACTTGTGGCAACATCAAAGTGTGCCAACAGTCCCGATACTAAAATAAAGATGACTAGTTTGTATGCACGAGAATAAGTCCAGAGGCAATTTTCCAAATCAATACCTACTGAATAAATTATTCTCAGCTTTGAACAATGTCAATTCTCCACGCGACGCATACCAATAAGACTCATTGCAGGATAGTTGCCCATCATTTAACAAGTGCGGTCATTGTACTCAATGCTCATTGCCGTTTGATTGAGACAATGCATCGGTCCGTTACGGTCTATGATAGAAACCATGATTTTATTTCCCCAGTACCATCAACCATAACAAGAATAGCCTCCGAATCAAACCATGACAGAACTCCAATGATTACCCGTAGTTCATTAACACTTTCGCAATTGTTTTTACGCTTCTTTAATTGTGACCAATGGATAACCTGTTTCCAGTTATGTTGCTTCACAATGTCGGACGCTCAAATATAAAGACAGGAAAGACCGAAACGAAACTCGGTGAATTTAAAATCGATTCAGAAAAGATGACAAATATAGAAGTGTCAAGATCCTTGCGATTTAACACAATGCCATGGGTGGACCTTTAAAATACCGCATGAATACTTTTTAATGCGCCAACGATACGACCAACTTATATTGTGTAGAACGTTTGACAATAGACGAAGATTTTTTTTTCGTGAGACTTAGCTCTTGAGAGGTTCATTCTTTTTTGTATATTTCACATAAACTACATTTATATGAAGTCGTATCTGTGCGAGCACAAAGGCTAGCTGTCGCGGTCCGAAATATAGTTGACAGCTGCAGAATTTCCGAGCGAGCGTTCGTAACCTACCGTGAAACTTGCTCGCTATCCAACAAAGAGTCCGTTAGAAATGTTAACAATTCGATTTTCATTTAAATCGTCGTATCTTGACGATGCATGGTGACGCCACACCTACCGTTTTAATGAATGGGAAGCGCCGTCGATCAAAGTGCATTTTGACGTTTTATTTCAATAGCAATGTTTTCTGCAGCCTCAAGAGGTTTTTAATAGTCTCCTGCGATTTATGTGGTCACGGTTGATCGATCACACCTTCAAGTTCAATACGTTTTGCGGACATGGTATCATTTATGATTATCTCAATAGTCGGAGTCCTTGAAATTGATTTTCGATCGATACTCGTCTACGGCCTTGCGGATTTCACGATGCGCTAGCCTGTTTCGCTTAATTATTTTATATTATGTTTGGCCATTCCAGTGGGTCAACCGACAGCAGGCACGAGCTGTAAAATTTAGAAAGCACGCCTAAAATCTATTCTATCAATAAAAAAATGTTCTCATAGATTTTTCTGTGAAGTTTACCCGAATATATTGTTATTTATAATTTTCTATTCAGATAAGTTTATCCTAAAAATACATACGATACGTTCGGCAACACTATTTTACACACGAAGTTATTATAAAATATCAATCTACTATAGAATCTCGAGAATATTTTCTTAGGATCCTGTCTTTATTATATGATACTATTGTGCAACCATCTGTGATCTATCTGTCAATGTCGGGGATCTTACGAGACATTCCAATTTATTTAACAAAAAATATCCTTGTTATGTCGGTACAGCAAGGCAACTTCAATGTTTAGGTATTTGAAATGTTTATTTATCTTTGCATAAAACTGATTCTAATGTAATTGAATTTACCACATTTGAGACTCCGATCCGGCCATGTTCCTCTCAATAGTTTTGGTTTTATGATGCGCAAAGTTGATTCGCCCAATTGCGCTGTCTGTGGAGTCATAGAAGATGTGCATCACATCTTGACGGAATGTAGTCGTATTGGAGTCCTAAGACGTCAAGCTTTTGACAATAATTTTAATGTAGGCTACTATAATAGCGTCCTGGCCTCACCATTGTCAGATGAGGCCAGAACACTATATCATATTATTATTATGTGTACAAGGTTGCGGGTAGGTTAGTTTGTTATATTTATTGTATCCAATAATCGGGGTGACATATTCTTTATAGAAAAAACCCTGTAAATAAATAAAGATTAAAAAAAAAAAAACCACATGGTATCATATTGACGGGCCTAAAAAATCTTAACCCAAAAATCAATACCTATGTATGAAGTCCAATATCCACGTCCGATCATTATAACAAATTCACTCTATTGCCATCATTCATTTGTTTCAATCTCTTCTTTTAAGCAAGACTGAATTTATCCCTAAGTCTGAAAATCGCATTGATCAAGACTAAGGTGTTCAATAGCGACATTGTCTTGTAATTCTCCTAATGCCACCATGAATTCTAATTCCTTAACTACTTATACACATATCTTTGTACGGTGAAATCTAACCAGTTATTAAACTGTACCGTGCTTCCAACCAATGCCAAGGTTTCTGTAGCAATGTAACCTTTGTGATTTATGATTGCTGTTTAGGATTCTGCTCATCTGTTTGCAAACGTGCAGGATCTTCGAAGTTTTCTTAACGAAACTTGACGACAGAGTTAATACATTGAACAAAATTGTGTCTAGTGACGATGATCCCCAAGTTTGGACTTAATTGTAGTTGGCAGATTAACGTATGTGTGCCACACATAGAGTAATATTTAATTGCTTCATAATTAAATTTGCATTCACTGAATAAAACACACGCACTTTCTTCATCAATTAAACGTTTAAGTACTCTGTTCAATAACATAGAAATAATCTAAGCGGGTCCCTTTATACCTTATTGAATATTCAATTTTACTCACAGTCTACGGTGTAATTGAAGGGAAACTTATTAGGTAGCTGTATAATCACAGATTAGTATGCGATCGGCTCCTCTGCGACACAGATAAGCTGTTCGAACTCCGATAACGATCAGTATTCGAGTTACAAAGGCAATTGTCCGGGATTTTTTTTTGTCCAAGGACCATTGTATTTGAAAATATTCGATTGCGTTTTGAATGCAATTTCTATGTTGTCCTGACAGTAATAGATACTATGTCGCATTTCGTCCCCACAAAAGATAAATTGCGCATTGATACACGATATACCTGATGTTTTTCTGCCGTGTTATTCCTTTGTGTTGAGTTGTGAATACAATGGAGATTTGTGATTAGCTGTCGAATTCAGAAAAATATATCGAGTCTATAATTAGGTGCTATAGGCATCAGTGGGACGATTTGCGGAATATTATCGTTTCCGTCATTATGTTAAGATGAAATAATTATAATGTCTCAGCTGCGTTGGAATCTAAAAACAAAATTGTGTAACCAGCAACTGGAAACGTACACACATCATGATACTTATCTGTAGATTTCAATATTATTGAGAAGCCTGAGATTGTTTTAGAAAACTGATCATACCAAGAGGCAAGGTGAATCTGAACAATAAACTGTTTAAAAATTAATCCAGTATTCATACAAAATGATAAATGAAAATGATGACCTATGGTTTGTGACGTGAGAGCCGATTACACAACTATGACAGAGTATAAACTGATAAAAGAAGATGGTGACTCAGACAAAAGTAAAGTAAAGTAAACCCTGGTCAACGCTAGAAATAGCAAAATTGACCAAATTAAGATGTTACAAGACAATATGACAGCTAAAAATAAAATTTCTGCTGTGCAATGAAACAATTTCATGCAATTTTATACACATCAACAAAAATAAATATTGAAGTAAGATTTTCACGCTTCTCTATACAACCAAAACACAACAGGCCCAACATAAGGAAGAAACAAAAGCGAAACAGAATGCGAACGCAGCATTCTTGGAATCTACATCCCAGTGGGCAATCACTTCAAGTAAAGCTCAACGGGGCTCAAAACGACGACAATATACAACCGGTAGCCCCACTAGCCCCCTTATTATTTTATTCCACGGAAACCGGACAACAGCTACCAAAACTCATTGTTAAACTCATGTTTTTACTCCACCATTTTGTTTTCTCCCAAAAACATAATAGGGTTACGAAACCTAAGAATCTATTGTTCCCATCTGTTACTTACCTTCAATTATAAAAGACGGTAGCAAAATATTGTTTATTTTACTGTTGAAGGGCTTTTAACAGTGACATATGGACTCATTCTCTTTGAGTGCATTAAAATTTATGGGCCCATGACCACTGAAGAATTGGGTTATTGTTTAAATTTAGAAAGCTTGTTCAGAAGAATTGTTTTCTGTTGAAGCCACACACCGTCGCAAATTTATGTAAAGTTAGTTTTATTAAGGGTGATGATGTTTCAATGCTTCTTGTGGAGTCGTTTGAAGCTTCATGACGTGATGGTGTCGGTATATTTTATTTTGCACGTTATCGCCATCAGACTTTTTAAGATTTCTATCCAATACTATTCTGTGCACAAACTTTGCTTGCTTTGGCAGGACTATCGACGTGGTTTGATTGATAAACCATGATTAGATTTCCCTGCACGCTGAGTGGAGTAGAGAGTTATACGTTAGTAGGGAAATGACAGAGAAAGTATCCAAAATAATTAGTTCTCAGTATTCTGCTTTGATTCCCAGATTAGATACTACAAATTGACAATTTTAAGATGCTTGAAGTGATTTAAGTGAGTGTAAAGTAAGTGATTTATGTGCAAAATAATACAATTCTCCAATGGGTCATGCTTTATTCATCCAAAGTATCATGAAGAGGTTTTCTTATAATTAATTATTATTACATTTTTCTCGTCTTGGCAATGCTCCTGTTCACATAATGTGATTAGTGGGTAGGTAGTTATCTCTTTATCGGATTGCTGACTAAAAACCTTTATTTTTTAAAACAAATGGAGGAAGATGTATACATAATTCGAGAGACAGAGATGAAACTCTAATCATCAGAATTCTAAATACTTTTCTTGCTGCTGGAAAAAGTTTTCCGAAATAACTTTCCACCGTTCCTTGTGTGTTGCCTTCTCTTGCTAATCTCCCGTAAACATCTAAATCACCACGCCAGCGTTTTCTTTAATACTTACTTTTAGAAAAAAAGAAAAACTGTTTTCTCTTTGTAATCAAGGCGTCCTTTTTATCTTACCAAATCTACCTACTCCTTAAGAAGAATAAACCAAAGTCAATGGTTAATATTAAAATAACACATGTAGACATTTTAGATCATCTACATACCTAACCATACCTGTTCAAATTATGCCGTTAGCAACTACAAGTGTCGCATTCAGTTCAGAAGAACAGTCGCTTCGCTAGTTCCTATGAAGTGAGCGCAATCGAAACTGGATACATAATAATGTCTCCAATTTCTAAGTGCAGGTGTTAGTGTTACTGAGAAGTACAGGTAAAGGTACCTAATAGGCAAAGTTGTTAGCTAAGGTGTCATAGGTAACCTAAATTGAGTAGGTACCTACTAATGTAGTACAAACAAGCATACTAAGCGATTATGATGATTTCAAAATCGTGACGAAAGAATGATTTGAATAATGCTTAGGAGGATTAAACGATTTAAATAATGCATAATTAACTAGTGAAAAGTTCCCACTATATTGTTTACTAGCTGACTTTTTAAATCTCTGATATCTTCTAAGATATTAATTTATATAAATAATAATAATATATAGCTTAAGACACTCCAATAATGTGGCTTTCTATTGGTGAAATAATTTTCTCAAAATCGGTTCAGAGATTACCCCTACAATCTCACATATTTTACCTCTTTGTAATATTAGTATAGATGAATATCGTTATTAAATACAGTTTATATTATGTATAACACACAGCCGCGCGCGCGCTGTGGTTGCGATTTAGTTCGCGTTATTGTCGGAAAACAAAAGTAATTATGTCTTTTTAGGTACTACCTAATTATTTTTCTAAAATAAAAGTATATTAAGTTACTCCTTATAACATAAGCTAACTGCCAGTCCCGTCAAAATCTGTCCAGCCGTTTCGGAGATAAACTGGAACAAACAGCCAGACAAACATGCGAAACAGACGAAACGTAAATACTTTCTTATGCATTTAGTAAAAAGCAGTTATTTTGACATTACAAACAGACACTTCAATTTCATTTATTTGTGTGTATGTATGTATTCTGCCACTGAAAGTTCCGTCAAAATCGGTACAGCCGTTTCGGAGATTAGCCGGAACAAACAGACAGACAAACAGACAAAAATTTTAAAAATTGTTTTTTTAGCTGTTATTTTGACATTACAAACAGACACTTCAATATAATTTGTAAGTACAGTGGAAACTCGATTAACCGGACTAATTGTTGTCGTTAGGGATTCGGATAATCGAAAGTCCGGATAATCGAATGTATGAAGAAAAGCGGGTTTTGTGAAATAAGTTTAATACATAATAGTAATATTTTAATAAGATTTTGAAGGTTTTTTAAATCCGGTTTCATCAGCATTATAAACAAAATCCAAGTCATAGTTATTTTCATCCAATTTCTTCTTAAAATCATCTTTAAAAGAGTTTGCTGCATCTACATTAGCTGACATTTTTTCACCTTGTATTTCCAATTCACGAATTCCATGACGAGATTTAAATCTGTATAACCATCCGTTACTTGCGACAAACGATTCATCACCACCTAATTTTTTATTTAACTGTAATGCTTTTTCACAGAGTAAAAGGCCAGATATCGGTTGCCCAGTTGATCGTTTTTGTAAAAACCAACAATACAAAGCGTCTTCTAAAAGTTCGTTTTTCGGTTTCTTCATCATTTTCCGATGTTTACTCCCGTCTTCACTATCTAATTTGCAGGTGTACAACAAAATTGAATCGGTATTCTTCTTAATATCACTTATCGTGGATGTACCCACACCATACTCATCAGATAACTTACGACCGGTTTCTCCTTTTTTAATTGGTCGCAGTTTATAGTCCGGATAATCGCGAATCCGTATAACTGAGGGCCGGATAATCGAGTTTCTACTGTATTTGTATAGATGACCAAAATGATTCACAAACCAACTACGATAACACAAATAAATACATATTTACATTTGCTTAATGACTGAAGGGTTGATTTTATAACTTACTGCCATAACAGTTACAACTCATCAACAACAGAGCATTGTAAACAATACATTATTACCACCAATAAAAAGAAACGGCATAAATTACACCAAGTTTTTTACCCGACTTCAAAAAAGGAGGAGGTTTACAATTCGGTTGTATTTTTAATTTTTTTTATGTTTGTTACCTCAGTACGCCGTCATTTATAAACCGATTTGGAAAATTCTTTTTTTATTTAATAGGATTTACTTCTAAATTGGTCCCATTTTTATCAAAATCCAGTTCTGATGATGGGATCTATGAGGAATTGAGGGAACTCCTCAATTATTATAGGCACACCTATAGCCATTTGGGTATTTTTATAGTAACTCGTGCATTTGCTCTCGGAAACCACCATTTGGTGAAGTGGAACTGATGAAGAAGACCACAGATGGCCACCGGAACTACTAAATAATAAGTATTTCACGGATTGCGATTCGATTACTTTAATATGGTTGCTAAGCACTTTATGCTCGTCACAATGCGAATGGTAAAATAGAGCTCATGGTGGAATACCAGGAGAACTCCTCAAAAATTAATGTCCTTGCATCGGGAAAAGCAATATTGTGTAAAAGGAGATGGGTAAGTTGACATTAGTCTATTGTAACTTAGATACATTATAAACAGACCCACTAAAAAGCTAGAAATAAAAACTTTTTAACAAAAAAAAAATCGATTCGGTGGCAAAAACTAAAATACAGATCCAAAGACACCGACTTCCGAAATGAGTTATTTTTCAAGGAGATAGCATCCTGGGGAAGGACATAATAATTATACTACTTTTTGTCCCCGAAGCACGTTTCCGTAGGAAAATTCCCGACAACCACGCGAGCAAAGCCACGGGCAGATGCTAGTTTATAACATGTCTAGAAAACAAGTTTTAAAAAGGGCCATAAAACCCTTGTTATTTAATTGCCGAATTATATATAAAAAATATTAACTCATTAAACTTTGGAAGCTTGTTAAATAATTGTTTAGTGAAATTAGAAGGTACACATAATCTTTATTGAACACATTAGAATCGTCAGGGTTTCAATGTGAAAGTTTAAAATCGAATGAAGCAATTACATTGATAGGTTCAATAAAATTAAATGAAGCGCCACATGGAATTGTGACTGAACATTGAACGGTTTTTATTGCTGTGAGAAACAATAATTTTGATAATAAAATTGACGATTAATATAACATTGATGATAATAGCACTTAGTTAATGAACGCAGTGTGGACATGTTCTGACGAGCGATGTACACGCATGTGGTTTACTTATGTTAATTAATAAATAATACGGAGGTTTGGTTGTTGTTTGGTTTAATATTTTAAGTGGGTGTTAAAGTTATGATTCTATCATAATTAATTACAAAATTCTATACCTTTGCCGAAGATTACATTTAACAAAAACTAATTAGACGATTTTTTTTTATTTTTTTTTTTGTATTAATAGGAATAAATCATCTAAATGATGGTGTAAACCACATCACAATCGTTGCCTGCTTAAAAAAGAATAACGCGATCACACACGAAAAGCCACTTTAATTTTGAATAAGTTTTAGTTTATATTTATGTACCTATAGATGTAGAGGTAGGTACACTACAGTGTGCAGTGTATACAGATAACATTAGTATTTGGATTATTACTTGTATCTAGAGCAGATTATAAAATATCATCATCAGCATCAGCTTACTACAAAAACATCTAAGCACTAATTTAAAGCTCTTAAAGCTCTATGAACACAAAAAAAACCTCAAACTTTTTACCACTCCACCTAAAGAAACAAGCAACGATTTCCCAACATTATTATATTCATTAAGTTAGTTCTAATACAACTTGTTTGTTTTTATTCGCCAAAATTACATGTTTGGACAACGTTTAGAACATGATTGTGCAATTCCACTTAAGATTATGACTCATAATAGTACACTTTGTATCGATAAACATTCAAATAAGGCGTTGTACAGTCTTACATCTACAATTAGGCACTACAACAGTGATGTGAAGATTGTACGCATTAAAAACGAAGTTGGAACTCATGTCAGGAGGTATGTTTGCATAAAAAGTAACGGAGATTTTTTTGTCGCGGACGTTATTGGTTTTCGTTTTAAATGTACAGCATTATGTTCTAGTTTTTGTTGGTATTTAGGGTCAGAAAGTTCAGGCATACATGAATAATTTTCATCTTAGACAATAAAGTGCATGTGGAGTTACATACATCTATGTGGCTCGCTTTTATTTACAGTGATTTAAGTATAGTGTAATTTGCCTTGAGCTGATCTAGCGTGCGTAGTACGGAATTTCAATAGAATTGGAAGCCAGCTTTCAACTAGAACCAAAAATTCAAAGACATGTGACATCTACCAACCCGCACTGTGCCCGCATGGTGGATTACGGCCCACTCCCTCTCACCGAGAGGAAGCCTGTTTCCCAGCAGTGGGAACATTATAGGCTGATCATGTATGATGTTATGTTAAGATGCCAGCTTATACTGGTTTTGTTAGGGGGTCATAAAGAATTCTATTAAAAAAGTACACTTTACCATTTTCTATCATCTGAGTTACCTACTTTTAACCATTTCTAGACTTCCTTATTAGCTTGTTTGTGAGATCAACTCAATCTTTGGGATGGAGGGAATATTTATCATAAAAAACGTAGGATATTTTTTATCGTCCTGGCAAGCAGTCCCCGGGGTCCAGTGATGAAATATTATTTCTTTTTGTTACTCAATCATGTCGCTTCAGATCAATCATGTTAAAATTGGGAATCCACATGAGACATCCCTTGGGTAGATGTTTTTGTATTACCAAGTAATGTTTAAAAAAAAATACTCTGTCGGTTGGAATTATGACGGCTGATGAATATAATAGTCTTATCAACTGTTTGATATTTTGTTATTTATTAAGAGTTTGCGCTACAGAACTACGTAAGTACGGCGCATTTAGGGTACTCTGGAGGGTATCCTGGAACGGTTAGTTGACTTTGTAAGTATCTACTACCCCACCTCACTGATTTAGCGATGAGGTGGGGTATATGATTGAATAACGTCCATTCTCACAATCTTTAAGTTTTAAGATATTGGCGGAAATTATGTAATCAAAATGGCTTCTTTTTATTTAAGACTAGCGTGTCGCGGCCCTCCCCAGTTTCGCACAAGTGCTATTTTAGAAGTTATGCGGTTACAGACATTTTGGCGACTTTGTTTTATACTATGTAAGGATGGGTCTGGACTTATCTAAACCAATATTATAAATAGAAAAGATTTGAATTTTTTTATGTTTGTTTGTTACGCTTTCACGCTAAAACTGTTAAACGGATTTGGATATTTGGTACATGGGTAGCCCATGACCTAGATTAGGACATTGGATACTTTTTATCCCGATATTTTCACGAAATCGAGACTTATGCGGATGAAACCGTGGGCACAGCTAGTTTCAATATAAAATACAATAATTCAAAGCACATAGGAGGAGCCACGCAAAACTGCCAATCTAACATCAAAGTTTAAAAGCAGCTCCTCAAAATCCTTTCGTGAAGTTATGCGTAAGTGAATTCTTGAAATTGAATCATGTTTTGGATGACTAACCCAAGTATGAGAGGGTTGTAACAGCTCACCATTGATTTTTCAAGCCTCACAAAGCAAAGGGTGAGAAGAGGAAATCCAATAACCTCTACTCACCCCTGAATTTGGACAAATCGAATTCCAATTAACGTGGAAACAGTTTTGGTAAGTTAGTTTACGCAAACCGGTTAGTATTTAGAAATAATCGTTTTGACAGCAATTCTTAACATTCGTAAATGTCATAACCGACGTAATAGGTAGACTATATATAGGACTTGTTATTGAGTTATTGTTGATTACTAAAATTATACAAAAATCTGTCCAAAAACCATTTCATAATTTGTGTAATTTTCCATAATTTACAAATTTAACTCAATTATTTAAATAGACATGATCCTTTGATGCACCGCTGCACCGATGCAAAAAGTTAATAAACACAAAAACTGCATTATATAATTGATTAATTTCCATAAACCCTGTCATAACTCATCATTGGAATCCATTGATTCGTATTCAATCCTTTTCATTGTTTTGGGTCAACACAAATTGTATACTGACAGACATTCGGACACCATAATTGATACCTCTACTAATATATGCATTTATTCCTCGAAACCTTTCAAACAAAAAGGTTTGACTGACTCATAATATCAGTCATAACTTAGAGAACCTATGAAGAATTCTGCCAACGGACCCCGTTCAGTTCATGACATCAGTATATTAATTGATTCTTAGTATACAAGTCTGAAGTCTATAATTTATTTTAAAATACCATTTAGAAGTAAGACAGCAAGCTATTAAAATTTCGTTTAGCATTATGTTTGTTTAAGCAGTCAAAGGCTATAATTATCGACTCTGGCGGTTCCGTCTCTGAATTAGAGATGGGAATTGAGAACATAATTATTTTTGAATCAAATATCGATTTTATTTTCGAGTAGATTCGAATTCAGACAATTATTGAACTTGGCGCGGTGGTATAACATTAATCGATGGTATTCACGCGAACCTCGTTATCATGCTATTGCAATTGGATTATGAAAAACAATGAAATCGCTGACTTTAACTTAGGATTGATGGTTGCATTTATGTAAAACTATACATTTTTATTGCAATTATAACTTCAAATTCTATTTGAAGTGAATTTGAAGTTAGACATGGACTTTGAAAGCTTTTGAACTTACGGTAACCTTAAACCTTACTGTCAATCTTTTATCGACTTCCAAAGTAACTTAGGTACAGTCAGTACCCAGTACCTACCTATACATCTAAAAAATCGTGTGAAAAAGTAAAAAAAAAAATTGTTTAAACAAAATCGAGTTTGTAACACTGTATTCCACTGACATCTCTTTAAACAATAATTATAGATGCGAATGTTAATATAACGGAAATGTTAATTCTTGATGGATTCTAATTAGACAGTGATTGCGTACCTGCTTGGTGCTTAGACTGAGAGACTGATTGAATGCGATGCTATTTACTCTAAGTAACCAATTAGTATCGGTTAGGCATTTACCGTAACTATGTACTTAGTGGTTGGCAATTTTGTTTTAAGATGCACTGTAGGTATATACTATCTGCCATAATTATGTCATCCATCTTTAGACGAGTTTTCAAGAAATAAGTACAAGGAAATCGATCGATGTTTAAAACAGTGTTCACTTTTATTAACTGCTAGTTTCTTTGCGTGACTTTGTCCGCGTGAAATTTCTTGTTTTAACATAAAATATATCTTAAAGCTGTGCCCCGTTACCTTGTTTTGTCTTAGCATTCTTTCTGTCTTTTTTCTCGGCTCTTAAGGGCCGTAGCATGATGTGAAGTAACCTCAAACCTTCCTCAAGAATTCAGCTATCAAATGCAAAAATATTTTTTTATAATCCGGCTGGTAGTTTTAGAGATTAGTGCGTTCAAACAAACACACAAAGAAACTCTTCAGCTTTAATAGTAGTATAGATAAAGATAGATAACTAATAATAAAAAATATAGCTTGTTCCCAACTATGTTGGGGTCGGCTTCCAGTCCAACCGGATGCAGCTGAATACCAGTATTAACCATGGAGCGACTGCCTATCTGACCTCCACAACCCAGTTACTGGGTACCCCTTGGTAAGACTGGTTGTTAGACTTTCGGGCTAATAATATAGTACTTAAGTATACCTAGATGTAAAATTATTGCTGATCATTCTTACAGCGATTTTAAACACAGCCAGTGTGGATGTTGAATATTAAAAATAGATAGTTGATTATTATCAAAACAGAGTAATTATGTCTGCAAATCCGAAAAAAATACACAATTCGTGTGCATTTTTTTTAAAAGCTGTTATTTCAAAGTTAACAAAACTAAAACTTCAAAACTGTCCCATGCTCCTAACTTAGAACTCTTAATAGCTTAATATCTCAATGTATAGCCCTGTGCTTGTGGGTGTTTTAATTAAATAAATTGCTTTATCTGCTCAGAGACAATGGCGTCGGTTATGGGGGGAACTTTATTAATGTGGTCCTATCTACGTCATTCGTACGGTTATACGGGTGACCACTCATTTACTTAACAAATAGAATTGATTTGCTTGATCCTAATCTTATTTCGCTCTATATTAGATTAGTATTTGTAAGGGGCGTGTTTGTTTATTAGTGGGCTTATGGAGAAACAAAAGGACAATGTCAGATAGTTGGGTTTTTGGGGACTTAACCTGCGAATGTAAGTTAGTAATTGTCTACAATTAGTTAGTAACTGTATAGAATTTGCCATCGATGATATTGGCCTGTGATAAACTTCATTAAAACGAGCTGGGCTCTAATTAGAGCCCAGCTCGTTTTAATGTTTTAACTGTGTCGATTTCTTAGATAATCACGCCACTCTTGCGTACATTTTGCGCGGAATCAGTAATTTCCATAAAAACAATATAAAACCAGCAATTTCAACTGTCTTTATAATTACCAATGTATGGTTTGGTACCAAAACCTCTACTTATTTACTTACTTACTTTGGTACATATAAATGAGGCTACAAACATTGTTTTGGTAATAAGAGCATGTGCAACACGTGGTTTCAAACACACCGCCCCACACCGACTTTGTTATCACAGTGTACTACTTACATCGTAACTATAATACCGTGAGAAATATACGTTGTAACGTTTTCTTATATTTGTTAATACTATTTGCATACGGTACTGTTTTACGATGTTTTTTAGGTCGTATAACAAGAGAATGTTCAGTTATCATGACTGTTTTCTCTAGTTTTGTGAAAAAGAAAGCTGGCATGGTTGGTAGCAGATCTGAATATAGGCTATAGTGCTTCGGACATATGACATCTTACTATAGTAACTTGTTCAACATAAGAATATGTTAGGTCTACTTTTGTTATTGAGAAAAAGAACTACCTATCTACATATTCAGTAAAAATCACACCGTACCAACTTAGGTGAAGTACAGTTCAAGTTTTGATAAAGGTCAACATTTCAGGGTAACGTTTTTACGAGGTTTATAGGAATTTGTAAGTAAGTAATAAGTTATACGAATGTTTCTGCAGCTGTTTTTGTAAGCTCTCATTTATTTTAATACATTCTATATTATTTTATATTAATTTTGAAAACAAGGATAGAACATAAATGGTAAATAAATAAATAAGTATAGAATATGGTAATGTATTTGAAATCTTTACTGGTCAGCTATATATTATTAGTTGTATTAGTTTCTAGGCCTTCATCATTATCATTTTCATTATCATTAGGTCTCAAGATTGAGAGATCAATCTCTGCTTTTAAGCAGAGATTGATTGTTTTTCGAATTTTAGTTAACTCTGCAATCGCATGGAAAATATTCTATCAAAGATCTTGCAATTAGCTTCAACGCAGTATACTTTATAACTTCTGCGCGCGACTTCGTACGCGTGAAATTTCTTTTTCCCCCGACCCACCCCGTCGCATCTCATGGCCTGCCCGCGCTATTGCTTCGTTTTTGCTGAGCGTTCGTTCTGACTTTTTTTTTTATTTTACTCGGCTCCTAAGGGCCATAGCGTGACGTTAAATAGCCCATAGACTTTCTCAATTGGGCTATCAAATACAAAAAGATTTTTTCAAATCCGAGTAGTAGTTCCAGAGATTACACATACAAACTTACAAACTTTACCTTCCACCTTTCCTTTTTGATTCTACCAACGTTCACTCAATTAAATTATCACGTGTGTCTTACCAGACAAAGTAAACCAGGGAGAATTATTACAAAGTCACCATGTGTAACATTCATATCAATTCGCGGAAAAACCGTGAGTGAGATAACAATGACCAAAACAAATGAACTTAGTGAACTCTTATTTTGAAAGGTTTTCATTGTTCTTATTTCGTTAGGCATTTGTTTTACAATGTTTTGGGCTTCGTGGGTGAACTTAATTCTAATCTTTTGGGCTGCTATTGATCATTTTCTATCAGCCAATAGCACAATTATATTAGGATGTCGAACCCAGCTGATTCTGTAAAAATCTCATCGTGTCAACTTATGTGAAGTGAGTTTCACGTGTGGTACAGAATTCATCGACTGGTCTTCTTCTCAGACATCAACGACCGCTAGACGAAAACATCATATTAATTCTGTTGGAATTGTTGGTAAACTTCTGATAACCCGAAATTGCTTCATCATAATTGGATAATTTGTGTTCGAATTTATAATTTGGAAACGATCGTCGTTTATTTCATTTACATAGGTATTCAATTGAAATGCCTCCGTTACATAGCCTCCCACTTATTTGGCTCTTTAACTTTTGTATGATTTTAAGACGACTATTATAAGAAAAATAAACAAACTCGGGACCAGGCTGACTATTATGTAAAAATCTCTCCGTGAAAACTTAGGTGACGTGAGTTTGATTGAAGTGAGCTTTCATTCCACCTGCGGGATAATTGCATGTTGTTGTTTGTTTCATTGAGACAGTTCAACAACATTCATTGCGTTATTTACGTTGCTGAGCAGGCACATTTTTCGATCATATGACGCAATGGATTAGCAACATCCTTCGAAATGATTCAGACTGAGACTGATAGTTGTGTTACGCAATTAAGGAGCTGATGTTAGGGACACATTGACAGTTTAAAAAAAAAATCTATGCCTTTACCATTCTACAGACAGACCTTTTTTTTTCAGGATGGGAAATCATCAAATGACCCCTCCCGCTCTGGGTGGAGCGGAAGGATGTGTCAGACTCTTACTGACTAAAACCCACCCGTGTTCCTTCCTTAGCCCTTTATGTTTCGGACCAGCGGTAACCCTTTCGGACAATCCCGTTGACCCGGCTACAGACAGACCTACAGACCCAATCTTATGACCTAATAATGACCTAGAAACGAGCATGCTGACCAGTAAAGATTTCAAACACCTCATCAAGTCCTATCCCTCCGTAATTTTGATTCTAAGAAGCTCATATTAAAATCATTGAAAGCTTACAAAAACAGCTAAAAAACATTCATCATTTCAGCCGAAAGACGTCCACTGCTGGACATAGGCTTAAAAAATATTACCAAAACTTATTACCTATTTTCAAACTCCTATAAAACCTCGTAAAAACGTAACCCTGAAACGTTGACCTTTATCAAAATATCATCAATCAAATCTGTTTGTCTACATTATGTCGTATATTACTCTCCTAAGAGATTGTTTGTGTCAGCTAATAAAGTATTTTATGTTTTACGAAAATAATGTTTCATCAATATTATTTTGGGAATTCTGTAACGTATCTTCAAATTAATGGCGTTGATGTGGATTGAAGTTGGTAAATGAATGTGTAACAATTGTTAGGAACACTATAATCCGATCCAGTATCTCCCTTGCTGCCCTTCTCCAGCGACGCGCGTAGTCGCTTAGTTTTTTAGCCCTGGCTGGAGGCCTTAATTTATTAAGGCAACCACAGGCAAACCCGGTTAAGCAGCCGACAACTTCCTAGATGGACCTGCGAGATGCCATAAATTATAGAAAAAAAATGTTAAGAACACTGAAGCTTCTTTTCTGGTTTTTTATTTAACTTTAGTAGGCAAACCTGCTCAGTTGGAGATTCACATTGCAGATGAATCCGCCTTGGAGTTTATATGTGATGCTGTCCCACAAACAATGGGACATTTAATATCGTGTCCAGCATGTTCTCTGTACGTTACAGGAACTGATGGACGCTAAAGCATACGCAAATTCAAGGCCGACTCTATTTAGATTGCCATCGACACGCTAAGAAAAAAACGGCAAGCTAATACACTGTCAAAAAACGGCAAGCTAATACACTGTACAATGGATGCTTTAACTGCAGTATAATCTACTATATAAAAATAAGTCGGGTTTTCCTTCCTGACGCTATAACTCCAGAACGCACGAACCGATTTCCACGGTTTTGCATTCGTTGGAAAGGTCTCGGGCTCCGTGAGGTTTATAGCAAAGAAAATTCAGGAAAAATTTCAACAGAAAAGCGGGACCACGCGAGCGGAGCCGCGGGCGACCGCTAGTCTGTCTATAATTTTCCCACTGGTGGGACACAGACCTCCTCTCTGTCAAAGGGAGTGGGCCATAAGCCACCACGCGGCCCCAGGGCGGTTTGGCAGATGTCACATGCCGATTTTTGCATGCTTTCCTTCACCGTTTTGAGAGCAGTGAATTCCGTAATGATGTTCCGAAATGTGCAAAAGCTCACGTTAAAAGTGCTTTGTGCAGAATTAACTATTTTCTTTCTTTTTTGATTTGATGCCTCGCCATTATTGAAGACTGGCCTTCAACACCGGATATGCTTTTGTACATTTTTGATAATTTTCCTCTCTCCGTCTCGGGGATTTTAATATTTTATTATACTACCTAAATTATTATACGCATTTGTCGCATCCGGTCATGCATTTGACTATTCGGAACGCTAAGCGCCATCTGGTGGCGCTTGACAGAGTCTAGCCTGAGTCCGTGGGGGTTAGAAAACAGCTCGACAGAACGATGTGGAGCTCACTTTTGGACTTGGACTTGGAGTTTGGACATCGTACGGACAACATGTGCTCAGAAACTGTCCAGCGTTCCGTATCTGGTTGTGTCGTGTACCTACAGTGTGTAATTTGCTAGTGTGACTAAATTGTTCGTGAAATTATAATCTTATTTGAACTGCAAACGGTTTTTCTATTGCGCAATAACCAACACATAACCCACTGTACGCCCACAATAGTTAAATATGGCTGATAATAACGAGACACACTATACCTTCTCCGTTACATTTGATTCATTATTTATTTACGTCGCACTTGAGAAAAATAAATATTAACGCTTACAATTTCTTCATAATTACAACGAATAATCTAAAGACAAATATTTTGTACACACTTGTACATAATCAATGTTTGCATTACTTATTACAAAGTTCATTATAACGTTTATAGTTTGTATTATCTCATGTTTAGAGTCGGCACTATTTACTTTTGTCTAATAATTACCCTATTAATTTGATAGATAACTTCACTGTCTCCTGACCTTTGAATCTATCAACTACATAGTTTCTACTAATCATTGTTATTGAATATCAAAACAAATGCTTAGATATGGATCGTGGCTTGAACAGAGTACAATGCGTGCCACGAAAGATGAGACTTGACACACCACGTGGTTTGACTTGCGCAGAACACGATTTTAGGTATCTTTAGCGGTATGAGGTCTGAGTGCGGGACGGGACCGGACGTCATAGGGGCGGCGAAAAGAGCGGGGGAGGCGGGGTCAAGTCTCTTCTTTCGTGGCACGCATTGTAAGGCCCATTGTCCACGTAACCGCACGTCATACGCACGCTTTCGTCAATTGACGATTGCAAGACGAATGCTTGCATCTTGTGTAGAAACAATGAAATCTGTGTCCACGAAGCGGCAACGTCGCGTCAGCCGCTCGTGTTGCGTTCGTCATGCGGTGTGCGCGCTTCGTGGACACAGATTTCATTGTTTCTACGCAAGATGCAAGCATTCGTCTTGCAATCGTCAATTGACGAAAGCGTGCGTATGACGTGCGATTACGTGGACAATGGGCTTAACGCTCTTAGCATTCTTCTTTATATATCCTGGTCGCACAAGTGCGCAGAATTGGTTGAAATTCGACAGGACATTAGTCACTGCGAAGATGGATGCTGGACAGTTGTGGAAGTACTTTAATAGAGATACTATATTCTACTGTCAACGGTAGCGAGTACTGAATTCTACTCAGCCTAATGTCTTGTACCAGATCTGAATCGTAACTGCAGCTATACCACTTAGTGGGTTCTAAACAGTTACCTAATAATTACATGGATCAATGACAATCCGACTAACATACCTTATAGAAATCGTTTGGTGACAACTCTTCCGATTCTTACATGGATAAATATTTTGAAGAATTAAATAATAATCTAACCACTACTTAGGTGACATCTGACGGACGATATATGTTTCAAAGTCGTAGTTTATATGTACAGACGCCAGCACATCAAGCTACTACAATCTGTCAAATTTCTTTAATAGATTTTCAACTTTATCGCTAAAACTTAAGGTTTAATGTTGATTGGGAAAATTTGACAGTTTCGGGCAGCTTGATGTGCTGGCGTCTGTACTTTCTGAGTTTATCTTGTATATTACCTACTGACATCGATGAAGGAAAACATCGTGAAACCTGTTAAGCAATCAACTCAGTCTATCGCAGTCCACTGCTAGACATAGACCTCTCCCAGACTGCGCCACAGCACCCTGTCCTCCGCCTTCCGCACCCAGTCTACCCCAGCCACCTTCTTTAGATCGTCCGTCCATCTAGCTGGGGGGCGTCCCACACTACGCTTGCCGATACGCGGTCTCCACTCCAAGACTCGTCTACTCCACCGGCTGTCGGTCCTTCAACAGCCATAGTCAGCCCACTGCCACTTCGGTTTACTTACTCTGCAAGCTATGTCGGAAACTCCGGTTCTTTTCATGAAAATTTAATTCCCGATCTCGATAATTTTATCATTCAAAGAGATTCCGAGCATAGCTCGCTCCATAGCGCGCTGAGTGACCTTGAATTTGTGGACCAGCCCGACCGTCAGGAAACCTGTACTTATAGTTGCTGTACTTATAGTTAATAGATAGGCCCAGGTGACGGAAAGACTAGTGGACTGTATAAAAGGTTTATTCGGTGGTAGGTACACAAAGCTTCTAAATTATGGTGCGATCGCGGTCGTGGAGGACGATGCAATGTCCTGCGGTCGGCGCGATGGTCTCGCGTCGCCCGGACCCCGCGCCGCTCGTCGTCCATGTGTGTGTGATGTGAAGTGACGTGTTCACGTGTGTGTGTGAACAGTTAATATAAGTCTGAAATCACCAACCCGTCTTGACCAAGCGTGGTGATCAATACTTCTGACTTCTCTGTATGAGAAGAGGCCATTGCCCTGTAGTGTAACAATAATAGGCTAGTATTATTATTATAGCTCGTAGGAATCCTGCATATTAAATCATCTTTCTTTCTTTTTCTTTTTGAAATGAAAACTTCTTTAGGCGCGTTGGGCATTTTTTGAGATGGGAAAAAACCATTGAACTCGCGCCACTGTTACCGTAAGTGACACCGCGCGTGTTTTGTTTATAAGACGATTAAAAAAATACCCGCTTCGGATGTGTTCGGCTGTCCTCGGGATGTAGGTTTTAATGTATGTATATCCGATATGTCAGTGAGTGATGACAAAGTATTCTGTTTGTGTTTTGTTTTCACTTCTGTCGGCACTCCCGGAGTACCACTGTTTTTTTTTTCTTTTAATCATCTTTTCACTTACTGTTGAGCACAAATCCTATTGTATGCTTATAGTGGCAACTGAGACTTCACTGTGACCAGCCACTGTTAATAATATCCTCACCTTTCGTAAGCATCCACTGCAACTTGTTTGCCTATCCCAACAGAAGGGTCGATTTGCATCATAAGCAAACCATACAGTAAATATATCTTATATCTGTTAAATCCCATACAAAGTACGCTACAGAGACAAATTTATAAACTCCGGTTGCAATAAAACATCACAAAAGAAACAAATTACCTATGATAAACGACATTGGAATAAAAATAATTTATATCACACACGAGACTTTCTACAATTCGACAATGTAACAAAAGAGTTTACTTCATATTAGACGCGTAAATATCCACTCGGTATGCGGCATTCATATTTATATAGTCAGTAAATTGCTATCGGGCGTAATGTAATAATATGAATTTACATAAATTTTCTATAACATTTACATTAGGAATAAATGAATTGCTGGTTGAATGGTGCCTTTGGCCGGAATGGCGCTTGGTTCACGCCCGGAGTCGGCCGATTAAGGGCTCTCGTAGGCAGGCGCGAAGCGAGACGGCGCGGTGCGATTCTTGTGGAACAACTTTTTTATAAATAAATAACGTTGCCCCACACTAGGAATTACTCCTGTATTGTGGGTGCGTTTACAAACATTTAAATTCACATACACAAACAGCCAGACCCGGAACAACTACCTGTAGGCAATACAAATATTTGTTCCGTGCGGGAATCGAACCCGCGACATGCAGCGCAGCAGTCGATCGCTCAGCCACTGCGCCAACCGTATCGTCAAACAACAATACAGTAACAGTACAAACTTGTATCAAAACTTCATGGAAATTGTTCTACCAGAATCGCGTTGCACAAAGGCTCCCGCAGACAGGCACAGACTAGAACTAGACTCTAGTAGAACAATTTCTCTGAAAACTTCATGGAATTTCTACAACCGGAGGCGCGTCGCAACGTCGTGTCACGCCTGTCTGCGGGGAGCCTTAACAGAAACGTGTAAACCTAATAAGTAAAACGGCTGGTTTTATTTATTCTGTTGACCATTATATTTCCTGGTGCAGGAGTAGAAGTAATAAAGTAGTGGCGGAGTGGTAGGTAATCAAAATGTTTTCTCTTACTAGCTGTTAATTATGTTTTTAGCTTTATGGCTGGTATAAACTTTAAATTAATCGGCACAAACGGCTGCGGTTTGAGATACACGAGGTAAAGGTAAAGGAAGGCATATTTCAACAGCCAATAGTGCATACAAAGGATGTTTGAAAGTGCAGTGGTCCAGTAAAATAACATAACCCGTAGTCCCCGAATGGCTAGCCTTTTTTTTTTAGGATGGGAAATCATCAAATGACCCCTCCCGCTCTGGGTGGAGCGGAAGGGAGTGTCAGACTCTTACTGACTAAAACCCACCCGTGTTCCTTTCTTAGAACTTTATGTTCTGGGCCAGCGGTAACCCTTTCGGACAATCCCGCTGACCCGGGAATGGCAAGCCTCAAGTGTACTTAGAGTGCACCCCCATTAGTTATATTTAAAAAGCACTTGCCATCTAATCTCTTCACTACCCTTGGTTGACTGGTAGAGAATGCCTATGGCATTAAGTCCGCCTTTGTACCTTTTTGTACGAAAAGTTTAAATTAATTAATTAAAGTCCAATGCAATAAGGGCGAGCCTAATGCTATCAATGGGGCATTTTCATTAGCAGCCTGAAGGCTAATTCCAGTAATTAAACACGTTCAAAATCTAGTCGTAATCTCATATAAGCGACAATCAATATCAAAATCCAGTCGCAATCTCATCTAAGCGACAATCAATATCAAAATCCAGTCGCAATCTCATCTAAGCGACAATCAATATCAAAATCCAGTCGCAATCTCATCTAAGCGACAATCAATACCAAAATCCAGTCGCAATCTCATCTAAGCTACAATCAATATCAAAATCTAGTCGCAATCTCATCTAAGCGACAATCAATATCCAAATCTAGTCGCAATCTCATCTAAGCGACAATCAATATCAAAAATGTAGGGAAATTAGACGTATTTTTGACAGTTTGAGGCTGAGATCAGACCGTGAACGTTCTTAAAATTACGGGAATGGCCCGTCAGGAGTCTGGATTTGTATCCAGACTCCAGGCTGCTACTGAAAAACAAACACAAACTATCGAGACAAAATCATGTTTTTTGTCGTACTGTACAGTGATGACTAGGTCATCACTGTACAGTACGACAATAAAAAAAAAAATTAAAAACTATAATAAAACCCGACTACTGAAAAGAATGAAACAAGAAAGTACCTTTCCGTGGTCGCATGCCTCTGTAATAACATACCAAATTTTTGAAATGTGCTAATTAAGCTCTTTCATTTGATACCCTGTGTGTGCACCATCCCAAAATATTTTTTTTTTATTCATTACTTTATGTCCTCTAGAGGGCGCCATATTGAATTTAGTGTGACGGCACATAGCCTATAACTAGCGGACGGTCAAGACGCTTCTAACGACATCTCATTTGTCTAATTATTATAAGTACTTTTTATGTTATGAAGGAACAGATGAACATACATCGTTCTCACATGCATCATTTTTAACATAAATGATGTAAACAAGACTTTATAACCATATTATTTCGATTTAAAAGAGTGTCCATGGAGTTTCTTGCCCATTCTTCTCCATAGGTACCTACGCTTTGGAATGGGCAACTAGCTTCATTTTTCTCACTGACCGACCCCTTGACAATTCAAAAGTGCTTATAGTTGGTTTAATTGAAATAAATGCTTTGAGTTTTTTTGAGACATACATAGATACCGGTCAAAATCATAACCCTCCTTATTGCTTCGCCGTAGTGAGGTAAAAAACCTCGTGGTTTAATAAGAAATAGTCAAGAATAACCCAGAGGTGAATTAGAAAACAGAAACACTATATGCAGCCCAACTTACAAAGCAGCAAATTCAACATCAAACAACCCAATAAGCTTCACGACATACTTGTATCTAAAACCGCAGGTCCGCCCACAATCTCGCAAGCTCACAGAAAAGTTAAATATTATAAAATTTAAATATTATAATGGCCGGTCCACGACTCACGAGACACAATAGTCAGAACTGTGATTTGCATCGCAGCACAATATACTGAATGTGAATTTTACTTAATCTAACTTTATACTGTCGTGATGGTTTGCCGTGGCTTTTTATATCTTAGAAGCGAAATGGTTAGTGCTGCAATTCTGCATGCAAAAGATGAGCAGAACTGAAAGCTTATTTCAAAACTGTACTGTATTCATAGCCATTGCGCTGCTTTATTGGTCTTGTCACGAGCGCTACTGCTGCTCTCAACTCGGGTATAATGTTAGGTATTGGGTTTTCCCGTCAAACTCAAACTCAAAACATTTATTTCAATTAAACCTTATACAGGCACTTTCGAATTGTCAAAATTTAAATAGTCAGAAAGTTGAAGCTAGTTGCCCATTCCAAAACGTAGATCTCTATGGAGAAGAACGGGCAAGAAACTCCATGGACACTCTTTTAAATCAAGATATTACAAATCCTGGGTACATTATTATTGTTGCTTCTATATGTGAGAACAATGTAAAAAAAAAGACACAAATGAAGAAACATTTCAAAATATAAGATTAAAAATAAGCCTTGGCAGTTAAGAGATGACCAGTCTCAACCGACGGCGCCCGTTCACGAACATGACGCGTGGATCAGGACCATCTAGCTCAACCATTTTGTGCGGAACCGAATGATCCAACACACGCGCCACCATCGATGAGACATTTAAGTGAGCATGACACGTTCTCAACTGCCATGCTCTTTCATGTCAACATCAAGAAAATCATAATAAACGGAAACATGGTTCTTACATTTAACAAAATTTTAAAAATGCTTCTAAATTATGCAAATTCAGATTTCTCAGCAGCAACTTGGAACCTGAATTTGTGCCCGGTTGATGGCAATAGGCTCGCCCCATATTACATCGGACTTAAAACATTACTGGCGAAATGTGGGTGTACTATACGTACACCTCTGCCTAACCGTTCGGGGTTTACAGGCGTGATGTTATGTATGATCTGTACAATGCGTGCCACGAAAGATGAGACTTGGCCCCGCCTCCCCCGCTCTTTCCGCCGCCCCTATGACGTCCGGTCCCGTCCCGCACTCAGACCTCATACCGCTAAAGATACCGAAAATCGTATACTGCGCATGTCAAACCACGTGGTGTGTCAAGTCTCATCTTTCGTGGCACGCATTGTACATCAAGCTGGTGATAGTCAAACCAACCTCCGCTATTACAAGGCTGGATCATCCAGCCACTAATAGCGGACTTACGCGCTTTGCATATGGAGCAACTTTCGTTGTGGCAACTATCAACTTTTTGAAATTTTCCTTTAAAAGTTGCCAGTTGTTTTTTTGTTTGTTTTTTTTTTTGTATTTTATAAAAAACGTTGCCCCACACTAGGGCACTTAAGTTGTTTATCGCCAAGGTAAATTCCGTCATTGTTCCACTAACATTGTACGACTTTTAATTTCCGGATCAACAGAGCTAATTAACTACATGAGTGTAGTAAAACATTGTACCTTGTTGATTAAAAGCTAGTTTAACTAGGCACGGTAACAAATATTACTAGGCTATAAAACCTAGGTCCCATGGTTTCAATAGTGATTCAGGTACTTAGGTTATGATTTATGACTAAGTACCTAGTTCCTACAAAACTATAGCATTCATTTCCATTCTTTCTTGTAATTTTCTATATTTTTCTTAAGAAAGATAAAAAAAGGTTAATATAAGATTTCGTCGTGCCTTTACAAAATCAGCCCAGATAATTACAACAAGTACCTAATAGTTTTTATTTCTTGAAACAATCTTTATCATCATCTGCCTAGCCTTTTCCCAACTATGTTGGGGTCAGCTTCCAGTCTAACCGGAGGCAGGTGAATACCAGTATTTTACATCACAGTTCCACAACCCAGTTCCTGGGTTATACGATACTCCTTGGTAAGACTGGTTGTCAGACTTTCGGGCTTCTGACGACCCGTAATGATTGTCAGAGTTCTAAGAATTACAGGCGGGACCAACGGCGTGATGTGCTTTTTGAGGCACGGGAGGGTCTCGGCATGTAAAGGTGGTCACCCATCCACGGATCGACCGCGGCAAGCATAGCTTGATATGATCGATCGACCCGTGCGGGTCTTATTACTTTGCCACAAGCCCCTCACCTCACACAACCTGTGTATCGATATTAATGAATTCCTTGGCTCCTGCGTTAATATTAACTGTATTGCAGCAGTCAAATGCTTATATTATTAGGTACGTGTATATTGTTAACATTTAGGTTCGGAATTTTATGAAGAAAGTCTGTCTATTTCACATATTACCAGGTGTATGTTTATTTCAAATACTACCAAAACATCAGCTATTACGGTTAATAAACATTCCTTCGTAATTGTAGTCTCGAACGAATCGATGTAAGTAATTGATAACGGTTTGAAGTAACTATTAAAAATTTTGTAGCAATATTTTTGAATATTGTAGAAATGGAGTTTTCTATCAACGTATAAAGTTATACTCTTGTCAAAACTGTCTAAAATTTATCTTGAAAAGAAACATGATGTGACTAAAATTTTTGTAAATTGGTAGGTACGAACTTATTTTGTAATCTAATAGATAAATTGAAAAAAAATCTGTGGAGACTGTAAGCTTAGTCCAAAACATATTCGTCACTATAAAAAATAATTGAGACCACTAAGCAAAAAAAAAGATTTAATAGGAATAACACTGTGAACACAACTAACATAAATTGGATAAATCTTCGGCGAACCATTAATAAAACCTGACATTTTACAGCTATCATTACTAACAATCAGTTACAGGATATGACCGTGAATGCTTACATTGTCCTACTACAATCCAGCCATAAAACCTACATTAGAATCTCAGAAATCAGTGCCATCAGTTGCGGCAACGCAACGCAGTCCGGTTAGACGTAAAAACACATTAAAATTCGTGAAATACTCGTAAAAGTTGAGTCATATGTAGTATGAAGCTGTCATTGACATAGCTTGTAACTATCATCGACACGTACTAACTGCACACTTAAATTAAAGTTATTGGTTTGAAGTCCACTGTTGTACGGTACGGGAAAAGGGTCTTTGCGTTAGCCGTGTCGTGCGACATTTGAACCGAAATCAAAATTTTCGTATCGTGTCATTGGATTGCATTCATGACGGCGTGAGAGTGACATGTAAGTAGAGCTCAAAATATTGACTCTACTGCTTTCGGATCATCTTCCTTCAAGACTGACCATAATACGTGACGTTCAGGGTATTTTATTATTATTGATGGGCTCGCATTTGACTATCACTATCTATAAAGATACGATTAAAGGTAGAAGGCAGGAAAGGGATCGGCACCGTATCGCCTTTCGCCTCGCCGTCAAACAGGCGTTAACCTAACGTAAGCACGTAACCAAAGCGGATCAGAAGCTCCGATACGTCGACTCGGCTACGGCTAGGCGACGCCGCGCTTACGACTTGCCGACCGCTGGTTGATGGTGCAGCAGGCAGGCCGGAGGGGTGAGAGGTGCAAGGGTGGACGAAGAGACGTAAGCTCGGATACGGAGAGACGTAAGCGCGGGGACGACGAGCCGTAACGCACCCCACCGCGCTTCGTGAGCTTGTCCCAAGGCGAGGCGATTACGTTACGATTCCGATTAGTGTGCGTTGCAGTAGGAAGTTTCATACAAAGAATACTGAACGGCTCGAGTTGATACGGTGCCGATCCCTTTCCGATTTGATACGTGTGCAATAATAATAATACCTTTAAGGTGTGCAATTTCTGTTCCATTCTATATAAGTTACTGCTCAAGTCAAAACAGATGATGGGGATCCAGAAGCATACATCGTATCGTTTAACAAACTTCAATGGAAACGCGCCATCGTAAACCAGTACGCGACAAGCTCCAGTGCCAACAGCTCCGATACTCGCATAAAGTACTTATACGTGTGTAATTCACCGATTAATTAAAAGTTATACAGGCGTGACCGGTGTAATTGCCAAGAGACTTATGTTACGTTTAGTGCATTCACTTTTATTGGCCCGTCTTAATGCCTAGCTAAGAAAGTGGGTGAATTACCCAGTGCGATCGTTAAGTTTCTTTATTTCAAATTGCAGTTCAGAAATTTATCGCGGTTTATGTTGAATGTGAGGTCATCTTTGGTACTGCTAAATGCGAAATGTTAGAAATTAATTACGTAAGATTTTATTTTGCAAGCAATTATACACTCTTCTTCTATTCGTCGTGTCGATGGCACGACAGTGTATTCAGTTGGTTCAAAACTTCGCCACGTTCACGGCATCGTCGATGGCAGCGCAGAGATCGCTATGGCGTATTTTGGGCTCAGAGGGCAGCGGTGCTATTCTGTAAAAATCAAACCGGGAACAATTAGGTGTAATGATCTTAAAGTGAACTGTCATTTAACCGTATGCTAAAATCTATTCAAACGTATGTTTCAAATTGATGTTATTTCAAGTTAAGATATAGATCTACTTTATTTTAATGGTAATTAAGTTGATTTCATAGTGAGTAACACTATTGGAAAAGCTGTAAAAATTTTGAAGCTGTAGCGTAAACTGGACTTTACTGTGTAGGAATTGAAGCTATTTTGCCATAAACTCATATTTGTTTATACAACGTGTTTTTTTTTATATCCCTTAACTCTAGGGGGTCATTGTACTCACCATTATGAACAACTTTTACTACGGGACAAAACATGAAATCGCGAAAAAAACATCAGCTGTTCCCTATGTTTACGTGCGTATATAACTCATAAAAATATAGGGAACACCAGATTTTTTTTCGCGATTTCGCGACATTACGTGTTTTTTTTTTGATATCCCATAGGCTATAAAAAAAACACGTTGTATTTTTGGCAAATAAATCACGAATGCATATTAGGGATTGACACTATTGACAGCACACTTCGCCTACGTTTTCACGGTGAAATTTTTACAGAGATCGGCTGGATAGGAGGTGGGACATAGGTTGCGCTACAGATCTACATTCACACCCTGCTACCTCACCGTCGAGATAGCCCCACTATATTGTACACTCAAAGACATTTAAATTGATCCCAAGTTTTATTATCACGATCTCCTACAATCTGAAACATGAGAAATGGTTCAATGAGTTTCTGGTAACACATGTATTTGCTCCAATTACGAAGATATCCATCGATATCACCAGATTAACTGTGTTCGCATTACTGATGCGTTAACTAACATGCCCTGAATGGTCAACATGTGTGTGTGTAAGTTATCTATACATAACACAGTAGGTATACTGCACTTGAGTAGAAGTATGTAAAGTCAAAATGAATAAAAGAAGGATTGAAAAAGTGATGCCAAAAACCTTATCACCTTTGGAGAATTTGACGGTCGAAAACGGTACTAATAACTGCGTACGAGATGAAGAAATAGTTCTATTAATTTCCACAAGTAGGTGATATTTATCTATGTAGTAAAGGATTAGAATGCTGGATATATCTAGTCGTTCTGGAATTTTCTTAACAATTACTTTGACGGTTCCATAATTATTTTCTGTCTGCCTAAAACATATTCAGCTCAGAAAATTACCAAGCACAAGTACAAGTCGCTAAAGTATCATAAAAGCGACAGAAAGTTATTAAGATTCTAATTTTGGTTCAGTTAATTAAACTAATATGACCAACAGAGAAACATTCCAAAATAGAATGCCTTAACACTTAACTGAGAAGGATAAAGAAACTAAAGCGAACGGAATGTTCACGCTTGTAAACTTGCTGGTAATAACGTTTCAATAAAGGGTCTTGAAAGGTAATGAATAATCAGCCTATAATGTTCCCACTGCTGGGACACAGGCGTATTCTCTTCGAGATAGAGTGGGCTATAATCTAATTACGAGGACCCAGTGCGGGTTGATAGTTGTCACAAGTTTTCGATTTTTTTATTCTTGGATGCATATGCTTTAAATTCCTTCAGCGTTTTGTGAGCAGTAGTTATGAAATTATTTACACAAAGTAAAGCTCCCTCCTGGGTTTGATTGAACCCACGACCTACAACTCGTCAGTCCCCCGCCGTTGCCACTGGTCCACCACTGCTCTCTCTGGATAATGAAAATTGGCCCTAAAATGTCCACAGCTAAACACTATCGATCTTTAAAATAGTCAGCTAAAATAAATAGCCGTTTAGTGTTTGTCTATGCGATATTTTTTGTTCTCTGTAAAGGCTGGCGCTTGATTATGGTTTTATTAGCGCCGAGAGCTCAGAAGAAAACCTGAAGCGGTCTGAAAGGTCTTGTTAATCGTCCCAGTTTTATATTTTATCGCCATTCTGCTACTCATTAAAAGGGGCAAGGTGGCCTATACTTTACTGGGAGCATCACGGAAGACTACAACGATGTAAGCGTAGGCGCAATGTATGACTTTGCCCATCCAAGTACATAAACACTACAACTACACACAAGACCACAGAAACGAGACAATTCGAGTATCACAGCAATGAGTCACGTCCGGTTAATTGTTAATAAACAGTAGCAGAGGCAGAGGCAAGCAGCCGAGGTGGTCTTTGTTCAACAAGTTAACACCTACTCCCGCCGAATGAGCTTGATAAATGTTTTTATTACCGTGCACCACAAGTGCAACAATTCAACCAGAGAAAATTACTTTGTGCATAACGAAGCTCAAACAATGGTTAATAATGTTACGGTGTGTGACGAATCCTGGAAACCAGCAGTTGTGCTGTGTTACATCTACAAAATGGCACCCACTGCGAAGGACAGAAGTCTAGAAAGCGTAAGTTCTGGGAATACGACAATGACAACGTGGTTGGTTGAATTTTTGGTGACGTTTTGTAGGACCGTGCTTTCATTCATTTTTGCATCCAATCGAAAGCCTTTTGAGGATCACTCACAGTAGCAAATGTTTCTTTTTTAATGTATTTTTAATCATGCATTCACAGATTTTTATTTATGCATACTTTACCAACTTAGTTAATCAAAATGAGTTCTTATTAATGTCCGTTTATTGCCTAAAATTCTATGCTAATTAATTATTATTTCATTAACATTCACAAAACTAAAAATGTATTTGAATTTGAAATAAGGCTTTGAATAATAATGAACCAAATAACAAGAGTAGCCAGACCGTAGCATATTTTTTCGCTTTATGAATAAGTCAAATACAGATCACCTTTGGAAAGCAAACGCTAAAAGTATTCCAACTCATATTTTATGTTTAAAAATAAAATGAGTTAAACTTAAAACCTTTTTTGGTTTTATGCTCTAAACAGCTACCTACGCATGACAATGCAACTGCGTGAACTGCCGACTTCAACACAAGTATGTCCACGATTCGCGACGCTACCCCATAAATTAAAGAGATAAATGGTTCACCAACAATGGCTAAATAAACCGTCCCGTTTCTTATAACACTCGAAAATAAGCTTTGTTTGGTAGCACCGTAAAAAGTTGAAATGTCCATACGCGAGGACTTACAATGGATCAGAATATTTAAGAGGAGTTTAATAAACGCGTGGGCACGCCGATTGCAGCAAAAAATTTGAGCGCAGCATTCGATACACTATTTTATGGACACTTTTGGTCTATTAAATATCTTAAGCACGACATAATAGCATTGTATTCTGGTTTCAATATTGCATGTTATTGGAATAAAGTTTTACAAGTCTTTATTTGGGTTAATATAACTTTTATTGCTAGTTTTCATTCCCATGTATTAACAGTGCTTAAATTTTAGTAAGATATTCATATGAGTTTTATGTTATTTGTTCACACATACACATTTGATGGTACTTTACTTTCATAAATTATTTTACGATTAAAAATCTAATTTCATACACACGATTAAAGATGACAAATGAACTATTAAAACATAGCGGTACATAACTGTTTAGTTTATTTCTGTTTAAACATGAAGCTGTACCTAAATATTTTTTGTTTTTTATTGCTAAATTGCACGCTTGATGGAAAGCGATGGATGAGGTCTATAATGAAACGAGCGTGCCAAGAAGAGGCCTGTTCACTCTTGCTTTGAAGACAGACGGGTTAAATGTGGAAGGGAACATAGACGCTGGTAGAGAGTTCCACACTTTGGCTGTGCGCATAATACTGCCGTGTTAAGCTCAAAAGCGGTATCTCAAAAAAAATTGTAAAGTTGGTTTTTGTGGCATCGGATAGCTTAAAGAAATATGCATCCAATGAGCTAAGCTAAATAGCGGTATCTTAATAAAAAAAGTCCTTAAGTGTTCCCTATCTCAGCTTTACCTCAAATCACTGAGAGAATAAAAGCAAAACTTCAATTTTCTCGAAACTAGCTTTTCCTGAGATACCGCTTTTGCGTTTAGCACGGCAGAATAAACGTGGAGGAGAAGCGTTGCTAAATGAACTTAAGAAAACCAAACCAAGAAAACCAATTAGGTAGTGAAATCAGATAACCCGAAGTACTAGGAAACTATATCTTCAAGGAGGTCACTCTGAAAATTAACCCAAATACTGTATTGAATGATTCCACCTAAAAATTGGTATCGTTTCATAAACAAAGCCGTGTTCCCATAAAAAAGGCCATGTATAAAATAAGTGTTTACTTTGTCGGTGGGAGTGCTTTGAAGTGGCTTCCATTTCTGTTCATAGCAACCCTTTTAACATGTGCGGAGATAAAGATGAAATGTAACTACTTGTATACTCTTTCCCTTTCAAGATTTTAATCGAATATTTTAAATAGTTACTTCTTAGAAAGTTACGTGGAACTAAAAGTCGAGACACAGTTGATTTACTTATCGGTGAATATTCATATAGGTGTGCAAAACGACCCGCACTATAATTGGTGAGTATCGAAGTGTGTTGATGGTGCTATTGCTATATATGAACTTGCATTTTTGACATTTGTCAGATTAAGTACCTGTTGTACTCAACCTGACAAATGTCATAAGTGCAAGTTCTCATGGAAACGAAGTGTGACAGTTGTAGGTAATATTGCAATTTTTTTTCTTTCAAAAATTCTAAAAATATCTAGAAATAAATAATTGAGTAACATTATGAAAAGAATAGAACCAAAATAAAATAATGTGAAATACTTATAATTCCTTTACTAAAAATCAATCTAAACCTTGAGGTCAAATCTAAAACAAATGACGAAACTTTCACCAAATTCCTTCGGTCGCTAAATGCCAATGGTTTTCCAGCCAATTACCTCAATCTCTAGAACCTAACTTACTAACGAAAGCACGATCCCCTGCACCTTGCACCCTGACATCACAAGATGGATCTGCCGAGCCCCCGTCCACAAATTACATGAAGCAATTTTACCCACAATCTTAGCAATGACATTACTGCAGCGGAATCTCACCCACGATGTTTGGTTGTAAACTGTTACGGAGCTACGAAAATATGTTGAAAGTTGACGGTAGACGTGTTCTTGAGTGGAATTGGCAATAGTAAGGTAGGACGCCCTTTTTTTTTTCAGGATGGCAAATCATTAAATGACCCCTCCCGCTCTGGGTGGAGCGAAAGGGAGTGTCAGACTCTTACTCACTAAAACCCACCCGTGTTCCTTCCTTAGCCCTTTATGTTCCGGGTCAGCGGTAACCCTTTCGGACAATCCCGCTGACCCGGCAGGCTTCGGCCCTGACGGGCCCCTCCGTATGATGCTGACATCTCTTTGAGGCGCGCGTGGAACACGTACGCGCCGTCCGGCACGGGCCTGGTCCTGATCGGACGGTGAGCTACCCATTACTCACCGCCCGCAGGCCCGCGCCTACGGTGTCCGGGAGTCGTCGCGCGGCTCCCGACGCCCGGACCGTCTCCCGCGGCGGCTGGGACGGGAGGCTGTCTTGTATGGCCTTGATTACCGCTCTATTATTTAATTGTCTTCAATTTGTTAACTCTTGACTGAACATCAAAAACTTTAACCTTAGCCGAAGTATGAAACTATTTGATTCACATGTAAAGTTATATTCATTTAAACGTAGTGAAATTGCAACATCAACGTACTAACTTTAGCAGTTTTATTAACGCTATATTTTATAGACTTCTATTATTTTAAAAGTTCAGCCGAAACGAATCTCCGTGCGAAATGTTGCAAAATTCTTGATGAAACTTGCAATACAGAATAAGGTGTGTGTCCTACACGGTGTAATGTAGCAACAGTGTTTCTGTTCATTGATAAAAATAAAACGTTTCCAAGGTTAGATGTTTTTGTTGTAAACATTTTGAAATGCACTTTAGATTTCGTAATTTATTTGTTATTATTATTTTGCTATTATAAGTCTACTGGAATATCATGGCTTAAAAAATTGTTTATTGAAGTGACAACTGCTTTAGATTTATTGGACATTTTTTGAGATGAGAAGAAACCATTGAACTCGCGACACTGTTACCGTAACCGACACCGCGCTACATTCGGATGTGTTCGGCTGTCCTCGGCATGTACTCGGTTGTCGGTGTATAATATCTGAGTCAGTGAGTGATGGCAAAGTATTCTGTTTGTGTTTTGTTTATAAGACGATTCAAAAAATACACAAATAATTGTTTTTTTTATGCCACGTGATTCTAGTAGACTAATAGCTGCCATTAAGTGCCACTGATGCCGCAATCAACGTGGCTACCTCTGGGCTCAAACAATATAACATATCGAAGAAGAATACCATCGACACCAAAACAAGAAGAAGAGCTGCCATTGCAAGTGCGTATTGGTGGATGTTACATGTCTCCTAGTTTTTGGTTCAAGGACACAATTCCTCACGACTTTTTTTCATCGTTTTGAGAGCAGTGATGATGAAATGAAATACACAAAACGGTCTGCCGGGCCAGCGAAATTGTCCGAAAGGGTTACCGCTGGCTCGGTACATAAAGGGCTAAGGAAGGAACACGGGTTTTAGTTAGTAAGAGTCTGACACTCCCTTCCGCTCCACCCAGAGCGGGAGGGGTCATTTGATGATCCAGATCCAGAAAAAAAAAAGTGTCTATCTGGGTTCGAACTCACGACCTACAACTTGTAAGTCGAGCTAAGCCACCAATGCATACTCTGTCAGTTTTGTATAAAATATTTAGCAATAAAGGCTATGAAAGTTTTTGAGTGTTTCTTAGCTCCGTGGCATGTCTCCCTAAAAGAATTCGTCCACGCATCGCATCCTACCCTCTGCTATACATCCCCTTGAAATTTTAGGGGAACGCAATCATTCCCATTGATTCCTGTTCCGTCCTATTCAATTAGAAGGCGGCTCTAACTGACTTATATAAAAAAATAGTTTACTAGTTAGATATAGATTCTGCAGTATGGAAAAATCACGGCCATTTATTATTACTAACGACCTCGTGATTAAAATATTCCTTATATGGTATGCCAAATTAATGTCCATTGTATTTTCAGGAGATAAAAAGCAAGTCATTATTAAAATTAATGATACGTTGTCAATTACTACATCTACTATTCAAAATAAACTATTGTAGGTACAGACGCCAGCACATCAAGCTACCCGAAACTGTCAAAGTTTCCCCACCAAATTTGAGCCTTGTAGTTTAGCGATAAAGTTGAAAATCTATTAAACAAATTTGACAGATTGTAGTAGCTTGATATAATGAGGACTATAAGAAAAACATTGTATGGCATAAAAACAGTCGTTATTTATTATTTGAGACGCATTGGCACAATAAGGTACCATCTTGTTTCCTCGAAGAAGACAACAATTACGGTTAAGCCTCATCGATATGCCGTGCCCGTAAGGGCACGGCATATCGATGAGGCTGATGCTTCGCGATGAGGCATGCGTAAGCATGAAAAGGTTAATAATTACGATAAAAGCCCTTTCAAATCCAGAGAGCATTCGAAGAACAGAAAATCCTAATGTTCCCAATTCATGCACGCTTTTAGACTAAAACAAATTGATGTGCATTATTATTACTCAAAATTCGCTTCCTTCCTGGCTGGAGTCTCTCAAATGTGCCAACGAAAAGGGAACAATGGAATCTCTATTGTAACATTTTCACAAATCCGTACTGACATAGTCACTTCCTGTATCTCTGAGCCGTATTATCTGGGTATACCGAATCGGGTCAGTGCAGTGAGAATGGTTTGACTACGAAAACTGTGAGCATGTACGTCGTATTGTTTCTTGCTGTCTTGTGACACAAATAGAATTTAGAAAATGAAATTAATGAACAGGTTCTTCTTTTGTTTTTTCTCTGTAAAATTATTTTAACGAATAATAAAGATACTAGTATAGGACTACCAGTCCTTTATTTTTTTTAATATACTATTCATTTTCAACATCTCTTTTTCACTCAGGTTACTATTAGCCTTCACTCAGATTGTACTGGTTTATTAACAATGTAACTAAGACCACCCAATCCAGTGTTATCAAACATGATTTTGTCCCAACATCAGTTATGACAACAGACGCATAGATTATGGCCATTCATTTGACCGTCACAAGCACGTTTCATTATGGAAGTTTACTAAGAAATACCGGTGATAAAATTCACACTTCGTACACCTAAAAACAGCCAAAGTTCACACTTATGGGCAAACGGTCGCATGAGTTTGTTCCGGCCTAATGAGGCGACGTCATTCATTGCGCAAGCGCAGAGACTGAGCGCCGGCGCATTCGCCATGCTCCGGAACAAATCGCACCAGAATACGGGCGTGTGTGGATGATGGTGTGATTTTTAGTCGTAATTGAAATAGATTGGTCGCTTTCAAGTAGGTTTTATGTGAAAGTTGATATTGATTTCAATGCCTAAAGAATTCTTAGTTTAAAAAACCCGCCCAAGTACGAATCGGACTCGCACACGAAGGGTACCGTACCACAAGGCATAAAACGCCAAAAAACGTTTCTTTTATACTCCTTTAAATTTTAACTTTATTTTATTTTTATTATTTGTTGTTACCTATAGCGGCAACAGAAATACATCATCTGTGAAAATTTTATAACTGTCTAGCTATCACGGTTCATGAGATACAGCCTGGTGACAGACAGACAGACAGACAGACGGACAAGGGAGTCTTAGTGATAGGGTTCCGTTTTTCCCTTTGGGCATGGAATCCTAAAAAGTTATATGACATAACAAAGAAAGGCTTATGGCCCTGATTTGGAGTCAAGTCGGGCTATGGATAATGATGATGATACCTAACATAAGTGACTATTACATTACGCCTTCAATTATGACCAGTGATCATTCTTAAAGATAAAAATATTGATTAAATTTATGAAACCAGGTTAGTTTTTTTTTAGTTCAGAAAATTCGATATATGTAATTGTTTTACGTGTCTTCGCCAAAAGGAACCTAATTAGCAAAACATAATTTCTTCCTTATTATCATAAGATATAAGTAAATAATAATTATGTTTTGTTTTTTGCTGTTCTTCAAGATACAGGATTTTCCTAGTTTAAAGTACAGGGGTTTAACTTATCTGTAAAAGCCATACCTATACCTTATTGAAACAAAACTGATGTTACCTAGGCTAAGTCATTTAGTAAATAAATGTTAATAAATCATTACTCACTTACTTACTTTATGCAGGAAGAAATTAAGTTTTATTTTATTGATATTGTTTTAAGTATAGAAAGTTGTATAAAACCAGTTATTGTTCTTGTTACATACTGTTTTTCTTATCTGTAAGTACCAATTGTGATTAGAAACACTCCACTGATTTTTAGATACGAAGCATGTTTTATCGTATCTTTGAATAACTGTCTCATCCGGGCATACTTAAATCACAAAATCACTAGTCTTTAATACACACATTTGAATTAATTACCTATGAATAACTTCCTTTTACCGTTAATATTTACACAATACTCCGCTGGAAGTACTATTAACTAATACATACGTCGTCATGCATTCATAATAAGTAATTAAGTATTAACTATTACGCATTGAAAGGTTCTAATTGTGCATTTATAATGGCTCATTATCGGTTAATGGGTTTCAAATTAGTTAATACTTATACAGTGTTATTTATTTTATTACTGTACATGACACATGCTTAGGCATTATCGATTTCCGTTGAAATACAATAATTGTCGAAGACGTCCTTACCTAAATGTTCCGTAAAGGCTCCTGCAAACAGGCGCGACGCGCGACGCGAATCGCGCCTGTTCGAAGGAGCCTTAATGGTTTATGGAATAGAGTTGGCAACAAATTTTTGTCTTCTTAAAAGAAAAATAATTCCAGCTAGAGAATTCATGAAGTGTAACGGAATTATCCATAACGCTTTGTCACAACACCAATCTATGTATCTCGTCCGCTCGACGTCCGTATGTCACTGCAGGGATCCAGCAGAATATCAGCGTCAGGTAAATTTGCCTGACACACGCTGAGCTGGACTACCATTTGTTGAAAACCACCGCACTTTGTATAGTCATTATTTTGATTTAAAGTATGTCATAGTGTCACTTAATTTCTTTAAGTACGTTTTTTATTTTTTTTGTATATTGGTACCTTGTTTTTATATAATACCTTTTAAAATGTCGCAACACTCATAATTTTTAAAATGTCGCAACATTGACTCCCAAGATACAGGCAAATGCCTAGTTTGGGTCACGGTCTACTCTATTCCTGTACAAATTGTGACTAATAAAATAATTTGAATTTGAATTTGATGTCATTTAAGTATGCTTTTGTTTGTTGTGCTAAGTCTTTTGTGTGCACTGAGTAAGTGAATTACGAAGGCTGTAGCCGGAGGATTTAAAAAAATACAAAATTTATTAATTAAATTTATTTTATAAAGAATTACATTAATTACTTATTAGCTAAAATCGTTGCCAGTTGACCGATGCTGTGTCAAAAGTGACGATTCCATGTGGGTCGCGATGTCCGGTGTCGAACTGCTGCACGTTATGCTGCGTCGGCACTCGTGTCGCGCCGCGTGATAATGGGGTAAACGCTTGTCAGCGATTTAGGTGCTATGTGAATATGTAACACCTCCCCCCGAAGATAAGCAACTATTTCGAAATCTGGTGTGAGCGAGATGATGAAATATTGCTGTGCTCAATTCTTATCCTGCTGGGACTGGTTCTATTGGAATCTTGAATTTCAGCATAATTTCCTGAAGGTGTGGCGTCATCCAATTCTTTAGGTTGATTTCCGTTGAGTCGTTTTGCTCGGCGTCGTCGGTACATTATGGCGATGACGAGTGCACTTGCACCGAATAGCATTAGGTAGATTGGAATTGTGGTATGGTAGAGACTTGTATCAATCGCTTGCTCAAGTTTGACTGGAGTCTGTAACATGATCTTCGCGTTTGCAGAATGCAAGCTTTTTAGGTCAACAGAATTTAGAATGATGGGTGTCTCATTTGATACTTCCAAATCTTCGAATTTCGTGGGTACTTGCATGATTTCCAATGCGAATCCTTTGATGTGATTGTTAGAGTTCGCTATAGTAAATTCGGGTGTCTTAACGTAACAGTTGTACGGGATGATAGCCAGATAACTTCCTTCAAGGGTTTTGTACGTTTCTTGTCCGCATGATATCTTCACTTTAGTTGGGTATGGAAAACTTATGGTATAATGTTTCTCGTCGAGTTGTTCTACAGCTTCTTTCTTCAAGGCGACTGATGATAGCTTGCAAGATGAGAGAAGTTCTTGCTTGGAGATCAGATGCTGGATACAGTCGGAGTCATCTCGAGTCTTATAATTTGGTTTTGCTTCGCAGAGGTACAGGGAATCTATCTTCGGGCATTCAGCCTCCATGTACATAGAATCTTGCCCAGAAATCGCAATATAAGGTGAGGTAGTTAAAAGGATTTTATTATACTTGTTAGGGACTAGGGACAGTCTATACAGGTCATAGAGTGGAGGGAAGGCAATCGGTACTTTAAAAACTAAAACTATTTGATTATCTATATAAAAGTAACCTAGCTTAATTACATCATAATAGTTTCTTAATTCTAAATTAAGGATTTCAGCGTTCGAATATAAAATCCTTAGTTTATCTAACATGTGTCTAATCTCTCCTAAACTAACTACCGTATGCGGTGTGCTCGATGCACGTATAAAAGCTAACGTATATTCTAAATTATGGAGTTCCTTGAATAGGTCCTCTATATTATCACTTAGGATAATTAAGTACTGAGCCATATGGGCGTAGTGAATGAAATCAAAGTCTGCCGTACTATTAATTATGCGATTTAGGACAATGCCTATTCGTTCCTGATTTTTAGTTATATTAGTTAATAAGTTGGCATTACGTGAGACCCAAGTTTGAGATAGACTGACATGTTGGTTAATTTGGGACTCTATCCTGTGTTCGTTCTCCTGAAGGATTTTTATAGCATTATTATACTTGACTGCATCAGTTTGATCTAAATTACCGGATATGCTCTTAATAACGGAACCGAGTCCATCGATAAGTCCTCTTTTATGACGAGTGTGTTCAAGTGACTCTAGCTGCGTAGATATTTTAGTTAACTTAGATGTAAGATAATTCATATGCGGTTCGAATAGTAGGGACGTCTTATTATTTAGTTTAGACCTAAACTCGGACAATTGCTTATTAACTACATCTATTTGAGATTGTATGCTATCGAGATTAACATAGTTAAGAAAGGAATGATAATGAGAAACGATACGTGTCGTTCCTAAATTGAATGGAAGTATACCAGGGCCGTTTTCTAATGGATCAATCGTTACTTCTTGTCCTTGCGTCATTCGGAGTAGTATCAGCAGTAGCATCCTGTAACAATGTATGATCTTTAGGGCTTCGCTTTAGACGCGACTTTGCAACAGGGCCACGTTTCTTTCTAGTGTAAATATGAATGGGAAGATCGGCTAGGACTATGTCTTGGGTAAAACGCGGAGCTAATTTTTGTCTGTTAGCAAGAGGATTGCGGACGAATACTTGTTGGTCAGTGCTATATTCTTTCTCGGGCTCGCGATCTTTATTTCTATTTTCAGTTAATTCAGTCCTATGGTGAAGGGAAGTTTCGTTTATTATTTCATAGACCTGAGTTAGTCGTTTTTTATGGTCTTGTAAGTATTGTTGTAATAAGTGTTCAGATAGGTTTAAATCTAAGGAATCACGAGGGTCGAAGTGTCCTGTGATCAAGTCTAAAGGTCTGCACTTGGTGAAGCTATGTATGGAGCTGTTATAGCCTAGAACTGCGTAGGGCATAAGATTTATGGCAGGTTCATTGTGTTTTTCCAATTTCAGGATTCTGAGATGTTCAAGAATGGTAGAGTGAAAGCGCTCTACTATGCCGTTATCGTTAGGGGTGTGTGCAAGTATCTTATGATGCTGTATTTTATGTAAACGGGTAAATTCTGAAAATAGTGCGTTAGTAAATTCAGGTCCTTGGTCCGTTACTACAGTATAGGGAACGCCATGATGGGTGCAAAACGTTAGAAGAGCTTGAACGACACTTAACGCTGTACCATCTCTGAGATGATATGCCTGCGCATATTTCGAGAAAGCGTCAACTAGGGTGAGGAACTTCTCATTTTGAGCTGTGAAAAGATCAAGATGCACAGTTTCAAAGGGTTTAGTTGGAGGTGGAACTACGGAAAATTTTTGTTTTATCGGGTTCCGATCATATTTTGCTTGTCCGCAAATACTACATTCGTTGATGTATTTTGAAATGCTTTCTTTCATTTTAGGCCAATAGTAACGGTGTGATAAAGCAAGGAAACATTCAGTTATACCACGATGATTGGTTTTTCCTTCGTGATAATTACGTATGATTTCTTGTTGTCTTAAGTAGTCTTTAACGTTCTCTGCTTCTTTTTTCGTTAAGACTATATTCAAGGCGGAGCTTTTGAATTTATCTTGAATTATAGGGATTATTTTGTACATCGCGAGGGGTGGCTGAATAATAATCCCTGTTTTTACTCTGGGATTGACATATTCCTTTATGGCATTAATTACGTCCTCTTCAAGGTTGGATTCCGATAGTTGTATTGTAGTTTTAGTATGAGTTTGGAACGGTTTAGATACGGTTGGGCGTTTTTTGATATCTCCTACGACTACAAAAGATATTTGGCGGTGGAATTTGTTTAAGGGTTCGTCAGATATCGGTACCTCTAATATGGGACTCTCAGCGCTGGTGTGAGCCGTTGCTGTTGTGGAGCCTGCCACTGAAGAGGGTTTCTCAGATACGTTGACTGCTATGGAATCTGCCTCTTCATTATTGATTTCAATGCGGGATAGAGCGTCTGCGTTGGTGTTCATTTTACCTGGCTTATAAACTGTAGTGAAATTATACTCGCTTAGCTTTAATCTCCAGCGGGTAAGGCGTGAATTGGGTTCCTTTAAATTCATGACCCATTGTAAGGGCCTATGGTCTGTAACAATTTTGAATTTTCTGCCGAAAAGATAGGGGCGGAAATATTTGGTAGCCCACACTATTGCTAACAGCTCCTTTTCAATTGTGCTGTAGTTAATTTCACTAGTGTTTAATGTTCGGGAGGCATACGCTATAGGTTTGTCGCTACCTATCTGTCCCTGTGAGAGAACGGCACCAATGGCGAGATTAGATGCGTCGGTGGTCAATATAAAGTCTTTAGTAAAGTCTGGGTATTGTAAAATTGGGTCATTAATTAAAAGAGTTTTGCACTTCTCAAAACAGCTGATGTAATTAGGATCGCTTATGGAAATTTTCGAACCTTTCTTGAGACATTGCGTCATAGGTTTAGTTATGCGAGCAAAATCTGGTATGAATTGTCTGTAGTACCCTAGCAAACCTAGGAAGCGTTTTATTTCAGTTGGTGTCTTGGGCAATGGAAATTTCTGAATGGCCGTGATTTTATCCGGGTTAGGTTTAATACCGTCTTTACTAATTATATGTCCTAAATATTCGGTTTCTAATTTTAAAAATTCGGACTTGTCCATTTGAATTTTAAAATTAGATTCTCTGAGTCTCTTGAATACCTTTTCTAGATTTATTATGTGTTCCTGAAGGGATACTGAGAAAACGATAATATCGTCGAGATATACTAAGCACACAACATTTTGGAGGTCCCGTAAGACATTGTCCATCACCCGTTGAAAGGTTGAAGGAGAATTCTTTAAACCCATCGGCATGCGAAGAAATTCAAAGTGTCCATGCTCGACTGTAAACGCAGTTTTATGAATGTCGTTAGGGTTCATCTCAACTTGGTAAAATCCACTGGCAAGGTCCAGGGTGGTGAAATAATGACAGTTACCTAACTTGTCAAGGACGTCCGAAATGTTAGGTATAGGGTAACGGTCGTCGATAGTTTTCTCGTTTAATTTTCTGAAGTCTATAACCAAACGCCATTTAGTTTTTCCGCTAGCGTCGACTTTCTTGGGAACTACCCAGATGGGGGAGCTCCACGCGGATTGTGAGGGCCGTATAATATTTTGTTCTAACATTTTAGAGATCTGATCTTGAACTTCTTGTTTATGTATGAACGGATATCGATAACTTTTTGTGTATACTGGTAACTCGTCTGTAGTTCGAATAGAGTGTTTTACTTGATTTGTGAAAGACAATGGTTCATCATCAATATAGAATACGTCGGCGTATTGGGAGCATAGTGCTTCCAAATTAGCCTTTTCTTCAGGGTTCAAATGACTTGTACGTAGGCGAGACAAAACCTTTCTCACGCGATCGGACTGTTGTTCGGTGCGCGTGCACTGAACATTGAACAGCTCTGCACTAACGGGGCGATCCATAGAAAATACTACGTCATGACATGACGTATTCGTTACTTCTATTATACCTCTGCTATTACTAACGGTTGTAACACAATCGCCTATTAAACAATTTGAAAGATACTGTTTAGGAATTAAAACGTCACCGTCCTTAGAATTTATAGGGACTTTAATTATTTTAGACGAATTAGCCGGTATTATATCTTCATATAGATTATTATTACGAGAGTCGTACATTAATAAAGGACTACTAGAATTCCGAGTGACCAACAGTCTATTTTTTAAGTCTATTTTAGATTCTAATTTTTCTAACAAGTCATAGCCAATCAATCCATCGAAAAAGTTATGAAATGCATAGACGTAGAGAGTTATATCACCTGGTTCATTGAATTCCTGAAAGCACGGTATGGTGATAGAGTAATCACTCTTAGTGGAAGCATGAATGTTCGTTACTTCAAAAGGGTCATAATTACATGGTATATGAGATAAAAACTTTTGAACAACTGCGGGGCTAACGAAGGACATGTTTGCACCTGTATCAATTAATAACTTAAGTGGAGGGTTTGAAATCTGAATGTATGGTAGTTGCCTTTGTGTTTGCAAATTAATCTCTATTTTAACTTGTCTGATTTGGGTGCCTTCTGAAAATCCTCCTTTTCAGTCGACTGGATGTCTTTTACTTCCTCTATGACACAAGAGTCCGCACTCTGCGGTTGCTCATACGCGCATTCATTCGGATATATATAATTATAATACTCAAGATATTCTAGGGGGTAATAATCGTTACTGTTAAAATAGTCGCTAAAATAATCGTACTGCAATTGGTCATTAAGATCATTATAGTTAAATTCCCGTACTCTGAAATAACTTGAGGGTGGTGGATTACCAGCATTAGACCAGTCATGAGGTGCACGTGGGGGAAATGGCTTTGCCACGTAGTGACTAACGCCACTCATAGGTTGCGGAGCGCTGTTAGTAGTTGGTCTGGGATTAGGCATTCTAAAAGCTTGACCTTGTGGTCTATAATCCGGCGGAGGGGTACTAAACATTTGCTGCGTACGTGTGGGTCCGCGATTTTGAGGGGGCTGATTTCTCCAAACTGGAGCCGACTGCTGTGCCTGAGGCATAAATGGTCGCGATGGTCCTGGCATATTGAAATGCCTAGGAGGCAGTAAATTAAACGAACGCGGTATGGTTGGTGCCACGAAACCAGGTTTAAAACCATAAGGAAGTCTAGGACTAACCTGAGGCTGATGCTGAGGCTGCGGCTTCTTGTCCGGACCATGATCGTTGCGTTGCTGTAAATACAATGTATTCATCTCCTCATGCACAAACTCTAAAGCTTTTTCGATGGTATCAGGTCGCATGCACCGAATGCGAGAACCCAACGGGTCACGTAGACCACGTAAGTACGACTGTAAAGTGAGTTTTTTGTATAAAGTGCGTTTTGATTCAATGGTACTCGCTATCGTTTCATGTAAGCTGATATAGGTCATAATAGTACTAAATAAATTTTGACACTGTTCATAAAATTCCTGTGGGGTAGCGGACCCCTGAGTTAGAAGCGCTAAATCATTATACAATGACGTCTCATCACGTTGGTCGGCGAAATTGTTAACTAAAGCACTCCTAATTCCGTCCCAAGTCTCTGAGATACCATTCGAATTAATAGTACGCGATGCGGGTCCTACAATCTTATTTAAAATGCCGTTCAATAATGCCAAATTACTTAACTGATATTCCGGTCCATTTCTTATAAACTGTTGTACTAGTTGATCGCATAATTTTATGGATCGAGTTAACACGTTCGAGTTTCCATCGAATTCCGGAACCAATCGTAGGGCCTTGTAAACCTGATCCACTGAGTCAGCCATATTCGATATGAATAAACTACTACTATCCTCCTGTTCTGCTTCTAAATTTCTATTAGCGTCTAAGTTACTAATTCTACTGTTACTGCTATCTAACCTAGGTAACCGAGATTGCCGTGGATGGAAAATCTTGGATAATTAAGGGAAAATTAAAAATAAAAAGGGAAGCGACTCTAGAGCGATTCTAAAGCACTTACTTGAAATAATCCTGTACCTCTTTCGTATCGATGTCTGGATACTCCTCTGGACTGCAGCTCTTGTAGATTCTGGATACTCGTATGGTGCTCGAAGGCCACCCGGGTGACTCGCGAATCGCGTTTCTGAAGGTAATTTCGAGATATCGCGCTCGCGAACCGGCCCGCGAGTATCCTACCGACTGCGCCAATTACGAAGGCTGTAGCCGGAGGATTTAAAAAAATACAAAATTTATTAATTAAATTTATTTTATAAAGAATTACATTAATTACTTATTAGCTAAAATCGTTGCCAGTTGACCGATGCTGTGTCAAAAGTGACGATTCCATGTGGGTCGCGATGTCCGGTGTCGAACTGCTGCACGTTATGCTGCGTCGGCACTCGTGTCGCGCCGCGTGATAATGGGGTAAACGCTTGTCAGCGATTTAGGTGCTATGTGAATATGTAACAAGTGATTTATTTATCCACGGTTTGTCATGGCTAAATAATAACAGCCACACAGGTCGATCGATCTGGTTAAGCTACGCTTGCCATGGTCGGTCCGTGGAAGGGTGACCATCTTTAAATACCGAAACCCCTCCGTGCCTCAAAGCACATTAAGCCGTTGGTCCCGGCTGCACTTCTTGGATCTTTGTCAGTCGTTACGGGTCATCAGAAGCCCGAAAGTCTGACAACGAGTATCATGTTATCCAGTAACTGGGTTGTGGAGGTCCGATAGGCTGTCGCTCCATGTAAAATACTGGTATTCATATGCATCCAGTTAGACTGCAAGCCGACCCCAATATAGTTGGGAAAAGGCTAAGCAGACTGATTGGATTGGTTTGTACTGCAATCTGCTTGCCAGACAAGATGATTATGACACCATTTCCATGCGAGAGTTCTTCTGAAGTTTCCTACAGGTTTAACACATTTCGATAAGCTGATATACCTATAAACAGGCTGAAAACTTATTGATAAATCCAAGCCTTAATTGAGAAATGGAATAACCAAACCATCGGTAAAACCACCAAGATTTATGGTAACAACTCTTTAACGACAGATAAAAATAGTGGACGTCAAGTCAATCAAGGTACGTCTTAACACGTAAACGGCAGTAGTATATCGATTTTAAATGCAAATGCGAACAGCTGTTTATCGTCTGAATGATTGCAATAAGCTCGCTTCGAGTTTAATTACGTCGTGTGGGCGAGCGTTCGGGTTCGTCTTGAGACGAACTCCAATCTAGGAATGACAGACTTACGACTGTTACGGATTGTAAGACAAAAACCGGTATTAATTAATTAGATGATGTGATAGTGGAAAAAAGGGTTGGTCGCTAATGGTTGGAAGGCTAGTGATGTGAATAGGATTAGCGCGTCGACTTAATTGTATTGAGGTTTGACATGGAGACCTGACAGTGTTTTCTCGCTGTAGCTGACATTTAAGGGTAAACGGATAGCAATAGAAGTTAATGGAACTGAGGAATTGTAAAATGTTATTTCGTGCTTATTTTGTATTGGCGACAATGAGCTTAAGGCAACAGTAAAAAGATGGTTAAGATGAAAACTTAAACAAAATTGCAGTTTCTGCTGAAAGTATAATATTACAAGAAACCATAAAACTATGTAAGATATAGAATCTTAACGTTTATAAAATGATAGCTTTTTATAGTATCATTGAATGCATTTCCCACTCCTATTTAAATACAAAATTGAATTCAATAACGCCAATAAAAACCGCGTTTTACCTTCAATTGAAGACACTCATATATTTTTTACAGCATGAGGGTACTTTATTTCACTAACAGTAGTTTATGATGTATTTTAAAAGTATATTTTTTATCAATAAGTCGCATCATCATTTTCAAGGGGCCCACCGACAGTTAATAAATAACTCTCAACTCAATTCGTCACACTTTTTACATCTATTATTGTCAATTATTATAAATTTTAAATATAGGCAGCGTGATTTTTTAACAACAAAAGGATGGGTTAAATTCAATGAACTTTCTTTTTGGAATGGCTTTTATTTAGTTTAGTAACAATAACAATGGTTTGATTTGGTGCACGTTCAAAGCAATTTTTTCGCATTGATGCGCTTTTGTTGAAAGCTACAGACACAACAGTTACATATAAGAGTATTCAAGGTTATTTTGTGCTTATGGAATTATTGAAATATTGATTATACAGGGTTAAATTAAATTAGCTAACGAAACTCCGCAGATGTAATGAAAACCGATACCTATATAAACACGTTAAATAAAAAAAAAACACTGGCACTCCGGTAGTGCCGACAGAAGTGAAAACTTGAACAATTACGAGTGTATTTTGTGAATCGTCTTATAAACAAAACACGCGTGTTAAGGTGTGTTCCTTATTTTATAGGGTTTTTTGCAAATCAGGTATGATGACCAAAGTGACTGGTTTATTCTTCTCGTGAAAGGAATTTATTCAGATTTGCTCGTCGTCAGTTATATATCCGTGGTTCAGCGCCATCTCGTCGTTGTTGGATGAACTACGTAGTTAGTACGCGAGGCCTACGTAGTTAGTACGCGAGGCCCTCGTAGTTCTTCCCGATGTGCATAGATGGCGCTGTCCTCAACAACGCGCTCGGCGTTGTTGGATGAACTACGTAGTTAGTACGCGAGGCCCTCGTAGTTCTTCCCGATGTGCATAGATGGCGCTGTCTTACGTTTTACGTCTTACGAATTTTCGATCAGGGTCACATGACCTGACGCGAATTTAGAAGTTTTTACCCATTCCAAAAAAAGTACACAGCGCCGCTAAAGAAGTTTTCACTTCAAAAAAAATTATGATAATTTTTTGGGGTCAACGACCGCTGGTAGTGTTGTTACAGTCATGAAATTATAAGTTGAGAAAATCTGTTTTTTTTTTGTGTTTAGATACCCGTCGATACCCGTCCGTTTATGTTGGTTGAATTAAAATCTGTTTAATATAAGCCGGTTCCTGTGTAAATAGGTATTGGTAATGTTGTTGTATAGTTTGGATTTATGCAATGTTGTATTTCCACCCAACATTTGCACCAACAATAGTGACAATCTTTCCCCACTAATCACTCCGACCATAACCAACATTGGCTCCAACACTTGCTACAATATGACCTATCACGCTATGAAAATAAAAACGCCTCTATACTTCAAATGCCAAACGTTTGTTTGTTTGCTTCATCGTGAAGATTGAACGGTATCATAAGTGTACAGTTTTAGTATTGGGATCTAAAACAATAAAGATAAGAACTCTTTGATCAGTTTTTGCTTTTAATTTTAAGAAAGTAGGTATGACAAACAAAACCACAAGATTGTGTTGACTTAGATCATCGTAATAATGATTGAACGAGAACCGCACTTTACTACAAGAGGCTCTTGGGCTTCTTATGCAAATCATGGCATGAATTATTAGGTACCTATTAAAGTGTATCATCATCTGGTTTTGCTCTTGTTAACTTTAACTTATGCATAACTTTCTGTGAATTTGTAGAGAAATTCAAACTTTCGATATGCTTTTATACCTAGGTACTAAAAACATACCTACCTTTATTCCATATAAATATTTTCATAATCTCTGGTTATTATATTCCTTGGTTATTTTACTCATTAGCCTTTCAACCTTAACAACAACAATATAATGATTAAAATCGCTTAACAACATGATTTATCGAAATGCTTGCACGAAGTATTCCAAATATCCACGATAAGGTTCATATTCGGTATCACTCAAGAGGGTTAGATAATGTTGGCCACCGACTGTACTTTGTGTCAATTGACACTGACTGCCAGCTGGTTTGGCTACCTTTTAAAAAGTGAGCCATATTCCGTTCTGGAGCTTCAAAAGTATCGGCCACCTTTGGAATGGCTCAGCGAAATACCAACTTGCCGCGCTTGACTCGGTGGAACGCAGAGCTAAGAGGCTTATTGGCGACGTAGAACTGGTGTGGATGCCAAGCTCCTCAGCTAGGCTCATCGCCGCAAGGTTGCTGCTTGTCGGTCTTCTACAGATGGTACTTCGGTGAGTGTGCGCAAGAACTCCACGACCTCAAAACCTTCGGACATCCAGATGCACTGCAAGTTACCATCCCTGTTGCTATTCCACCAATTTGCACTAAGCGTTTTCAAATACCCTTTATAGTGCGCACAGCAAAAGAGTGGAACTCTCTATCTGCGTCTGTGTTTCCGAGCGCATACAACCCGAATCTATTCAAAGTAAGAGTGAACAGGCTTCTTCTGGGTAAGCTCACTCCATCGTAGTCTTTGTCTCTGTTACCTTTGACCTAGACTGGAGTCAAGAGCAAACCCATTTCAAATAAAATAAAAAATCGTTAATTGAGTCTCGTTTAGGCGAGATTTCTAATCAAAAATCTCGCCAAAACGAGACTCAATTGACGATACTTTGACGAGAGGACTGGTCTAATGACTGGATACTAATGCTAATCAACGCATTAGTCCAGACCAGTCCTCTTAAGCCCAGTCCTACTGTCATTTTGCGTAGGTGACATAAATTTTCACTCCCACGGAAATCCTCCAACAACAGTGCCACATCGCGAATTACGCACATTCTACCCAAACCGTAGGGCTAAATGTTTGTTCTAACTTTACGTCGAAGGGCGCTAAAAGGTTTGCAAATAGACGTTAAGTAACGCGTCAACTGAGACAACGACGTCTGTTTTGCCAACGCGTCTGACCCCGGTTTGTTGACGTGTGGTTGGTTCCCAGGAAAACTGTGTTATAATGTAATTTGAGGTGTTATGAACGGTTGGGTTTTGATCTAATTTGTTAGTAGAGAATGATGTCCGAGAATATTGAGAAATAATTTACGTGAAAATGCGGCTGCAACGGTTGGAGGCATCGTCAGTAGCTTGTACAAAAAGCTATACCTACACGTAATAGGACTAACTAGTCCAAAATTCTCTTGACCCAAAGAATTTGCACGTAAATGCTTGTGCATTTACGTGCTAATCTTAATTCTTTTATTGTACAAAGTGGGTTGTCCAACTCAGTACAGTGAAGTTTAAGCTTGCACGAGGTTATAAACTATATTACAATGTTATAATAGTTTATTTTTCTTCCAAATAAAGTTTCTTATTGGAAAATACAGAGCCCTATCTTGTTTGAAAGCAAACCGCCTAACTTATAAACTGCACATGATTTATCATATAACAAATATCCAACAAATTAAGAACAAAACAAACTCTATGAGCTCATATCTACTTTATTAATAACCCATACAGGCGACAAAGTTACTATCAGAATGGCATATCAATTAATTAACAAAAACTCGAACAATAAGCTGTCGTAAAACTAATTTAATATCTGTGAGCAAACAGTTTATTTGCCGATCCGCTATGGCGCCAGCTGTTGCGACGAGGGTAGCGGCAAAGAAGAATCGAGTAAACAGCGCAGATGTGATGTTGAAGTTGCTTACCTAACTACAGTTGTACCTACTTATACGAAAACTAAAGTTATTTTTATGAACAGCTAAAAACGGACCAACACTTATAAAAAATCAATTTATACAAGAATAGAATAGAAATCTCTTTAGTATGTACACTATATAAATTAAAGATATAAACGTACAAATTTTACAATGGGCGGTCTTATCGCTAAATAATTGATCTTTAATTAATTAGTCTATAGTGGTAGTGATTTCATTGTTTATGTTTTAACTTTATTAGGTAACCTATTGATGATCCATCATAATTCAATTTAATAAACACCAAAAGAATGACTGGTTCTGATCAATTTTCACAGCAGCAAAATGGAGCTATTCTGTCTGAGCCACATAACATAAATTATTATAAGATACAATATTAGATGAACTTTATAAATCTATCTAAGTGGCACGTGTTTTCAACGAGACAGGTACAGACGCCAGCACATCAAGTTACCCGAAACTGTCAAATTTTCCCAAGCAACTTTGAACCTCGTGCTTTAGCGATAAAGTTGAAAATCTATTAAAAAAAATTGACAGATTGTAGTAGCTTGATGTGCTGGCGTCTGTACTAGTAAGCATGTTCACTTCTGTGATTTATCGCGTCTTCATCTTTGCAATATATTGCAGATACAAGTTTTTGTTTCGCCATCGATCGTCTCCTGAATGGAAGTCGTTTAATAGGTGCAGAAAATATAAGGATAAATAACTGAATTGTTATAATATCTCAGGCACAATTTACCAATACCCTTGAAGATGATCCATTTTTGGGTCGGTATTAGATAAGCCTTGAATTTCTAATAATTAATTACAATATACAAGCTAACACTAATATATATACATATATATTATGTATATACTTATTACTATATACTTGATATACTAAAAAACAAATAAGAAAAATGGAGGAGCTCACTGGGCATCAAAAAATTCGTCCGCATCGTTGTCAATGGGATAAGTGCCCAAAAGGCCGGCAGCATTACCACGTTGGATGGCAATGCTGATTCTATAATTAATAAAAAAAGAAACTACAAATTCTTATTTGAATACCTGATTTTCTTGTATGAATCTTCTGCCTGTCTACCTATAATATATCTGATTAATTATTCAGTAAGAATATCTAATTAGATCTTGAAGCGCCAGGCGCTATCATTGCAGTAGACTATTAGCCGCAATAACATGTCCTGGCATTCAGATTACCATAAATATAGTAATTTTATCAGTAAATACTTTATACCTAAGAAGTTCCTGAGCTTATCGACAATCATACACTTGAAAAACTTATTTAGTTTTTAATTTATTAATTTTTATTTTACCATATAGTTCCATATTTTACCATTTTTTCGGTTTTGGGGCTATCTTTTCAGTTTAATCGACGATTTTTTTTATATCATTGAGGCCGATCTTGAAAGAGATTATGAGATGACCTGGACGCGTACCACGAGGGCTGGTTTGTGGTGTCATGTTATAAAAAAAAAAACAAAAAACATCTTCTAGTTCAGTCTTTTTGATACCGATTAATTACAAAATACTATTTACATTTTTACATCACAAAACCCGTCTTAACACAATTATCAAAATCGAACCCAAACAAAACTTTCATTCAACCGAATAAGTACAACTTTTAACGAACAAATTCCTCCAAGACGACCTGCTTGGTCCCTCGGCTATAAATATAAGTTCATCTAATGCCATCATTCGGTGCGAGTCAAAGTGATCTCTAACGGAGATTTGGTCCGATGTCACTGATCGTATATTGTCGCCCGAGATGACTGCGATAGCGTATGATAATGTTGGGGTGAGATTTGGGTCGTAGGCGAAGCGGGTAGCGTTTAGTGACGATCAATAATTTCGATATTCAAATAATAGACATTTACTAAAACTGACAATCAGTCCTTACCAAGGGGTATGGTGTTAACGTAGTAATTGGGTTGTGGAGGTCAGATAGGCAGTCGCTCCATGTAACATACTGGTATTCAGCTGCATCCAGTTAGACTGGAAGCCGACCCCAACATAGTTGGGAAAAGGCTAGGCAGATGATGAGACATTTACTAAAACAGTTTAGGTGGAACGAAAAAAATACAGGCATTCACTGTTTAGATTCAGAATTTCAAATAAACTTTGAAATTCTGAATGTATACAGGGTGTTTGGTAGAAGGACCGACACAATTTTCTTAGGGACAGGAAGTGTCATATTATCCTAGTTTTCACCCATAACACCTATCTTAAGTGTCACGGTAGGTAATTGAGATAATAATATGTTTCGTTTTAATCACCCGAAATAACGTCGCAACATTTTTGTTTGTGGTTGTAAAAGAGCGCATATTTTTGATGTTATCTGCAATGTGCATGTATGTACAATTGGTTTTAAAAATTACTTGGGTGCTTCCAAAAGGCTACTTCAAACAGGCGTGACACGACACGCGACACAAAGGCACCGCAAGTCGCGCAACGAGCGGTGCCTTTGTGTCGTGCGCGATTATATCGCGTGTCGCGCCTGTTTGTTGGAGCCTAAAGTCTTAAAATTGTGTTAAGGAAAGAAAAAATTTAATTTAAAAATTAATAATAAAACAATTTTGTGCTAGTGAATGACATACATCCATTCCCCCAAAAAATTGTGTCAGTCCTTCTACTAAACAATCTGTATAATAAGACACTGTTATAGGTTTTTTTTATAAACTTAGTAATAGTATGTAGCTTCATTTTCATAACCGATTGTGTAAGTGACTAAGTTATAATAGAAATACGACCTCAATTTAGTCTAAAAGTATAGATAAAGTTGTAACAAACAATCCAAAGGTGACTTTCTAATAATCATAAATTCAGTAACATAAATATTATCTAAAACAGACAAACAATATTCCATTCAATTCAATCAATAATGCTAAGAAGCAAGATAAATCAGTAGACAATGATATTATATCACCAGTGAAGCGAAAGATCATAAATTGATATTGGTTAGGTATTTGATAGACAATTAGACAAATAAGCTAACGAATTGTATATTAAAGACTAGTATTTGGGCGTTGCGCGAGCTGCAAGCAGCTCGCGTGGTCGTGTTTTTGAGGAGTATTTCTTACCCTTGTAAAAAGTATTTGGGCGTTGCGCGAGCTGCAAGCAGCTCGCGGGGTCGTGTTTTTGAGAAGTATTTCTTACGATGGGGGGAGGGGTGAAGGGGGGGAGAGGGGGGAGTTTTGAAAAATGATTTTGACCAACTCTGGGCCCTTGATATGAATCTGAAAAAAAAAATGTTCCAAGTCTCTTAACTTCCGAGATCTACCTCTAGAGGGGGGGAGAAGGGGGGCAAGGGGGACAACTTTGAAAAATGGATTTTACTTTTCCGAGCCTCCTCTATACGAATCCGTAAAAAAACAAAACCCAGGTTTCTTAATTTCCGAGATACGATGGGGGGAGGGGTGAAGGGGGGGAGAGGGGGGAGTTTTGAAAAATGATTTTGACCAACTCTGGGCCCCTTGATATGAATCTGAAAAAAAAAATGTTCCAAGTCTCTTAACTTCCGAGATCTACCTAGAGGGGGGGGGAGAAGGGGGGCAAGGGGGCAACTTTGAAAGATGGATTTTACTTTTCCGAGCCTCCTCTATACGAATCCGTAAAACAACAAAACACGGAACTCTTAGTTTCCGAGATACGATAGGGAGGGGGGAGAGTGGGGTGGAAAAGGGGAGGTTTGGGATTTTTCCCATACTCGTGAGAGTTACTTCTATACGAATCTGTAAAAATATACCCACCTCCCCCTTCACCATCTGGGAGAACAATTATGTCAATGAGTGAGTCAGTCAGTCAGTGGTAATCGAGCTTTATATAGTATTACTAGTATTTGGGCGTTGCGCGAGCTGCAAGCAGCTCGCGGGGTCGTGTTTTTGAGGAGTATTTCTTACCCTTGTAAAAAGTATTTGGGCGTTGCGCGAGCTGCAAGCAGCTCGCGGGGTCGTGTTTTTGAGGAGTATTTCTTACGATGGGGGGAGAGGGGGGAGCTTTGAAAAATGATTTTGACCAACTCTGGGCCCCTTGATATGAATCTGAAAAAAAAAATGTTCCAAGTCTCTTAACTTCCGAGATCTACCTAGAGGGGGGGAGAAGGGGGCAAGGGGGACAACTTTGAAAAATGGATTTTACTTTTCCGAGCCTCCTCTATACGAATCCGTAAAACAACAAAACACGGGACTCTTAGTTTCCGAGATACGATAGGGATAGGGGAGAGTGGGGTGGAATGGAAAAAGGGAGGTTTGAATTTTGAAAAATGGTTTTTACTTTTCCAAACCTCCTCTATACGAATCCGTAAAAAAACAAAACCCAGGTTTCTTAATTTCCGAGATACGATGGGGGGAGGGGTGAAGGGGGGGAGAGGGAGGAGTTTTGAAAAATGATTTTGACCAACTCTGGGCCCCTTGATATGAATCTGAAAAAAAAAATGTTCCAAGTCTCTCAACTTCCGAGATCTACCTAGAAAGGGGGGGAGAAGGGGGGCAAGGGGGCAACTTTGAAAAATGGATTTTACTTTTCCGAGCCTCCTCTATACGAATCCGTAAAACAACAAAACACGGGACTCTTAGTTTCCGAGATACGATAGGGAGGGGGGAGAGTGGGGTGGAAAAGGGGAGGTTTGGGATTTTTCCCATACTCGTGAGAGTTACTTGTATACGAATCTGTAAAAATATACCCACCTCCCCCTTCACCATCTGGGAGAACAATTATGTCAGTGAGTGAGTGGTAATCGAGCTTTATATAGTATAACTAGTATTTGGGCGTTGCGCGAGCTGCAAGTAGCTCGCGGGGTCGTGTTTTTGAGGAGTATTTCTTACCCTTGTAAAAAGTATTTGGGCGTTGCGCGAGCTGCAAGCAGCTCGCGGGGTCGTGTTTTTGAGGAGTATTTCTTACGATTGGGGAAGGGGTGAAGGGGGGGAGAGGGGGAGTTTTGAAAAATGATTTTGACCAACTCTGAGCCCCTTGATATGAATCTGAAAAAAAAAAATCTTCCAAGTCTCTTAACTTCCGAGATCTACCTAAAGGGGGGAAGAAGGGGGGCAAGGGGGGCAACTTTTAAAAATGGATTTTACTTTTCCGAGCCTCCTCTATACGAATCCGTAAAAAAACAAAACCCAGGTTTCTTAATTTCCGAGATACGATGGGGGGAGGGGTGAAGGGGGGGAGAGGGGGGAGTTTTGAAAAATGATTTTGACCAACTCTGGGCCTCTTGATATGAATCTGAAAAAAAAAATGTTCCAAGTCTCTTAACTTCCGAGATCTATCTAGAGGGGGGGGGGGGAGAAGGGGGGCAAGGGGGCAACTTTGAAAAATGGATTTTACTTTTCCGAGCCTCCTCTATACGAATCCGTAAAACAACAAATCACGGGACTCTTAGTTTCCGAGATACGATAGGGATGGGGGAGAGTGGGGTGGAATGGAAAAGGGGAGGTTTGAATTTTGAAAAATGGTTTTTACTTTTCCGAGCCTCCTCTATACGAATCCGTAAAAAAACAAAACCCAGGTTTCTTAATTTCCGAGATACGATGGGGGGAGGGGTGAAGGGGGGGAGAGGGGGGAGTTTTGTAAAATGATTTTGACCAACTCTGGGCCTCTTGATATGAATCTGAAAAAAAAAATGTTCCAAGTCTCTTAACTTCCGAGATCTATCTAGAGGGGGGGGGAGAAGGGGGGCAAGGGGGCAACTTTGAAAAATGGATTTTACTTTTCCGAGCCTCCTCTATACGAATCCGTAAAACAACAAAACACGGGACTCTTAGTTTCCGAGATACGATGGGGGGAGGGGTGAAGGGGGGGAGAGGGGGGAGTTTTGTAAAATGATTTTGACCAACTCTGGGCCTCTTGATATGAATCTGAAAAAAAAAATGTTCCAAGTCTCTTAACTTCCGAGATCTACCTAGAGGGGGGGAGAAGGGGGGCAAGGGGGGCAACTTTGTAAAATGGATTTTCCTTTTCCGAGCCTCCTCTATACGAATCCGTAAAACAACAAAACACGGGACTCTTAGTTTCCGAGATACGATAGGGTGGGGGGAGAGTGGGGTGGAAAAGGGGAGGTTTGGGATTTTTCCCATACTCGTGAGAGTTACTTCTATACGAATCTGTAAAAATATACCCACCTCCCCCTTCACCATCTGGGAGAACAATTATGTCAGTGAGTGAGTCAGTGAGTGAGTGGTAATCGAGCTTTATATAGTATAATAATCGAGCTTTATATAGTATAATATAATAATAATGTTCCAAGTCCTAACTTCCGAGATCCGCCTAAAGGGGGGAGAAGGGGGAGAGAATGCGGGGAATTTTGAAAAATGGTTTTTACTTTTCCGAGTCTCCTCTATACGAATCCGTAAAAAAACAAAACCCAGGTTTCTTAATGTCCGAGATACGATGGGGGGAGGGGAGAAGGGGGGGAGAGGGGGGAGTTTTGAAAAATGATTTTGACCAACTCTGGGCCCCTTGATATGAATCTGAAAATAAAAATGTTCCGAGTCTCTTTACTTCCGAGATTTACCTAGAGGGGGGGAGAAGGGGGGCAAGGGGGGCAACTTTGAAAAATGGATTTTACTTTTCCGAGCCTCCTCTATACGAATCCGTAAAACAACAAAACACGGGACTCTTAGTTTCCGAGATACGATAGGGATGGGGGAGAGTGGGGTGGAATGGAAAAGGGGAGGTTTGAATTTTAAAAAATGGTTTTTACTGTTCCGAGCCTCCTCTATACGAATCCGTAAAAAAACAAACCGCAGGTTTCTTAATTTCCGAGATACGATGCGGGGAGGGGTGAAGGGGGGGAGAGGGGGAATTTTTGAAAAATGATTTTGACCAACTCTGGGCCCCTTGATATGAATCTGAAAAAAAAAATGTTCCAAGTCTCTTAACTTCCGAGATCTACCTAGAGGGGGGGGAAAAGGGGGGCAAGGGGGGCAACTTTGAAAAATGGATTTTACTTTTCCGAGCCTCCTCTATACGAATCCGTAAAACAACAAAACACGGGACTCTTAGTTTCCGAGATACGATAGGGATGGGGAGAGTGGGGTGGAATGGAAAAGGGGAGGTTTGAATTTTGAAAAATGGTTTTTACTTTTCCGAGCCTCCTCTATACGAATCCGTAAAAAAACAAAACCCAGGTTTCTTAATTTCCGAGATACGATGGGGGGAGGGGTGAAGGGGGGGAGAGGGGGGAGTTTTGAAAAATGATTTTGACCAACTCTGGGCCCCTTGATATGAATCTGAAAAAAAAATGTTCCAAGTCTCTTAACTTCTGAGATCTACCTAGAGGGGGGGGAGAAGGGGGGCAAGGGGGCAACTTTGAAAAATGGATTTTACTTTTCCGAGCCTCCTCTATGCGAATCCGTAAAACAACAAAACACGGGACTCTTAGTTTCCGAGATACGATAGGGAGGGGGGAGAGTGGGGTGGATTGGAAAAGGGGAGGTTTGAATTTTGAAAAATGGTTTTTACTTTTCCGAGCCTCCTCTATACGAATCCGTAAAACAACAAAACACGGGACTCTTAGTTTCCGAGATACGATGGGGGGAGGGGTGAAGGGGGGGAGAGGGGGGAGTTTTGTAAAATGATTTTGACCAACTCTGGGCCTCTTGATATGAATCTGAAAAAAAAAATGTTCCAAGTCTCTTAACTTCCGAGATCTATCTAGAGGGGGGGGGGGGGGAGAAGGGGGGCAAGGGGTCAACTTTGAAAAATGGATTTTACTTTTCCGAGCCTCCTCTATACGAATCCGTAAAACAACAAATCACGGGACTCTTAGTTTCCGAGATACGATAGGGATGGGGGAGAGTGGGGTGGAATGGAAAAGGGGAGGTTTGAATTTTGAAAAATGGTTTTTACTTTTCCGAGCCTCCTCTATACGAATCCGTAAAAAAACAAAACCCAGGTTTCTTAATTTCCGAGATACGATGGGGGGAGGGGTGAAGGGGGGGAGAGGGGGGAGTTTTGTAAAATGATTTTGACCAACTCTGGGCCTCTTGATATGAATCTGAAAAAAAAAATGTTCCAAGTCTCTTAACTTCCGAGATCTATCTAGAGGGGGGGGGAGAAGGGGGGCAAGGGGGCAACTTTGAAAAATGGATTTTACTTTTCCGAGCCTCCTCTATACGAATCCGTAAAACAACAAAACACGGGACTCTTAGTTTCCGAGATACGATGGGGGGAGGGGTGAAGGGGGGGAGAGGGGGGAGTTTTGTAAAATGATTTTGACCAACTCTGGGCCTCTTGATATGAATCTGAAAAAAAAAATGTTCCAAGTCTCTTAACTTCCGAGATCTACCTAGAGGGGGGGAGAAGGGGGGCAAGGGGGGCAACTTTGAAAAATGGATTTTCCTTTTCCGAGCCTCCTCTATACGAATCCGTAAAACAACAAAACACGGGACTCTTAGTTTCCGAGATACGATAGGGTGGGGGGAGAGTGGGGTGGAAAAGGGGAGGTTTGGGATTTTTCCCATACTCGTGAGAGTTACTTCTATACGAATCTGTAAAAATATACCCACCTCCCCCTTCACCATCTGGGAGAACAATTATGTCAGTGAGTGAGTCAGTGAGTGAGTGGTAATCGAGCTTTATATAGTATAATAATAATAATGTTCCAAGTCTTAACTTCCGAGATCCGCCTAAAGGGGGGAGAAGGGGGAGAGAATGGGGGCAACTTTGAAAAATGGATTTTACTTTTCCGAGCCTCCTCTATACGAATCCGTAAAACAACAAAACACGGGACTCTTAGTTTCCGAGATACGATAGGGAGGGGGGAGAGTGGGGTGGAAAAGGGGAGGTTTGGGATTTTTCCCATACTCGTGAGAGTTACTTGTATACGAATCTGTAAAAATATACCCACCTCCCCCTTCACCATCTGGGAGAACAATTATGTCAGTGAGTGGTAATCGAGCTTTATATAATATAACTAGTATTTGGGCGTTGCGCGAGCTGCAAGCAGCTCGCGGGGTCGTGTTTTTGAGGAGTATTTCTTACCCTTGTAAAAAGTATTTGGGCGTTGCGCGAGCTGCAAGCAGCTCGCGGGGTCATGTTTTTGAGGAGTATTTCTTACGATGGGGGGAGGGGTGAAGGGGGTGAGAGGGGGGAGTTTTGAAAAATGATTTTGACCAACTCTGGGCCCCTTGATATGAATCTGAAAAAAAAATGTTCCAAGTCTCTTAACTTCCGAGATCTACCTAGAGTGGGGGGGAGAAGGGGGGCAAGGGGGCAACTTTGAAAAATGGATTTTACTTTTCCGAGCCTTTTCTATACGAATCCGTAAAACAACAAAACACGGGACTCTTAGTTTCCGAGATACGATAGGGAGGGGGGAGAGTGGGGTGGAAAAGGGGAGGTTTGGGATTTTTCCCATACTCGTGAGAGTTGCTTCTATACGAATCTGTAAAAATATACCCACCTCCCCCTTCACCATCTGGGAGAACAATTATGTCAATCAGTGAGTCAGTGGTAATCGAGCTTTATATAGTATAATAATATAATAATGTTCCAAGTCTTAACTTCCGAGATCCGCCTAAAGGGGGGAGAAGGGGGAGAGAATGGGGGAATTTTGAAAAATGGTTTTTACTTTTCCGAGCCTCCTCTATACGAATCCGTAAAAAAACAAAACGCAGGTTTCTTAATTTCCGAGATACGATGGGGGGAGGGGTGAAGGGGGGGAGAGGGGGGAGTTTTGAAAAATGATTTTGACCAACTCTGGGCCCCTTGATATGAATCTGAAAAAAAAAATGTTCCAAGTCTCTTAACTTCCGAGATCTACCTAGAGGGGGGGGGGGGAGAAGGGGGGCAAGGGGGCAACTTTGAAAAATGGATTTTACTTTTCCGAGCCTCCTCTATACGAATCCGTAAAAAAACAAAACCCAGGTTTCTTAATTTCCGAGATACGATGGAGGGAGGGGTGAAGGGGGGGAGAGGGGGGAGTTTTGTAAAATGATTTTGACCAACTCTGGGCCTCTTGATATGAATCTGAAAAAAAAAATGTTCCAAATCTCTTAACTTCCGAGATCTACCTAGAGGGGGGGGGGGGAGAGGGGGGGCAAGGGGGCAACTTTGAAAAATGGATTTTACTTTTCCGAGCCTCCTCTATACGAATCCGTAAAAAAACAAAACGCAGGTTTCTTAATTTCCGAGATACGATGGGGGGAGGGGTGAAGGGGGGGAGAGGGGGGAGTTTTGTAAAATGATTTTGACCAACTCTGGGCCTCTTGATATGAATCTGAAAAAAAAAATGTTCCAAGTCTCTTAACTTCCGAGATCTATCTTGAGGGGGGGGGAGAAGGGGGGCAAGGGGGCAACTTTGAAAAATGGATTTTACTTTTCCGAGCCTCCTCTATACGAATCCGTAAAACAACAAAACACGGGACTCTTAGTTTCCGAGATACGATGGGGGGAGGGGTGAAGGGGGGGAGAGGGGGGAGTTTTGTAAAATGATTTTGACCAACTCTGGGCCTCTTGATAAGAATCTGAAAAAAAAAATGTTCCAAGTCTCTTAACTTCCGAGATCTATCTAGAGGGGGGGGGAGAAGGGGGGCAAGGGGGCAACTTTGAAAAATGGATTTTACTTTTCCGAGCCTCCTCTATACGAATCCGTAAAAAAACAAAACGCAGGTTTCTTAATTTCCGAGATACGATGGGGGGAGGGGTGAAGGGGGGGAGAGGGGGGAGTTTTGTAAAATGATTTTGACCAACTCTGGGCCTCTTGATATGAATCTGAAAAAAAAAATGTTCCAAGTCTCTTAACTTCCGAGATCTATCTAGAGGGGGGGGGAGAAGGGGGGCAAGGGGGCAACTTTGAAAAATGGATTTTACTTTTCCGAGCCTCCTCTATACGAATCCGTAAAACAACAAAACACGGGACTCTTAGTTTCCGAGATACGATGGGGGGAGGGGTGAAGGGGGGGAGAGGGGGGAGTTTTGTAAAATGATTTTGACCAACTCTGGGCCTCTTGATAAGAATCTGAAAAAAAAAATGTTCCAAGTCTCTTAACTTCCGAGATCTATCTAGAGGGGGGGGAGAAGGGGGGCAAGGGGGCAACTTTGAAAAATGGATTTTACTTTTCCGAGCCTCCTCTATACGAATCCGTAAAAAAACAAAACGCAGGTTTCTTAATTTCCGAGATACGATGGGGGGAGGGGTGAAGGGGGGGAGAGGGGGGAGTTTTGTAAAATGATTTTGACCAACTCTGGGCCTCTTGATATGAATCTGAAAAAAAAAATGTTCCAAGTCTCTTAACTTCCGAGATCTATCTAGAGGGGGGGGGAGAAGGGGGCAAGGGGGCAACTTTGAAAAATGGATTTTATTTTTCCGAGCCTCCTCTATACGAATCCGTAAAAAAACAAAACCCAAGTTTCTTAATTTCGGAGATAGGATAGGGAGGGGGGAGAGTGGGGTGGAAAAGGGGAGGTTTGGGATTTTTCCCATACTCGTGAGAGTTACTTGTATACGAATCTGTAAAAATATACCCACCTCCCCCTTCACCATCTGGGAGAACAATTATGTCAATCAGTGAGTCAGTGGTAATCGAGCTTTATATAGTATAATAATAATAATGTTCCAAGTCTTAACTTCCAGGGGAGAGAATGGGGGAATTTTGAAAAATGGTTTTTACTTTTCCGAGCCTCCTCTATACGAATCCGTAAAAAAACAAAACGCAGGTTTCTTAATTTCCGAGATACGATGGGGGGAGGGGTGAAGGGGGGGAGAGGGGGGAGTTTTGAAAAATGATTTTGACCAACTCTGGGCCCCTTGATATGAATCTGAAAAAAAAAATGTTCCAAGTCTCTTAACTTCCGAGATCTACCTAGAGGGGGGGGGGGGAGAAGGGGGGCAAGGGGGCAACTTTGAAAAATGGATTTTACTTTTCCGAGCCTCCTCTATACGAATCCGTAAAAAAACAAAACGCAGGTTTCTTAATTTCCGAGATACGATGGGGGGAGGGGTGAAGGGAGGGAGAGGGGGGAGTTTTGAAAAATGATTTTGACCAACTCTGGGCCCCTTGATATGAATCTGAAAAAAAAAATGTTCCAAGTCTCTTAACTTCCGAGATCTACCTAGAGGGGGGGGGGGAGAAGGGGGGCAAGGGGGCAACTTTGAAAAATGGATTTTACTTTTCCGAGCCTCCTCTATACGAATCCGTAAAAAAACAAAACGCAGGTTTCTTAATTTCCGAGATACGATGGAGGGAGGGGTGAAGGGGGGGAGAGGGGGGAGTTTTGTAAAATGATTTTGACCAACTCTGGGCCTCTTGATATGAATCTGAAAAAAAAAATGTTCCAAGTCTCTTAACTTCCGAGATCTATCTAGAGGGGGGGGGAGAAGGGGGGCAAGGGGGCAACTTTGAAAAATGGATTTTACTTTTCCGAGCCTCCTCTATACGAATCCGTAAAACAACAAAACACGGGACTCTTAGTTTCCGAGATACGATGGGGGGAGGGGTGAAGGGGGGGAGAGGGGGGAGTTTTGTAAAATGATTTTGACCAACTCTGGGCCTCTTGATAAGAATCTGAAAAAAAAAATGTTCCAAGTCTCTTAACTTCCGAGATCTATCTAGAGGGGGGGGGAGAAGGGGGGCAAGGGGGCAACTTTGAAAAATGGATTTTACTTTTCCGAGCCTCCTCTATACGAATCCGTAAAAAAACAAAACGCAGGTTTCTTAATTTCCGAGATACGATGGGGGGAGGGGTGAAGGGGGGGAGAGGGGGGAGTTTTGTAAAATGATTTTGACCAACTCTGGGCCTCTTGATATGAATCTGAAAAAAAAAATGTTCCAAGTCTCTTAACTTCCGAGATCTATCTAGAGGGGGGGGGAGAAGGGGGGCAAGGGGGCAACTTTGAAAAATGGATTTTACTTTTCCGAGCCTCCTCTATACGAATCCGTAAAACAACAAAACACGGGACTCTTAGTTTCCGAGATACGATGGGGGGAGGGGTGAAGGGGGGGAGAGGGGGGAGTTTTGTAAAATGATTTTGACCAACTCTGGGCCTCTTGATAAGAATCTGAAAAAAAAAATGTTCCAAGTCTCTTAACTTCCGAGATCTATCTAGAGGGGGGGGAGAAGGGGGGCAAGGGGGCAACTTTGAAAAATGGATTTTACTTTTCCGAGCCTCCTCTATACGAATCCGTAAAAAAACAAAACGCAGGTTTCTTAATTTCCGAGATACGATGGGGGGAGGGGTGAAGGGGGGGAGAGGGGGGAGTTTTGTAAAATGATTTTGACCAACTCTGGGCCTCTTGATATGAATCTGAAAAAAAAAATGTTCCAAGTCTCTTAACTTCCGAGATCTATCTAGAGGGGGGGGGAGAAGGGGGCAAGGGGGCAACTTTGAAAAATGGATTTTATTTTTCCGAGCCTCCTCTATACGAATCCGTAAAAAAACAAAACCCAAGTTTCTTAATTTCGGAGATAGGATAGGGAGGGGGGAGAGTGGGGTGGAAAAGGGGAGGTTTGGGATTTTTCCCATACTCGTGAGAGTTACTTCTATACGAATCTGTAAAAATATACCCACCTCCCCCTTCACCATCTGGGAGAACAATTATGTCAGTCAGTCAGTGAGTCAGTGAGTGAGTGGTAATCGAGCTTTATATAGTATAATAATAATGTTCCAAGTCTTAACTTCCAGGGGAGAGAATGGGGGAATTTTGAAAAATGGTTTTTACTTTTCCGAGCCTCCTCTATACGAATCCGTAAAAAAACAAAACGCAGGTTTCTTAATTTCCGAGATACGATGGGGGGAGGGGTGAAGGGGGGGAGAGGGGGGAGTTTTGAAAAATGATTTTGACCAACTCTGGGCCCCTTGATATGAATCTGAAAAAAAAAATGTTCCAAGTCTCTTAACTTCCGAGATCTACCTAGAGGGGGGGGGGGGGAGAAGGGGGGCAAGGGGGCAACTTTGAAAAATGGATTTTACTTTTCCGAGCCTCCTCTATACGAATCCGTAAAAAAACAAAACGCAGGTTTCTTAATTTCCGAGATACGATGGGGGGAGGGGTGAAGGGGGGGAGAGGGGGGAGTTTTGAAAAATGATTTTGACCAACTCTGGGCCCCTTGATATGAATCTGAAAAAAAAAATGTTCCAAGTCTCTTAACTTCCGAGATCTACCTAGAGGGGGGGGGGGGGAGAAGGGGGGCAAGGGGGCAACTTTGAAAAATGGATTTTACTTTTCCGAGCCTCCTCTATACGAATCCGTAAAAAAACAAAACGCAGGTTTCTTAATTTCCGAGATACGATGGAGGGAGGGGTGAAGGGGGGGAGAGGGGGGAGTTTTGTAAAATGATTTTGACCAACTCTGGGCCTCTTGATATGAATCTGAAAAAAAAAATGTTCCAAATCTCTTAACTTCCGAGATCTACCTAGAGGGGGGGGGGGGAGAAGGGGGGCAAGGGGGCAACTTTGAAAAATGGATTTTACTTTTCCGAGCCTCCTCTATACGAATCCGTAAAAAAACAAAACGCAGGTTTCTTAATTTCCGAGATACGATGGGGGGAGGGGTGAAGGGGGGGAGAGGGGGGAGTTTTGTAAAATGATTTTGACCAACTCTGGGCCTCTTGATATGAATCTGAAAAAAAAAATGTTCCAAGTCTCTTAACTTCCGAGATCTATCTAGAGGGGGGGGGGAGAAGGGGGGCAAGGGGGCAACTTTGAAAAATGGATTTTACTTTTCCGAGCCTCCTCTATACGAATCCGTAAAACAACAAAACACGGGACTCTTAGTTTCCGAGATACGATGGGGGGAGGGGTGAAGGGGGGGAGAGGGGGGAGTTTTGTAAAATGATTTTGACCAACTCTGGGCCTCTTGATAAGAATCTGAAAAAAAAAATGTTCCAAGTCTCTTAACTTCCGAGATCTATCTAGAGGGGGGGGGAGAAGGGGGGCAAGGGGGCAACTTTGAAAAATGGATTTTACTTTTCCGAGCCTCCTCTATACGAATCCGTAAAAAAACAAAACGCAGGTTTCTTAATTTCCGAGATACGATGGGGGGAGGGGTGAAGGGGGGGAGAGGGGGGAGTTTTGTAAAATGATTTTGACCAACTCTGGGCCTCTTGATATGAATCTGAAAAAAAAAATGTTCCAAGTCTCTTAACTTCCGAGATCTATCTAGAGGGGGGGGGAGAAGGGGGGCAAGGGGGCAACTTTGAAAAATGGATTTTACTTTTCCGAGCCTCCTCTATACGAATCCGTAAAACAACAAAACACGGGACTCTTAGTTTCCGAGATACGATGGGGGGAGGGGTGAAGGGGGGGAGAGGGGGGAGTTTTGTAAAATGATTTTGACCAACTCTGGGCCTCTTGATAAGAATCTGAAAAAAAAAATGTTCCAAGTCTCTTAACTTCCGAGATCTATCTAGAGGGGGGGGGAGAAGGGGGGCAAGGGGGCAACTTTGAAAAATGGATTTTACTTTTCCGAGCCTCCTCTATACGAATCCGTAAAAAAACAAAACGCAGGTTTCTTAATTTCCGAGATACGATGGGGGGAGGGGTGAAGGGGGGGAGAGGGGGGAGTTTTGTAAAATGATTTTGACCAACTCTGGGCCTCTTGATATGAATCTGAAAAAAAAAATGTTCCAAGTCTCTTAACTTCCGAGATCTATCTAGAGGGGGGGGGAGAAGGGGGGCAAGGGGGCAACTTTGAAAAATGGATTTTACTTTTCCGAGCCTCCTCTATACGAATCCGTAAAACAACAAAACACGGGACTCTTAGTTTCCGAGATACGATGGGGGGAGGGGTGAAGGGGGGGAGAGGGGGGAGTTTTGTAAAATGATTTTGACCAACTCTGGGCCTCTTTCTTGATAAGAATCTGAAAAAAAAAATGTTCCAAGTCTCTTAACTTCCGAGATCTATCTAGAGGGGGGGGGAGAAGGGGGGCAAGGGGGCAACTTTGAAAAATGGATTTTACTTTTCCGAGCCTCCTCTATACGAATCCGTAAAAAAACAAAACGCAGGTTTCTTAATTTCCGAGATACGATGGGGGGAGGGGTGAAGGGGGGGAGAGGGGGGAGTTTTGTAAAATGATTTTGACCAACTCTGGGCCTCTTGATATGAATCTGAAAAAAAAATGTTCCAAGTCTCTTAACTTCCGAGATCTATCTAGAGGGGGGGGGAGAAGGGGGGCAAGGGGGCAACTTTGAAAAATGGATTTTACTTTTCCGAGCCTCCTCTATACGAATCCGTAAAAAAACAAAACCCAAGTTTCTTAATTTCGGAGATAGGATAGGGAGGGGGGGAGAGTGGGGTGGAAAAGGGGAGGTTTGGGATTTTTCCCATACTCGTGAGAGTTACTTGTATACGAATCTGTAAAAATATACCCACCTCCCCCTTCACCATCTGGGAGAACAATTATGTCAATCAGTGAGTCAGTGGTAATCGAGCTTTATATAGTATAATAATAATAATGTTCCAAGTCTTAACTTCCAGGGGAGAGAATGGGGGAATTTTGAAAAATGGTTTTTACTTTTCCGAGCCTCCTCTATACGAATCCGTAAAAAAACAAAACGCAGGTTTCTTAATTTCCGAGATACGATGGGGGGCGGGGTGACGGGGGGGAGAGGGGGGAGTTTTGAAAAATGATTTTGACCAACTCTGGGCCCCTTGATATGAATCTGAAAAAAAAAATGTTCCAAGTCTCTTAACTTCCGAGATCTACCTAGAGGGGGGGGGGGGAGAAGGGGGGCAAGGGGGCAACTTTGAAAAATGGATTTTACTTTTCCGAGCCTCCTCTATACGAATCCGTAAAAAAACAAAACGCAGGTTTCTTAATTTCCGAGATACGATGGGGGGAGGGGTGAAGGGGGGGAGAGGGGGGAGTTTTGAAAAATGATTTTGACCAACTCTGGGCCCCTTGATATGAATCTGAAAAAAAAAATGTTCCAAGTCTCTTAACTTCCGAGATCTACCTAGAGGGGGGGGGGGGGGAGAAGGGGGGCAAGGGGGCAACTTTGAAAAATGGATTTTAATTTTCCGAGCCTCCTCTATACGAATCCGTAAAAAAACAAAACGCAGGTTTCTTAATTTCCGAGATACGATGGAGGGAGGGGTGAAGGGGGGGAGAGGGGGGAGTTTTGTAAAATGATTTTGACCAACTCTGGGCCTCTTGATATGAATCTGAAAAAAAAAAATGTTCCAAATCTCTTAACTTCCGAGATCTACCTAGAGGGGGGGGGGGGAGAAGGGGGGCAAGGGGGCAACTTTGAAAAATGGATTTTACTTTTCCGAGCCTCCTCTATACGAATCCGTAAAAAAACAAAACGCAGGTTTCTTAATTTCCGAGATACGATGGGGGGAGGGGTGAAGGGAGGGAGAGGGGGGAGTTTTGTAAAATGATTTTGACCAACTCTGGGCCTCTTGATATGAATCTGAAAAAAAAAATGTTCCAAGTCTCTTAACTTCCGAGATCTATCTAGAGGGGGGGGGAGAAGGGGGGCAAGGGGGCAACTTTGAAAAATGGATTTTACTTTTCCGAGCCTCCTCTATACGAATCCGTAAAACAACAAAACACGGGACTCTTAGTTTCCGAGATACGATGGGGGGAGGGGTGAAGGGGGGGAGAGGGGGGAGTTTTGTAAAATGATTTTGACCAACTCTGGGCCTCTTGATAAGAATCTGAAAAAAAAAATGTTCCAAGTCTCTTAACTTCCGAGATCTATCTAGAGGGGGGGGGAGAAGGGGGGCAAGGGGGCAACTTTGAAAAATGGATTTTACTTTTCCGAGCCTCCTCTATACGAATCCGTAAAAAAACAAAACGCAGGTTTCTTAATTTCCGAGATACGATGGGGGGAGGGGTGAAGGGGGGGAGAGGGGGGAGTTTTGTAAAATGATTTTGACCAACTCTGGGCCTCTTGATATGAATCTGAAAAAAAAAATGTTCCAAGTCTCTTAACTTCCGAGATCTATCTAGAGGGGGGGGGAGAAGGGGGGCAAGGGGGCAACTTTGAAAAATGGATTTTACTTTTCCGAGCCTCCTCTATACGAATCCGTAAAACAACAAAACACGGGACTCTTAGTTTCCGAGATACGATGGGGGGAGGGGTGAAGGGGGGGAGAGGGGGGAGTTTTGTAAAATGATTTTGACCAACTCTGGGCCTCTTGATAAGAATCTGAAAAAAAAAATGTTCCAAGTCTCTTAACTTCCGAGATCTATCTAGAGGGGGGGGGAGAAGGGGGGGCAAGGGGGCAACTTTGAAAAATGGATTTTACTTTTCCGAGCCTCCTCTATACGAATCCGTAAAAAAACAAAACGCAGGTTTCTTAATTTCCGAGATACGATGGGGGGAGGGGTGAAGGGGGGGAGAGGGGGGAGTTTTGTAAAATGATTTTGACCAACTCTGGGCCTCTTGATATGAATCTGAAAAAAAAAATGTTCCAAGTCTCTTAACTTCCGAGATCTATCTAGAGGGGGGGGGAGAAGGGGGGCAAGGGGGCAACTTTGAAAAATGGATTTTACTTTTCCGAGCCTCCTCTATACGAATCCGTAAAAAAACAAAACCCAAGTTTCTTAATTTCGGAGATAGGATAGGGAGGGGGGAGAGTGGGGTGGAAAAGGGGAGGTTTGGGATTTTTCCCATACTCGTGAGAGTTACTTGTATACGAATCTGTAAAAATATACCCACCTCCCCCTTCACCATCTGGGAGAACAATTATGTCAATCAGTGAGTCAGTGGTAATCGAGCTTTATATAGTATAATAATAATAATGTTCCAAGTCTTAACTTCCAGGGGAGAGAATGGGGGAATTTTGAAAAATGGTTTTTACTTTTCCGAGCCTCCTCTATACGAATCCGTAAAAAAACAAAACGCAGGTTTCTTAATTTCCGAGATACGATGGGGGGAGGGGTGAAGGGGGGGAGAGGGGGGAGTTTTGAAAAATGATTTTGACCAACTCTGGGCCCCTTGATATGAATCTGAAAAAAAAAATGTTCCAAGTCTCTTAACTTCCGAGATCTACCTAGAGGGGGGGGGGGGGAGAAGGGGGGCAAGGGGGCAACTTTGAAAAATGGATTTTACTTTTCCGAGCCTCCTCTATACGAATCCGTAAAAAAACAAAACGCAGGTTTCTTAATTTCCGAGATACGATGGGGGGAGGGGTGAAGGGAGGGAGAGGGGGGAGTTTTGAAAAATGATTTTGACCAACTCTGGGCCCCTTGATATGAATCTGAAAAAAAAAATGTTCCAAGTCTCTTAACTTCCGAGATCTACCTAGAGGGGGGGGGGGAGAAGGGGGGCAAGGGGGCAACTTTGAAAAATGGATTTTACTTTTCCGAGCCTCCTCTATACGAATCCGTAAAAAAACAAAACGCAGGTTTCTTAATTTCCGAGATACGATGGAGGGAGGGGTGAAGGGGGGGAGAGGGGGGAGTTTTGTAAAATGATTTTGACCAACTCTGGGCCTCTTGATATGAATCTGAAAAAAAAAATGTTCCAAGTCTCTTAACTTCCGAGATCTATCTAGAGGGGGGGGGAGAAGGGGGGCAAGGGGGGCAACTTTGAAAAATGGATTTTACTTTTCCGAGCCTCCTCTATACGAATCCGTAAAACAACAAAACACGGGACTCTTAGTTTCCGAGATACGATGGGGGGAGGGGTGAAGGGGGGGAGAGGGGGGAGTTTTGTAAAATGATTTTGACCAACTCTGGGCCTCTTGATAAGAATCTGAAAAAAAAAATGTTCCAAGTCTCTTAACTTCCGAGATCTATCTAGAGGGGGGGGGAGAAGGGGGGCAAGGGGGCAACTTTGAAAAATGGATTTTACTTTTCCGAGCCTCCTCTATACGAATCCGTAAAAAAACAAAACCCAAGTTTCTTAATTTCGGAGATAGGATAGGGAGGGGGGAGAGTGGGGTGGAAAAGGGGAGGTTTGGGATTTTTCCCATACTCGTGAGAGTTACTTGTATACGAATCTGTAAAAATATACCCACCTCCCCCTTCACCATCTGGGAGAACAATTATGTCAATCAGTGAGTCAGTGGTAATCGAGCTTTATATAGTATAATAATGTACCAAGTCTTAACTTCCGAGATCCGCCTAAAGGGGGGAGAAGGGGGAGAGAATGGGGGGAATTTTGAAAAATGGTTTTTACTTTTCCGAGCCTCCTCTATACGAATCCGTAAAAAAACAAAACCCAGGTTTCTTAATTTCCGAGATACGATGAGGGGAGGGGTGAAGGGGGAGAGAGGGGGGAGTTTTGAAAAATGATTTTGACCAACTCTGGGCCCCTTGATATGAATCTGAAAAAAACAATGTTCCAAATCTCTTAACTCCCGAGATCTACCTAGAGGGGGGGGGGAGAAGGGGGCAAGGGGGCAACTTTGAAAAATGGATTTTACTTTTCCGAGCCTCCTCTATACGAATCCGTAAAAAAACAAAACCCAGGTTTCTTAATTTCCGAGATACGAGGGGGGGAGGGGTGAAGGGGGGGAGAGGGGGCAGTTTAACTCTGGGCCCCTTGATATGAATCTGAAAAAAAAAATGTTCCAAGTCTGTTAACTTCCGAGATCTACCTAGAGGGGGGGAGAAGGGGGGCAAGGGGGGCAACTTTGAACAATGGATTTTACTTTTCCGAGCCTCCTCTATACGAATCCGTAAAACAACAAAACACGGGACTCTTAGTTTCCGAGATACGACAGGGATGGGGGAGAGTGGGGTGGAATGGAAAAGGGGAGGTTTGAATTTTCAAAAATGGTTTTTACTTTTCCGAGCCTCCTCTATACGAATCCGAAAAAAAACAAAACCCAGGTTTCTTAATTTCCGAGATACGATAAGGGGAGGGGTGAAGAGGGGGAGAGGGGGGAGTTTTGAAAAATGATTTTGATCAACTCTGGGCCCCTTGAAATGAATCTGAAAAAAAAAATGTTCCAAGTCTCTTAACTTCCGAGATCTACCTAGAGGGGGGGGGAGAAGGGGGGCAAGGGGGGCAACTTTGAAAAATGGATTTTACTTTTCCGAGCCTCCTCTATACGAATCCGTAAAAAAACAAAACCCTGGTTTCTTCATTTCCGAGATACGATGGAGGGAGGGGTGAAGGGGGGGAGAGGGGGGGAGTTGTGAAAAATGATTTTGACCAACTCTGGGCCCCTTGATATGAATCTGAAAAAAAAAATGTTCCAAGTCTCTTAACTTCCGAGATCTACCTAGAGGGGGGGGGGAGAAGGGGGGCAAGGGGGCAACTTTGAAAAATGGATTTTACTTTTCCGAGCCTCCTCTATACGAATCCGTAAAACAACAAAACACGGGACTCTTAGTTTCCGAGATACGATAGGGAGGGGGGAGAGTGGGGTGGAAAAGGGGAGGTTTGGGATTTTTCCCATACTCGTGAGAGTTACTTGTATACGAATCTGTAAAAATATACCCACCTCCCCCTTCACCATCTGGGAGAACATTTATGTCAGTCAGTCAGTGGTAATCGAGCTTTATATAGTATAACTAGTATTTGGGCGTTGCGCGAGCTGCAAGCAGCTCGCGGGGTCGTGTTTTTGAGGAGTATTTCTTACCCTTGTAAAAAGTATTTGGGCGTTGCGCGAGCTGCAAGCAGCTCGCGGGGTCGTGTTTTTGAGGAGTATTTCTTACGATTGGGGAAGGGGTGAAGGGGGGGAGAGGGGGAGTTTTGAAAAATGATTTTGACCAACTCTGGGCCCCTTGATATGAATCTGAAAAAAAAAAATCTTCCAAGTCTCTTAACTTCCGAGATCTACCTAAAGGGGGGAAGAAGGGGGGCAAGGGGGGCAACTTTTAAAAATGGATTTTACTTTTCCGAGCCTCCTCTATACGAATCCGTAAAAAAACAAAACCCAGGTTTCTTAATTTCCGAGATACGATGGGGGGAGGGGTGAAGGGGGGAGAGGGGGGAGTTTTGAAAAATGATTTTGACCAACTCTGGGCCCCTTGATATGAATCTGAAAAAAAAATGTTCCAAGTCTCTTAACTTCTGAGATCTACCTAGAGGGGGGGGAGAAGGGGGGCAAGGGGGCAACTTTGAAAAATGGATTTTACTTTTCCGAGCCTCCTCTATGCGAATCCGTAAAACAACAAAACACGGGACTCTTAGTTTCCGAGATACGATAGGGAGGGGGGAGAGTGGGGTGGATTGGAAAAGGGGAGGTTTGAATTTTGAAAAATGGTTTTTACTTTTCCGAGACTCCTCTATACGAATCCGTAAAACAACAAAACACGGGACTCTTAGTTTCCGAGATACGATGGGGGGAGGGGTGAAGGGGGGGAGAGGGGGGAGTTTTGTAAAATGATTTTGACCAACTCTGGGCCTCTTGATATGAATCTGAAAAAAAAAATGTTCCAAGTCTCTTAACTTCCGAGATCTATCTAGAGGGGGGGGGGGGGAGAAGGGGGGCAAGGGGGCAACTTTGAAAAATGGATTTTACTTTTCCGAGCCTCCTCTATACGAATCCGTAAAACAACAAATCACGGGACTCTTAGTTTCCGAGATACGATAGGGATGGGGGAGAGTGGGGTGGAATGGAAAAGGGGAGGTTTGAATTTTGAAAAATGGTTTTTACTTTTCCGAGCCTCCTCTATACGAATCCGTAAAAAAACAAAACCCAGGTTTCTTAATTTCCGAGATACGATGGGGGGAGGGGTGAAGGGGGGGAGAGGGGGGAGTTTTGTAAAATGATTTTGACCAACTCTGGGCCTCTTGATATGAATCTGAAAAAAAAAATGTTCCAAGTCTCTTAACTTCCGAGATCTATCTAGAGGGGGGGGAGAAGGGGGGCAAGGGGGCAACTTTGAAAAATGGATTTTACTTTTCCGAGCCTCCTCTATACGAATCCGTAAAACAACAAAACACGGGACTCTTAGTTTCCGAGATACGATGGGGGGAGGGGTGAAGGGGGGGAGAGGGGGGAGTTTTGTAAAATGATTTTGACCAACTCTGGGCCTCTTGATATGAATCTGAAAAAAAAAATGTTCCAAGTCTCTTAACTTCCGAGATCTACCTAGAGGGGGGGAGAAGGGGGGCAAGGGGGGCAACTTTGAAAAATGGATTTTCCTTTTCCGAGCCTCCTCTATACGAATCCGTAAAACAACAAAACACGGGACTCTTAGTTTCCGAGATACGATAGGGTGGGGGGGGAGAGTGGGGTGGAAAAGGGGAGGTTTGGGATTTTTCCCATACTCGTGAGAGTTACTTCTATACGAATCTGTAAAAATATACCCACCTCCCCCTTCACCATCTGGGGAGAACAATTATGTCAGTGAGTGAGTCAGTGAGTGAGTGGTAATCGAGCTTTATATAGTATAATAATAATAATGTTCCAAGTCTTAACTTCCGAGATCCGCCTAAAGGGGGGAGAAGGGGGAGAGAATGGGGGCAACTTTGAAAAATGGATTTTACTTTTCCGAGCCTCCTCTATACGAATCCGTAAAACAACAAAACACGGGACTCTTAGTTTCCGAGATACGATAGGGAGGGGGGGAGAGTGGGGTGGAAAAGGGGAGGTTTGGGATTTTTCCCATACTCGTGAGAGTTACTTGTATACGAATCTGTAAAAATATACCCACCTCCCCCTTCACCATCTGGGAGAACAATTATGTCAGTGAGTGGTAATCGAGCTTTATATAATATAATAATGTACCAAGTCTTAACTTCCGAGATCCGCCTAAAGGGGGGAGAAGGGGGAGAGAATGGGGGGAATTTTGAAAAATGGTTTTTACTTTTCCGAGCCTCCTCTATACGAATCCGTAAAAAAACAAAACCCAGGTTTCTTAATTTCCGAGATACGATGAGGGGAGGGGTGAAGGGGGAGAGAGGGGGGAGTTTTGAAAAATGATTTTGACCAACTCTGGGCCCCTTGATATGAATCTGAAAAAAACAATGTTCCAAATCTCTTAACTCCCGAGATCTACCTAGAGGGGGGGGGGGAGAAGGGGGGCAAGGGGGCAACTTTGAAAAATGGATTTTACTTTTCCGAGCCTCCTCTATACGAATCCGTAAAAAAACAAAACCCAGGTTTCTTAATTTCCGAGATACGAGGGGGGGAGGGGTGAAGGGGGTGAGAGGGGGCAGTTTAACTCTGGGCCCCTTGATATGAATCTGAAAAAAAAAATGTTCCAAGTCTGTTAACTTCCGAGATCTACCTAGAGGGGGGGAGAAGGGGGGCAAGGGGGGCAACTTTGAACAATGGATTTTACTTTTCCGAGCCTCCTCTATACGAATCCGTAAAACAACAAAACACGGGACTCTTAGTTTCCGAGATACGACAGGGATGGGGGAGAGTGGGGTGGAATGGAAAAGGGGAGGTTTGAATTTTCAAAAATGGTTTTTACTTTTCCGAGCCTCCTCTATACGAATCCGAAAAAAAACAAAACCCAGGTTTCTTAATTTCCGAGATACGATAAGGGGAGGGGTGAAGAGGGGGAGAGGGGGGGAGTTTTGAAAAATGATTTTGATCAACTCTGGGCCCCTTGAAATGAATCTGAAAAAAAAAATGTTCCAAGTCTCTTAACTTCCGAGATCTACCTAGAGGGGGGGGGAGAAGGGGGGCAAGGGGGGCAACTTTGAAAAATGGATTTTACTTTTCCGAGCCTCCTCTATACGAATCCGTAAAAAAACAAAACCCTGGTTTCTTCATTTCCGAGATACGATGGAGGGAGGGGTGAAGGGGGGGAGAGGGGGGGAGTTTTGAAAAATGATTTTGACCAACTCTGGGCCCCTTGATATGAATCTGAAAAAAAAAATGTTCCAAGTCTCTTAACTTCCGAGATCTACCTAGAGGGGGGGGGGAGAAGGGGGGGCAAGGGGGCAACTTTGAAAAATGGATTTTACTTTTCCGAGCCTCCTCTATACGAATCCGTAAAACAACAAAACACGGGTCTCTTAGTTTCCGAGATACGATAGGGAGGGGGGAGAGTGGGGTGGAAAAGGGGAGGTTTGGGATTTTTCCCATACTCGTGAGAGTTACTTCTATACGAATCTGTAAAAATATACCCACCTCCCCCTTCACCATCTGGGAGAACAATTATGTCAGTGAGTGGTAATCGAGCTTTATATAATATAATAAGGTCAATCGAATATGTTGTTTTAATTAAGTTTCTATTGTAAGTAATGTTATGCCACCTGACAGCTGTACCTATATTAATTTATTTAACACTATCGTTGATACCATCACACTAATATTATAGGCGAAAGTTTATGAGTGTGTGTGTTTATATGTTTGTTACTTCTTCACGCTCAAAAGGCTGGACCAATTTTGATAAAATTTTGCATGGAGGTAGCTGACACCCTGGATTAACATATAGGCTACTTTTTATCCCGATATTCCCACGGGATCGACATTTACGCGGGTGAAACCGCGGGGCGCAGCTAGTTAATTAATAATTGCCATGTAATCTTTAGAAACAATTGGTATGATGTACTATTGTACCGTGACGTAAGAATTCAGCTAGTAACGCGAACGTAATAATCTTACAGAAATCCTTGATGGCTACTATCATCCTCACCCACCTCTCGATTTCACCCACAGCTGAGCTCTCTTTTGTTTTGCCAATGTCCACGCTCCGGTGCTGATGATCCACCTACGGTATAGTAGTCACTATACCGCATGATTATTCATTGTTGATTTATTATTTTTTTATTGTCTTTTAGGTGCCTCCACATTTCTCTCTTTTCTCTCTCACTTTCAACTTTTTTGGTCGAACGCGAACATAGGATACATTGTCATTAGTAGAAAAAGTAACATTAATAAAATTATGTTGCAAGCACTGACAGTATAAGGTGCGAATTGCCTTTATCAATATATCTGTCTCAGTATTTAACTGACCGTTCTTGTTGATCAACCTAATCGAATCGATACGAAACAGAGATGTCCATTTTATATCTAAATCGAAACGCGAGATACATTAATTCTTGCTTTTAATTCACTACATAAAATACACTGGCGCAGCATGTTCTCTATCTTATCTGATGTCATTTATAGGATTAGGGCTAGATGAGACAGATATCGAATAGATGGGTGGTTGAACACCAAGGAATGTTTGAGAGAAATCGTTCAATGAGTTTCTAGCTTTGTTTTTATGTTAATTAGTAGGAACCAGTCGAACGGGATTCGTGGACAAACTTCCGTTGGAAATGTTTGATGTATCATCACCAGTGATCGGAGTAGGTAGATTGAACTGGGGTCATTGATCCGAAACGTATATATTACTATGGACATTCCTCCGGAATTGGTGGTAGTCAGAATTTCATTAGTTAGCCGAAATGTATATCTATCTATAAAAGATCTAGCCATAAAACGCTAAAAATAAAAAATAAATATTAAAGCTTCGATCGGAATTCGATTGTTTTTATTATTCAACAGATAAATAATGAATTAATTTAGTTTTGATACCTTCCTTTAAATTTTGAATTGAGTAGTAATAATATCACTACCAACATTAACAATATTTAATTGAATCCGGAAATACCGGAATTACTTTCCGGAAAAATGGCTTATCCATGTTATTCTTTCTGTGTGCATTTGTGATACAAGTACCAAAAATCAATCTACCTAGTCCGATCACTGATCATCACAGTACGTGGGTTCCTGTGACGTCAACTGTCTTTGTCTTTTGATGTTAGATAGAAAGAGAGAAGATGATATCTATATGGTTTACCAAATTGAGTGAGAACTAAAAGATAATTTTAACAAACAAATGTAGTGCGGTGGTCGAAGTTTCGTTATTACCGTTCATGATGGAATAATTAAGAGTACAAGATTGTGTTAATATATGAAGTCAACATCTTGACTTAAGCACAGATTAATTAAGTAGTTGCACGGGATAAGTGTGTTACCTACCACAGACTTGTATCTCCTTTAGAAATATCCTTTCTAGGACGACAAATAACATGCTCTATTTTATGAAGATATCGAAATCAGATTACCATATTCATGAGGACATGAAACCTACATTAAACAGTTTGCTCTATGTGCTATTTCCACTTTAGTAAGTTCTCATTTTAATAAATAATTCGAAGTAAATGAACTTGACAATCTTACACTTACATAACTGTTAAATTAGGCAACACATCAATGTTGAAGTAATTTTGAACCGCTTTTCAAACATGGTGGTCTCGACGACCGCAAACTCGATAGCCAATGACGGGGAACAAAAACCGCTAGTCCACGGAAATGAGGATGTTCTTGTCCCATGATTGGTCGTTTTTATCAGGAAAACAATTCCAAACGAAGAATCAACATACAAATAAGTAAAAGCTAACATGATCACTGAAAATAATTCAAGCCGGATTTAAATCACATTTTGCTGGTTCACAAAGCTACTTTAAATGTTAAACTTGTAAAAAGAAGATTTGTTTATAAGGCAAAGTCTATGAACAGAACATATGGCATCGCGTAAATTGTAGACTTGCACTTGCCATATCAGAATATAGTCTTGCGTCGTAAAACCTGTCTGTAGGCAAAAAGTAAGCGATGGACACCGGCTCTACAGCGAAAGATGGTAACAAATGTGCTTTTTTGCAGACCAAGGGACATATAGGAAATTATATGTGACTACCAACTTGTCCCCGAGTTTACTGATGGGCCTTGAACTTATTTATATTCAACAATGTTGTATTCAAAAGTTGAATAATGAGAGAGAGGAATTAATTAGTAGAAACCCTCAAGGTCTCATTATTTATTGAGATAAGCATTTGGACCAAACCAAACCAAATAAAATGTCTTATATTTTCAAAGAGAGACACTTTAGAGAGAACCCATCTTAAACATTTTTGTGTTCCGAACTTGATGAATCTCGACTGTGATGATCTGAAGCATTCAATTTTGTTCAACATTTTCTCCTTTATACTTTTTAAATCGGTATCCTCGTTATTCCTCTATTAAAATTATATCTTGTATAATCCGGGGAGTATGAACGATCGTTCAGCCGCAGAAGCGCGTGTCAATCGACAACGGACACCACTTTTGTTTTTTGTCTCCCGATGTGGTTTATACCGGATTTGGGATCGTCACAATCTGTTATACTAGTTACATCCTTTATGACGGAATTATCAGTTCATTTAGTGAAATGGCGTTTAGAAATTATGAGCATTTTATTTAGTTTGTTTGCTGAAGATGAAATTTTCAAAAATATTGATCACTACCGTAAATTTACATCATGACAGAAATATTTATTTTGTTCAAGCAACAAGGTTTCCGGTGAATCATTCTTAACAATATTACCGAACAAATTTCGATGTTCAAACAAGATCCCAAACAGCTTCAAAATGTTTTATACGAAGTGGGAGTGTCAGTCATCATTCACTTCGAAGTACATGTCTATACACGGCAATAAACTGGCCAACGCCTACATTTGTGACCACTTTACAGACGGACGGACCATCTTACACAATGTTACCTCTGTTCTTCAACAATCAACGCCACGAATCTTTGGTTTCTCCTTTCAACATGTCCACTTATTCATGTGTTGTGATCATTGTTGCATGAATGACAACAATACGCTGTTATTAGCTTCGCCTAATGTTAATTTTAATTAACTTGATTAGATGTTTCCGTATAAAAACATGCTTTGTATGTTTAATCACTGCCAATTAATTTTGACATATCCAATCTGTGAACTCCCCTTGTAAACTATCCCTGGAATATCATGATTGTTATAATTATATGAGTTTTTAATTTCGTCGAAGTTGAAGACTCTTGAAAATGACAATATAGGTAATAAAATAAAGCGTGAGAATGTTCAAAACATTTCGTGCAATAAAAACGCAAGTGATGATATGTGTGAACTGCACAGCTTAAATGAATTTAAACTACGTGGCATTGTTATAACAAATGACGAACACTCCTCGGTACGACTACAACGTATGAATGGGCGAAAGTTGGGCGAGTCCATCACGATTCACGGTTTATCATGCAAATGCACGATGGTTGTGTGGTTTTTTAGAATATATTATCATTATTCATTCCCTGTTTTCCTTTTGGTCTTGATTCACCGTTTCAATCATGCCATCCATGAGTATGTTAGATAGAGTAGATCTGAACATGACTGGAAAATGTCACATTTTTGGCCAGCTGACGTCATATCTACTGTTTTGTAGATATGACGTCAGCTGGCCAAAAATGTGACAATGAAATGTAATCAATATTATTATGAAATGAACTCACTGTAATGTAACCAAAAATTGATTCGTTCGACTTTACGTTCATTTAAAGTACGCAAAACATTTTTTTAAAGATTAAAACTGGGATACAGAAAATCGAAAAGAAAAGAAACAATTCAAAATGGAAAGGAAAAAGTTTTTAACACTTTTTTACGGTTCATTTCAAAGCTACAAATCTCATGTTTTTCCTTAAACAATAAGAGGCATTTAACAGCATATTTCTTGAAATGATAAACTTCCATCGATAACATCTTTAGCACTGTCAGTAGCGATCCCTTTTCGCTGAAGAGGAGTGGCTGACAAACGACCGGTCGGAACAAAGTGTAGGTGAATCATTAACCATGATTTGCCTTATCGCTTTTAGGTCCTGAATACCAAGTAGGCTTATAGCAATGATGATTCAGTTTACCGGGCTTTAGTCATCGTATATGGAAACGTGAGCTGGAAAATTTTACGACCGACATAATGTGCATTTCACAAACGACAGCTTACAACAGCTCCGCCTTCTCTTCCAAAAATACAAAACGAACAAGAAGCAGTTAAGCAGTTTCCAGAAGTCAGTAAAAGCCTGCAATAAAATATTGTGAACCCCAAAGATTGAGAGAAACAGGACAATAGTGTTACAAAATTTACATTTCCGTCTGAAATTGTGGTTTCATTGTGTGTACATAAACATTATCGATTTATCGTCAAGTTTGCTAAAAAGAGCCTCTTGAGCCCGCTTCCCTCTTAGATCAACTTGCCACTCACTAAACTGTCTTAAGATAATAAGTATTGAAACCCTTTAGAAGGGTGCGGGCAAGAGTCAATATTTGCAAATATAAGACGTTATTTAGATGCAAGACACGATCGTCTGCCCCCAGAGTCGGCCGTCCAGCCTTCTTATGCAAATCTCGCCATATCTCCGACTATTCACTAAGAGGTTTATTTGGTGAGGTCCTTTGAAACTCTTCAGAGTGGATGTATTAAATTTTTCATAACTGCCCACTTCACTTGGAAGTGCGTTTATTATACTTTCCGCATTCGGCGCTCGTTATTTGATATTTTAAAATTTCCGCACAGAAAGTTGCCCTCTGGAATTTTGGTCGTATAAAATTTAAACGAATATTATTGTGTAATGTATGTGAATTTTTGCTTTGTTGTTAGTTTTCACGTGTAAAACGTTAAATGAAAAACGCTTTTGCTATTTAGTGCTCAAGTATTATTTGAATCCCATCTACCGTTTTCAGTTTAAATTGTTTGGGAGTAAAGGCAGGTATTACGAAAAGAATAATATGGTTACATGTCTTTGAAATTGGCCGTATTATAAGAAAAACACGCACGCTTTTGGTTATCAACGTATCTTGTCAGCACCTTTCAATTAATGCTGAGGAAAGCGCTTTAAATTGAAAAAGTAAAAATTCAAGCTTTTACATTTTTATAACAAGCTGTGGTTCTGTAAGTGGGAATATCTTTGGTAGATCACGATTCGGTTGTTTATAGTTGTACCCAACTTGCTAAAACAAAGTATGTTAAGGTTGTTTTTTTTGATAAATGTGTTTGTGATTTTATTTGTGTAAGTAGGTTTGTACAAACACGTATGCACGTCAATCATATTTTTAAAACTAAGTAGATGACGTTGGCGTTTCTTATCTGACTACTCTGAGAAAAACGGCCGAAACAAATGAGGTTTTGGTGAGATAAAAATTGTTAATGTACAGACGCCAGCACATCAACCTACCACAATCTGTCAGATTTTCCCAATCAACTTTGAACCTTATGCTTTAGCGATAAAGTTGAAAATCTATTAAAGAAATCTGACAGATTGTGGTAGGTTGATGTGCTGGCGTCCGTACCTTATTACACAGTAGCATAAATACTTATAATAACAACATAACATCACGCATGTAACACCGAAGGGTTAGTCTGGATTTGTGCCCTATTGTTATTAATATAAGGCTCGTCCCCTATTAGCTGGATTTTAACATAATTGACGAAATGTTGGATTAGATACTAAATATAATGTCTTTATAATTTTTGAGTGAGTTTTATTATGCAAATTAAATTAAACCTGCTACACTTTTATCATTTCCACAAATTAAAGCTTACATGAAACTGCAATGTCCCCGAACATCCTGGATCTCATAAGCAACTCGTGACACAATAGTATCTTGCCATCAGCGATGCATCAGCTTTGCAAACCTACGGGTACCTACTTGCGAAATGAGTAAGTAATATAAAAATACTTGGTCACGTCATGGTAATCTAAAAAGATAATCTATCTCACGCTTCTTAGGAAATAACTGTAAGTCCTGTTAGAATCATTTGACCCAGCACCCCACCTGTTCACGAATTGAATTAAACCTTTGCATGTCGAAGCGCAGTAAAATCTATAGCAGCCGAAATAACGATATCAAAATATTTCAACAGCCATTGTTGTTGTCAAGGGTGAGAAGATAAGTTAATAATATAATGACATATTATTGCTCCCTCTATGCTTATTCGGCTATTTCCACGATCTTAGCCTCATAATTTATAATTTTATCATTGCTGTCAGCTTCATCTTTATCTACTGTTTTACAAAGCTCAAATTATTTTGACTCTTCTGCCTTTTTAACTTTGTTGACAAGAAACAATCGTGTTGTTATTATGTTTATGGTGTAATGTCAAAATAAAATGTTTTCTCTAGTTGTGAGCGCGTCATTAATTCGAATTTTATTCACATTATGGTGCGTGACTGCATTGTGTATTTGAGTTTCAAACTGTTTCGATAACGCATCTAAATACGTTATTTCTATTAAAAATTATTGTCTTCCTTCTCTCACTTTAAGTCAATTCCTACACATGGATAGTGTAGAGTATTTTGTTGGTTGTATGTAGGAATTCATTCAATGTTAGCTGTAACTGTTAACGGAATAACAGAAATATGAATTGTCCTATAATCTATTTGCTTTTACTAACAATAAAGCTGAAGAGTATATTTGTTTGTTTGAACGTACTAGTCTCTGGAATTGGTTAGATTTGTTGATTATTTTTTATTTGATAGCCCAACTCTTGAGGAAGGCTAATGGCCGTTAGGAGCTGAGCAAAAAGAAAAAAAAGTCAGAACACTACGCAAAAACAAAGTACATAATAGCGCGGGCAGGCGATGCGATGCGGCGGAGTGAATCAGGGGAACAAGAAATTTGCGAAGTCAGAGGCAGAAGCTAATATAAAAATAAAATTCCTATAACACAATAGATTGCTGATTTAGTAGTTTGTAATGTTGGCAATGATGAAACACTGTACGCTACTTTAATGTTCCATTTGGGTTGTGTAACAATTTACACGAGATGACATTATCATGTTCATTACAAACTAGCTTTTACCCGCGGCTTCACCCGCGTGGGTCCGAAAAATATCTCACGGGAACATACTACTGAAATAAAAAATAGCCTATGTCCTAACCCATGTACCAAATTTTATCCGAATCCATTCAGCCGTTTTAGTGTGAAAGCATAACAAACAAATTCACTTGCTCATTTATAATAATAATTATAATTTGTTTATTTCCACTTCAAAACACAAAAATCAGTGTGGCCCTCGCTCTTGTACTAGGAAGTCCTGTATCACAAGAGCCAGAAAATAAAAAATATTTATAATATTAGTTAAGAAGTTAGGATTAAGATTAGTGCAGCTTTATTCTATAATATATATCAACAATCTATTAATGATTTGTCTATAAATAATTGGATGACTGCAAGAAACAACGACCTATCAACAGAATCAGATACCACGATCAATATGCACCAAGAGTTCCACAAATTAAATGGCCAAATGGTCTCATTATGCCGTCAACATCCTCAAAGTTAGTCTCTCAGTTAAGTTAGTTGCAAGATACTAATTGTCTGTAACTAAGTATTTATTTGCTCAGGAAACTAATAACAAAGTGGAATGGCTTGGAGGGATGAGGAAATAGAAACCGGTCGCAAGGATGCTGTGTGTCGAGGAATTTGCGAATATGCTGTTTATTTTTATAATTGCTTGTAGTGGTTCAGGATCTTGAGGTTTGAAAGATGATTGATGGATTTAATCAAAGTAACATATGTAAGAGTGACGTCATTCAGTTCGGAAGGCTGAAAATAAATGACAGTGATTTTAAAGATGATTTTAATGAGGAGTCTTGTCGTAAATGGATTAGATATATGGATAATCAGCAACTTTTCATCATAATTACCGTATAAACACTGATAACCTTGCATAATAGAATTGTAGGTATTCTCTTTGGCTCATTTATTTATTTTCGGAATAATCGGTAAAACTCAACAATTTCAATTTCATTGACACAGGACAGTTGAAATCCAAGAGCACACAATGGAGTTTGGCATAGTTAGTGCGTAGGTTGGTTCAGCAAATTTTGCGAAACAGTTATGAAAAGAGAAACCTGAAAACTACCGAATCAGTAAAGTTGCTAATAGCCAGAACAAAGTGATGCTCGAAATTGACCTACGTGTCATAGTTTTCTAGCGTAGTAGTGCGATACAGTCATACGAGTAATTTTCCCACGCAATATTGTACAGACGCCAGCACAGCAAGCTACCCGAATCTGTCAAATTTTTCCAATCAACTTTGAGCCTTATGGTTTAGCGATAAAGTTGAAAATCTATTAAAGAAATTTGACAGATTGTAGTAGCTTGATGTGCTGGCATCTGTACAAATTAACAGAGCTCTGTTCTATGTGAACTGACATGTATTACATAGAATCACGCTGTGATAGTTTAATGATTCACAAATAACAGGAGTTTTTTTAAAGTACTTGAAAAAGTTAGCAGAATATTTTCAGCCATTCACATAATCACTACATAGTATAAAACAAAGTCGCTTTCTCTGTCCCTATGTCCCTTTGTATGCTTAAATCTTTGAAACTACGCAAAGAATTTTGATGCGGTTTTTTTTAATAGATAGAGTGATTCAAGAGGAAGGTTTATATGTATAATAACATCCATTAAATAGTGGAGAAGTACTGTTATTTTTGAGGTTTCTAATGTGATGTCGTAAATAATTACATTTTTTCCGCTTACATTGCAAACGCAGGCTGAACCCTACGAGTTTTATCAAAATAATGTACTAAGTATTGTACACATTGAAAAGGTCTACAGAAAAGTCCGTGATGGTATATGTCTATCTCTTATGGATAACCCACAATAACTTTTTTTTGTCATTTACTTTTTACGACAAATAATGGCTAATTTTCGAAGCGATTTTAACCAATACAGCATTAATCCTTAACCAATTAAATACCTTGAATACATTGTTCATTTAATATAGATCTATATGGTCCTTTACACTGTATGATTTAAGTGAATATTTTCGAAGATATTACAGATTTAAAAATTGCGGGACGTAGCGTTTGCGGCGGTACCGGCCGGCCGCCCGGTGCGGCAAGAGTATTTAGTATCAGCATTGCACCCGTGCGAAGCCGGGGCGGGTCGCTAGTGGGTCATAAGAAGTAGTGCCAATAGCGAATAGTGAGCACTCGGCAGAAGAATTGCAGATTGCTGTAGATTGTTACAAGGGTGCATTGGCGCTCGAGTGACGTTGACAAGGGGAGGCGACGTTGGTAAACATTTGCGCAGTTATTGTTTTGTAAAATGTATTGAAAAAACAAGATGGTGGCATTAATTTCGATTTTGGCCACGCGCCGAAAGAACCTTGTAGCACTATACGTGGAATATACTACACATAATGATTTTGCCTTATGATAAATGTGAATTATATTTTAATCAATATACAACCTGATACAGACCTGTAAATTACAAAAAGAAACGTAAGTAAAGTTGAATTTCACGGGTTACTTTAGATTGCACAACAGTGTGCCTAGAGTAAATACAAAGACATTTATTCGTCGGATAAGGTAGGTACAGACGCCAGCACATCAAGCTACTACAATCTATCAAATTTCTTTAATAGATTTTCAAGTTTATCGCTAAAGCATAAGGTTCAAAGTTGATTGGGAAATTTTGACAGTTTCGGGTAGCTTGATGTGCTGCCGTCTGTACAAAGTTGATTGGAACATATGGATAAGTTCAACATATCCGCCGTTAATAGCGGCATAAGAATATTTACAATGTGAACCTAATATACACTTGGGTATAAAACCTAAATTATATACTACTTAAACTCTAATAAACTACACAAAACACTTTATACTATGGACATTTTATACTCTAATATACAATCTATATTAATAATATTATAAAGAGGTAAAGTTTATGAGGTTTTACGGGGTAATCTTCGGAACTGCTGATACGATCCCGAAAATTCTTTCACTAATGAGAAGCTATATTATCCCTGAGTGTCATAGGCTATGTTTTATGTTAAATCGAGAAACTTCACGCGAACGAAGTCGCGAGCAGAAGTTAATATAAAATAAAAACACAACAATAACAACATTTCTATTATGCAATTAAATAAACCCACCTTATTATTTTTTTTTAAGTATTTTTTTTTTTAAGTATTTATTTTAATGATATCAAAAATACAGAGGTGTAACTTAAATCTAAACTCGCCAAACTTTTACGTTTGATGGCGAGAGGCGCTCTTTTACATTATAACAATGCACCACCTTATTACATACCTACTACTTATATGGTTCAATCTTATACAATGTAATCTGAATTCACGATTTTTTGCCAAAGATGTAATCAAAATATGAGTTTATGGCAAAATAACTTTAAACCCTACACAATATAGTTAGTTTACACTACATAATTATATTCAGACATTTTTACAACGTTTTCAATAGTACTAGTCACTCTGAGATTAACTTAATTACCATTTAAATACAGTTGATATTTGTTTAACTTGAAATAATATTAATTTGAAACATAAGTTTGAATTGACTTTATTTAGTTATGTTTATGTATCCTGTATAATTTTTTTCAATTTCGTTTTAAGTGATCCTTTGCTAATTTTAACATTTTCTCTTAATAAATCTATTTTATTAAACACTTTAGGTACCAAGTACTTAGATGTTCTCTTACCATAATAGTTTTTTATCTGTGGTTGGACCAGTTTATTCTCTCTAACCCTACGTGTATTGTATTTATTTTTAACATTAACTTTATATTCATCATTATAATAATATTCCAGACCTACCAAATAATCTAATTTTTTATCAATGGGTATAATTTTACAGATGGGAAATAACTTATCATACTCTTTGTTGCACTTATCTTTAACATTTTTACTGACCAGAAACTTTATCAGTCTTACTTGTATGTCTTTAACATCTCTTAAATATGTAATAAATGTTCTCCCGTACACAAGGAGTCCATAACTTATCAGCGAATCGGCAAGTGCAAAATAAACAATTCTTAACGTCTGTTTGTTCAATACATTTTTTAAGTGGTAAAACTTACTTAGCACCGATCTCAGCCTTTTACAAATGTCATTTACGTGTAATCTCCAGTTAAAGTTCTTCTCTATTGTTAAACCTAAATATTTAAATTTATCTACGTACTCCAATTTTTCACAGTTACAATTACATTTATTTTTATGCAAACATTCATATGTATGTCCTATCACTTTGAGATATTCATCCTTTACAGATTTAGCAGTTCGATTATATGGCGAGTGTATATGCATACATTTAGTTTTTGAAAGATTTAATATAATTCCATTGTCGTGTGCCCATTTGCTAATATTTTCAAAGTCACCCTGAATAAAGTTTTGGGCCTCAGCTATATCTTTGGAGGCATAAACAAGACACATATCGTCAGCGTACATAAACACCTTACATTTACGTACAACATTTGACACACTATTCACATGCATTATATATCCCACAGGGCCATACACCGATCCAGTAGGCACACCCAAATCGACATCCGCCTCTTCCCCAGCCACACGGGATATAATAGGGTATTTGACAATGTTTTGAAATCCATCTCAGATTATTTAGTAGTGTCTAAGGAACCCACAAAAAGTAGTTTTTTTTTAATTCTGTGATGTTTTTCGTTAAAAAATCAAACTTAAAAATTAATGGTTTAATTATCCCGCCAAAACGTTAATTCGAGCAATATGGCGGCATTAGCCCCATGTGACGTCACAATACAGTAAACAAAACACACTTCAATAAGTCAAATCTTTCCCAAGTGCTTTGGTACTGCTTTTTTTCTACTGTTTAATAAGAAAATGAATTATAAATGGTGTACAATGCCAAACTGCACCAATACGTCAAAAAAATACTCCGGAAAAATTGTTTATTCATGTGCCGAAGAATGCCAAAATGCGTAAAAAGTGGTTACAACTTGCTCGCAGGAGCAAAGTCCTGATCCACGACGTAGTTGTACGTACCCAATAGCATCGTCACCATAAGATTCTCGTGCAGCCTTGAGAATGGAAACTAATTACTTACTGTAAACAAAACTTATTCTTTATAACCTAAAAAACTATTGGTCAGTGGGTTGTCTTTATTACTTACTGAAAGAAAGACTATTATTTCACCTTCGCAGGATTAAGGTTACTTACGTAGTGTTATATTTATGGTACAATACATTGCTGTTTTTACATTTCTCAGCTCTGCAGAATAAAAATCGGGGTTATTTTGAAGAACATTCCAACCATGATTGCGTCCACTTTGGGCAAGTTTCTGCTGTCTGCTTTCACAAAATTGACTTCCATGATGGAGTGGAATACCAAAATATACGATGGAGATTGTAAAATACCACAAATTTTCACGATAATATTTTATAATCTTATATAAACAGATCAAAAATCGTAAGACTGCAACAATGACAGATCTGACTACTGTGTTGTGACGTCATCTTAGATTCAGCCAATCCTGACTGTTTTGTATCACGTGACATAATTTAAAAATTAATAACTTTTTAACAGGGATTTTGAAATAAAATAGCCATTATATTTAAGTCGGATAATTGCAAATCCCTTTATAAATTTATAATAAATGTGGATAACAGCATTTAGCACTTTATTATTCATACTGTCAAATAGCCTATTGTGTTTATTTTTCTATTAGTGAGGTAGTTTTTGAACCAATTAATTGTGGGACCGCGTATTCCGCATTCGTTCATTGCCTGTAATAAGATCTCATGGTCCAAAGTGTCGAACGCTTTTTTATAATCAATGAACAGTGCTATAATTTGTTTGCCAGAATCTAAACAGTCATTAATATAATCTGAAAATCCTAACAAGGCAGAGACAGTGTTGCGCCCTCTCCGGAAACCGTGCTGAGTGTCACACAATTATGTTATGTATTGAAATTGTATAACCTGAAATTCAATGTAACAAAACTTAAAACGAAATTGTTTACTATCCCAACATCATTTTCAAAGAAACTATCAATCTCGGTTCCCCGCACCATTTTTTATGTGATATCTGTAAACACAGCAACGTCCGGGCGATATAGCATCCACAATATCCCGAATGTTTATGGGATAATATGGACGTTAAATGCTCCATACAACTCATGCACTGCTTGCTGAGTTCACTTTATAGTTTTTCAAGTCCAATCTTTAACAGCAATGGATGATGATGCGTCCAAAGCTTCATGAAAGTGCATTTATCAAAAGATAGACGCTCCCAAAGCAAATCTGCTGAACATTATCCGCGCCCTTGTTTGAACAAACTTTTTTAATTTTCTTCATAAAATCTATCCTTTTTGAGCGGTCAAGCGGGAGGGAAAGTTTTAAAAGCATTTATTCTTTATCTAACGTTAAATAAAGGTTTCAGCAAACATAAGATTGGCTCGCATATTGCTAAACCTATTTAAACATTGACTTTAAAGTTTCTGTCATTGTTATTCAGTTAATACTCTGAGGATGGAGTGTTACAGACCAAAATTGAGTAACTTCTTTTTGTTGACAGTGAAACAATTGCTTTTTTAAAGTGCTCACTTTGATACGTACATTTATATTCTGCTCACGTAATCAATTTGAATCGCATGTTTTATTGCAGTGCAGCTAAAAAAGTTTCGTTAAAGGCATTGTTCGTTCAGAACAGTCTTATTGATCTTCCAAATTATATCGAAAAAGTTCAGATAGAAATCATTTTGTGTCCAAATTCTGATTTGACATCCGTAAACTAGTATTTTATATTCCAGACCACACAAGGGTGACCAACAACCTACAAATAGTCGGACCGTTGCTCAAATTCCCACAATTTATTGCATCACAATGACGACACAACTCACAACTGCAAATTGCACATCGCTTTAAGAATGTACAGTCAACAAAACAATTCAATATTCAACCTGATAATTACAAATAAATTTCAACCACCATTATATGACTAAAACAGTTGTCAAATCTTCGACATCCCTCGTTTGATTGGATCATTTGTTAAAAAATTTATTCTGTACGTAAATAACAATGAATTCTTCCAGCGTAGTGCCAAGATGTTTAATTTTAACTGCATACATAACTCTTCAGCTGTCTGTACATTCATTTGTATGAATACAACGCCTGCGGGCGACTCACAGTCTGTAATATCGGCGGGTCATATTAGCACTGAATGACACACGTAGTGAACCTGCGAACTGAATTAGAAATGAGAAGTATGGTGGGTGTCATTTTGTTTTATCGTCTCTGAGACTTTAACTGGAATAGAAACGGAAAATTGTGAGTAAAAAATGTTGAACTGTTCTATAAAGCAAAAGAAATAAAGCTGTCTCAAAAAAAAAAACGTCGGTTTTTCAATATTTTTCAGTTGACCTAGAATCTTGATATTACTTTTTCAGCGTTTATTAACTTGAATTCCACTTCTTTTTTGTTCAAACTTTAAAAATACTGTGACAGAAGTAGGTACTATCCCAAACGACTCTTTTCTTTTTGTTTGATTCTGTCTGTATTGATTTAAAGAAAAAATAGTTTTGTTTTTTTTTTTTTTTAAAAACCCACATAACTTTTACTATCATTTTGATCAGTAGGTATTGTGATGGTTTCTCAATAAACATTATATACATACATAGTACATAGCCGACACCTGTCCGGCAAAACTCTCACGCTTCGTAACCCTACACCATCGGTACCTGAAGAATACAGCTCATGACTGTGCAATTGCTAACGCTATTAGTTCTCGAAAGTTAATCGCTATCGGCTCGAATTACGTGTCATAGGATCTAAGACGTTTGACAACTTCTAATGATATAGAACTTGATCGTTATTTGACAGTTTGATCGGTGTTTTGGGTAATGTGATTGAGGATGTTCAATGGTGTGGAAAGAAGGATTATTTTGTAAGCGGTTTTAGTGGATATTGTCGCTATGTTATATAATTTTAACACTTTCGCTTTCGACTTTATCTCGTTAACCCCTTAAAGGAGTTAAATTTCTTAGTGGTTGTCAGGTTTTAAGTTATTTGTTTTGTGTTTAGGTATGTCCTAGCGTTGATATTTTACCCAAGTAAATATATATTAAAAGCTAATCATAACAATGTTTTAAAAAAATACAGTGCAGTGCACCTGTCACGTTTGAAAACAATTACTGCACACTTTCGTAAAAATCGACGTCCAATTCAAAAGCATACCTAAAGAAACGAAGTCAACCTGCAGCAAAAGTAGCTCTAAAACTTTTCAAACTGGATATTTCACAGGGTTATGCAAATAAGACCCTAAAGTATACATACTTTTAAAGTGGAGTTACTTTTAATAAGTTCAAATGCAGTCGGTTCGGTACAAGTAGGTGCGAAAGTGCTAACTTCGCAACATTTTTCGTTTTACGTGAACTGGCTGGAATTTACATAAGAAGCAAATCCTGTGCGCTATTCGCTCTTGAATAGTACTACTGAGATATTAAACTGGCGGTATTATGACTTTACTAGCTTTCGCCCGTGAATTCGTTCGAGGCAATTTAATTTTTAAACCATTTTCCACTTTATGTGGCAAGGTGTTCTGATTGCAAATTGATTCTAGCTAGAGCTTGCCAGACATAAAATTCACACAACGGGTTGAGGTCCTGCACTCAGAGCACTGATTTCAACGGCACTTGACTGAATTGCACCTAAGCTGATCCACTAATCGCACTGAAAATTTATATTGAGTGCGATTTGATAAAACAGTCCTTTTTAAGTACCCCTAATTATGACGTAAGTACGTAGAAATGTCTTAAACGCACTATTAGTCCTCCAGACCGAATTTCCACCATGGCGACCAATTTCAGCGGACACCAGCCTTAGGCGCGGGAGATGTTTTAGTGCACAAGTGTGTGCGTAGACGTAGACTCTCTTTCCTCACTCTTATGGTCCAGTGGGACAGCAAGCCAATAAGACCGGAGAGAGAACAAGCACAGGGCCAACGGCTTAACGTGCTTCCGATAACTCTTCCTGAGTCACGAGAGTATTATTTATTTACTAAAACTTTATGCACAAGTAAAAAAAAAGGATACGTATTGCAATATTTAAAATTAAAAGAACTAACGTAAAATAACCTACATCCAAAACACACGTTTTTGCACCAAGTTCCAAACGCCCGGAGTTGTTACTAAGAAATTCCTACTAGAAAAACACAATAACACAAAGGCACTATTACATACGTATTAAAGCCTCAAAACACACTCCATTCACACATGAACATGGATAGGTACTTAAAAGTAGAAAGTTTATCAATGAACGCTGTTGAACAGCCAACGGACCATCCCTAATAGATGATCAGAGTCACATTCGTACAAACATCAAAGCACCTTAATAGTCCATAAGCACATCTACTCTAAAGCCCATTACTTAGCAGAACAAGCAGCTAATATTCTATTTTCCAATGAAACCTACATAAGCATAGAAATTGGCTTACTTCACACATAATTCCAACATGTTTCCAAGACCTTCTTATAATGCAAGCATGTACATAATATCGCTGGCCACAGGTCAGTCTCATGTTTGAATTTGTAATGTTTATAAATTACCCGATTCACAAAGGCCATTCTTATGGTAAATAGGGGGCACAATTACAATACAACAATACGATTTTAAATTAAACAAATGACGTTATGTGGGGTATGACAAAGACAAAGAAACTAAGGAAAACGGAAAGCGTATTTCCGCGGGAGTTCGGTTTATATTTTAGCAAATAGACGAATGTTTTTTAAAGAACAATATTCCTTCTTCCCAAAACCAGCCATGATGTTAATTAGATATAACAACTTGAATTTTAATTAACAGCGCGTCAAGAGACACCCTAGATCCTAGATAAGTTATTATAAACCTCTTTGAATAATTCTGCATTTAAAAATTCACCCTGTAAAATAAAATACTTCAGTTACAAATTGAGTCGAAAAAGGTTTTCTTCCTCTTCTACGATCGTGATTCTAATGAACAAAAAGAGCTAGTAAAAACTGCTTTAACATTCTACAAACTCGACTGTCTGCCAACAACATCTTCATGCCTTAGTTCATAATCGTTGCTGGCTCTGGACTTAGAAGCCTAACAAAATACGTGTTTTTAAATTGAAAAAGAAAAAATATATCTTCGAGGATCGCCCAGAGGACACGGTGGAGCATACGGTCGAGGTCTGCCCCGCTTGGGCGAAGCATCGCCGTGTACTCGTAGAGGCGATCGGCAGCGGCTCGACTTGCGGTACTTACCTTTGTGTCGCATGTCGTGTCGCGCCTGTTTGAAGGAGCCTTAAAGCGGTAAAATTGTTTAAAAAATAATATAAATAAGGTAAATCTGATTACGAATAGAAAGCTATACTATTGCCATAAGATGCGACAAAAATTCGTTTTCGCGGATGAAGTCACTAGCAATAGCCAGTTCCTAAGCGAAATGAATTAGCAAAATCTATGTCAATATTCCACAAACTTACTGTAAACCAGCCACATCCCTATAACATATAAGCACATAGTTCGGCATCCACACAACTCACTAGGTGGCATTCCCCTCAGCACCACACTAAGAGTGTATTGATGTTGTTGGTTATAGCACTTACCACGACTCAGTACCGTTATGCAGTTTGACTTACAAATAAACGATCGACATCGAGATGTTTCACTTTAGAGCCTTGTGTGCTTAGGCACGGGCCCAAGACTATTATGATAGCTTTTGGAATTGGATCAAATATTGGTTGGGATTTAATTTTTATATATGTTTGCTGTTGTGTTTTGATTTTCGTACAGCATGTGGTTGTATTCCTGTACATTTTTGTTTACTTAATACAAAGCTTTTGAACTTTAACCAACGTAAATTTACTTTGCTTCTTCATTTGGCAAATGGGTAAAACTAATTTTTTTGTTTTACATATTGTAAAAAAAACATTGTAGAGAACACATTGTCATAGCTATTTCAAACAATTTTGAGAAGAGAATAAAATTATTGTGTTTTAAATTATTTGTTAAATTTTTGGTTGTGTAAGAAACAAACTTCAGTAACAAAATTCTTAGTCTTAAAAAGATCGGCTCCAGCGCAATTTAATTCCACTGAAGTGTTAAACTGTAGTTATATAGAGCCTTCTTTATCCTAGCTCTTGACAGGACATGTAATATTTACAAGGGGACATATTATCGGCTCCCCAAAAAGGCTTTTCATAAATTTCGCACAACACCTCTACAAGGGCCTATCCTTCACGATAGGATAGTAATAAAATCGCCCCTGTACATATTATAGGTGCAGGGACACCTCGAGGGATCCATCTATTCTGTTTAAGCATTAATACTGTAGTACATAATCATAGGACACCCTAAATGCTGTTGTTATTGGGTAATATTAATATATCTTGGTTATTATTGCTTCGGTTTTGTTGACCAGAATGATTTTTAGTAAGGACTGATTTTTCCGACGCCTGATAATATTATCCGAAGAATAATTTTGAATTTTTGACAGTTCTTCTATAAAAAATCTGTCAGACGTCAATTTTATTCGACGAATAAAAAATATTTGTCGATTGAAAAATCAGCCCAAGTAGATTAAATGAGAGATAAAAGGAAAAACTATTTTGGCACGTTTTAAGGCTTCTTCAAACAGGCGCGACACGACACCTGACACAAAGGTACCGCAAGTCGCGCAACGAGCGGTGCCTTTGTGTCGAGTTCGATTATATCGCGTGTCGCGCAGGAGCCTTTAATATCTCTATAGGCTAATGACCAAGTAATATCTTTTGTGAAATCACTATCTCAGATTTCTTTATCGATTTGTTCTCTATCCTCAACAAGATTTTCTTCTGGTTTATTGTTAGTTCGAAACAACAATGGAAGTTGAAACCAACTTTGTTTTTCTTCTTCATCATTAAAAATTTTAAGGACTTTAGGTTGGCAAACATAAAGTTTATCCAAATAGTTGACCATGAATAATTACTCGATTTGTAATAAATGACCGACCAAACGAAGTCCCATAAAATATAGCGATTAATTGAGCACATGAGAGCTCATTCTATATTTTGGATTAGAGGTAAGCATTTAATACTGTAAGTAGCCTGAATCAAATACGATCTATAAAAGTCAACCGAAGATTTTATTAGCGACTCTAGAAACTTTTTAGTTCCTTTAAATTTTGTAGCAGTTTTTTAATCGTAGTAGTTTTAAAATTGATTATAGTTAGTAGTAGTAGTAGTTAAATTGAAGTATCTGAAGTAACGGGCTGATACTAAAGTAAATTGATTGGTTTCATGGGGCTAGGTATGTGTCTTTAAAAATAATATTTTATAATATATGATATATCACATAGTCGGATAGTATCTCTGTTAGGATGGGAAACGGAACTCAATACCCAAATACAAACGAATACATACGCTATTGCATAGCACATGAATTTTTGGTACTAAAGGACGCAAGGATGCTGATAAAATTGCAAACATTCAGAAGAATCTTATGATGTTTTTACAAAATATTAAATATACAGCCCGTAGACTCCTTATAAAAACATAAGCTAATACATTTATGAAATATGCAGATCCAACGCTAAATAATAATAACGAAGATGTTCATGAAAGCGAAAATAAAAAGCGCAAAGATAAAGAGCGGATACTTAAAAATTTACATTTTAAAGGACTCCAAAACAGGGGTTGTAAATTGCATCTTAAAAATATACAGGTTTTACAAGATTAGCTTGGCTTAGCCCTCGGGGTTGCTTTGATATCAGTAACAGAGGAGATCAAACAGATGAATTAAAAAGACTGCGAAGTTTAAGAGCACATCCTCTTTGGTAAGTATCTTAATTGTGCGGTTAGGGAAGCACAGGCACTTTCACTATTCAGGTTTTTTGATGTTTTAAGTATATGGGTTTTGCCTTTGAGTTTCAACAGGTGGAATGGTTTTATGATGGTTATTGAACAAGTTTATAGCTGAATGATGTTACGTAAATATAATTTGTAATAATTGTATGAAAGCAGAATGAAGATAAAACAAAACATTTCAAATTGATGATTAGAGAATTCCTAGAAACTGTAATTTAGTGCCAAAGTACTACCCAAACTTCATTTTAACTCCAATATAGACTCTCTTATCCCTCAATCATTATGTATACAGATATCATATTTCAGAAGGGGCCCTGCCCGAGTTTATTGCGTAGGTACGCATCCATCATTCAATTTAACACGACTTCACGAAAAGGTCAACAGTTTTGTTGTGATTTTGTTCTGGGAACGTAAAGTTCTAAGTAGGTAAGGGTTGTTTGTGATGTGATGACTACGTAGTTAGAATAGACGATTCGTAGATTTAATAGAAATTATTTTCAACTAAGGAAGGTAGTGCTTAGGATCTGTGGTGCGGATTATGAAATAATTTTAAAGTCCAATTGTTTTGACCTTAAATAGACCTTTCACATTTGCTCAATGGCCATCGTTATCTATAAGCATTGCATGCTATCTAGTTTTTTTTTTCACTATAATGACTTTGACATCTTCTGCTTTGAATTCTAAAAACCGAGATTAAAAATTGTTGGTTCTTACAGCTCATCTTTCACCGGTGCTTAAAATCTCATCTTCACCAGAGATTTTTATACGAAAAATCTTTTCAATTCATTGTTTCAAAAACAAATGCTTGCCCTAAGTAAATAGACCGCCGAAGTAAATTTATCACGAAGAATGCCGTGTCATCGCAACTAAGAGCTTTGTTTAAATCATTGGGCCCCGTCACGCCTCCTACAATGACTTTATAGAAAGGGTTCCAGTTAAACAATTTGAAATAAGTGTTGTCTGTTAAGCATTAGAGGAATTTTAATTGAATAATTCGAATGGAGCTGGATTAATCTGTAACTGCTGCGTCTTATAGCCATCTTATTAAACTATGTATAGTTTTAGTAATTTTGTTTCGAAATTTTAAGTAAGACACTTTTACCAAATGACAGAGGTGTTTATCAAAAAATTTTAATAAAACGAACAAATAAAACGGTGAAGCAGCTGCGTTAGACAACGAACATTTTTTTCTGATTTGTTAATAACGCCTTTTTTTATTAAGCGACCGTAAAATAGATGTGGATGATCATTAATTATTACAGGGTCGCAGTTTGTTTTAGCTTGGTCACGGCCTACAAATTTATGTATGAGCAAAACCATTAAGGGATTGTCGCTTCGGGTCATTTTGTTTGTAACATTAAAAAAAAATCTTCGGTGTGCATAAATTTAGAGGGGTTCGAATTAACCCACCTTTGCAGAGAAAATTTACGCTCACGTAAACACATTGTGCCCATGCTCAGTTAATTGCCGAGTTAGCAGAGCAAATAAATAGCCTAATACGTCGGTATAAAGTATTCCAGGTTCGCACAATGTGAACTTCATTTTCCTCATGCATCCACATCTTTCCTTTGATGTCAGAGTTCTCTTTAAATAAGCTTAATGGTGACTCTTTTGACCTCGATCTCGCCTGGAAATCGACGGATGAGGTCTATGATGCAACTCTATAAATTACAAATTCGAACCTCTTATTCATTTGTATTTATAGTTTCATCCTGATAGAGCCTCAACCATCTAAGCAAGCGTAAAACTGTAGAATGGAAAGCAATTGAACATCTCTGTCTATTTAATAACAACAGATTATCAATAAGCAACCTGCTTAACCATAATTGTTCACACATCTGTAGCACTATCAAGTATCTAAAGAAGTAACAGGTGAATGTTTGTTTTTGTCTCCCCTGCATATCATCTGGTCGATGAATAAAAATCCGAGCATTGTCACCTGCGCAACACATTGCGTGGGACCCACCTCACAAGGACATTACTTTTAACCTAATTAGTCTAATGTGAGAAGTCTAATTAACTTGCTAATAGACCAACTTCGGCACTTCCCACGGTAATGATTGACATGAGAATATTTTGAGCTGTGCATAATAGTAACCTAGTTTGAATAGATAGTGAAATAAATACACTTTCACCTAACATGTCAATTTCACGCGAATATTTCAACCTTTGGCATCAATGGATTTTGTATTATGCAATTCAATGCAATGCCTTTTTGGTTTTTTTGTAAGGGGCACACCTACACGTGTGCGGAATCCTCTGACAATTGTGTAAAGTCTAACAATTGATTGCGGTGTATCGCCAATATTGTGGCGAGACGAATCCATTGTTGTGCATTCTGGTGACCTAATGACTTGTTTTGCACAAGCCCGTATCAGGTAACTGCGACAGATGTACGAAGCCAGATAGTGGGAAAGTTTGAGATGCAAACTAAGACAGACGTGACTCTGTTAGACTTTCTACTATAATAACGTTCGGGGTGCACTTATGTTGTCATTCGTGGGAATATAAATAATGGTTATGACAATCTCTGGTGTCATCAAGGAAACAATGAGAAAGTTTTTGTTCTAGCAGCTACCTGTTGCGAAGTCTTAGTTTAATACTTAGTAATTTGTAGAAGTAGGATACTTAGTAGTGTTCAGGCGTCGACCCGGGGTGTACGTCGGAACTGTCTTAGAGTAGTCGTAGCCAGAGCAACTCTGCGGGAGATGAGAGAAATGTTGGCAGGGTGTTCAGTAAACAGATATGAGGCCTGACAATTTGAACGTTGCTAAAGAAAATGTATTCCTGTATTTTATAACTATTACTAGCGACCCGCCCCGGCTTCGCACGGGTGCAATGCTGATACTAAATACTCTTGCCGCACCGGGCGGCCGGCCGGTACCGCCGCAAACGCTACGTCCCGCAATTTTTAAATCTGTAATATCTTCGAAAATATTCACTTAAATCATACAGTGTAAAGGACCATATAGATCTATATTAAATGAACAATGTATTCAAGGTATTTAATTGGTTAAGGATTAATGCTGTATTGGTTAAAATCGCTTCGAAAATTAGCCATTATTTGTCGTAAAAAGTAAATGACAAAAAAAAGTTATTGTGGGTTATCCATAAGAGATAGACATATACCATCACGGACTTTTCTGTAGACCTTTTCAATGTGTACAATACTTAGTACATTATTTTGATAAAACTCGTAGGGTTCAGCCTGCGTTTGCAATGTAAGCGGAAAAAATGTAATTATTTACGACATCACATTAGAAACCTCAAAAATAACAGTACTTCTCCACTATTTAATGGATGTTATTATACATATAAACCTTCCTCTTGAATCACTCTATCTATTAAAAAAAACCGCATCAAAATTCTTTGCGTAGTTTCAAAGATTTAAGCATACAAAGGGACATAGGGACAGAGAAAGCGACTTTGTTTTATACTATGTAGTGATTCAGCTAACTCTAATGTGGCCATGTTTTGACTCTGCATCACCCTAAGGTAGAAAATGCCTCAGAGATTAGTAGTCCGTATTCATGCAGTTTTTCTATTGTGCATAAAGATTTAATAAATTTAAAAAAATAACTAAAATAGTTAAATTATTATAACATTAAGTAATAAAGTTAACTCCTAAAGTATGTAATAGTAGTTGACAGCACTGAATTGCAGCTTGAAATCATAGAATTAAGGCATAAAATTTCAATTTGTCTTATAGGTACCACTGAAACTAGATATTTATTATTTTACTGCTTGTATTTGTCAGATTTTATTAAATTATCTTTATGCTTTACAGTTCCATCTAACAAACTATTTTAATATGTTTTTACCCAAAGAATCAGCATTGCCATACAACGTTGCAATGCTGCAAGCCTAATGAAATGTATGCAGACAAATTTTTGATGCCCTACTGAGATTATTTCCATTCCTTTTTTTATAAACATGTACAAACGCCAGCACATCAAGCTACCCGAACTGTCAAATGTTCCCAATCAACCTTGAACTTTATACTTTAGCAATAAAGTTGAAAATCTATTAAATAAATTTGACAGATTGTAGTAGCTTGATATGCTGGCGTCTGTACATATTATTATTTTAAGACTGTTAGCTTATATACTTGGCTCACACAATATTGCATTTATTTGATTGTATGTCAGTCTGCTGCAGCTTAACCATCGTATGCCTGCCCTATAGATCAACGTATGCTCATAAACCAATGTCTAGAGACCTAATTCGTGCACTGCTATAGACAATAGTCTATTATTTGAAGCGATCATACACGCCACAGTGAAAGCGACACACATACCCATTATATTGGGGATAATTCCAGGGCAGTTACTACATCAATATTACCAAGTAAAATGTGGAGTTTGAACTGTGAGGAGACCTATGGATTTCGCTTTATGTATACGTATGTACGAATTTAGCACATACAACGTATATCAACGTATAACAATAGATTGATATTTGCACCTCCTGTAAGTGGGTAGATAATGCAGGAGCAGGATTTCACCCTCTGTATAGATATGCAATTTTTCAATATAGGTAATTACAAGATATTGTCTTGTAAATCAAGTCCTTCTTCTTCTTCTTCTTCGCTAAAAAGATCAAGTCCTTTATCTAATTGAATACCCGAAGAGTTCATTAAGCCCATTTGCACTTCGTATAACAACGCCAATAGAAAATCAGCATAAAATCTCGTCCACTAGAAGCACGAATTAATTGGTTGAACTCACAACGCTATAACTGAAGAGGTGATTAGAGAAGTGCTTAACCCATCCCTAAACCCTAATTCAGGCCCCTATTAATTTGAACGTACGTGTCCCATACAATTGAAACACAGTAATGGACAAAGTACGATTTAACACGCTCTGTGTACAATGATGGCCGTCAAATTGCATCGGAAACAGGCATTTTAAATTGTCCTCACATGGAAAACCTAAATTGCCAAATTGTACCAATTCTCCTATACTTTGCAAGCTTTAAATTTAATTTCATTCACTAGTTGCGGTCAAATGATTAATCAATTTTTGAAATGTTGCTACGTGGTTTATTAACCGCAAATGTTGAATAACTACTTGTGTTTGACTAGCAAAGTGTGATTGGAGTACCAACGGTCTAGTGGAGGTCGACACTCTGATAATTTGATTTTGTTGATGAAGTTTCGTCTGCGTTTAGTTGATTTTTTAAATTTTTGTATTAGCAATATTTTTTATCTCAATCTGAATCATTTTGAAGGATGTTGCTAATACATTGCTTAATATGTTCGAAAAATTTGTCTGCTTAACAACGTAAATAACGCAATGAATGTTGTTGAACTGTCAAAATGAAAGCAAGAACTATGCAATTAGTATTATTTACATATGACTTCATACATCGATCACTTTCTAATTCACAAGATTTACTGTCTGATTACTTTTTTTTCTCATTTGTTTTTTTTGTTAGCTCGCAGTATCATCACAAAGGTAATTTTTGCTCATTGTTTGTCTTATTTATTTTTAGTATATTCATGTAGTTATGTACCTATATTTATTTGTACTTATATTTATATTTAATTAGATATATAATTATATTTATAGTTTTAATAGGTTTATGCGTATACATATTTAAAATATATATTCCTCAATTGTCATGATTGCACCACCTACCACTGTTTGTTTCTGCATCACCCAAAGGTTGACTGGTAGAAAATGCTAACTCCACCTCTGTATATTTATGTGATTGAAGTATTAAATGAATAAATACTACATGTAAATTGAAATTGATAATTAAAGTATTACGTTTCTGTGAATAAGTTCTTGCTGGGTATTTCTAATATGAACCCCTGTTACCCCTTATTTCATACAATCACAAAAGCATACTGCCTTATTATAGAAACAGTTATACAAACCAGCATTATATTCGCATTCATATCTAAGATTTTATCATTTCAATCTGTTACTATACATATACATTTCCCCTTTCTGTATCATTAAGCCATACCTAATTTAAATGAACAAATTTAACTTCAATTATTTTGAAGTGATCCGCCGCACCGTATCCTTTTCACGTGCACCCTTCCCTTCATTACAATCCTCCGTTTCTACATCTAGATAAGGGCTCCCATCTTTATTTTTCTACCCTCCTGTTTCCTAGGGGCACCGTTCATTTAATTCCGATTCAATCCGCGGCAAACGAAATCATTTTTAGTAGGAAGAGATGAACTTACTGATAAAATGTTTAATCTCTTGTTTGTGACTGCGGGATGTGCTTTCATGAACTCTTTTTATGCCGATTGTAATGGTGGGTTGATATTTTTTAGTAGAGGTAGATATTAATCTTACGTGAACTTTATTTCAATTGTATTTATATACTTTACCTGGTTCCCATATTATATAAGATGTCTGTTAGATCGTTACGTTTTGAGAAAGGTTTAGCTTGCATTTATTCTCTCTCTAATCTAAATATTTAACAGTTCAATACTAACGATGCCAAATCTCTATTACTCTATTTTTCTTCTCTTCAAGTCACAATTTAACGAGAGATTATAGCCTACTAGCTTCCATCCGCGGTTTCGCGCTTCGAGGTATATCAATAAAAACTATCCTATGTCCTTCCCCGGGATGCAATCTATCTCTCTGTCAAATTTTATCAAAATCCGTTCAGTGGATTAGGCGTGAAGAGTTAACATGCAGACAGACAGACAGAGTTACTTTCAAATTGATAATATTAGTATGGATTTGGTGCTTTATGAACACTTTTAAAAGTAGATGGCAGAAATACGAAACTAACATTGATTTATAAAAAGAATAAAATAAAAATAATAACAGTAACAAGTCAAGTGACAAGGATAAAAATATAAAAACGTAGAACCGTCTTCTAGGAATAATTATTATAGTAATATGACAAACTGCCATGTGGTTTAATTTACTCGCTCCGGTACGGAGAGCTGGTAAAGCTCTCTCAGTACACTCCTACCAACCTGTGTATCACTTGTCCACATTTAGCACATATTATTACGTCGTGACGGACAACCAACGTATCAGTGGCGCCATCTCACGATCCAGTTGTCAAAATCAAGAGCAACTGCACCCACGTGGCCGGCAGCCATTATAACCGCAAATTGGCTCCATTAGCCTCTTTTCGCGAGGAATCTCATTCATCAGCAGTCGATTACACTACTTTGTTGCTTGCTTCTTTTGTATACCGTTGAATGAAACTAGATTGCATATAGGGCACGGTTTAAAAGTAGGTTTTTATGGCTTCGAGGGAACTGATTTGCGTGCCTAGTTACATTTTTGTTTTACAGTAGAACTATCAAGTAAGCACAAAGAACACTGGACAAAAATGTATGGGACTTGGTCCAAATGTCCACCACTAACGAGACCTGTGACACTGACGAGTCTATTAATACTATGTATTACGATTATATTACGAGTATATTATACTATTTTGACTAAAATATATATAAAAAAATATTTCCGTAAAATGTTATAGCGAATAAAAATAATATGTTATCAATAATTTTAGCCTAAACGGTTAGATTAATTTTAAATAAACTAGTTTAGTAGATTTTCTTGATTCCACTATTGATTCCAGTGACAGTGGCTGTAGGAATTTAGAGCAAGAAAAAATTGAAGGATTTTTGTGTGTGAGTAATGTTTCCATTGTCTTTAAATTGACAGATTTTTTATTGGTGTTTGAATATAATGTACTCCTTTTAATAATTAGAGTATTCAGTTACATAAGTCTTGTTAAATTTTAGTCATTTAGAGCATTTTTTCCAACTGTCTTTTATCAATATACTCACAGTGAAGAAAATAATTTCTACTGACAAAGAAAGTCTCAACTGTGATTATCAAATTGACAAAATATCAAATAGCCGAATTAGCCTGGGGACAACACTTAATTGTTTTGGAAAGTGAAATTACTCTTTTGTGTCACAATAGCTACGTAAGTAAAGATTATAGCTCATTTGGCGCCATCAAAGCGTTTGTTTTTAGTATAAAATGACACAGTTCCGTTTATAGTACAATAGTAGTTCTCACGATGTTAGTAACTCCGCTATTTTGAGTAGTACATTAATTTTATAGAAATGACCGCTCTTTTGCTTCCGTGCTTTTATGGGCACAAGAAAAACAGAATGTGTCTGATGGTTTACTGTTGTTGCTTCCCGTCTGTGTCATCAAACTAAGGTGGGGATTAATTAGGACAAAAACCCTCGGGACGCCCAAATTTTATTATGTATTTAATCATTTAAATACACACATATCGTCGCTCGCATGACAAACAGTCCTATCTCATTTTTCATTTTTTTTAGCTGATTTAAGTTAGGACAACTACATTTTTCTATTCGTGATTATTTCATTTTTCAGTAACCGTCGTCGTATCTCTATGTTATTCGGAGGATCTCAAAATATAACCATTTTGAAAGGCAACCAAATGTAAAGAATCACGAATAGAAGAAAGCAGTTGTCCTAACTCAAATCAGCTAAAAATGAGATAGGATTGTTAGTCATGCTAGCGACGATATATTAGCAGACATGAAAAAAAAAAGAACAGAAAAATAGGTACAGTTACGAGCAATAATATGTCTACACTTGGCAACTTTCAATTGCGATTTTTTCGTGAAATGACGAATGCAACGTTGAAATACGACACTTTACACAAACCTATGGGTTGGAAAATACTATGTTCGTAATAACATAAAATTTAATTTAAAAATAAAGGAGCAAATTGCCATTGAATAAAGCCAAGTATATACATACATATGCTCGTGACTGTACAATGGTGATGCTTCTTTCTAAAGAAATCTCTTCCAGCATACCTGCGATGGGAAAGTAGATAAAGAGATGCAGAAAGCATGTGTAGTACACAGATGTTCTTAACAGACCAGGAGATGTAATCAACTTCTAAGGGGAGGAGGACTGGTTGGAATTACCAGCAACGGCCGCCATGGCCCACACACAATGGTCCACCTGAAGAGCTAAGTGCGGAAACCAAACCTTCTAATATAGAACATACATAGAACCCAGTAGTTGCATTTTTCGTTAAACAAACGTAAGAATATACTGCGATTACCAAATCATTGTTTTGTTAGAGCTGCAAGAATGTTGTCTTATTACAGCCGTCTATAAACAAACTAAAGTACTAGTTCTCAGAAATTAACGGAATAAAACAGTCTTATAATATTGTGTGATATTATGACAATTTCACAAGCCCATTAAAATGTTGGATTACTGTCAGTAGTAAGCTGGCAGTTTGTAACTTTAAAGGGCAACATTGCATTTTACACGACGTATTTACACCAAACATGGTTTCAAACAGTGCTTTGGCACTGAATGTTGCTTTGGTTACTCCATAATGGATCATTTTCTTGTGATGTTTTCTATAAAGGGCCTTCCAAAAATCATAACGACGTATATGACGAAATGTCGCCCTAATAGCAATTTCATCTTTCTCAAATGGTACGTGGAGGGCTTCGTCACCGATCTATTTTGTGAGTGTTGTGTATGAAATGAAATGACATATCGACTGCAAACTTTACTTACCTTTCAAAACCTTCACTTTGCACTTTATGCTCGTGTTCATAAGGGTGGATTTTGTCTTCTTCGGATGTAAGTTTATCGTGGTCTAGGTTACTTGCACCGTCAGTTCTCTCCCCAGTATTGCACCCTAATCGAATTGCTCCACGGATGGTGCGTCTCGTCTTGTGGGTCGGACCCCTGTTCCGGACATCAGAGGTCGTGCTGCGAAAAATAAATAAGCACCGAAATCAAAAGGCAATGCTTTAATTGGACCCTCTCGTTCTTTGAGGATTACTTAATTTGATATTGTCATTGGCTTTCACATAAATAAACGTAATGACGTAATGTGTCAGGGTATGTACATATATGGATGCTTAGTGATATTTGTTCTGAGGTAGGATGGTTGGGGAAGAAAATATTCTTATTTGATTATTATAGTACATTTTGGAATATATCCAATTAGACTTTATATTATGTTAACATCCTTGCAAGAATAAAAAACAGTGGCACTCCGGGAGTGCCGACAGAAGTGAAAACTTGAACAATTACGTGTGTATTTTGTGAATCGTCTTATAAACAAAACATGCCCTGTACCGGCTATGGCCATCCGTCTTACGAATTTTCGATCAGGTCACGTGTCCTGACGTGAGTTTAACATTTTTTACCCATTACAAAAAAGTGTACAACGCCGCTAAATAAGTTTTCACTTCAAAAATTGTCCGTGTGACTCCACTGCAGGGCAAAGGCATCCCTTTAATTTTTCCAGTCATCTCGATCCTGAGGCAATATGGACCAATGCCGCCTATAAGCGTCAATTTATCCCGCGGTCCCGCCATCTAAGCACAGGATTTTTATTTATTATGTTAGCAATAAGATGACTAAGACATGCATTTTTTTCTTTCTTTTCTTTTTTTAGAAAAAAACGTTGCCCTTCACTAGGAATTGCTCCTGTATCGTGGGTGCGTTTACAAACATTTAAATTCACATTTACAAACAGCCAGACCCGGAACAATTACCTTTAGCCAATACAAATATTTGTTCCGTGCGGGAATCGAACCCGCGACACGCAGCGCAGCAGTCGATCGCTCAGCATTTGATTTGATTACCTACCTAGAGAGAGACCCGTTGATAAAAGTATTGAATCAAAATAAGCACGCCAAGGAAGGCTATTTTGAAAGGACAAGTAACTATAAAGCTATGGACTCACAGTTTTTATTATGTAGCATTAAGATCAGATAAGCTGTCTTTCAAAGATTGGGTTCTTCCTACGAGCTTCACATGAAACAGATGAAGCTACGCTACATTTAGCATATCGGTACTCTTTGTCAGATCGGCATCTAAGTTTCTAATTTCCCGTAGTAATATTCATTTCTTAGTAGGTAAGGGGTTTTCTTGCTTCGTTCACTGAGTTTTGTTGAATACATTAATTTCTTTTCTTATCTTATTCACTGCAGTAGCTGATTCTACTTGGCCTCTATGTGTGGTTCCCCTACTTCTGTCCGCCATCCAATTTGTATTCACCGCGACACATGTCTGGAATGTTAGCGTAATTTGGGATTCCACAGTTGTTGATTTATTCAACATAAATAAGATTTTTGGTATTTAATACTTGCATTTGCTATTTGTGTCTAAGTATTTTAAATATTTGAGCTTCATATAATTATAGATGGAGACAGAAACGGACACAGGGTCAGACTGTTTTTTTTGCAGAATTTTGTAATTAAGTAATATTTTTTTTTACTTAAAAAATGTTTACAATCTTGAAATAGTCGTAGGTTCGAATCCAGACAGGCGTTTTACTTTGTGTAAATTATTTCATCACCACTGCTCTAAATAGGTACGGTGAAGAAAAATCTCCTAGCGTAGAGTCATCTCAACACCTCTCTCCCTTGAATTTGTATAGTATATATTATAGTAAATAATATGTATGTGTGTGTGTATGTGTGTCTAACCTAACCTAACCTATTTATGTATTTGTGTACCTAGTTTTAATAGATTTTTTTTATCATTGTTCCTCTCAATCAAAGCACCTGCCATCCAATCTCTTCACCACCCTTGGTTGACTGGTAGAGAATGCCTAAGGCATTAAGTCCGCCTTTGTACCTTTTTGCGAGAAGTTTAAATAAATAAATAAAAATATCGTGAGGAAACCGGCATGTCCCAGAAACAAAAATTCGAAGACCGTTCACATGTACTGACGAGCACTGGACCCGCGTGGTGGATTACGGCCCTTTTCTTCTCACCGAGAGGAGGTCTGAGTGCCAGCAGCAGGAATATTATGAGCTGATTAAGCTACTTCAAGAATTTTGTCAAGAAAAGTCTGGTTCGGGAAAATAGAGTTTAATATTAAGGATGAAATTCAATACCCTGACGATATGATTTGCTCAGAGTACCTACTTAGCTTATTATAATGTAAACTTCTTGGTATTATAACTCTATAGCATTACAATGATTAATCTATGAACGCATTAAAAAGAATTTCGCCTCTTCGCATTAAAAGTGTACAATCTCAAAAAAAATACGAAATTGAGTTAAGTATACAGAAATGTCTAGTATCGCGTGTCTAGTGTCTAGCTCTTTTTTCTCAAGTGAAAAAAGAACGATCCCCGCTAGATATCACATTGGTTAGTTTAAAATTTTTGGTTGGTGGAAGTTTATTAGTCTTTAAACCTTTAAAACGTCCTCCTATAAAATTAGTAAATTCTGAGATTATATACTTTTAATGCGAGAAGACGATTTGTCAACGAAATGACAGCCCACATGGTACCGCTTTCCCTGGTGATTATCTCAATAATTTTCTACCGAAACTCCTACCACTGGCTAAAAATGCGACTTCGAATAAACCTCAACGGTACAGCGTATCTACCAGGTGTCTCAAATATACCAGTAAGTTGTACCTTTCACCCGGAGACGATGATACCACCTCATGTTCAGGCGATGGTCAGAAGACGCAAGGATGCTCTATCCTGTATGTCTGATGGATGATAACGACAGTGGAGGGGGTGATGACTCCAGCAATGATAGTGCAGAGTCTGAAGGGCGAGAAGAAGAAGAAGATGACACTGATCCCCCTTCATTTTTTTCAAGTCACACTGGGCAGGGAAGACGTGGACTATTTGGTAGTTTGCACTGCAGAACCAGTGATTTTAGTTTTTTAAGTTTGGTGTGTAGCTCGTTATTGGTGGTTGTATATAATAATACTAACTTTTGATCGCACGGTGCTGGTTTTATTACTTCCTATATTATGTTAATACTGTCTGACACAACATCAACATTGAACATCATCGTAGCTAAAGAAATTATTTAAGAAATGGCACCAATTCTTACAAATCGTTGTTAGAATTAGTAGGGACATGGGCATGGCAGCGGTTGATCTACAATATATAGTAAAAAACATAGATGGCGCTGTCCTCAACAACGCGCGTCTTACGTTTTACGTCTGATGTTTTACGTCTTACGAATTTTCGATCAGGGTCACGTGACCTGACGCGAATTTAGAAGTTTTTACCCATTCCAAAAAAAGTACACAGCGCCGCTAAAGAAGTTTTCACTTCAAAAAATAAAAATTGGAAATCACATGCGGAATCTGTCTGCTTGAAATTAAATAAATATTCCTATGTGTTATACATAATCACAAAAATTGTAAATTTATCTACTGTCAGGAAAGCCTACCATGCATACGTGGTGTCCACGCTGAGATATGGTGTAATTTTCTGGGGGAAGTCAACGGAACAGAAGTCTGTTTTTAAAACCCAAAAAAGTGCATACGGGCAATGTGTAGACCACTGATAGCTGTGAACCATATTTCAAAAAACTTAAGATTCTTACTTTACCTAACTCGCACATATGGAAGCTAAAGGAATTTCTAACTGATACAGTGTATTACAGTGTGAAGGAATATCTAAAAGGAAATCCTTATGTATGACCAATAAATAATTAATAATCAGATTTACAATCATAGAAATGATATGTGAAACTCTCACCTATTATTTATACTAGGACTTTATTTATTTATTCGCTGCTTACTCTGACATTTATTTAATTACATATTGACTACTAAAAAATACTCCTTGACATTGAAAATACGGTTAAAATGATTTTCCAATTTATTATAATAATTTTGTAATATTAATTGTTAAGAATTGAAAGTAGATTGTAATTTATGTGTAAATTTTGCATGCGCATGTGACGGCAGAGCATGGAGAACATTATCGAAACATTGTGTAACATCTATACCACTACCCATGTTGGCAAAAATACTCGTAAATGATTTCATTTGATTTGATTTGAATAAATTGGTTTACACAGAAAAAATCACAAAATAGACGAATAAAAGTACTCGTATAATTCCGGGTTTTCTATAATTTGAATATTTTTTGCATGATTACGTGGCGTAACCCATTAATTTTTGTGTCACATTACCAAACAACAATCTAATTTCAACACTAACTGTCTTGATACACATGCAAGCAAATTCTCACTGTCGTATTTACATTGCCTAATCCATTATTCTGTCATAAATCTCTACACACGTGCTTAAATCCGTAGTCAGTCTCATTTATGACAAAAATCCTCAAAATTGTGCAAACTGCTTTACACTCCCTGTAACTCTTAAACCATTGTAATTAGGTTGATTTTTTGATGAATATGGGGTTATAATAAAGTGGTGTTTGTGCTAATTTGTAGTAGAGTTTTGTAGTACGCGTGGCTGAGACTTGACAGCGCACGGAGTTGTTCCGTCATGCTTGGCCGGAACGAATTGTCTAGGCGAGGGAGAGTGAATGTGTGTGTACGTACCTCTTTATATTGGCGGCAATTTGTTTTGTTCTGAAGTCCAAAAGTTGTTTTTATTTTTATGTACTTACTGTCCCCCTTTACATGTAACAGGACTGCACCATCTTTATTTTTGTATTAACCATTTTTGGTCCAAATGAAAATTTTGAAACTCAATATGTACCTACTGCTGTTACAATACAAATTAAATACTTATTTTTTACTTTTAAAACTACATAGGTAAGTATAGCATAAAACAACAAGATCACGTCTGTTTTCTCCGAAGGGTTAGCAGCCGAAAATGTACCTACAATTAGTACACCCACATTTCGCACATTCATTCTAATTAGCGGAATCTAGTAACAAGTCTTACCCAATTAGAACGAAATGAGAAAATACACCTAGCATTACCCTTTATGTTAAAAATATTTTTATTATAAAGTTCCCCTCTAAGTCGCCGCCAGCATCACGCACACACCAACAATTACAACAAATGCAACATCCGGAAGATATGAAGGATCCCTTTCATATATTTGCCCCCAAAAATCACTTCCATTAAGTGAACTTTGTCACATGTCCGAAACAATGAACGTTGTCTGATGTCATTCTGTTGTCGTCAGCGTTCAATTCGTTCCACTTCTATTGGGTATGTCGGGAGCTGGGTGACAAATATTTCATGATAATTTCTTAGTATTAAAGTAGAGCATACTTGTAGAAGTATGCTCTACTTATATACCAAAAAATCGTACATAAATTATCTACAAAAAGGCTGTACGACCTGGGTCTGGACTGTCTTATAAGACAGACCCGACTAATAAAGACAATTGTGGCGCGTACTCTTGAAAAAAAAAAAACAATATGAACTTGACTGAATCTACTGATAAACATGTAATAAGAGAAAAACTAGGAAGCAATTCTCCTAAATTTAAAAACGTTTACGGTCTGATCAAAGTCTTCAATCTGTCAATAACACCATTAATATCCTTACATTTTTGAGAGGTTTTTGACATTGACTGTCGCTGGGACGAGATTGCGACTAGATTTTTAATGTTTTTAATTACGGGAATTGGCCTTCAGTTTGCTCCTTCAGTTCGGACTATCCAAGCAAGTCTTTTGAACGAAATAATCATTTATTTGAACAAAGTTTCATTTGTTTCGTTAAAATGTATTCAAATACGACGCATGATGCTTCCAATTGGAATTGATACTTTAATTGGAATCAGAGAACCATATTAAATGTCAGTCAATCATAATAACTTCCTCATTTCTAACCCTCTATGACTGCTTTGAACATTTATTCAAATCATTTAAACGCAATCGGTAATGCTTAACCAGCTTTAAATGGAAAACAAGAAGCCGCATCTTGATTTATGAAAGTCTTAACCAGCAAATTTTAATAAATATTGTTTTCGAACAGTTAAATGCTATATTCAGTATCAATCTTAGAATATACAGCGTGTATCATAAATGTGTGGTCATATACAGGGTTATTGGAAAAACACCAACACCTCTTAAGAGGTCATTGTACTCATTAATAAGAACAAATTTTACTACGGGACCAAACCTGAAATCGCGAAAAAAAATCAGCTGTTCCCTATATTTTGACGAGTTACACGAACATATATGTAGGGAACAGATGATTTTTTTTCGCGATTTCAGGTTTGGTCCCATAGTAAAAGTTGTTCATAATGATGAGTACAATGACCTCTTAAGAGGTGTTGGTGTTTTTCCAATAACCCTGTATAAGGGTGTGGTACAGACCATTAAACTGAACAACTTTCTTCATGGTATCAACATGGTAATCGCAAAAAATATATATTTGCAGTCCCATACATTTGGGTCGAGTAACCTTTGAAATTTTGTATAGGAGAGCTGATTATTTTTTCGATTGAGATTATGATATTGGTTCCATAAAGAAAGTGGTCCAGTTTGATGGTCTGTATCACACCCTTAAATTTAAACACGCATTTCTGATAAACGCTGTACATTTATTATATTCTTACCGATCAATATATGTATTATACAACATCAGCTTAAAAGAATCTAATTCACTACTCCCAAAGAGATGGCAATAAAAATCGTATTACGCCCGTTTTAATTTAATATATTACTGATGTTTTAGAAAATGCTTAATAAATCTGATTTCTGTTTTTCCCTTATTCTGTCCAATATGCCATAAATTGTGATAAGCGTCTACCTCGATTTAGGGAATAAAATACTTTTATTTTACATTGTCCCATTTGGATTTTGCTATTGGTTTTCGAAACTGTTGAATCGACTTTCTTCTTGATGATAAAATATTTGATATAAATAGGGATTGGATGAAACTAAGACTACCGATGGACATAGCCTATTGTAGTCTTTATTTATCGTAGAATAATATCATAGTAAATGGTTTTATTAAGCATATTTGAGGTGATATCAGTCTCGTCAATAAAGTTTGAATCCTAATAAACAGTTATTTTTTTCTGTTTTCGTGACAGGCAATATTTTAACGTCATCCGTGAACAAAAATATGGGACAAAAACATAAAAAAGAGAATAGTAAATCATTTAAAAATTCACGCTTCATGAAAAGCAGAGCAGTTAGACTAAACGCTAATACTTACTTCGAACAAATTGTTTAGATTTCATAAACTTCCATTTGACTTCCGTGTTTTTAGAAAAATCCAGCGGTCATATTTCATCTTTTTCTGTTAAAATAAGCAGACAATTGTAATTTGCCGCGTCACTGCATCGCAAGGAGAAAAATGGTCCAGTTTTTCTGGCTCACGGGGATCTAAGCGACGAGTTTTATTTTTTATGACGTCATTAACTGGAGGAAGCTGGGGTAAATAGAGCCTGCGGTCGGGTCCTCTATTTTAAACTGTTGATTGCAAACATAACGGCATGGCAGTGATTTACAAGCAGCTTTAGATGGGTTCTTGTTGATTTTAGTACGAGTACGGCGGTTATTTAGTAGGCGGAAGATAAAAAGTGGGAGATAGTGTGGTCTGTAAGTCAACCAAGTAAATTATGCAGTGGGAAGTGCGTAACTACGGTGATTATTATGTTGTTCCGTTATTATTAATTAATAAAATCAAGACGCTGCAATGCAAAAATGTTGATGATATTTTTTATTACGAACTTGTTGGAATGCAGGTGTCGAACATCAAACTGAGCAAGCGAGATGTCAAAATTATAAGGGTTGATTTAACTTTACCAACACGACAGCTTGCAACTCAATCCTCACACTTCGACGTCACACCTAAAATAGAGGTACCCCGCTGATTTCAAAAATATTTCACACCATCGAAATCTCGGAAAATGTAATTTTAATATCGAGAAAACAAATCGGGTACTCGACGGGGGGCGCTTCGGTCACTTGATCCCTTCTGCTACCGTTTACGCCGTCGGCTCCCATAAGTCGGTCATTCGAGAAGGTAAACTATCGAGTTTCATACTCGATAGATTTAACATGACTCGACGGCGACTCGAATCGGGTGACAATTTGAGCTTGACTCTATGTTCGGTGTTCATTAGAGTAATAGAGTGAAGTTTTGAACAATTAAACAGCTTTCTTGTTAAATGCATGGTATTTATTATTAACCATAATATCGTGAACAATAACAACCATAAGTATGTTTACAATCTATTACTCTTGTTACAAAATGTAGGTACGGAAGCTAAGTTAATCACAATTTTCCCGAGTTAAATAAAACATCAAACAAAAATTTCACGATGACTTGGTAACAACATTCACAATTTTAATGATAAACCCGCAAAAACAAGGCTGTGGGCATCCGTTAGTCGCAATTTGCGATAATCATTGTATAAAGAAAGCTTCACCCTTCTCAGTTGATTCCGAAACTCATTTGCGGTATATGTTTTTGATCTACACGGTTACTCTGCGAGCAGTCACTAGGGACACCATGTTTACGTGTTGACTAAAAATATGGTGCTTTTATTATAAACATTCCGTTTATTTTGATGCGATCTTGACCAGCTTTATTGAACCTCAATGCTTGCAAAATTTTCTTGGCTGAAGCCAATTGGTATTAACGTTACTTATGTGATTTCAATTGTAGTTCGATCGCCATCATCTGCAACAAAAAATGGCAATAAGTCATCAAGCGGCTAGAGCATGTGATACTGGCAAATATAATGTCATCGAACAAAACATTTTTTGATCCTCCGAAACTAGACTCAGTATGGTGCTGATTCATACGTCATGTTCGTGAACGGACGCAGTCAGGAGGTCCTGGTAATCCCTTAGCCTTTCTGATTTTTCCTGTTTTAGCTTTTTTACGAACGCTTTTAACGTGCACGTCTTTCTACATAGTTCTCAAATGTATAATTTCAACATTAATGATGTAACCAATATTTTGTAATAATTTGATGATGGACGGACAATCTTTTAAAGATTGTCCGTGGAGTTTCTTGCCCGTTATTCTCCATATTACTTTAGAATGGGCAACTAGCTTCATTTTTCTGACTGACCGACCCCTTGACAATTCAAAAGTGTCTGTAAGTGGTTTATTTAAAAAAAAAACTTTGAGTTTGAGTTTATAAAACAGAGGACCAAAAAGTCGAATTGTCCCGCCATCATTGTCACTCTAGGTCTCATTACAAGGCGCTCAAGCGCATAATTTTGTGGTTACCACCAAACGAGAGAAGGTCGCGGGCTGCGGCCGCCAGCCACGCGCCTTTGACGCACACAAAGTGAATTTCGAAAAAATATACCTATGTAATTTTAATGAGAAATAGTCTCATTAAAATTACATATTTTTTTATAGAAATTAATTATTTTAATTATTATTTTGCTGGCAGTTTGTAAGAATTTTATAATCAAATTTTGGTACTGCAAAGAGCATTGTCTAAACTTGGCCATTTTTAAACACGATGCTATGCAAAAAAGTAATTTACCATTATTTTAAATTATATTTTAGTAATTATCTGATGAAATAACTTTGTATCAATTAGCACTGTAAAAAATCTTTTTTTTTTAGTATCTGATTTGATCTAAAATCGTTTCACGAAAGAATTACCTTCGCCGTAATGTTGGAACCATTGCTTTTCATTGAAGAATTGTTTTACCTTCAATGAAAAGCAATGGTGCCAACATTACGGCGAAGGGAATTCTTTCGTGAAACGCACGGTTCCAACTTTGGATTTGGTTTCGGTGTTGCCAAACCAAAATTCGTTAAAACAACAAATTAAAATCGATTTAAAATACAATGCAATCTCTCCACTGTATTTAACATAGTTTTCGTTAAATAACATAAGTAAAAATGCTAATAAACGATTTAGGACATAAAAAATTATAAACTGACGTTTTATACATTATTTCTGGAGAACTTATAACATTTTGATCGATTTCGAATGGATCGATATAGAATTGCTTTTTTTTATGGCAACACGGTGCTTAAAAATATTGTGTCAATTTGTCAAAATGACAGTTAACGTTCGCTTTGTTTCTTTGCATCGTGACTTCGTGAGTGTTGTTTTTGTGAGTTTTTTAACGACTACTTTGGTTTTTTGTTAAAATGGATTCCAATTCTTCCCTTCTTGACGACCCTCGCACTTCTATGGACCCCGAACCTTGTATTTACGTTGAACCTGGCACACCTACGGAATCGGATACGGATCAATTAAATGTTAAAAAAGTATCTAAATCTACATCTTGATACAAAACTAGGTTTATAGACTCATTCTTACTGATATGAGCTATTAAATCAATCACATACTATTAGCTGAGCTGATTGTTTACGAGTGGCCAAAGTCCTATAGAAAATGGACAATGCCCTTTAAGAAATTGCGGTTTCGTTTGCAATTACTGAAAATACAAATGATTCTTTCATTTGCTTTTGACAACTACAAGGGAAACAAAACGAAACTATAGGCCGACCGCTTAACTGAGACGTTACCTGAGGTAGCGGCGCGGTGCGGGAAGGGTGTGTTAAAGTGATGCGAGAGCTCAGTGATTCGTCAACTTGTGACAACTATCACTCCTCCCGGAACCCGCAGCTACCTCAGGCAACGTATCAGGTAAGCGGTCGGCCTATTAAGGAAATTATTATATGGAGTTAAAGAGGTGTTACTAAAAATCAACTACCATGTTAATAAACTATAGATTAATGTTAAGTACAACCAAAAAAGTGATCACCGAACACATTCCTAGTTTCTTCATTCCCATATAAATACGATCATTAAAATAACAAATTAAATATAAAGGCGACGACAAGCATGCATACGATGCATTTCTATGCATACATTTCAAACGGATGAGCCCAGGCTTAATCTTTTGTAACACCAATCTGACCGATTATACACGGTTCCGTTTTAAGTGATGAATTCAATTGTTACAGATGAAACTCATTGATTCACAAGTCAAAGCCCATACGAGACACGTCGCATTGAACATTTTATAGTTGTTTTTATTACATATAAATGAGACGATTAAATTTATAGTTCTTATGATTAGGTTTACGATGTAGCAGTTAGTCTTACGTCACATTGCATTTACGAATGTCTACGTCGCCGGCCTCTTTATGTAACGGTAAACATTAATTAAGCAGTAAAATGTTAGGTAATCACCAGATATCATCTTTGTTTTACATTTACCATCGCGTTGATAAGCGAAACGTTGAGCGTTATCCAAATTGAGTATCTACTTGTTCACATTATGGTGAATAGCCTAATGAAATTTTATGCAGACAACGAGTCAGTTAAGGTTGACTATATGACAATGAGGCAGACTAATGTGTACATTGATTATCTACAGTATCTGTGATATCTATCCGTAAGATATGAATACGCGACATATGCAGATGTTGTTCTTAATCAGTATCGGAGTTGTATGCAATTTTCTTAATGAAAATGTATTGATATTGCGCCTTATGGCCTTCCTACATTTATGTGATATTGCAGCTGAATATTAATTGAAATGTATTAAAAGATATGGTTGAATGATAAGTGAGAGTTGGGTGTGACAAAGTAGAGGCATGAAAGTCGAATAAAAGCTGTGGAATTGCGTTCCTTGTAAAGCATGTGTGATGTAACTATGAGTGATAAGTTGAGGAATGTGATGAGGCAACAGTGCGATTTAAAAGAAGATGTAGTGACAAAAATGTAGAAGAGTATGCTTAGATGGTTTGGTCATGTTGAGAGGATGAATGAAAGGTAGATGTGAGTAGAAACGAAGGGACCCTGACATAATTATAATTTTGCAATAGTGACCTTATTGATGTTCTTCCGAAAGGTCCTTTCTGAAGTATATCACCAATGAGGTCCGTCGTAGTGATCGCACACGAAGCAAAAAGAGTATTTAAGGATCGTAGCAGGTGGCGTTCTGTAGTTTCTGCCTATCCCCATGGGAAGAAGGCATGAGTTTATGCATGTATGTGTCATCAGTCTACTTTTACTTGTTTGATTTTTTTAACCATGCAAGGAGACATTATTACGACATTATTGCATAATAATCACCAATCATATTGAATAATAATGTTTTATTGATCTCATTTCTTCAATCAACTCCAATATATCGCACAACGAAAGCCAATTGATTCCTATTACGATTGATTTCAACGTCACCACTGTTTTCGTCATGTGTGTCATTTTTATCAGCTTCATCTAGACAAAGTTCAAGCTACCCGATGCAGTATTTTGAACAGTACCTAAAACTCCTATATCTGTTTTCCTTACACAACTTTTGCTAGTTCCACAAGTACCTAGATAAGCAACGGTAACAACTGTTTGTCTTGCAGTTCATTCATATGCATGAACGTAAATACTTATCTTTATATTCGTTTTCCCTTGTAATGTCTACGGAATTTCTGTCAGAATAGTTCCGTCTGCATTTGGAGACTATTTAAAAGGCCTCCATTCAAAAGTTTGATAAATATCATACATAATTTGAGGGTTTACATATTTTACTGGATTTGGCCCTATCCCTGGTTGCTTACGTTATGTCATCTATAAGATGCAATGGTGTCGCCCAATTAACCTAAAAGAGCAAGTCAAGAGTTTGTCTACCGGCGACTTTTTCCGCACAAAATCCGGCCTTATCCTTGTCTACATCATAAAGGAAACCCTTGAGGAAAGTTACAAAGTCAAATCATTTCGCGGCTTAAGAGTTTAGGTCGTAAGTTCGAACGCAGACAGGCGCTTTACTTTGTGTATTAAATCATTTCATCACCACTACTCTCAAAACGGTGAAGGAAAACAGCATGTCCTAGAACCAAAAATTCGAATACATGTGTCATCTGACAACCCGCACTGGGCCCGCGTGGTTGATTACGGCCCACTCCCTCTCACAAAGAGGAGGCCTGTGTCACTATACGCTGATTATGCATTCAAAGGCACTACCAGCTTTCCAAGTCCAAAGGTTTGGGCTAGGTGTAAGTGTGTGCGTCAGAAGTTTATTTCTACAAGATTACAATTAGTAGCAGAAGTACGAGTTGATATCCAATTCAAACTTAGATGCAACCATGCCAATGCCCATCAAAATAAATTTCAGTAGTGCCATTAACACGACAGAAGATTTAGTAATCAAACACAACCAATTTAAATCTCTTGACATCTATTACAGCTAACGAGTATAATAATAGCGAATCAGATAAATTGAGTATGTTTAGATAAGACCGTTCCGTTTCAATGTGGGCAAATAAACTGAACTGTAACGTTATGATGCCAAGGCTATAACAATAGTAAATGTTGGTCTAACACTTCAAAGATCGTATGTGATATGTTTAGAAACGCTTGCCTAGAAAACTCCAACTCATAATGCTTCAAGAAACTTGTGAAAACAAATACTTAGGCGTATAAATAAATAGATTTTGTACAAGGTGAAATCTTATGACTGTAGTAAAAATATGACGTGCTTATAGTAGTATCTCAATATGAAATTAGGAATCTTGTGATCCGTGGCTTAACCATAATACCTATTATTTCTTCTTCTTTCAACAAAATTACTGGTATACAAAGCTTACTAAATACCCTTTACTACTCTCAATGGTAACGGCCCCGACTTACGAGTTGTAATTTGCGGGTTCGAATCCAGGCAGACGCTTTACTTTGTGTAAATAATTTCATCACCACTGCTCACAAGAAGGTGAAGGAAAACATCGTAAGGAAACCGGCATGTCCTCGAACCAAAAATTTAAAGACATGTGACATCTACCAACCCGCACTGGGCCTGCGCACGCCATCTCGAAGAGAGGAGACCTGCGTCCCAACAGTGGGAACATTATAAACTGACACAAATAACCATCAGTATTTATTTTTATTGATGCCTATAGACCAATAAACCCATTTTCTTTTTAAATAGATGCAAAACTTTTCTAGAAAGTTTTGTAAAACAGAGGAAGTCCTCCAACCACACCTATTTACAAGCTATGCAGGCTCTATGCAGAAGGATGTTTTGTTAAACTTTTTGCCTAGGGTTACTTGAGCGTAAGGAGGTAACAAAATTCCACAGTATGAATAAGGAAAGTCACTTAAGTAATAAACAACAATAATAAACTTCTTTACAACATAACTTCATTGGTTTTCATGAGACAATGTTACTTTATCGGTATGGACCCTTCAGACATTTTCAACTCATAAAACGAGTAATTTAATACAAGATTTGCATATGAAAGCTTACGTAAGCTACAACCGTTTGCAATCACATAACTATTGAAACAAATGGCCTTCTGTGACAGAATTATCTGAATAACATAGGTGTAAAAGAGATGGAAGATAGGAGTCAAATGAGTTGACCCAAGATTCCTTGCCACAATCAGCGTGCGAAGTCAAGTCTTGTTGGTCCTGTCAGTCTTGTTAAATGTGAAATTCAAGCCATATTCAATTAGGCATACATTACTTCAATGAGCAATGAGCCTACTCAACTGTGTGGTATGGTAAGTAGGTACTCTTAGTCTCTATCTATATGATATTATATAACAGTGCCAGCAGTGTAGCAGTAGTCTGTCTCTGAACTGTGTTATGGTCTTTTGATTTTTGAAGTGAAAGTCTTTTAGGCGGTGATTCGACAATTGGACGAGAATTGAGTGTTTCAAGGACGCGTCACGTTAAGGCACATTTCGTTACAAGAGAGAGAAGAAAGATATAACTCACTCAGTCACTCACACTAAATTTAACAAAAAAATCACTTCTTTCAAGTGTACGGTGCTGCACGCGCAATTATTTTATTTGTGATCATACCTATTGGCCTATCTAAGAAAAACAATCATATATCATTTAATTACGATGCCTACGATGCAAATAAGTAGCCTTATTTCTGTCAATCAGAATATAACCATAATTTATAGTAGATAAATTATTTACTATTCGTTTAAGGAATTTTAGATAGGTAATATTTATGTGTAAGCACTTGAGTGAGATACCTGAGCCACAATTTTATTCCTAGTTTAGGTAGAATAAAATTATTTTTACCTACATCTAGTATAAGGCCCTATTTTGTAAATATTTATGTTAATCAATTATTTCAATAAACAATTTCAATTCAATTAAATAATCAATTCAATTCTTTCTTTAGTTTCTTCAAAAAAGTAATTTGTATTAACACCTGGGAATAATAGCTTTAACCGTATAAGAAAACGATTACATTCTGAATCAAATTAAATCCATTTATGACGGGCAAAGGTCAATAAATGTAAAATCCAGTTTATTTGTTATCTATCTCATTTTATTAAGAGAATTAAGAGAGTAACTGTGATTTTTTGGTTGAAAATGTATTCAAAAGTTGTCGACGCGACGTTTTATGGGTAAAATCATATCAAACTCCTACGCGCCAGATTTTATTGCGCTGACATATAATAAAGAGGTGGTTATTTTAATAACGTAATTAACTGTGTGGGGAAAACGATCATAAAATTATTTTAGTTAAATATATTTTCATGTTGGTGTGATAATAAAAATAATTTTCCTTTTTCCGAAACTTGATGAAGTATTTTTTATAGAACATTACTGTAAAAACGTACATATTTTTACTTCAAAGGGATGTGTAGCATAAATTAGGATATGCATTTGATTTCCCTTTACGTCAAATACTAGGTAGGATACATCAAAATTAATAAGATTTCTTATGAACCGCAAATAGAATTTCATCGTATCGAAAGACCAAAATAAACCCACAAAGATGACGTCATAAAACAAAATGTCTCCGTTTATCATCGCGAAGAAATGTTAATTAAATCACTGTAAACATTGGGCGGGTAGGCAGAAATCGTCATTAATACACGACAACTAACGCTAATGGGTGTGGGTGGCTGACTGTTCAAACGTGAACCGATTGGGTTGACGACAAAAATGTTAGCTTATATTTAGAAGTTGCTCATTAAGATTTAATAGGTTTATTATAAATGCATTTGATGTTGAAATAGTAACTTTTGTACTTAGAATACAAAAGAAATTAATATTCTGTAAAACGATCGAGCAAAAGCGCTTTTCTTGGAACTTGGACTAGGCTGACAGATTTGAACGTAAGTTTTGTAAAATACTATTACGTACTTAGTTAGAACATTGTTTTTCGTATTGCCCACATATTTATTTATGTTTATAAACTAAACTACCTTTTGGAAGGGGCGACTAGAATCAATTTTATTTTTTTGTAAATTTTGACGTTTAAAAGTGCCTTTTATGTGCCTATTTGAAATAAATGATTTGATTTTGGAACAACTGTCTGTCCCAACTAAATTAAGATTCTGAAAAGACATCAAAGAATCTTACTACCGGATTTTAAATCTATCTTGAACTCAAAATTAATTGAATTCTCAATCATGTTTGAATTACAGCAACAAAAAATCGTCATCACAAATCAATCAAACAGTATCAAAATAATCATTTCCTGTGACATAAAAAAACGGATCACCTTTTTGTACACAAAGTCACAAGAAAATGAAACTGACTCCAAAAATAATCATTTGTCGCCAGGAGTAACATTTTTAGCCGCTCGGTCAGATATGATTTAATGGAGTGGCGAGAGGTTCGTTAACATTAATAAATTCTATGCCCCTACTATGGTACTTCTTTTTTAAAACACAAATTCGTTTCAGTATTTTCTTTTCATACTGCATCACTGGATCGCAAGCACTGGAAGTCATGGGGAGAGGTCTTTTCCCAACTGTGGGAGGATACAGGCTAACAAAAACAGTAACTGTATTATGGTTATCCAAATGAAAGTAGATGTAGGTAGGTCGTATTAACAAATAGACCAGCACTAGTATTATTCTAAAGCCAGCACTGTCAATCAAACAAAACAGAACTCGCAAAAAAAATCTGATTGGACATTCTAGCGAACCCATTTAATCAATCTGTCTAGCCTTTTTTTTCAATTATGTTGGTGTCGGCTTTCACTTTAACCGGATGCAACTCAATACCAATATTTTACATGAAGCGACTGCCTATCTGGCTTCCAAAAATCAGTTACTGGGTAACGCCCCTTGGTAAGAGATGGGTTGTCAGACTTTTGTGCTTCTGACTACCCGTACTGACTTTCAAAGATCTACGAATGAGAACCGGGAGCAACAGCACAGATGGGTCTCCACATGTAATGGACAGTCACGCATCCACGTACCTTTGCACCATGCGGTTATTATCATTTAGTCACGAGCCCCTGTAACAAACTGACAAATTCTAATACCGCAATTAAAACTATCACCAATAATCTAACACAAATCATTCTTCAAAATCTCCATATTCACTTGTAGATTCCAATTAGAACTAGGAAATCGATTCACAACAAACAACCGCCAAGCATATACAAAACCAGTAGTAGTACCAGTAGTAGGGAACAAACTCCTTCCTTACCAGACGCTTTTAACTTTCCTTCGGCACTTCGTTAGTCTTGTTTGTATTTATTTAAAGCGTGATAACTTATCCGGCGACTGAGAACAGGATATGTGCCTAACAAAGTCCTGGGATTCTGGGATTCATTTGCCATTTCCACGCCTAATCTGTAAATACTTTATGTGATCGTTTTACCTTCGTTTGGTCCTTCGAGAAATAAGTTTTGAAATAATGGTCCTTGGAAATTGTTGTTAGAAAATATTTATAAAGTGTTGTGGCAACCAAGATTTAAAGGAACATTATTCTATCGTAGTATCTATAGATCTAGCGTAGACATAAATTTCAGAAAATAATGAAACGCTATTTTCTTTAAAATAAAGGTTTCTCACGCCTAGAAAATAGTTGCAGTCAAACATTTTCATTTTAGCTTGCAGAGTAAGCTAGCTGAAATGGCAGAGGGCTGGTCCTGTTTGTCGAAGGACCAATGGCCGGTGGAGCAGACGAGTCCTGGAGAGGAGACCGCGTATGTAGTGTGGGACGCTTTTTTTTTTTCAGGATGGGAAATCATCAAAACCCGCTCTGGGTGGAGCGGAAGGGAGTATCAGACTCTTACTGACTACAACCCACCCGTGTTCCTTCCTTAACCCTTTATGTTACGGGCCAGCGGTAACCCTTTCGGACAATCCCGCTGACCCGGCAGGCTTCGGCCCTGACGGGCCCCTTCATTTGATGCTGACATCTCTTTGAGGCGCGCGTGGAACACGTACGCGCCGTCTGGCACGGGCCTGGTCCTGATCGGACGGTGAGCTATTACTCTCCGCACGCAGGCCCGCGCCTACGGTGGCCGGGAGTCGTCGCGCGGCTCCCGACGTAGTGTGGGACGCTAACGCTCAAAAAGATGACTGGGGCAGACTGGATGCGGAATGTGAAGTACAGAGTGTTGTCGCGCAGAATGGGAGAGGCCTATATCCTGCAGTGGACTGAGATAGGCGGAGTTGATTGATTGGAAATATTTGCAGTCTGTAATTTTGAACAATGTTTGCAAATTAAAGTAAGGTAAGATACAAACCAACTGTAAACTGTAGATTGTCTACCGTTACCCTCACAAACTTAATATGTTATTGTGAAATGACACAGTCATGTGATTTTTTCCCTTGGCAAGACAAAACTGACAACTTAGGTTAAATAAGTTAAGTTTACAATTAAGTCGCAAAGACATTTTGAATGTAAACGGAAACTAGTGGTTCCTAACCGACAAAGTCAAAGTTTTGTATAGCAGATTTCTAGCTCTGAATCTGCAAAAGCTTTGCAACTCCTATCATCATCATCGTTAGAATCGTCATGACATAAGCAGCTTATAATGTTCCCACTGCTGGGACACAGGCCTCCTCTCTGTAAAAGGGGGGCGGCTGTAATCCACCATGCGGGCCCATTGCGGATGTCACGTCTTCGAATTTTCGGTTCTAGGACATGCCGGTTACCTTTCGATGTTTTTCGCCACTGATTTGAGAGCAGCGGTAATGAAATAAATTATACAAAGTAAGTCGTCTCCTTGGGTTTGAACCTACAACTTGTAACTCGTAGTCGGGGCCGATTTTTGTTCCTTATGTATTCATTTTGGTTCTAAGGATCTATATTACAACTAACTACTTCCCGCGGTTTCAGCCGCATAAGTTTCGATCCCTTGGGAATATCTGGATAAAAAGTAGCCTATATGTTAATCCAGGGTGTCAGCTACCTCCATACAAAATTTTATCAAAATTGGTCCAGCCGTTTGAGCGTAAAGAAGTAATAAACATATAAACATACACTCAAAAACTTTCGCCTTTATAATATTAGTGTGATACCATTGGCAGTAGATTACAAAGTGTATGGGAGGCTTTAAATTTTTATTTCCATTATTACCGCCTAGCTTATAGGCAATAAAATATTCTAACACAACAACGCGAGCAAAGTGCCTCATGTTCAAAAATACCTCTCTTGAAATAACCTTGGTTGAATAAAACGTTTCAATTTCCTGAGTTGATGCAAACATGAAAGTTGGCGGTTATTTTAAAAGTGTGCGTTAAAGTTTATATGACGCTCGAGAGAGCATGTCGCAACTAAAGAACAAAATTGAATTTGTAACGTGAGAGGTCAGTCGTAAAGAGTTATTATTATAGGTCTTTCTTTTATTTGTTATATTAATGCGCTCAGTCGACGCTGCGCTAAACAAAAAAAAATCTCAAAGGACCAAGTTTACAGTTTATGCAAATGAAAAATAAATCTGTTTTGGATTTTTTTGCACTGTGGCATTATATGCTGGTGTTAAAGTTCAAATAAAAAGTAGTGGCACTAAAATATTATTAGCTGTGTAATGGATTAGAAATGTAATAGCAAGAGAAACTGTTTATTTTATACTAGCTTCCACCCGCGGTTTCGCCCGCATGGCATGTCTATTAAAAGCCTATCCTGCCCAGGATTCTACCAAATTTCATTAAAATCGCACCAGCCGTTCATTTTAGACAGACAACGATTTAAAAAAAGAAAATAGTTATAAAAGAATAAAAAAGAGAAAAAAGAGAGAGAGAGAAAAGAAAAGAGAAAGAGTAAGTTAAGAGTATCTATTCTATAAGTACTGTACATAATTTCTTATGCGTTTAGTAAAAAGCTGTTATTTTGGCATTACAAACAGACACATCAATTTAATTTATTTGTATGTATGTATAGATAGATGCAATTGGCTAATCTAACATGTCCAATAATCACCAAACAACCTACATACAAAATAAAAATCTAGTAGGATCTCGGTTTTTAACAAATGCTGTCCTGTTGACACAGGTGAAATTTCATCTTCAGTCTTCATGCATGATGTCAACAATTAATAATGCAGTTAATTCAGGCCTCTAATAAAGTAGCACCAATTCGTCACCTTCCAAAAGTTGTCTTTGCAGGAAACTGGTCATGAATCCAAGACACAACATACTGGTTGTGAATATGAGTAATTCAATCAAAATTAACGCTCTATTAAGAAGAGCAGTGGTGGCCAAGTGGTAACGGCCGCGACTTACGAGTTGTAGGTCGTAGGCTCGAACCCAGACAGGCGCTTTACTTTGTGTAAATTATTTCATCACCACTGCTCACAAAACGGTGAAGGAAAACATCGTGAGGAAACCGGCATGTCCTAGAACCAAAAATTCGAAGACATGTGTGACATCTACCAACCCGCACTGGGCCCGCGTGGTGGATTACGGCCCACTCCCTCTCACTGAGAGGAGGCCTGTGTCCCAGCAGTGGGAACATTATAGGCTGATGATGATGATGATGATTAAGAAGTTGTTTATAAAATAAAGCATGTGTCTGCGTTTTGAGATCAATCTTGGGTACCTTGGTAAATAAAACCTTTGAGAAGGTTTTATTTAAAAACTATACGCACAAGTAAAAGAAAAATACTGTACAAAGGCGGACTTAATGCCTGAGGCATTTTATACCAGTCAGCCTTAGGTTTTCAGCTTTATTATAAGCTTTTGCACTATCAATAACGACATATCAAAACTTTTTAAAGTAAAGAATAAGCTACAACAAATATGAAGACTGAATGTCTTCATTTTTGTTGTGGCTTATTCTATCAATGCAAGTAATGAAAACAACTAATTGTGTAATACAGATAATTTTGCTCGTAATTTTCTACAATAATGACCTCTGATCGGTAATAAAATGTACATAAAAGTTCTGCTGCGTAGTTATTGGTGTCATCGATTTTAGTATTATGTTTACATTGTAACTTACGCTTATGATAACTTCTACATTCTCTGTAGAATCGTTCATATCATTTACTAATGTCTTTCCGTCATTTTTATAAATACTCTTAATATATTCTTCGATATCGATTATTATTACTTTATTTCTTTCTTTCTTATTATTTCTTTCTGTGGTTTTGTTTTTGTATGTACTAACAATAGTTTTATAAGGTTTTTGTGTTACTAACAGTATATGGACTACGTCTGAATTAAATGTCTTATTATTACCAAAGTTCGTGACTTATTTTCATTTAATATTTGGCGATTTGCTTTTCATTCTAGCAGTAAGTTCCACTGTCCTGGAAAAATTTAAGTTTAAACCAAACTTCGTCACCTTCCAGCCCTTGTCCCATGTTACTTGGGGTCGGCTCAACACATTTTTTTCCATTCTTCTCTGTCAACCGTCTCGCTGTCATTCACTCCTTCTCTTTCATATCTTTCACATAATCTATCCATCTTTTCTTTGGCCTTCAAACTAAACTTATTAGATAACATATTGATCTTGATATTTGAACTGCAACAAATATATAATATTTAACAATACACACGCTTCTAAAGATTGATAAACTTATTAGATAACATATTGATCTTGATATTTGAACTGCAACAAATATATAATATTTAACAATACAGACGCTTCTAAAGATTGATCTACCGTCGCGTCGTGGAGAAATCTTAGTTCAAACCAAACTTGTTACTTACTGCATAGGATAACAAAAACCCTTTCTCTTATTCTATTCCTGTTATTTTAGCAGTCTATTTTTCCATGGCAAAAAAAAACTCTCTTAGTTTTGCTCATGCTTCTAATTGCAACACAGTAAAACCCTCAAGTGCTACTTCTTCAGCTAACTCTTTAACATTCTCTCAAAAGATCACAGTATAACTTATACAAGGCAACTAGTTCATCGTCAACTACTTCAAACATCCGTTCCCCTCGGTTGACTGTTGTCAGTAATAAGTTTCTCGTTTATCTCAACTAGCTCTTTGAGGTTTTCTCTATCTGCAATTTATTTTACATTTTATAAACTGCTGTTAGATTTTTTATTTTGCATTTTGAAAAATAAGTGGAATGTATGCGTTTGTTTTAACAAAAACAAGTTTGAAATGAGTGTTCATTCAAATGGTTTTTCAGAGGCCCATATGCATTTACATTAATTTGAAAATTATAATTGAAATAAAAGGATAACCGCCAACATATCCATACTAATATTATAAATGCGAAATTGTGTCCGTCTGTCTGTTACCTCTTCACGCTTAAACCGCTGAACCGATTTAGATGAAAAATTTGGTATAGAGATAGTTTGAGTCCCGGTAAAGGACATAGGATAGTTTTTATCCCGATATTCGCACGGGATCGACACTTATGCGTATGAAACCGGGAGGCGCTGCTAGTTACCTATACCTACATCTGTATGATAAGCAAAACTCATACTCTAAAAATCGTGAACTTTGATGAGTCAAATCTGATCTATAAGACTTTAAAAACATCCTAATAACTTGTTTATTGATCGTAAATTAATACATAAAGGCGTTTTTGCCAAAATCAAATCAAATTGTAAATATGCACGTATATCGAAAATATGTTATTTTACATAAACTTACATGAGCACTTATGAAACGTCAGACGCTAGATGCATGGTTCTAATTAGTAATTTCTCATGAAGAAGAGCCGGCAAGAAAGTCCACGTGTGTCTTTGGAATTGTTTTTTTTTTATTCACAACATACTCCAAAAACAGGACAAAGGTTAGTTGCACCGAACGCCAATAATTTACACACAACGGTCCGGTCCTCCAGGAAAATACGTGGCAGCAAAATGACGGACGGCATTAATTAACACGATTACCCTATTCGTGATTGGGGGCTAATCGCAGGGGCTGTTTGAACTGGCGACCTATTTGTCCAACATTTGCTTTTGTAATTAAAAGTACATATGAGTTTAATTGGTAGAATAGGATCGGTAGGATCGGTGTGTGATGTATGAGGTGATGGTTTATGTTATTATATGGTGTAGGTGTTTGAAATTGGATTTAAATTAAAAATAAATTCTCTCTCTCGTAGAGGCGAGGCCTTATACCAGTAGCAGTGGTAACAATATACGCAGATTATATGTCTAAAGACAACATCTTGTCTTTACACATCAGAATAGCATCATAATGGCTTTGCCATGATTGCCTGAGCAATAAAATAAAATATGGGAATTCATAGAGCTTAAATCATGTAGTTGATAAAAGAAGTGCGACAAGTTTTACACTCGCCTATCCATAGAAAGCATTTTGCATTAATGCTTTATCGTAAATAGGTGGGTTCCGAAATCTTTGTAACAAATACGAGAAAGCCTATAACTTCATAAGTATTTCCGATGCCGAGGAGGATTTCGCTCAAATCTCATATCGGATGACTACTTAACAGAAGTGTTCGTTTGATATCAAACTCTGAACAATTTGAGAATGGACAAGTGGTCATTGGGGACTCAAGTGGACTCAGTGGGATAGCGTAAATTAGAACTGTAAGCTTCTTGTTACATACCGTCCCCAAATGCTATGCTATAGGATCGTGTGGACCGTGGACCTTTTTGGGTCTTCCTTAATTGTAAGCCTCGAGATCCGATCAAGGGGTATTGTATATTAAAATAGTTACTGTGTCTTAAAGGATTTTCAAGTATTCTCTCTTCCGTGTGTCTATTAATTTGGTATTGCTTCTCTGGACTTTGTAATATTATTGGAGCTTGTCGCCAAAGCTTTAACAAAACCCCTCCATAAGAGGGGAAGGAACTGTATTTGAGCCAGTGGGCAGTTTGATTTAAAACCTTACAGTTCACTCGTAGTCCCTTCGTTTATTATGATTGAGAGGGTCAAGGAGTAGGATTTAAGATGAATGATTTAGAGGTGCGTTTGTTAGATTTACTGGGTGTGTTGACTAAAGTATAATTACGAGAAAGTGGAGTGAAACTATCGAGACGAAACTTATATCATATAATAACAATTTTACTGCCTGTTCTCCGTCTAGACAAGTTGACCGATAGAGCGATTTGTGTCTGTACATAAAACAAAAGACTGTCATGTCGTTTCTATTCCCCAGTGTCTAAAATATCTTGTATATTCCGAACATTGCGAAGTAGGTCAAATGTCTTAGCAATGATTCAAACAAATTACTGTGTTTGCTGTTCTCGAGTTTATTTTGATTAAGACATATCAAGAACCCTCGTCTCAATGATCAATCAAGTATCACATTTAGAACTTTAAATAACTTAATTAATTCATCAAGCTACTTAAAAAAAATCAATAAACCATTTAATAAGCTTCACAGTTAGACGGGCAATTTAAATAATTAGTCCATAAGCGTCGGATAATAAAACATTCAAATATTCGATATGTAACGTGCTTTATCTTAAAAGTCAGATAACCAAAAGCGGAATAATTAAGCAACTTCTAATTATTTTCTATCGATGAAAGATAAAACGATTGATTTATTGATGACGAAGTAACTGAAACAGATAAAAAGTAGAATTTATGATGTTTGTATGATAACCGCTTTATAATTATTTGTTTCTACATTTTAATCGAGCTTGGAAACGCTTTGTTCTAATGAATTATTGCTGTTGTAAATTGAACATTATTTTCAATACGTCACTGCAGTGGTGAGTTATTTTGTTCGGTAACTGATGGCACTTCATAATTTTTAAGGGCCATTGATTTTAACGGGTGAATTAAATTATTTTTATCTCCTGTTTCCCTCGTAGCGTTGGCTTATTAATTTTGAACTTTTATCTATGTTGATATCGATGCAATTATAGCTTTTATAAGTATGGCTCGGGAGCAGTGAGATGGCCAAGTGATAACGCGGCCGCGAATTACGAGTTGTAGTTCGTAGATTGTGTTTGATCATCACTGTTCTCAAAATGGAGAAGGAAAACATCGTGACGAAACCGGCATGCCCTAGAACCAAAAAATTCTAAGACATATGACATCTACCAAACCACACTGGGCCCGCGTGGTAGATTGCAGCCTACTCCCTCTCACAGAAAGGAGGCCTGTGTCCCAGCAGTGGGAACATTATAGGCTGATAATGCTTAGTAGGAATTACTCATGACATATTATGGTGAACTTTGTATGACTTGGAGCGATATCGTCCTGTTGCCATCTTTTTTGATCATTTGACCAAAGTTGGTATTATTGTTCATCTACTTCGATATAAAATCATCACACCTCCCTCCTACATAACATGTTCTTTCCATATTTACATTTTTTAAATCCAAATTCCATTCTAATTTCAAAAAAATCACCATCTGAAAGCAGCAACATATCTCCATTACGTACTTTTTATTTCCCGCCAAACTCCTTAACATTGGGAGCATTATAAACAGTTATCAAGGTTATAATATCTTAATGGCTCAAGTTTAGTACAAATAGTCGTCGAGAGGGTACTATTCTTCATTAGCAAGGAGACCCTGTAAATTATTCTTTGGGTCACTTCGGTGCTATTTAAGTTAATTTAATAGTAACTTTGCACACTGCTCACGTTCTTGCGACGTTCCGGCTAATATTAATTTGGTGTTCATGTAGTAGGTAAATGACTGGGTTTTGCATTTGGTTTTATGTATTGTAGTCATTTTAAGGTTTTTGTGTTTGGCGGAGTAAACCTCTAATTCTCTGAGGGTGGTTCGTTTTATGCAGTTAGCATTATTGTGGTATACTTTATGAATCCGGTAGGAACGTTATAGGACAGATCAACAACTTGAATTTGTTTAGACCTTATTAGATTCAATCGTAGTTAATTTATAGATTTATTATTGAATACCTGAAATTGAATCAACTCTTCTGAAAGATGCTGTATAAATTTTATGGCTTATTATTCGATTCGCACGAATATACTCGTCCGCATCGGGCGAATCGTCACTTTTAAATAATATTATTTTTTCTATAGGCGACTCGCACGAATTGACACATTATGTATGCAATAAAGAATATAAGTATAAAGCTTAATATTAATTTTCTATCATTATTTCGTCTTTTTTAAATTATGCAATGATGGAACTGGACAAAAGTTTAAAGTAATACCTATAATAATATAACTGACAACTGTCTGTATAATTATTACATTGATCTCAAAAAAAAAAAACATTATTTAAACTTTTACCGTTTTAAAACTTAAAGCTTACTCCAATAAGAGTATAGCTCGTGGATGCATTCCTGTTCGAGCAACTTTTTACAACATGTTGTGTGCCCACTCTGTGGTTTGTTGTGGGTGCCCGTGGTACAGTACTCGCGCGATAGATGGCGACACATGTACAGAAAAATAAAAAAATAAAGTTTTATTTAATTGTTTCGGAGTAAAAAGAAGGTTGTTTCGATTTTGATCTCTACTGCAATGTCTATAGCATGTTTTTGAGAGACAAAATAATTAAAATATTTAGGCTAAAAATTGTTTCTAGTGGGTAATGCTTCTACGATAAACCTAACTAACCAATTTAAAAAAAATATTTTGCAAAGTGTTTGGAATTTCCAAGAAAAATTTTAAGTACCGGACCTTTTTTACAAAGGTAGCCTTCTCAACTTGAGACAGGTTAAGCTCTTCAAGATGAATTTATACACAAATAAATTACATGTTTATACTGAAAGTAAACTGACATAGAGCGGCGGGTGGCCACCCAAGGCAAAAAAAATTAGTCTGTATAATTATTTCGGTACCTATATAGGGTGTTTTTTTTTAACCGGTTCCAAATTTTTACAGGTTGTTCTACCCATGATTATGAACAACTTTCACTATGGGACCAACTCTGAAATCACGAAAAAAATCAGCTGTTTCATACATTTTGGTCAAGTAGGTATTGAACTTTTGTATGACACCGGTGATTTTTTTTCGTGTCCTATATCCTGTATAGAGTTTGGAACATTGAACAGAAAGAAGGACTTGTAAGAAATTAGTCCTTCTTAAATAAGGAGGAAGGCAATGGAGGCGCTTCCTCTGAGTCATCTGATTGTATCTTTCTTTCACATGAAACTATATTAAAAAGATTTGCATGACATGAGTATGAATAGACCATAATCATCATCTGTCACCCTTTTCCCAACTATGTTGGAGTCGGCTTCCAGTCTGACCTGATGCAGCTGAATACCAGTATTATACATGCATGGATCGACTGCCTACCTGACCTTTACAACCCAGTTACTGGTTAAACGATTCCCCTTGGTAAGACTGGTTGTCGTCAGACTTTCGGGCTTCTGACGACCCGTAACGACTGTCATTCGTGACCCCTCCGTCCTCAGAAAGCGCTTTAAGCCGTTGGGCTTAAAGCGCTTTCGAGGCACGGAGGGGTCTCGGTATGTAAAGATGGTCACTTATCCACGGAGCAACCGCGGCAAACGTAGCTTAACCTGATCGATCGATCCTTGGGGCTTTTATTACTTGGCCACAAGCCTCTCCATAATATGAATACCATGTACCACTACATAAAATGTGTACTTACCTATAAATGTCAATCTTCAGCTTCAAAGACTTACGAGATGTAGAAATATAAACTTCAACGACAGTGTACTGAAGTCTTCTGGGAAAGAATTTATTGAATTTAAAAAGATTATAAGAACAGCCAAAAGCAATATCGTCTCTATATTCTTTACTCATACACTCAGTACTCATGTTAACAACATCTCATATTTATTATCAAACAAACACAATAAATCGAGATTGAAACCTTAATAACATACTGGTGAGAGTTTTGTTTTTGAATTTATTGGTCACGTTGAAAGACGAATAAATCATGTACATGGACTAGCGTAATAAAGTGTAACATTATTGGGTGTGCTGGACCGAAAAAGGATTCGTAATTGGCCTGTGGTCGAGTTTGGTTAGCTAGGAATTAATGTTGTATGAGGCTTTGTCTGTGTGTGAATAGCGGTAGAAATGAGTACCTAAGTACAATAATGTAGGATTTCATAAAAAAAAATAGATCGTACATACGAAAGCAAAAAGCGTGATTTAGAGACTGGTATCGTTAGTTTTTAATATTGTTATGATGCGTTGTCTATAATAAGAACCCATAGTGAAATATTGTTCTAAAAGTTTAGATGACTATTCCAAAAAAACAGATGAAATTAAATGCTAAACTCAAACCCGGAGGTTAATTTGCCAGTTATAACGTATTCAAACCCTACAATCACAACCTCAAAGAAATACTGACGAAAATAATTAAATACAAACTTCGTAAAGAATATAAAACATGAAAGCTTGGAAACAACATCACGGGGCACACCTAGTCTTATCCATTTAACGGTAGTAATAAATAATTCGTGTATAGGGATAACGACGGACGATCAAAGCAGGTTTGTTATGGAATTTGATTGGCCCGTAATTACATTCAGTTTTAACTTGCTGGTCATGTGAAATTGGTCGATAATAGCCCGCCGATCGGTCCGTGGGTCCTATTACAATATGTAAATAAAACAGTTTAATGTAATTTGTGGAATTGACTTCTTTATGGCATTTGATCAAGTTTTCAAAATTTCACTGAGCCTGTTGGAATCTGCTGACCACCAAACCACGACGGAAGCATGACTGTAGTAGATACTGGAGGTTCTTAATCCCCGATCTTAATGCCAATGTGCTAATGCCAATTTTAAAAGTTAAAACGTCCCATAAAATAGACATTAACAAAACAATACAAAAAAAAACAAAAGGTCAACCCTTCTACAGTTTAAACAAACAAACGCGCAACTCACAATATTATAACCGCAACTAAAAGCCAACACAAATCCAGATGAATATCAAAACAAAAAAATGTATCCGCAGAAAACCGTAGCATATCAAATGACGTCAAAAATAAAGGCAAATACAATAGACTAGCAAATACCGGTCTTAATAGTAGATAGTGAAATAAGGCGTCACTAACACAATTTTGTGGTCGCGGTACCAAAGTAGATAATAATTTTATAGGTGATAAATTTGGGGCTGTATGTGAGTTTTATGGTTCTGCGAATGAGAGAAATAATCAAACAAATGATGTATCAACTGATTATATTGCCGCGATTATTCATCAGTTTGGCGAACTGAATACCGAAGTAGCTGAGTTCACACATTTGGTTATGGGACTGTTTACTACCTGCAAGTGCTATCGCAAAGTAGGGACGAGTCATAACCATTCACAATAAGTTATTAATCGTCTCAGCCTTGATCAAGGTTATTTAGAAGAAAAAGAAGGTGATTAGGTATGTAGACTGATGATAAATGATTTTCAATCATTTAGGTACTACAAAAACATGAAATCTCAAATCTGTTTGAAATACATTGAATTTCAATAGTAGAAACGATGAATGCAATTTATTACAAATCTTTAAAAACGTAAAATGAAGAAAAACTTACAATATATCGATGACAAAGCGTTCAAAATGACATAAGATTCAACAAGGGCTATCATTTATTGTAATACTTAAATCCCATTGAAAGATTACAAAGGTGACACAGTAACGAAGTCATTGCAGACAAATCTGAAAAATGACCGTCATAAATTATACAATTTCTAATAAGCTTTCGAAGAATGACGGTAACAATTCTTTACCAAGATCAAATATTTGACCTGCGATTATCGCAAACCACAGATGACTCAGTGTGAAAAAAGGCGTTGTGGTGTGTGGCTACAAGAACAGTATCAAATTTAACGACTCCCGCGTTCAGGGTAATGTGACAATGTTTATTGCTATCATCGCTGTTTTATTGGCTTTCAGATTTATTATCTTAACAACAAAAACCCACGTTTTTTGCACTTCGTTGGCTCGATTTTGGTGGTTTACCATGTAATCTCGTGTTCCAATGAGTAGGTAAGCGCCAAAAGGAAATACTTAAATATAAATTCCCATTTGACTCATATGTGTATTATATTTATTTGTTTTTTGGCTTTGTCATCAAGTTTTACTGTTTAATTATCTTAAGATTTAGGTGAACAGATAACCTAAGACAGAGTTACTCTTGTTATCTTTATTGTTTAATGTGGAAATTATGCATTATGTGACACCATACGATGAAGATGACGGACGATGAGATTAACCAGTTTAAAAATGTAGACGTTTTGGAGATATCTACCCTAGATAGCTACCCTTTTAAAGTGGACACAAATATTATATTTATTGTTAATAAAATTTTCAAGTTTCATATGTGTCTCTCCAAAGCAATAACTAAATAAGTACTGTCAAAATAAAACAACTAACAGTAAACAACAAAACTAATAACTAAAACAAAGAATATGAATTACCTACTTAAAACGTACTTAAAACTAAACAAAACATTACTTAAACTGCGCAACTATACAGATCCAACGATAAACAAAAATAATCTTCCATAATAAAACGGCAACTAACCTACAAAGCAGGAAAAGGAGTATTTTGTTGCCGATAAACACATTATTAAAACTGTCCATAATTTCGTGGGCATATTACGGCATCATTAAGATTAGTCTTATCATATTACCGTTTCTCTAAGAAGAAAATATTTACCATACGAGGTATAAAAGGTATCCGTAAGATAAGGCAAGATTACCAACGGCCCACATTCGGTAGTGCTTTATGAATTTTAAGTGATTCATAGCGTCTAGTTCTATATGAAATGGGTTATCTTAATTGTTCCCTGTGGTAATTTATTGTCCAAATTTGTTGGTGTTTCGCTAAACAGTAGGTGCTTAATATAAACGGGGTACATTAATGTGGTCAGATACATCATGTACCGTTGCTTTATCGTTTGACATAGTTTTAATTTCATAGTAAACTTGTTCATGAACAAACGAGAGATTAATCTTGTGTTTTATTAAGTTTATGGGATCTTGTAACTGCTTTTCTCATAATTAATACCTTTCAACAACTTCGTTTTAATTTCAACATCATGCTTATCGTGGTTCTCATACATTTTAAAATTATTTCGTTTTTTCTGTGCAACGAATGATATTCTTAAAGGAAGTCCGAAGTTAGAGGGACGGGAAATTCACTGATACAACTATGTAGTTAAATAAAAACTTAATCATACTGTTTTATATTACATAACGTCATAGATACATTTGGACCTAGACCTATTAAATATAAATTATAAGTCTGAAATCTCCAATCCGCCTTGAGCAAGTGTTGTTTAACGATCATGCCTTCTCTCTATGAGAAGAGATCTTTGGCCAGCGGTGGGACAATAATAGACTGGTATTTTTATTATAAGATAAATACCTGATACTAAAAATATGTGCTCAAAAGCCCCAACACACACACAACTAACACACATGCTCCCTAACGTCAGCTTTCACAGTCTCGTAACAGTATAATTCTCATATAGTGTAAATTAAATATTTGCGGGTGTCTCGGCTCAACGTGGGTTGTTCTTAATGAGCTATCATCACAAGCTTATGTCAACTATCACGGCTTCTTCGACAGCCCGCTCCTGATTCATTGACACTTGGACGTTCTCATTTAGTGCAAATATTGTTTGAAGTAATAAGAGCGTCCTGGCCTGTGTTTGTGTTTGTGTTTGCTATAACGATTTTTAAATAAGGAAAAGGTCGTGAGTAAAGAATTGTGATTTTTGCATTTTTGACGACTTCATCGTCTTTAATATTTCTACTATATGTATTATAACTGGTCCCTCAGTGTTGAGAGTCGTGAAATTCTGGTGCAATTAAGACCGAAGTTAGTATGATTTTAATGAATAAATACTTACCATACATATATCATATAAACCTAAAGCTTAATTGTTGATCAATAAACGAGAAGCTTTACAACTATCAAACAAATTAGATTTATTCATATTACTCAAAAAGCGAAAATTCAAAACACGTAAAAATAAACTAAACGTTCGTTGAAATACTAAAAATACTAAAAGAAAGTATACTTGCCCAACATCAAAAATCCTCGTGTCACATTTGAACCTCCATCACGCGTTCACCCACACTTAAGTTCGGCCACAATAAAGACTTCTCAGAGGCGTTCAATAAATTTTCTAATATCGTAACAAATCGGTCATAAGCTTGTACTACCCGATAAAGCTCTATTCAGCTTCACACTATCAATCATAGTTTAGCAAAGGTTATATCAATATCCCATAGTTGCACACTCATGCTGCCTTTATGAGAATTTTTGTTCAGCAGTTTGTGCTAAGCGCTGAAGAGGGTAATGTCAATCATGATTCTAAGATGAAAGTTAGAAAGAAAATCTTCTTATAAAAAGATAGCGGTCTATTTGCTTGACGTCACACGTAATGCCGTTTTGCTTTTGTGTCTCCTTTAATATTCCTTTGATCATAATTTGAGTAGGCCTAAATGAAAATACAGTTGACACTCACTCGTAACGCTATGACCTTGAGTTAGCCTACCTTAGTACGGAGTTTCAATAGAATAATAATCCAGCTTTATACTGCTTTTGTAACCACTGCATGCGGCCTACCGTATTTACTTCACAATAATATTTTAGTTATTTTCAGTATTCAAGCAGACAAATCGGCTATACTACTATTTACTGTGGCCACTTTAATAATAGGTTTGAAGAAAATACAGAATTTAATAAAATATAACATATGAAAAATTGAAATTTAAATAAAGATTTCAAAGGAACATTAGAATGTGTATGGCGCTCAGCTGACCAAAGCTATGAACCCACCCGAAAAATTAAGCATAATATCTTACGTCACAGCAAATAGAAATACGTGACCATTTCATACTATACGCCATCTAAATATTTGTAGAGCAATCTATATGTTTGCGTACAATAATACTGAAGAGCTCGCGTGCCCTCACCGTCGTATTTGACTTTCAAATTATTTAATCGTTACCAAAATGAATATAGAATTTAAAAAGAACTTTTCGAAGCTTTTTTTTAAGTTTACTGTTTTTTTAATGATAATTAGCAAAATCAGTTGCAGTTCCGGGTGTCAGAAAAGTTTGTTGAAAAGTTCCTGTACTTTATTAAATAATTATTTAAAATCTAAACAAGGCACTAACTGCCTTGAACTCCGATCCATCTACCTTCTGGCGTATACAAATTCAAATTCAAATTATACGTTGCCTCTATCTGCAAAAAGTTTAAACAATTTCTATAACCACCAAACTAAGTAAATGCTACAGCGAGAATTTTAACAAAATGGCTAGTATGAACTTTACGAAATCCGTATAAGTCATTGCTATCGGAAGACAAAAAGTGCAGGAATAATATTTAACAATGTTGCTTTTAGTTCGTGTATTGAGCAGGTGTACCCAATTATTTTAAAACAAATGGAGGCTTTAAATGGAACAAGCCCAACCGACTGGTTATGTTCCATAATAACAATAAAGAAAAATATACGCTATAAACAAAATTTACAATGCAGATCCCTAAATGAGACTCAATTAAGAAAATATAAAGAAAACTGCACTCAATTTCGTTAGCAGAACTCGATTGTAAAAGTGTTCTGGTCTTGCAAAATTGTACAGAGCGAGTATAATGCAGTTTAATTAAGCCACACAATCAGCAGCCGTTACCAAAGGAACGCCCCAAACGTGGAATAAATTCTTGAGGGGCTAGAATCAGTTCCACTGTCTGTGGTGATATCTTGCAAACTTATATTTACATCTCTATTCTTGTAATATAACCCTAAAATCTACGCCAACAAGGACTTTGTTATCTCAGTATTTGTGCTTGCAAAACCTACCGTATCATGGGGTTTGACATCACTCCCTGAACGTTTAATTTTCTTTTAATCCCAAACGCTTCGATCTTTATCGTCGGGGGGTTGCCGCGTAACGAATTAAACGGATTGCATTGGTGTCACAAATGAGGCTATTTTATTCCTCCTGAGAGATGTCTCATTGGCAGGGGATAGACTGACGTGATTGTCTGTGTTATACTCCACTGCCTTGTTATTGGCATTGCAAATTTCGGATGTGGTTTCGGTTAGGGGATCGATCTGTGTTATAATTGCCTCCCTAAGATAGGCAAATTGTGATACAACGAACATTGAAGTATTTTTTGAATAGCTACAAATATTTATAATTATAAGCAGCTTATGTAATCAAGTATCAGAACTATTTGTCGACAAAAATGCCAAACATCTTTGCGATTTTCCTTTCCACTTCAAATTGGCATCCTCCAATATTGATATCCTCTAAAATTCTAAAGTAGATATTACAAAAGCATCAACTCCACTATCTTTGTGAGAAACTCACTAAGAATACGTATTTTGCTTCACAAACAAAGATCTTTCACAAAGATAGGATTCATACACCAAACTGGACCGTAACTTAAAAGAAAATTACTTTAACGACGAACTACAAAGTCAGTGCTGTCATGAAGACGTAAAACAAAACTCCACAATACATTTCAGTGTAAGAAACGTTTTCAAAGAACTTCTAAGATAGTCTAGAGCGCTTTACGATTGGCGAACAAAAGCCAAACAATCCATTGTCTATCGATTGTAGCCCCGAGTGCAGTTTGTCGTCAAAGGCCGTAAGTTGCTCTTTTCAGAACCTTTACTACGTGTTACTGGTTACTGCGTAATTTTGTGAGAAGTAGTTAAAATATTATGGAGCTAAGATTGTGTTGTACGTCATGACTGTAAAACATCGGCTTGTGAATGTATCTATTACAAAAGTATAGCTTTCTAGTATATAGTGGTTCTTATTTTACTGGATGTCTGTTTTACCGAGTGTTTTATCAATATTAGATTGTTGTTTATTATAATTAGAAATTTCACAGATATTTATATAGAATTAGGATATTTATATAGAGTTATTTTACTGGATGTCTGTTTTACCGAGTGTTTTATCAATATTAGATTTTTGTTTATTATAATTAGTTATTTTACAGATATTTATATAGAGTTATTTTACAGAAATAAGAACTATTGCTAGTTGGTGAAGGCCACAGGAATCTTCTGGATATGAAAAGCACAGAATCGGCCGAAGTGGCGCTGCTTGGGGAAGGCATATGTCCAGCAGTAGATGTCTTTCGGCTGAAATGACGATGATGATGATGTTTTGTTTTGTATTACCAAATTTTCTCAAGACCACCTATTTATTTATACCGACCTAATATTATTAATATTTTAATAAAATTACAAGTTGATTTTTTTATAAATTGATCAAAAGAATTTAACAAATGGTAGGGTTCATGTCTCTATTAGGAACATCCCCTAAAGCCCTCCATGTGTCCATGTGTTCCTTACTTTGTTTCAAGCCTTTAACATTATCGTTCACTTGTTTCTTACTTGTATGACTTAACATCGTGTTCTTGACTTCTAAACCTCTTTGTATTTTAAACACAAACACACACAGACACATTACACATTACATACACACACATACATACAACATACACACATACACATTACACATTACATACATACATACACAACATACATTACTCTTACATCTCTTTTACATTACTCTAAAAATTATACAGTGTGTAGAACTTTAGAATGCTAAATGATTATAAATGTACAACCTTCAATAAAAATGACTGTCATTTGATTCAAAACTTATAACATTAGCTAAATATAGAGTTTTCAAGTCTAGTGAGGTTTGCTCGATAAGAGTCCGAAAGTTTAAAGTAGTTTGTCTGGTAAAGTTTGTGATAAGCCTGAAATGTTAAATTGTACTTTTGGAAAAGAATGCCTGGTAGGAGTAGGGGAGGCCATTGCTCAGCAGTGGGATAGTACAGGTTAACTAAAAAAAATAGAAGAAATAGTTCAAGATGAGACTAAGAAAAATATTGTTATTAATCAAATTAATAGCCCTGACCTACATTCCGATACCTAATAACAACATAATTTCTATACAAAATTCAAAACATATATCACTCTGCTCCCATTGCTCAGATCTCCAAAGTACTTAACATGTCAAGAAAAGGAACAATACGTTCTCAAAGGATTCAATCCACTCACGAAGCGAAATTGTATGAAGGATTCATATTCATAACATCATTCCTCCTTGTTTATTACAAGAAAATATCAGTCGTTTTGTTCCATCCTTTATAACAACTTGAAAGGCCCAATTCGCAAATAAGATAATACATTTTCTACTGTAGTGCGTGTTTTCTCCTTAATTCAACCATTTTGGGAACTCGCATAAAACAAGACTCCGTCAATTATTATTTCAATTCAACTCGCTCTTTTCATTAGCATATGAATTAGTTCGGGAAATTGGGAATATTTACTTAGAAAATATTGGAATTCCAATGCATAATGGAACATTGCATTGTATGCTCATATTTTAGGCAGGAGTACTTGCATTGCATTGGGGCAATGTTTTGTTAACGTATGTTAATTATCTTGTTTGAATTGATGTATACTGTATCGTGTTGGTTCTTTTATTACGTATTGGTTGTACGATCATTATTGATATAAAAGCCATTATTGAAAACTACTTTGCTATTCTTTAAGTTTCTGATAAGTCACGGTATCCCAAACCAAAGTCACTCTCTCTATACAAGGTGGCAGGGGTTATCTACGAGCCAACAGTAACCATGAATTCAGCTGCACAAAAACTCAAACTCAAACTCAAAGCATTTATTTCAATTAAACCATTTACAGGCACTTTTGAATTGTCAAGAAGTCGGTCAGTCCGAAAAATATGAAGCTAGATGATTTTAGACCTTCTAGCGTAAAACTTGTTCGTCGGTTATACAAAAAATTATCAGCTGTTACATAGAATACCGCGGTCAAAATGCATGGAGCAGCATTTTTATTCAATAACCTTTCCAGAATCATGTCTTGAATGAATCCATGGTACAGGTTGCGAGTCGATGCCACCCTGTTTAAGAGAGACTGTATGTAGATCACAGCTATTTGAAAACTGTTTTTTAACTAGAGATTCTCATACAAATGAAACTAGTGTTAAATGTCCACATTTTTAACAAACATTTACATATTGGCGACCATTATTTAGACAGCATCAACTCCTGTCTTTCCCATAAATATTTACGGTTTCGGATCACTAGATTAGATGATTGCATTAAATGCGCATACGAAATGCTCCTCAACGTACCGGAACGCGCTGATGCGATGGGCGGAATTTCGCTTTCATTTAATAAAGGGCGTTGCTAGTAAAATTTTAGTCGGAGCAAAGCGGTTTAATTTGAATTAACGGTCGCCTGCGAAGCGAACGCGTGCGCGTTCTCACGAGATTTTTCGTAACCCTTTTATGGGATAGATTATGCAGTGCATTATTTTAGACTAAGTATGGTATAATTAGATGAGATTATGCTAGGATTATTTTAGCTCTTGCTACGTAAATTATCATTAAAGTCTTTTTACCATGGGCATATTATGACACAGAGTATTGAGTATTGTTTGGTCATGTTGAGAGGATGAATAAAAGGCGACTAACAAAAGGAATTTACAAGACAGATGTGGAAACTCCGGGAAGGTAAGCCCTAAAAGGACATCCAGTGACCTTATTGGTGGTGTTCTTCAGAAAGGTCAGGTGCGTAGTTCTTTATGACAAGATGCATGCATGCAAAAGGCGTATGTAAGGATCGTATAGCTGCGGGTGGCTTTCTGAAGTATCTGCCTACCCCCATGGGAAGATAGCATGAGTTTATGTATGTATTGAGCCTCCTCCGGTTAAAATACCTAACAGGAAGAAAAACAGGAAATTTGTAGTGTTACCAATCAAAGGATTCTGATCAAAGGTTAGTGCTCATCATCTCGCGTCCGGGCCTGATTCAAGCCATGGTCTGGGGCGAGAAGGAGTGGGGGGCAGTCGCCTCCTTCTGCGAAGCAGTCATGCTAGCAAAGGAGGCGGCGGGACGGCTGAGGGAGAGAGCCTCCCGTCCCAGCCGCCGCGGGAGACGCTCCGGGCGTCGGGAGCCGCGCGACGACTCCCGGCCACCGTAGGCGCGGGCCTGTGTGCGGTGAGTAATGGGTAGCTCACCGTCCGATCAGGACCAGGCCCGTGCCGGACGGCGCGTACGTGTTCCACGCGCCCCTCAAAGAGATGTCAGCATTATTCGGAAGGGCCCGCCAGGGCCGAAGCCTGCCGGGTCAGCGGGATTGTCCGAAAGGGTTACCGCTGGCTCGGAATATAAAGGACTAAGGAAGGAACACGGGTGGGTTTTAGTCAGTAAGAGTCTGACACTCCCTTCCGCTTCACCCAGAGCGGGAGGGGCTATTTGATGATTTCCCATCCTCAAAAAAAAAGGGTTAGTGCTCATTAATTTCTAACGGAACTTGTCATCAATTTTACAGGATCATTAGGCTTGTTTTGTTTCCTTAGAACTAGGACCTAAACGTTACTAGCAAAAGATTTATAGAATGCAACATTTCTAAATGAGCAAGGAAAGGGTCAGACAGAGGGAATGTTGATTGCGCGTTCATTCGCCATGGTCCATTTGATTTACTACGCTTGCTCAAAACACGTGCATATCACGTAACGAACTATATTTTTTCAACTGAGACATACTAAATCCAACCTTATTATGCAAACAATAAGGGTGTTTATAAACGCAAGATAAACTAGCTTGTAAACGTTAATTAAGCGATATTTCATTTGGTGACGCTTGGCGCCGTCTGCTAAACGCCTTGACGAAATAATCTCTAGAAAGCTACGTTTCTTTGAATATTATTTCAGGGCTCAAATCAACTGTCTGCACAATAAGGTGAAACAGTGGGCGCTATTATAATTGGAACGATATTTCTTAATGAAACCGAGTGAAAGTAACAAACGTTTACGTCGAATTAAGGATTTCGCTAGTTGCTTTTGCTTGTTCATGTTTTTAAACTAAGCGAAATGAACAAAGATTTGAATTTCTTAACTTTGACACAAGACTGGATATTTCTGGCAAAGGCCTCTCATTCCTCTTTACAGTCAACACGATCCTGCGCCAAACTGGACCAATCCCGTCTACGGGCGGCAAGCTTGTTCCGTCATCTACATCTGGGTCTGCCGCGATGCTGTTGGACGTTTTCAGGTACCCATGTTGTGGTGGTTTTAGCCCATACGGCAAACGTGTCCCGCCCGTTTTCACTTGAGCTTTGCTGCTTTTTGGGTGACATCGGCGATTTGTGTTTTGGAGCACAGTATCGTGTTCCATATCCAGTCGGTAAGTCGACCTCCAACTAGTTTAAGATTTTAGATATTTTTAACGATTAATCAATCAACCCAGATGGCCCAATGAGTCTGATAGATGCACTACGTATCAAAACACCGTTTTTCTTTGACAGCGCTTCCAGTGCTCAAAATTATTTATCTTAGTGGTTTTTTTTTATTCTAGTCTGCGCTGTCCTACTCTTGGACAAAGGCCTCCCTCCACTCCTTCCATTTTTAGCGAGTCCACGCATCCTCCTTCCAGTTTTGACGGAACCTATCCAGCTCGTCCCGCCATTTCCTACGTGGTCTGCCGCGACCCCGCCTCACTGTCTCAGGGCACCAATTCTGCGCTATTTGGGCCCACAGTTTGCCCGGCATGCGGCAGACATATCCTGCTCAGTCCCATTTAAGTTGAGCAGCCTTTTGAGCCACGTCAACTATCTTTGTTTTGGAGCGCAGTATTGTTATGCACAAGTAAAAAAATACTGTACAAAGGTGGAATTAATACCTGAGAAATTTTCAACTTTAGGGCGATGCAGAGATAAAATATGGCAGGTGCAACATAAGAGATGGAAGCTTGGAATCACCATCAACAAAATATGTCATCAGCTCAAATTATCATAGTTTATGGAATCCTTTATTATTAGATACCATAAACTTTCCTAAACACTGCTCATCTAAACAACATAATTATCATAAAATAGCTAAACATGTTACCACAGCATGCAATAATGTGATTGCATTACCATATTAACCATTAATGTATGTGGATACGATGCGCCATCAAAAACTAGTTAAAATTATAATTTTCCAGTTCAAATGCGGTTTACTTGAAAATTCATTGCAAATAACGATAGGTACGTATTGCATGAATTGGGTTCTGTTTTGATTATAGATATACTAATAATGTGTTTAATTTTCTATCAATAAGCAGATAGTGCTATTACAGTTGCCACAGAACGTTAGAAATACAGAGATGACAAGATAAATCGATAAGGTTACATGAGAAGGTTCTGTGATTACAGTAATCCGAATCTTTTGTCGTATGTGTATCATAGCACTTGAAAGTTCTTCTGTCGTATGCACTTAATTGGATAGCTTTATCGGCCATGGTGGTTTAAACATGCTAAGACTGATGTTCATAGTGCTTAGCTGTAAGTTAGGTTAAAACTGTGGGGTAATTGCGTAACACACTAACAGTAGCAATGGTTTTCGTTTTGACAGCTCAACAAAATTCATTGCATTATTCACGTTGTTAAATTTTTCGAACATTTATGAAGCAATGAGTTAGCAATATTTTTCGAAATGATTCAGATAGTGATGCGTGTAGTGGTGAGGAACAGTTCCGATTTAAAATAAATGGCAGAAGCATCTATCATTTTCAACAACTCTGTGGGTGATGGAACATTACCTAAAATATCATTATCATTAAATTATTTAGTTTTCAGGTCATTTTATAGTTGTATTTATGTATGTTAATGTGTTTATTAATTTATTAGATTTTGCCAATAATATGAGAGCTAAATAATTCGATTGCTGGGTTCATAACTTCAATTAATGGACGTTGAATAATTATAATTAAACTCTTTTTTGAACATAATATGCAATGATGAATTATTTCCCACGAATACGATCCATAGAATTGTGGTTGAAGGCATTTTAGTTTATGTAAACTCCAAGTGAAGCTATATGTATACAGTTTGTAGAAGATTATTCCGTAAAAGAATAATTTGTACAAAAGAGAAAATAAAAGAAAATACTGTGACGTTTTATAAATTCCCCCCACCGTATAATAACCTATATTCTGGCAAATAAAGAGATCATTCATTAATTATTTATTTTGTGCCTTCCCAATTATATTTCGACCATTTATTAAAACCTGCATTGTCAGAACATGATCATTCACATAAAGCGTACATGCAAACTATTAGTAACAAATTCCTTGAATCCGAGCCGAGTCATAAGTCACGTGTCCTTGTAAATTCAAAGATAGCAACAGGAAAAATCCTCCACATCTTCCATTATATCAGATCAACGGTTGTGACAGTAAACGCCTCAGAATCTCCGAAGTATGTTAACTTAGTGCGAATACTCTTCATTTATCACCTCGTCGAGCTTCGGAACAATTTGTGTCAAACATTTTAGTAAGACAAGTGAGATGTTCGTCGAATATGTGTGGGTATGTAGTGGGATTCCTGTTGCTATGAGAAGTTGTAAATCTGGTTCTTGTTGCACATTGTTTCCTGTTAGTGATGGTGTTCCGGATGTTAGAATGCAATATTCATGCAAAGACCAAAAGCTTGTAGAGGCAACATTTTTCCCAGACTTGGTACTCTACAAGCAGTATTTAAGTATCATCTTCACCTGTTCTGAATCATTTACTGCTAAGTATTGAATAACATCTTTCTTTTCCAAGAGCTTTCAGGTTTTTTTGCGTTCCTAGTCTATGTGCTTCCTGTCACCTTTTTTTTTGCGGATGGGAAATCATTAAATGACCCCTCCCTCTCTGGGTGGAGCGGAAGGGAGTGTCAGACTCTTACTGACTAAAACCCACCCGTGTTCCTTCTTTAGCCCTTTATGTTCCGGGCCAGCGGTAACCCTTTCGGACAATCCTGCTGATCCGGCAGGCTTCGGCCCTAACGGGGCCCTTCAAATGATGCTGACATATCTTTGAAGCGCGCTAGGAACACATAGCCCTCGTGTCACCTTGACGATGCGTTGTCATCAACGCAACACGCTTTCAAATGTCCCATCTTTCTTTGACTTGAAAATAATGATAACAAACCTATACTTCAATTTGCAATCTTCCAATAAATATTGCATGAATCCACACACACAAATCTAGTTCCACAATATTTTTAAATCCAATAATGAATTTTCCCTTTGTAAAACTTTCTCAAAAAACTCCAAAATGAATTTCAACTCTTACATTCATTTGCGAAGCATTTAGCTCTTTTTGCTTGCATAACCATTGTTTATATTATGAACAGCCATCGGCGTTGATTGCCAATAACTCGAACGATGAATATGACCTATATAAAATCCTCATATGTAAATTGGGAACGTGTTTCAACGTTCGTAATTGTTTTACTTATTGATTTTGGAAGTAGGTCATTACGCTAACCTATTTAAAAGTCTTCTGCACGATTGTCTACAACATAAATCCTCTAAATACCTAATGTTATGGAAAGTACATTATTGTGTTTATATATTACGACTATGGTAATACGCCTTAGTTATTAACACAATTTTTTTAACATAATGTGCCTGCAGAAAATCTCTTAATCGACTATGAAGCCAGATGGGGTCGCTGCAAGTATAACTTAGTCAGGTGGGGGTACTAGATCTATGAAGATTACTCATAACTCTGTGACATTATCATTGTCCTTCATAATCTACCTCTCAAAAGCTAGCACACTTTATCAATTCAGACGAAATCGCAGACAGAAAGCTGTTAATAATAAATTAACGGAATGAACGATTGATATCATTCGGCATTCACGTCAGCTGCTGCCAATATATTGCAAAATGTGTCTATCTCACCATTAGGAGATCTCATTTGTCAATGCACGTGACACCTCCTCGATTTTCTATATTTCATCTAAGTATTGAGAGGTTATTTGTGTGAATTTAAATAATGTTGTAATGATTAATGGCGGAGTTTACCTTAACGGAGTTTACCTTTACATGTATAAAATACTATTGAAAAGCCACTTGAGATACAACACAAGTATTCATCATGTTCTAGGTAGACGATCATCATCGTGTTCTGGCCCTTATCCCAATTTATTTCGGGTCAGCGCAACATGTCACTTCACTTCTTCCATACCTCTATATTAGTCGGCATCTCACCCCGTCTGTAGCCGTATCATCTTTGACACAGTTCATTCATCGTTTATTTTTTCTTTCTACTTTTATAGCCATCCACATTCACACTCTAAACATTTCTTACGATGTTTTTAGCTAGCCGATGAACAAAGTAAATAGACATCAATAATACATTTTTAGGGTTCCGTAGCCAAATGGCAAAAAACTAAACCCTTATGGATTCGTCATGTCTGTCTGTCTGTTTATCCGTCCGTATGTCACAGCCACTTTTTTCCGAAACTATAAGAACTATACTGTTGAAACTTGGTAAGTAGATGTATTCTGTGAACCGCATTAAGATTTTCGCACAAAAATAGAAAAAAAAAACAATAAATTTTGAGGGTTCCCCATACTTAGAACTGAAACTCATTTTTTTTCATCAAACCCATACGTGTGGTTTATCTATCGATAGGTCTTCAAAAATTATATTGAGGTTTCTAATATCATTTTTGTCTAAACTGAATAGTTTGCGCAGAGACACTTCCAAAATTGTAAAATGTGTCCCCCCCCCCCGCCCTGTAGCTTCTAAAATAAGAGAATGATAAAACTAAAAAAAATATATGATGTACATTACCATGCAAACTTCCACCGAAAATTGGTTTGAACGAGATCTAGTAAGTAGTTTGCTGCTACGGAACCCTTCATGGGCGAGTCCGACTCGCACTTGGCCGCTTTTTACAATTTGATTGTTCGTATGCACACCTGGAACAGTGGTGGCCCGTCGACTTACGAGTTGTAAATCGTTTTTTACTTTGTGTAAATAATTTCATCACCACTGCTCTCAAAACGATGAAGGCAAACATCGTGAGGAAACTGGCATATCCAAGAACCGAAAAATACGAAGGCATGTAACATCTACCAACCCACACTGGGCCCGCACGGTAGATTACAGCCCACTCCCTCTCGAAGAGAGGATGCCTTTGTGCAGCAGTGGGAACATTATAGGCAGACTGACTGACTGCACACCGACACTCTTCAAAAGTGATACAAATCTCAATATAACTACGCCCACATACAATATTCAACTAGATACGTTCTATGTATATCTATCTATACAAACTACTAACAATAAAACTGAAGAGTTACTTCGTTTAAATGCTAAAACTCGGAAACATGATACATTATTTTTATAAGCACTAGAACCTCAATAAATGCCGATTTAAACCGCTGTCTACAGAGGCCTAGTGTACAAATATGACAACTATTAATGAAAGAAAAACATAGGGATTTCCATGCACTTTATCCAGTCTGCTTAGAAAGCAGTAGGAACTTCAAAGTAAATCAAAATAAGGTCTGGTTATACATTTCAGTCCTTAGCTTGTCTCATAATTTTATTCACCACTGAATGATTGACCGAATCGAGTGCGACCATTGTCTGCGGGTAGTCGAGGCACCCTGGCCGACCATTTGTCAGCCTACATCGTTTGTCGTACGTCGGGTACATAACTAATTGCTGCTGTAAATCGTCGGCACACGCGACATTCGCCGACGCTTGCTATCGAATGAGTGACGCGACCGGCGACATTTTTGTTTGAAGTTTTTTTTTTGTTTTTTCGTGGGCTATGAATGTGTTATACCTAATGAGTGGGTTTGTAGTGTTGGGTGGGTGTCATCATGTTTTGATACACCAAAACATGCCCATACATATATATGCAGAACATTGGATGGGTGTGCAGGAGGAAAATATCTTTTAAGTTGTAGGCGTCGATTGTTTCTGTTACCTTATATTCAGATAAAAACTACAGAATTCTTTAAAGACCTACTTGTGATTCTTTAAAAGTATTTGTTTGAATTAAATAGTGGATTCTCAAACATAGACATCTATTTTTATGAGTAACAAGGGTAAGTAAAACGACTCCTCTATTCCTTAGCCACAAAATTCAATGCCCTCAAAATCGATTCCACTCATCAACACCCGAATTCAGCTTTCTGTGCGTGTCCGAAACAAGTCAATTATTTTTCTGTTAGCCGCCGACTTACACATCGGCAGGCAATCAGACGGACAGGTGATCTAACAGGAAAATAGTTCCTGAAAGTTCCATCAAAATCCCGAACGAAAGGTGGAAAAAATTCATACAACTGCTACCGGACACCGGATACCGGACAGTGGCTAAAGGCCAATGACTTAGGCATACGCACACAGTCAGACCTCAAAAAGACGTACCTACGTTTATGTGTTTAGTCAGTGTTTTTTAAATGCAATTGTAATAAGGTCAATATTTTTTTGAGTTTAATCTTTTTTGGACCAAATTAATTAACACGAGTCCAACCTTAGAACAGTTTGATCTAGGCGCTGTCATTCAATCAAAGACAAACACGCAAATCAGTTGGACTTAGATTGAGCCACTTACCAGACTAGTCGATACTTAAACAGCCTATACTTCAATCCTGAACCATAACATAGAGATACATACTAACAAGTACAGTTCACTTGTACATTAGTCGAACCACTCCAATTAGTTACCAGCGTCTAGTGGCTACATGACACGTCGGGTTAATCCCGGCTTACAAGCGCAACTGTACTAAACAGTTGAAATCCTCTACAATGCAGTGCATTCGTGTCTTTGAAGCCTATGACAGGATCAAAATGTCTCGCTGCCAGCGGATTACTGTGGACCTATATTGAGTGAAGTGTGTGCGGAAAATGGCCGGCTGTAGTTTAAAGGGCATTTTATATTGATGTCAAGTGGTCTCGATTTCAACAATATTGGTGCAGTAGTTTAACTTGTCGAGGATTGGGAAGTTGTAAATGTTGATCGGTCTACAAAAACACAATATTGGGAAGACCTGCGTTATGAATGAAATGTAATGGAATGAATGCGCAGTATATTGGGGTTATTAGAGATAGCTGGTATTAGATGATTCATCACAAAATTATTTTCGGATGAAAAGCTAAAGAAAAGTCTGAAATCAATCATAAAAGTTCACAATTTGCAAAGTTGACTAAAGTCTTCGATCATTTTTCAGAAACAAAAATACTGTGGGCGTAAGCGTTTTGCACACTGAAAATGATAAAATGTTTCTAAAGTTGAAGCTTAGTCACTTACAAAAGACACAATTTTTCAACAATAACCACTACTAAATAACAGTCTTAGAAATAAAACAATAGCTGATACCATCGTACTAAATAGTCCAAATTCGTAGTACGAAGTATAGTGCTAGAGAATGCAGAACACCGAAATAGACCGCCGTACATTTTGCCTTACTTCGAAACGGATCGAGGAAAGGAAATGAGTTGTGTACTTACGGTATCAACAGCATACATATGTTAACGAGTTGTTCTTGCCTTTTTGTTTAGCAAATTGCGAATATATTTTGGTACTTTGTGTAGATTGTAGTGTAATGTTTGGTAGTATTTGGACTTTGGATGGGGAAGATGGATTTCTTGAAATCTAAATAGTCTCTTGATAATGTTTTGGAAAAAAAGCAACAAAAACATTATTATTTATTTATCACAAGTAAAAGAAATATTGTACAAAGGCGGACTCGACGCCTGAGGCATTTTCTACGAGTGAACCTTAGGGTGATGCAGAGACAAAACATGACAGGTGGAACATACGGGATAAATAACTAGGAAATTACTATAAAAAAACAAGAATAAATAGTAATACATAGATAGATACATACATACATATAAACAAAATTAACTGTGAGGAGAAAAAATTATCGGTTATAGAGGAGAAAACGAATCCAGTAAATCAGCGCTAGGATGTTACGGCCAACTTTTAACGGATATGTTCTTGTGCCTTCACTTTAAAAGATAACTGACTGGTTGCCGTTCTGATGTTCAGAGGGAGCGCATTCCAAAAAAGACCGCCTGGACAAAGAAAGAAAAACGAATGAAGCCAGAACGGTGAGACATATGTATTATCGACACAAAACGACACATATACAGATCTGGATAATGAAAACGTTTAGAATAATGAAAAACTGGAATCATACTGGCATTAGGATATGCTTCTGTCATGGAGACAGTTTCCATGTTCTGAAAAAATGTCATGTCCTTTAGAAACTGTTCCAGAATTCTCATGTCAATTGTCTCTCTCAGACCAGTTTAGCCCTTAAACGGCTGCAATTATTCTCGTATTATTATAATTATCTCGTAAAACCACGGAATCCGATTACAAATTATTCATGAAGTTTATAATTCTCGCCGCATCCCCTGGCAACAAAGTAATGAAAGATTGAGCGTTGACAACTTGGACGATACACATTCAGTTAACAGCCATACAATTCATGTTAGTAGCTTTTTAAGTAGTCATTATATGCAAATTACTGAATCGTGATGATGTCTGTCTTGATAGACTGAACGTGTTTCGCTGCATTTGTGACTCAGTGGTTTAGTATTCAGCGAGCATGCTGTAATAAATTAGAACAGGTTGTAAGAATATGATTTGTCTCAATAAATTTGCAGTTATTTTATGCAGAAGACTCCTGTGTATTAAGGAGTTGATATCATAATAGTACAAGTGTGTATTAATCCATTTATACTATACTAATTTATATCTATCAAAAAAAAAAACTAACGCTAACTAACTATAAGTCGGATTTGGAAAAATCTTTTGCTTTTGATAGCTCAATTTTTGAGAAGGCTATTTGTCTACGCCTGAACGCAGCCCTGTAATATTAACGAAGATACGAACGCGTCTAATGTCAACGGCGCTCGCGACAGGCTTCACGCGGACGAACCGGGACTAACTTCACTTCACGATTAGCGCGCACCGCCATACTTGTCGCGACACATATTATAATAATTGTAATTTTTAAATAATAAACTTCTTACAAACTAGCATCGAGGTCGGTCTTTAATTGTATCGCCCACACTATTTAACATCACGCTGCGTCCCTAGGTACCCGAGCAAAAAGAAAAAAGTCTGAAAGAACGCCAAGCGAAAACAAAGTAATATCGCGGGCGGGCGATGGGATGCCACGCGGTGGGTCCGGGGCCGAAATTTCACGCGGTCAAATTCGCGGGCTAGTTATTAATACTTCAAGCACACAAATATACAGAGAGGGACTAAACTATTGTTAAATAATCAAAAAGTCACGACTCGACTTCTGGGTATAACGTCACTATTCAATTTCAAACAACTAATTGAACAACTGGTGCCTACTGGGTAAGGCCATAAATCCTAACAACTAATTAAGTTTAGTCCTAGACCTCTGAGGACAGACATCTAATATCGTTGAACTTTACTGAAACATACTAATTTCCATCCTTATGGACACAATACCGTTTACCAGGAATTCGTTAAACTTCATAGCAGTGTGTCCATACCAAGAAGTGGAAGCGTAATTGTTTTGAAAGTAACTGTCAGTTAAGACGTGGGAGTTTGTATGGCCAATCCAACTTGCACAACTCTCAGGCTGTTTGTACGAAATTGTAGCTCCACATGCTACGGATCTGTAGCAGACTGTAGCATAATTTTTAATATCCTTGGGGCTAGAATTAAGTAGTTTAAATTATTACTTCAAAATTATTGTAGTTGACAATCTAAAACGAGTTTCAAAATAATGGGAGCGTTGTTGATTATTGTTCAATTTTAAACAAACCGCTGACAGATTGACCGTAGGTAAGTTGTCATTTGATCATCATCATCATCATATTATGTTGACAGATACTGCTGGACATCAGTCTGTTGCATTTACTTTTTCATGATAAGGATTCTATTTTCTTTATGAAACAGTCTTCGTAATTTAGTCACTAAATAACACTTCCTTGACAAAATTAAGGCTTCTATTCTAGTACAAATTCACGGGCTGTTAAATACGGGTGGTATGCTAAGCAGGCTAGCCGAAACAATGGTGATATCAAATCGCTTAGATCTGTTAAGGAAATCTAGGTGTCTGGGTAAGTAGGTATGCTGAATAGAGTGATTTACTTACCAGTAATGTGCCGTAAGTGTATAACGGTCTATTTAAATGAGACGTTTGTTTTGTTCCAATTAAACTTACCTAAAGCCAAAGTACTTAGGTGTGTATTATAGTCACATTCCATCACTACAGTTTTGTATTCAATAAAATAAATAATTAATATTAATTTATTTTATTTATTATTTTTTAATAAATTTTATTAATTTATATTATAAAAAATAATTAGAACTAGAATAGGGTTTTCCATTAGGAATTTCTTAGGAACAGCCCGGAGTTTAAATTTTTATTGCGTGCTGTCCCATCGGACTATGAGAATGAGGGAAGAGAGAGTGCACCTGTGTCTGCGCACACGCATGTGCACTATAATGTCTCTCGCGCCGAAGGTTAGTCTCCGTTGAAATTGGCCGCCATAGCCGAAATACGGTCTTGTGTAAACATATTTGTTGTTAACTTACAAAAACAATATTTTCAGTATAATAATTTTATCAATAATTTGTTTACATTCCTACTTTGCTAGAACCATTCGGCCTTCATCGGCTATGAAAACACAAACACCTCCCACGCAAATAAGCCCAACTTCCGAGCCTGCAAAAACCCTTCTGTCGTAAATCACTATTAATTTGATCAGTTCCCATAACATTGCAATAATTTATTTGTTTTGATAGATTTTTATCACTTCCCTCAATAATATCTGCGGGCGGGCTTGTTTGATACTGATCAGTATATTTGAAATCAAATACACTTTTGGGGTGCTTTTGATTTAAAACAGAAGCGGGTATAGTCGGAAAGTATAAATTGAATTCTTATCTCAAATCTGTTCGAACAGGGTTTCGTCTCGACTCAATTATTCTATTATTAATTTTCGACTGACATTATAATCTTGTTATACTGCTCAATTGTTCAGCGTACTAGGGGAGGCAAAGCTGCAGTTATTTAAATGAAAATGTCCAAATGAATTCATAAACTCTTCAAAAATTACATCTATGAAACATTTTGTTCTAAGAGCTTCAATAAATATTGTTCAAAATTGATCTCCAATTTATATCCAAACGGTCGCTTATGTCAAATTGCTTTCTTAGTCATTGTAGAGAAGTTCGAAATTCAAAAGCCCCATTGAGCATCGCCAAGTATTAGATCGTGATCATGAATCGCCAGTTGAATGACGCGTTAAATTGCAGCTGCGGCGCCACCCGATGACGTCATAAACTTGAAAAATAACGCCATGATATTATTCGCTGTTTGCTTATTTGGTTCCGGTTCCAAGGGGTAAACTTTACTGCTCTTGCCATAAATATAAGCATTACCAACATTGAGAGTGATCGGTGCTTGTAGAATACAAATCGTCTGATTGAAGTCCGTAAATAATTCAGTAAGCAATATTACTTTTCTAAGAAAAATAGAAACTACTTAATTACGTAAACTAGCTATCTACATAATTATATACATGAACATTAAAAGTGCTCAGAAAAATATAATCAATATTTATGACACTATAAAATAATAATCATGTGGGTTCAACTAATTTATTTTTACTTTACTGTTATAGAGTTTGTTTTTAACTATTTATTTCTATGAGTACATTAACAATTGCATTATCAAATTGCCATCAAACGTGGCAACGCTGCCAGCCTTTTGGGCACTTTTTCCGATGACAGCGATACGGGCGATAAGATAGATATATTTCATTTTTAGATTGTAGATTGTATTTAAGATTTCCTAATAAGCAAATAAAATTAGTATTCCATTATCAAATCGCAGCCATTTAGAAACTATATTTTATCACTTTAAACAAAAACAGCCAACATTCTGTACGAGCACGCAAAACATTCGAGCACCTAAATGGATTGCAAGAAAATAAAAATAAAAGAATGAATCCAATAAAATATAAGCAAACTCTTTGAAACATAAAATACTTAATAAAGAATAGAAGCACAAACGCCAAAGGTCTTCATGTAAGCCCGGCCGGCGGCGGCAGCCGTAAGTGAGTCAATATTAACGTATATAAAAAAGCAATTCACATGCCAGACGCGACTGGAGGCTTTCAGCCCTGCCCATTCAAACTTCTTATGCAAATTATATAATGTTCTATACGACATGAGATGGCAAACTTTACTTAAGGAGTAAATATTTATGTAGTTACATATATTATAGCGGATATTTTTCCTTTGAAATAAAAGGAGAAAATGTTTTCGCTTGATATAGTCTTATGAAATGTGGTTTGGGTTTGTTAGACAGTTTGTTTGGCTTATTTACCAAGGTGATATAAAATTCTATATCAGTCCCGCTAGGATACGAACAACTGGGTTACAAAGATAGTAATAGCAAAATATAAGTTAAGTACATATACGTTTTATAGATAATGTTTAAACAATAAATGTCTGTGTAATTTTAATGGCTAAAATTAATGTTACCATTAGAAAGAAATCACATAAAGGCTTTGAATAAATCATACTATTTCTACAAGAGTAATGGGAGGAGGAAGTCACGACAATTAGGTACAGAAGACAGGGCAACGAACAATTAAAGGCATAGAACTATTGATCAATTCAAACCAAACTTGTCGTGGTAATAAAATTTCCTGCAAAGCAAACATTTTGAGAATAGTTAGAAACCTTTGCAGGTGTATGTATGTGACATCTGGTACTATCAGAAATCTTGCCAAATTCGATGGAGAGCCCACTTGGAGACAATCCAACTTGGCACTTGACGCCACATGACCCGTATTAATAAGCGACTATAGCTTCTCTAGTTATGGGGTAAACCATGTTACATGAGAAGATTCATGGTTAATGGAAGATTGGGAGCTACTTGGTTTGACGTTTGGAATATATTACATGGAATATTTATATTTGAAGGTACAAATGGAGTTACTGTGAAGAAAGTCTAAATATTCAACCAGCTATTTGTTGGTTTGGATGCTTCAAGTATAGCGGCATTCTATCCACGTCGAAGGGAGGAAAACACCTTCAGAGGTCCCCTCAAAACTGGGGTTCGTGTCTTGCCAACTACGACATTCGGGCTTATGAGAGTCACGTCTTTCTTTAAAGCAATGAAGAGTAGGTAACTTAAAATGAAATATGAATACATGTCAATTTACAAACCCTTTAGTTCTCTACCAAAGAATAGGATTTCATAGTCCTTTCATCATATAAAAAACAACAGCCCTGAAAAATACTAGCATTATGAAAAAAATAATAGAATTTTAGATGTCAATGACAAAACACACCTTAAAGACAACGAAAGAGAAAATACATAAATAGTCAAAGCTGTTAACAAAACAATTTATTCAAAGCTTGGAGTCCCAGAAGAACAAGCAAATCCCTTATTATATAAGAATAAAAAAAATTAAATTGAACACGGCCAGTGGCCACCCTCTTCCATAACGCAATCATGGGACCAAATGAAATATCAATTGGAAATAGATTTGGCCAAAAATCTGTGCAAAGTTAGGGGAGTATCGTAAATCTCCATCTTTAGTCCCCTGACACCATAATTGGAATAATCGATGAGGCTTACTCTATTATCTTATTACCGGTAAATAACTTAATAAAGCTTTATGGACCAGAGTTCGAAGGACCAGTATTATTATGGTAGAAGTATGTTTTTGTATTAGGGTGGAACAATAATATTAAATCGGCTAGATTTTTGTTTTGGAGGGCAATATTGTTACCAAACTTGTCCAAGTCCGGGTACGAAGAGAGTTTTGCATTTTTAGTGGCAAAATATTAGTATCAGCACTAGTATAGTTAGTATAGGTAATTTAACGGACACACCCAACTTACATACAGCCATGTCCTTAACACGGTGGAGCACACGGTGGAGGTCTGCCCCGCTTGGGCGGAGCACCGCCGTGTCCTCGTAGAGGTGATCGGCAGCGGCGGCGACCTCTCGCGTCCGGGCCTGGTTCAAGCCATGGTCCGGGGCGAGAGGGAGTGGGGAGCAGTCGCCTCCTTCTGCGAAGCAGTCATGCTAGCGAAGGAGGCGGCGGGACGGCTGAGGGAGAGAGCCTCCCGTCCCAGCCGCCGCGGGAGACGCTCCGGGCGTCGGGAGCCGCGCGACGACTCCCGGCCACCGTAGGCGCGGGCCTGCGGGCGGAGAGTAATGGGTAGCTCACCGTCCGATCAGGACCAGGCCCGTGCCGGACGGCGCGTACGTGTTCCACGCGCGCCTCAAAGAGATGTCAGCAATAAAAGAAGGGGCCCGTAAGGGCCGAAGCCTGCCGGGTCAGCGGGATTGTCCGAAAGGGTTACCGCTGGCCCGGAACATAAAGGGCGAAGGAAGGAACACGGGTGGGTTTTAGTCAGTAAGAGTCTGACACTCCCTTCCGCTCCACCCAGAGCGGGAGGAGTCATTTGATGATTTCCCATCCTGAAAAAAAAAAAAAAAAAAGCCATGTCCTTAAAATCAAATCCTTCACATGGTAGGTAGTAAAAGTTTTTGGTTACTAAAACAATTACTTAAACAGATTTTAATTCACGATACCATAAATCAAAAGTATTATTATTACATGCGAACAATATCGTGATCGAAGGAGCCGTTAAAATTGCATAAGTCAGAAGTATCATTTTAGTTAATATGCACATACGCGCAGCAATCGTACCTACAGACAATTTCAAAATTATCACGATATCGTGAAGTAAAATTATAGGGCAGACATCAATGCAAAAGTTACGGAAGACCAATACAAAGCTATTGAACCAATACCTCCAAGAATTAGCTCAGTAAATTGGACTGGAAATAAAGTGATCGATTATTATAGGTCTAAGGATTCTAACTGTAGAATCAACAAAGATTGAGGTAGAGTCTATGAAAGAAATATATCATTGGCAAATCTAAATTATCTAATATTAGGCAAATTTCCAGGTACTTCAAAATAGTTCAGCTCAATTAATTTATCAGACATACCTCATGCGGTAACTTCACTCGAACAGACCGCATTACCGCCAATAATCCTTGGAACGTTTGGATGTGTTCAAAATTTCACACCATTTCACAGTTGAAGAGGCGATTAGTAGTTAGCGGCGGGATGTGTCGAACCTCGCTATTAATTTGTCAGTTCCAATTGTGTCGTCTACTGATAATTGCTGAAATGTTGCAGTTAAATATAGCTTGCCTTGATGCAGCTGCTGTATTTTTTCTAAAGCCACTAAATGGTGCAATGGCGTCACATTTTTATAAATATTGTGGTAAATAAAATTGCTGTCTAGAAAAAGATCATAGAATGCAAGGTAAGGTATTTTGTGGTGATAACTAGTCGTCTTTTATTTGAAGGAGACCCTATTACAGAAGACATTGACTTTTGGTTTTTGGTCTTTTTATCCACGAAGACAGCGTAACATATTTTAAAGTTATAAAATCATCCTTTAACACCAGAATCTATGTCGGACTTTCGATCCCAATAATTACAGAGCAAAACCTTTTAGGATTAACTAGATTGAAACTAGGTAATCCTATCTGCACGGAGCCCGTTATTCAAGATCCCGTATGAACATAATAGTCTCCGATATCGAGGATTTTAAATAATTAAAGGTCGGGAGGCAATTTCACGGAGTTGCGCGGATATTGTCTGGCGATTATTATAGTTTCTTTAGGAATATGTTACGAGATAATATTGTTGGGAATATTTTTTTAGATGACCGTGGGATTATTTTTAGTGTATAAGTACGTAATTGAGCATGGACTTGGTGTATTTTTCTTTGTGATCTCAACAATATTTTTTATTAATATTAATAAATTCTCGGGACGAGCTGGATAGGTTTCGTCAAAACTGGAAGGAGCTCGCGCGGGCTCGCGTTAGTTGGATGGAGTGAAAGAAAGAAAAAAGAAAGAAAATACGTTTATTTGCGACAAACATGACGCATAAAAGTAAAAGACACAAACAACAGAAAAAACAAAAATAACAATTTGGGAGAAAGTATGCGCCACATCTACGCAAAACGGCCAACGCTCAGCATAATGCTAAGACCCTATACGAGACAGAGTGGGGAGCCCAGGAGTGGGACAGCTTAGGGTAGTTAAAAAAAAATTAAAAGAGTCGTGGAAAGAATGTGAGAATCCACTAAACTGCAATTTTAAGCTGTAATCTAAACTTTTTTGATGGTAAAATATTGTTTAGATATATTTAGACTTGATGGTTCCAAACATCGATATAAACAAATTGATGGCGTATTTAAAATATTATTTTCAAAATCACCAAATATTGATGTTAAGCCACTAAAAGGGCAACACAGTAAACATTTACGAGTATTTGTATTCCCTTTCACTGTTTACATCTACTTATTACAAAACCGAACAATAGAAATGATTCACAACGCATTTTCACCAAGTAATAGCGAAATAATAAAAATTTTATGAACCATATTATATAAAATATTTTCATCGCTCTAACATGAAGAGTTGCCTAACGATTTGTAACGCTTTTATTTTGGGAGATAAAGTTATGTTTGAGTATCAAGGTGACGACAATAGACAGATAGATAAATTTTATTTTATAGTCTTATTGCTTTAGGCTGATTTCTCATGGAGCCACTGCCTATCTGACCTGAACAACCCAGTTACTGTGTGTGTCGATATCTAAACATGAAACAACAAAAAAAAATTAATTTAATTATGTTTTTGTGTGTAAACTTCACATACGTTAGGGTTATCGATATATAAATACGATAAAACAAAAGAAAACAGCAAACAACACTACCAGCGGTCATTGGCCGCAAAAAATAATTTATTTTTTTATTTCTGACTAGCTGCGCCCCGCGGTTTCATCCGCTTAAGTTTCGATCCCGTGGAAATATCGGGATAAAAAGTATCATAAGTGTTGAAATTGGTTATAAAATATCTGTGTGTGCCAAATTTCATCCAAATTTGTTCAACGGTTTACGCGTGATTGAGTAACAAACATCCAAACATCTTCACAAACTTTCACATTAATTTATAATATTAGAATTTTGTCACGTCCATCACGTCTGCAGAGTTACCTAATTTGCTAAAACTGTCACAAGGATTCATAGGCATTTACAAGCATGAGCGATACTCGCATACATCCATACAAGTAAAAACAAATAAAATCATAGGAACTGATACAATTTTATTCTGTCTCAAATTTTATTACTGATGATATCTACTGACTGACTTATTACGTGTTCCGCCCGCGCTCAATATTTTATGAGTTTCACAGAATTTTGAGAAGGTTATGTCATCATTGGTATAAAATGTCGATTCTGTCGAGTGTAGTAAAATCAGATGATATCTTATTTGGAGACAGGCTGAGATGTAGAGATATATCAGAGATGTATCAGATTTGGACGATGATGAAAGAATTATTTTGTCTAATCTTGCCGTTGGAAAAGGACCAAGGAACTGAAGATAAGTACGAAAGGACAAATCAAGAATCTAAAAGACAAAGTTCAAAGTCAAAGTCAAAGCATTTATTTCAAATAGGCACATAAAAGGCACTTTTGAACGTCAAAAATTACAACAAATAGAATTGTTTCTAGTCGCCCATTCCAAAAAGTAGTTTTCGTATGGAGAATTAATTATCTGCTATACATGGTGCTCACATATTTACAAACATGGTAAAAGTAAACAATTAAAAAATTACAAGTAATAAGTCATAGTAATAAGTAATAAGTCAGGGTGTGAGTTAAGTAGTTACAGAATGTAAATCAATTTAAAAAAAAAAGAATAAATTTACAATTAAATTAGCAACCCGTTTGATTTTGTCTTGTTGTATCCAATAGTTTATTAAACATAACATAACATCACGCCTGTAATCCCCAAGTGGGTAAGCAGAAGTGTATCTATAGTCCACCCACATTTTGACAGTTATTTTGAAATTCTAAGTAATATAGGGGGCGAGCCAATTTTTGCCCGGTTAGTAGGTACCGGGCAAAAATTCTGACAAGACTCCAGGATGCTACTGAGAAAAACCCAATAACACTGCCTGACCTGAGACTCGAACCCAGGACTTCATGCTCAACAGTAGCACTTGCAAACACTAGACCAACGAGGCAACTTATCATCATCTGCCTTGCCTTTTCCCAACTATTTTGGTTTCGGCTTCCAGTCTAAACGGGTGCAGCTGAATACCAGTATTTTACATGGAGCGACTACCTATCTGACCTCCACAACTCAGTTATTGGGTAATACGGATACCCCTTGGCAAGACTGACAGCCGAGACCAACGGCTTAACATGCTTCCCGAGGCACGGCGGGGGAGCGGTCTCGGTATGTAAAGATGGTCACCCATCCACGGACCGACCAAGGCAACGCGTAGCTTAACCTGATCGATCGACCCGTGCGGATGTCATTACTTAGCCACGAGCCCCCCTATCTATACCTCGATCTATATATCTAACAATGTTACCTATCTAACGCAGTTAAGTACGAATGCTCGCTTAGTGAAGGATAATTAATTCTAACGACACCCATCGTGGCTGTTAAAATGCTTCTAGGCACTTTTTAATTCCTTTCACAAGCGTCTTATTTAAAAGCCAAGGAAACGGGACATAAGTTCATGTTAGAGGGTTTTAAAATGGTTAATTGCCCGATTTATAATAGTTCATTATATTAAAAGTCTCCACTGTTTGACAGATATTTTTAAGTCCCCCTTTTTAAGACGATAAAAGTCTGGTGTTTTAAATTAGGAATGTCCCATTATGGCAAGTGAGTTATGTTGAAGACATGGAAGCTGATTGGTTAATTTAAATGATCAGCTTCGAAGTACACTCAGGAGTTTTGTTAGCGTGTTTTACAGTTGGTACACATTATTCAAATGTTTGTCTCTATGTCATCACAGAATATCACCTACTTCAGGAATGTGTTTTAAAATAATATATATAAATTCTTGTCAGCTTACAATTTGGTATTCAGTGGTTTCTTAAATCTCAGAAAAACAATGTCATGGAAAAGTCTCAAAAAACGTACAAAAAAAACCTGTCCAAGAGCGAGTCTGACTCGCGCACCGAGGGTTCCGTACCATCATGTTTTTAAATTTTCATCGGCGAGGCCTATATTCGTCAGAGAATTTTAACACTGCGGTGTAGAATATTGCAGTTTTAGGTCAGCGCCGCGGCGCTGGTCTCAAAACCATTCCAAATGTATAGTTGATAGCATTAGTAGGTAGTTCTTGAGATATCCTGCTGTGACAGACAGACAGACAGACTGAGTCTCACCATAAGGGTTCCGTTTACCATTTTGGTACGGAACCCTAAAAATGTAACTTAACATCTACGTTACATAAAAATAAAACTACGTTTTTCATGAACACTTTAGATATTCTTTTCATTAATAGTACAGACGCCAGCACATCAAGCTACTACAATCTGTCAAATTTCTTTAATAGATTTTCAATTTTATAGCTAAAGCATAAGGTTCAAAGTTGATTGGAAAAATTTGACAGCTTCCGGTAGCTTGATGTGCTGGCGTCTCTACAACTACTACAAGATTTTATTGATATTGGCGCTCGGATGACGTTGACAGGGAGACGCCGCGCCGTTGGTAAACATTTGTGAAATGTCACAAGAAATGTTTAAAAAACAAGATGGCGGGGCGTTAGTTCCGATCTAGAGCAAGCGCCAAAATAACCTTGCAGCGCTATACATAATTAAGACACCTAATAATAAACATCAAAAAACAACAAATCATCTAAAAACAAAATTTTAAAACGACAGCTTCTACTAAAAATAATTTAATTTCCATCATAAAACACTAACAAGATTACCTCATAAAATTATACATAAATTATTTTAAATAGTTTTTATTACTAAGGACCTAACTAAATACGCCAAACATAGCAAGGCCTAGTACAGACTCACGTGTCGTAGTTACAACCCAACAACTTGATAAGTAAGCTAGGACAGTAAATAGTGATTTACTACCTATTATGTGTACGAGACTTAGCAATTTGCGGTCAGAGTGTGTCTTATTACGAAATAGTTTCTAGATGGGACTTTTCTTGTTAGTTTGAAATGATGATTCATAGTGGTGAGCCTATGGATTAATGTTAGTTTGTAATTTGGATTTGTACAGGCAAAGTTAATAAAAACTATTGAAATATATTTATTTAAACCTATTGTAATTTGTAGAAATATCTACCTGTATAAATAAGATTGTATTGTCTACATCATAAACTTAGGTACGTCCTCAAGATTCGGTCCCCAATTTGTTTTAGGAGGTAAGCTCTATTACAAATTGGAATGTGGCAGTGGCAATTAAATAGGTATTTATCGAGATTTCATTGATTCAAAATAAAAAAAAACAAAATCAAACTATTTTATTTCACATAAATCTCCATGGGCACTCATGAATTGTCAGAAGCTAGATGCACGGTTCCTATTTGTCGTTTCGATCAATTAATGGAATATTAATACCAAGGCAGAAATAATTAATTACCAATATGAATACCTTCACTAAACTACCAAAAACAAAACTTCCCTCCGATAGCCAGAAAGGGTTAGAAAATAAATACCTAAGTCCTTATATTTCCTCTCCACCGCTGCAAATTCTAATTACTAACCACTACAGATTATCTAATCCTTACTTCATTATAGTACTTGTTGTGGCTTTAATATGTATGTAACGGTTCCCTCTAATTGAGACTTATGATATGGTTAAGGGTTCCTCTACACTTACACTACGCTACATTATGTAGATGCAGGTCTAATTTCGTTGACATCAAGTAACTTAGCAATGCGGGTCTAGTGTATGCATTTAGAGTAGGAAAGATTAAGAAAAAAAAATTGTGTCTTAGTTTTCATCATCTTTTTACATTTGTTTATTTGCATTATACATATTCGGCCTATAAGGTTCCCACTACTGGGAACAGGCCTCCCCTCGGTGAGAAGGAGTGGGCTGTAATCCACCACACGGGCCCAATGCGGGTTGGTAGATGTCACACGTCTTAAAATTTTGGAGACACGATGTTTTATTTCACCGTTTTGAGAGCAGTAGGTATGTAGGTACAGTTTATAATCTCCATAAAGTTTTCAGATGGTAGGTATTGTAAAAGAATACTAAATGACAAACCACTGACTCCTAAGCAAAGTTCTCTATAATGTTACACCAAAACACTATCAATCAATAATTGGAATTAAAAAGTTTGTGGCCTTATTTTGTTAAAAAAAAAAATACAACAATGCACATGCTTCCATCTATTGGCCCTTACAAGCAACCAAGTTAATGTAGTTCGTTGCTACGAGATGTCGCTAGCGGGACCTGCGCATAACTTTGCCTTCAGTTAAGACTCAATACTGAATCAAACTGATATTTTTAATATTTATTGAACTAATGGGGTAAAAATAAAACAATGAGGTAAGTTTTAATCATTTGACAAAAATGCACTAGAAAATCTACTGTGATAGGCAAATTTTAAAGTTAAACGTTTTCAACAAAATACATGAAGTCAAACTCAAACGTATGGCAACTTAAGCTATTAAAAAAAATATTTCGGTAATTAGATTTTCCGCAGTATGAAACAATTAAATGGAAGAAGTTATCAGATTTTTAAAAAATTTAAAACGCTAATTGAAAAATACTTTTATTCAAACATTAATATATGTACTTGTACGTACCTAAGCTTCAATCAGCATCACGTCTGTTTTGGACACCATCCGATCCCTTAAATCTGATATAAGTAATTTATCTTTACGTAAACAACATTTGAGGTACAAAAACGTATCGATCTTGCACCAGTGAGTTTCGTATCTTCCTTCCCATCTCCATCTCCGAAGCTTTTATGGTAACCATGACCATCATTTCAATCGTTTATTGATTAATTCACTGATATCTTTATGGTCCTATACTTACTTGAATTTAACTCATGTAAGTTTTAGTTTTTATCATAATAAAAATCTTTGATGAAAACCACTGCTTCATCATTTACAACGCAGAGGCAAATATAAAAAATGCTGCTCAGTAACTACTTAAAAAAAGTTTAAAAAAACTAGCAGTTTTGTAACAATGGCATTGCATTTTCCAGTGCAAAATATTTTATAATAATATTTAAGCCCGAACATCAAAACTCTGGTAGACGCACATGAAACCAAAAAACCTTACTCTTCAAACCAACCTAAGAAAAAACAGGTTCCATTCTTATTTCATCTTACTTACTAAACAAGAAAATGTATTAAATTCAAAGATTTTTTCTATCAAATCGCGATGCGACAAATCCTTGCAAGAAGCTGCCACCGCTGCTACATTAATATTTATCAATTCAATCGTGTTACCAACAACAGTGTTTTGTAGGCGCTTGGCGACTACACGACCCAAGAATGCAATACCGTCCCGCTAATTGACAATGATCTAAGAAAAAAGTTATGATATCATTATGTTGACGATTTCATTTAGTACAACGTGCTGAGATTACTTAATCTATAATAATGATTGGTTCTGTGGTTTCGTTTGCGGAAAATCTGTTCTTTCATTCTTGATTTGTGTACTTTACCTTACTTGTCTATTATTTGGCTGGGAAGAGGTAGTGATAAAAAGACAAAAACAACCGATATCAGAAAATCAAAAAAAAATATATAGGCTGTGGTCTATAATTTTACAACCAGCACCCTATTTAATTGCGTAACAGACTTTCAACCACAGTCTTGACCATTTTGAAGGATATTACGAATCCATTGCGCCATATGTTCGAAAATTTGTATGCTCAATAACGTAAATAATGCAATGAATGTTGTTGAACAGTCAAAATCACAGCTACTGTTAGTATGTTACGCATTTAACCTCGCAGGTAAGTGCTAGGTACTTGTACTTTGGTAGTGATCGTATAAAATAAATAAATCAATTAACTCATCTATCGATAACTAATCAATTTAAACATTACATCAGACACCAACCAAACTCTAAAGTAATCATCATCTTAATTTTTTTACAAATCCCCAACTAGGTAACTTAATTCATCTATTACCTACCACCCCACCAACTTCGCGTTACAAGACCAAATAATTCGGACATTCGGAAACCCGTATTATCCGCGTAATTCAGTTCGGATATAAAGGCACGCCACTGGTGTCCGGTCCCGAAAATGTGTCCGTTAATTTGACAGGCCCCCCGGACAAAGACCCAAAGCCATGGAATCCAGATTACAGGCGACAAGCTGCAGTTCGTGATTCTCGTATTGCTCTAATTTTACGAGGCTTATTTCACTTTTATTTCTAAAGTTTTGCATTGTGACTTTCAGTTGGAACTTTAGTTCATTCTTTTATGTACTTGGAAATGTAGTCTTGATTACCAATTGTAGCGAAATAAAAAAAAATCACTTCACTGCGTTAAATAAAAGTGTGTATGTTTTTAGGTTAATCAAAATTTTAAACAAACAAACTTTCGCCTTTTAATCAATATACCTTCGTGTATCTAGCCCCAATCACAATAACACTATACCTAATTTTCCACTCACACTCCCGATAATCAAAACAAAACACATGAAAATGAAACAATCAGAACTTGGAACGTATCCCTAATACAGCCGAATAAGTATTTACCGGTAGACAAAGCGCCCCGTTGTCCCCACTCTAATATTCTCTCACTGGATGTCCGACAAGGTCCGACTACACCAATGTCTAGCTGTACTACGGATACACCTATATATCTACCCTCTAATTAACTAGGATTAGCTCTCTATCTCGTACCTCTGGAAATGAGCGTGTTGTTCTCCACAACAGATATTTAGAAAGCTCGTGTTCCTATGTGAAAAATAAATGATGTCTGATTCATCCGAGGAATATTTTTGGTCCCATGATGTTGGTGTATTTGTAATCTTTATGCTTGTTTGTGCCACATCTATTTCGTTAGAGACTGCAAATTTGGCGCAAGCCTAAAATTTAATGGTCAACCAAATGCTACCTAACCTATCCTAGATAGTAAGCATTATGTGGATTTTCAGCAATATCCCCAATAATCAAAGAAGCATTCGATTCACAACTGTACAGTCACGAGCACCAATATGTCATCAGTTGGCAACTTCCAATTGCGAATTTTCCGTGAAATAAACATTGAAATACGACACTTTACACGTTTATACAAACCTATGGGTTCGAAAATACTTTGTTGGTAATAACATAAAATTTCATTCAAAACTAAAGGAGAAAGTCGTCTTTGAATAAAGCCAAGTGTATACTTATGTTCGTGACTGTACATGGCAACATTTTTTACTAATACATCCAATTATGCCAATACACTTTATTGTGCCTCTGTCTTTTCGTTTTGAGGAACAAGCGGTTTCCTAATTTCGTCACCGGCTCTCTAGCCAATTTGTAACTACTTTAAGTGCATGTAAATTAGTGTGAAATCGATTCGTATTAGTTCGTTACTGGCATCTGATTACATGTGCGGTTCTAGCACTCATTTGGGATTCGATTACATTGCGTTGCTTGCTTCAGTGGTTGTTGACGACACTATTAGTTCCTAGGATAGTTGTTTAGTGTAACTATTCGATTTCTGCGTTTCTTTGGGCACATTGGTGTTTTTACAAACATGCCTCTCTGAATGTTTGCAAATACTCTCCAAATCTATAAGAAAAACATTTTTTTCCAAAATCTTCCAAATGTACAGTGTTTTTATGACACAATCAGCCAGTGTCCATCAGTAATACCACCTTCGGAAAGTCTCCTTTATTATCCATTGATTCCATCTAAGATAATATAAAGCTAAAACTGTCGTCACTTCTTTACAACGTTTTAACAACTTCTTTACTGCAAGACGCCAACATCAGTAACGAGCAATTTCTCTAAGAGGGTAATAGTGAACGAAGTCCTAGTTTACGATCTCTGTACTAAGACCAACATAAACATTAACAATTAACTCATGAACTATTCAATGTAATTGCATTACCTCCGCAATGGATTAATGTGTTCGATTGCTGCGATCCCATTGTTTTTCCTCGTTAGTTTCTCCCTCTGTATCCCAAAGTGGTTTTTCTTTAGCTCCTTTTTTGGCAATCACTTTGACTTCAGTATAAATAAAACAATTCGAATACTGCCCTGGAACGAAGAATTTACTGAGACCAGGATTGAAACTTCCATTACACCAAACGCCCTTTATATTAACTACAGCTTGTACAAGTCCCTTCTAATTACCAGTCTTCAGAAACCTCATTAATTTTAACACTCGCATTTCCACTGTGAAGTTTCCCCAAGCAACAAGTACAAAAGTCCCATCATATCAATTCGCTAGCCAGTAATTATAACATTTAAATATGGAAGTCTGGCGTAAACGGTGTCCGTGCAAGCGGAAAGTAATAAGTCCCTTGACACACGGTGATTAGACTGTCATAGGGCGGGGGAGCGTGCATTGTAATCAGGTTTGCGGGCACTGCGCCTCGGATTGTGTAACTCCAACTTAGATTGGGTAGCGGGCTGTACGAGTAGACGCGGATTCTTATAATCAAATTGACATTTAGAAAAAATATGGGGAATCAAAAGTACTTAATGCCATGATAATTAATGATTAAACGAACTTACCTGTAAGTGAAGTTCTATCATAATTATGCGAAGGCTTCGTCCGAAGGGATTAGCAAATAATACTTGTAGTACCGCGTAGTGGTCGCCATTCACGCACTTTATTTTAGAGATATATAAACCATATTTATATGTAAAAAAAAAATATATATACTAAAAGTATCTCGGATGTTGGTAGGAGGCTCGCTTATTCGTGTCATTTAGTTTAGAGTGTCGCAAATATTTCACGGAATTTGGGTGAACTCGTTTACAGGGAGGGAGGGTTGCTAATCCCTTCGGACGAAGCCTTCGCATAATTATGATAGAACTTCACTTACAGGTAAGTTCGTTTAATCATTAATTATACTCAGGCTTCGTCCTCGGGATTAGCAAATAATACTTGTAGTGATTTAGAGATTTTAGTGAAATATTAAGTTTTAATAAGAATTTTATAATCATATCAATTCTAATTAGGTACATATTGAACTTATTTAAATAAATGATTTTAATTTTGGTTACAATTTTCATTGACAACTGCTCGTGCAAAAGAATCATTATCGTCATTATGACTGGTAACATTACTTATGGTTCTGTTATAGAACCGATAGAATGTATTGGAAGAATCGCTCCATCCAGCCGTTCTTCTGATTTGATCCAAACTGATACCTGAGTTATGTGCTGCAGATGTAGCTGCGTGTCGCGTACTATGCGCAGTAAATATGTTGACATCTATCCCACTATCTTTTAAAGTGTCTTTAATCCATCTGCTCAATGACTGAGAACCTACGGCCTTATACGGCCTTACAATACTTATGAAGAGAGAGTCAATATTTTTTCTTAAGGAACTAGTTTTTTCTAAATACGACAACAACAGTTGTCCGGGGCATATTTCAGGTCTTTGTTCAAAAAAGGGTAATACCAATACAGGTTGATTGCAACCTCTACGAGTTGTTTTAAGAAAATCTGGAATCTTAATTATTACCTTAGAAGGAAAAGTTTCAATATTCTTAATGTTAATTTTTGACAGGGTTTGTACTCGATGTGCAGTTAATAATGCTATGAGAGTTATAAGTTTCTTAGAAATTTGATTTAGGTTAAGTGATTCATTAGGATATAACCGGCCAATATGGTCAAGTACTATAGAAGTATCCCATGTGACGGAATATTTCGGCAAAGGGGGCCGAAGACGGAATATCCCCTTAAAAAATCTTTTAATCCTGTCGTCTTCTCCTAGATTATTGCCCGTCAATAGGGCTAGCGCAGACCTACAAGAGTTTAAAGTTCCATATTGGAATCCCTCCTCATAGAGTTTATTAAGAAAATAAATAATTTGTGGGATTGATGCATTATATAAATTAAAATTATGTTGGTTACAAAAATGGAACCAGCGTTTTAAGTAAACATCATATTGTTTAAATGAACTGTCAGATAGAGAAGCTGTCATAACAGTAATCGCAGATGGGGGTACGCTTCTCCTTAACCACGCCGTCCGCATAAGAGCCCTGCCACCAGGGTAATCTTGGTGTGTATGTTGCGATTGCTAGAATGGAAAGAAATAATCGGGTTTCTATTTGCTTTAAAAGTTATAACGTCGGATAACAAAAGGGTTTTGAACAAGGGATACCACGGCTGTGTAGGCCACATAGGCACAATAACTATACCTTTAGCCTTATCGGTAACAATTTTTCGCAACATTTTTAAAATGATGGAAAATGGAGGAAACGCATAAAAATAATAATTGGCCCAGGAGACTGTAAACGCATTGATGGTCATAGCATCTGGGTCTTTGTGCCAGGAAATATAATTGTTACATTTTTTATTTATTCGACTAGCGAATAAATCTATTTGAGGGGTGCCAAATGATGTCACTATTTCCTGATAAGCCCAATCGGCTAACTCCCATTCTATATCCGGATGTATGCGCCTGGATTCTGCATCTGCCGTTTTGTTATCCAACGATCTAATATAAGACGCTACAACATACAATCCATTACATTCACACCATTGCCACAACTGCTTGGTTACAGCAGTAAGGTGAGGGAACTGAATACCCCCCATTCGGTTAATATAAGAGATGGCCGTCGTGTTGTCAACACGAAGTAAGATCTGACAATTTCTTAAGTTTTTTGCAAAAATCTTTAAACCAAAAAAGGCAGCTTGAATTTCGAGGTGGTTAATGTGTTGGGTTCGCTCCTGAATACTCCACAACCCGCTGGCCTTCTCTTCCCCACATGCAGCCCCCCACCCCGTAGTTGAGGCGTCAGTGAAAATCTCCAGGTCATGTAAATCTTCTTTGATCTTACTGAAAGGTTTCTCAATTGTGGTATACCACCATTTTAAATCAGATTGTAACGTTACTGGCAAATTCATAATTTTGTCATAATTATTGTCAGATTTTAGATTTAAGTATTTTATACGTTCAAAAAGCTTTGTGTACAACCAGCCGTATTCTACAGCTGGACAAATTGACACTAGTAAACCAATAAAATGAGCAAAATCACGAATTTTGCATCTATTGATAGTCAAATACTTTCGAATTTCTAATTTAACCCGATCAATTTTTTCAGATGGTAACGTAACCTGGAAGTTTTCTGAATTTAGTATAAAACCTAAAAATGTACATGTTTTGTTTGGTACCATGGAACTTTTTTCCTCATTTATTAGAAAACCAAGGGAGGTAATTAATTTTTTAGTTTGTGTTGTGTTATATAAACACTCATTATAAGACCGTCCCATTAACCAATAATCATCTAAGTAATTAGTTGATATTAGTCCGGCAGAGCGTAGCAAACGGACTATAGGTTTCATCACTTTAGTGAATATGTATGGTGCTGTACTCAAGCCAAATGGTAATACGTTAAATTCATATAAGTTTTGCTCAAACTGGAATCTTAAATATTTTCTAGAGTTTTCATGAATTTTTATTAAATAATAAGCATCCTTTAAATCAATTTTTGTCATAAAGCAATCTTTAGTTATTAATTTTAATACTGTACGTAAATCTTCCATTTTAAAATGTTCGGTTTTAATGAACTTATTTAAATTCTTCAAGTTCAAAATAAAACGATATTTACCATTTGGCTTTTTTATCAGAAAGACATTTGATAAAAACTGGCCTTCTGTGGGTAGACATTTCGATATGGCACCAATTGTTATTAAATTATCTATAGCTTCATAATATAAAAATCTTTCTGTATTAGAATATGATTTTATAATGGGAGGGGTTAGTTGTACAACTGGACCAATAAATGGTATTTCATAACCTCTGATACAAGATAGTACTAAGAAGTTATTGGTGAGTACTGACCATTGTTTATAAAATAAAGGCAATCTGCCTGTGTATTTTACCCCATCTAGCGGCGTCCGCGCGTCGTTGGCTGATAGCGCAATTGCTTCGATGAGCTCGACGGCCGATTGTTCGGTGGGGGCCCCTTCGCCTTCGGATGACTCGGTGGTTTCCGAGCAGCGTTGGGGCCTTTCCAGTTTAAATTCTTGAACGTGTTAGTTGACGCAGATGGTTTCTTATTACCAGGCTGTGGTTTAGTTGCGGGTGTTTTTAAATCAGCACCAGATTTGCTAATCGCTTTTGCTGTTTTAATGGTCTCCGATAAGTTTTGACCAAATAACCAGTTATCGGGCTTAGTACTTTGGAGTTGATCTCTCATATCTTTCTTTAAGGAAGATAGAATGAAATTCCTTCTGATAACCGAATCATTGTACTGTAGGTCACATAAAATTCGTTCTGAATCCATTAACATCTTTGTTAGTTCCGGGTCTGCATTATTAGAGGAAATAATTTTATTAATTCCTTGACTTATACAGGAGATGGCTGTAGACATCTGCTTTTGTCTTAGTTCGATATTTTTATCTCGTCTAATGGTCATATCGGTCATAGCCGCTTTTATTTCTGCATTCAATGCCGGGGCACTGATAAGTCTGCAGTTATCGGGTATCAAATACTTTTCAAGCAACTCCTTACGAAGTTCCTTAGCCATGCCATTAGTTGTACAGTGTTCTAACCTCACTGCTAAGTCCTTGTGGATTTCAGCTCCATATGCATTAGAAATAGTAGGATCTTCTCCTAATACTTCTAGTATCATGCTGTCCGGAATCGCCTCAACGAGTTCCGGCTCGACAGAAGGTATCTCAATAACTGCAGCGCTGGTGGATGGTTCCGCACTTGTAGTGGCTACGGCAGCGGCGGGGACGTCGGCATCGACGCATTCGATAGTGACATCTGCGGTGGCGTGCTCAACGCATGTACCTATATCCAGCTCAGTGCCTGCATCGAGCAGTTCGGCCACGTTATTGTCAGCTGTTTCGTATTCCTCACTATAAGCCGTACGTTCTCGTTCTGAAATCGACCGATTTCAGGTTAGACCAGAGTAGGTTCTGATCACATAACAAGAATTTACTGGGTGCTACAGGTCCTTAGGGAAGTACTCCCGCAAATCAAGTTAGGTGAAAACGAAAAACAGTGCATTCTTTACTTTAAATAAGCACATTATTATAGGTTAGAAAGATTTATCTGCTTTTTAGTTAGGAAACAGTCCTAGAATACTGTTCGCAAAGCTAATTAAATGGGTAGTGACAACTCCGATGAGAAGCACGCAAACCCAGCAGATACAAAAAAGCAATATAAAATATTATTTATGTAACCCAGTATGTCTGCTCATTAGTTAAGAAACAGTCCTAGCATACTGTTCGCAAAACTAATAAATGGGTAGTAACATCTCCGATGAGAAGCACGCAAACCCAGCAGATACAAAAAAGCAATATAAAATATTATTTATGTAACCCAGTATGTCTGCTCATTAGTTAAGAAACAGTCCTAGCATACTGTTCGCAAAACTAATAAATGGGTAGTAACATCTCCAATGAGAAGCACGCAAACCCAGCTGATGTAATTAAACATTATAAAATGTATGAGAGGGTAGACACATGATAAACATTACATCTATAATCCTTGAACTTAAGAAGAAAGCATTCTCGTATATTGCACCATAAAGTTGACAACTAAAAAACTGATCGAGATGCAAAAAATATATAGATTTTTACTAACCTTGCGAACGATCACCTGATGATCTGGAAGAACCACTCAAAGACCGGCTTCGATGTCGGCGACGTAACCGTTTCTCTAATTTTTTTATCTTTTTAAATAATTTCTCATAATTATCGTCACTTTTACGTTTAGGCATTTTATATTTTAGGCACTATAGGAATAAAAATAAATGAGTTTAAATACACTTCAACGGTGGGAAGACACGACGTGCGTTCGTGGCGAGCACTAAAAAGCGAATGACACGAATAAGCGAGCCTCCTACCAACATCCGAGATACTTTTAGTATATATATTTTTTTTTTACATATAAATATGGTTTATATATCTCTAAAATAAAGTGCGTGAATGGCGACCACTACGCGGTACTACAAGTATTATTTGCTAATCCCGAGGACGAAGCCTGAGTATAATACCTTCTAAAGCTAATTATTATAAAATCGAGATCTTAAAAATATGTTCTTTCTTTGGCATTTAATCATGGCCCAATTAAAGCATGAGATAAGTTTCCAAGTTGTATTATAACGATCGAATGCATTTTTTAAATCTAAGGAATGTAAGACAGAACGGCTACTGTGGTTTCGATAATCGACGCCTATCTTAGATAATATTTTTCCTTTTGATTTCCGCCTTTTTTCATCACCATGTCCAAACTCTAATGCAGGAACAAAAGCTTTTTTGTAACCAGTGCACCTCGGGGACGGACCGAGCGAGTCATTTACATAACTACCTTATTTTATTTAAGAGTAGTCTCGCTCTCACTTTGTTACCGACACGGATATCTTTATGCAGTTCCCATTTAGTATTTTTTTCTTCTTTTTTTATCCGATAGATTCGCGGCCAGTGTGTTCATGTGTGTCACTGTATTGTTCTAAGTAAGGCTACGTGCAGATTGACTGAATTATTTTGATGAGAATTTTACAATTTCTTAATTTATGGACAAAGATTTTTTCTTGTAAATTTTTGAAGCTTTCAAGAAATATTTTGGCTAAGCGAAATACCTACATAAAGAAACCTGCTACAAGTAGGAGCAACGAAATTACTACCTATAACGATTCATAATTAAATTCTAGTCTATGCTAGATTAATCAAAACTCTAGGATTATTATTATTATTTTGAAGAAGAAACACCTACGGTCGCTACAACCAGAGTTTTTGATTTTTAAACCTTGATAAAATTATTGGACCATCAAATAGTCACAGTCATGAGTTCATAGTTATTTAATACTCTCGTGTCCAACAATAGCTTTATTCATAATTAATAGTTTATGAAGATTGTTAAATAAAATATTTGCTTTTGCTGTTTGAACTGTTAATATTATAATGTTTTTAGTAGTTCAACCTCGGCATAAATATTAAAGAGGTCAAACGTGAATATAATTTAACAATAAAATATATTTCATTTGATTTTCATTCCAGTCCTAGTTCTTTACTCATTCACCAATAATGTAGATACTAACTAACAAACTATTTATTGTAATGGTATATGGACCCTATAGTTATAGTCTTTCTAAGTTCTACATATTATTATGTAGTTAAATAAAATTGTTGTCAGCTCCTTTTACTGTTCTCCCCTTTTCGAATTTCTTTTCGTTTCTTGACTTATAGTATCTATTAAATTGTTCTTCATGTTTATCGACAATTTTTTGTAAATTGTAACTATGTTCTGCTACGGAACAGTCTTCGTTTATAGTACTGTACTTACTATTGTTATAGTCTTTCTAAATTCTACATATTATTATGTCGTTAAATAAAATTGTTGTCAGCTCCTTTTCCTATTTAACCCTTTTCGAATTTCTTTTCGTTTCTTGTCCTATAGTATTAAATTGTTCTTCATGTTTATCGACGAATTTTTGTAAATTGCAACTATGTTCTGCTACGGAATAGTCTTCGTTTATAGTACTCTACTTACTGTACTCTGAAAGCTCAGTATTTATTGAGATCAATATTTATTGAAATTCAAAAACTTTAATTCGAGCGAAGACTTATTAAGGGTTAGTAACAATGTAAAAAAAAAGCGCGCGCAACATTCAAAAAAAAAAACCGCGCGCTTAAAAGCGACTAAGAACTTGCTTATTCTGTCAAATATTCAATCATCAATATTCACTTTCCAAAGCAACGTGACTACGGGAAGGTGCTGTTCTAAACTGAATAAACCTCAAGGCATAAATCCAACATTACAAAACCTATATGTAGTCCCGTCAGGGCTGTCAATTCAAATGAATGACTTGCTGATAATTTACTAGAGTAATAGTTACTTATCACCTGAATATTGGTTTACTTCCTCAATATTTCTAGACATGGCCCAGTGTAATTCAAGTGAGAATATGGCTGTCATACTTGAAGTCTCGTAAATATGCCTGTATAGAGTGTTGGATAACCTATGATGCTAACTGGAGCACTGGGAAAACGTTTTTGCAGGATAGACAATGTAAGTGCTCTACTGAACTAAGGTTATATTGAGCTGAATGGAATAGATATCTAGGACTTAAACAATGCCTTCTGCTCAGCTGATTTGTTAAAGTTTAAAAAATCTTTGATAACCATTTACTTTTGTTAAAACTATTATATTTAATCTATCAGAGGCATGGTGAACCCAATCCTTTCCGTAAATCTTTCGGTGCCGTTATTTTGGCATCTGCTTAGGGTTTAATATTAGTAATATAAGTCCACTGCAATATACAGTCTTTAGATACTTTGAAGTTTTCTAAATTCCTACATCCAACTAAAAATATTCCTTACATCGCAAAGTCCCAACCTCATCAAAACTCCGTCCACTACATCCCCGTCTACGCGACATAAAAGATTTGGTAGTCCAATTTCCATGTTTACAGGTGGTAACAGTGTCAAGTATTGTGACCGCGGCTTCATGCAACCTGTGCAATGTACCGAATCATTTGTAGCAGATGAAATGTAAATGCACACTCGTTACTCGGCGCCGCAGCGCGCTTCGTATTCATGAGTCCGGTGGAATGGAGCTAAGTGGTGAGAGGAAGCGGTTTTAGGAATTATTAAAATTAAAAATGTTTTTTATAGATTAAAAGATAATTTAATTTAATCATTTTAATGATTTGCCATTGTGTATGTTTCCTTAACGAAACCAAGGTAAAAAATTGCTAAAACACTCATTATTATCATAATTATGAGTATATTTTATGAGTAGTCTTTCCCGGGGCATATTATGCTTGGTCGAAAATGCTCGCGGCTCTCGTATCGGGGGCTGTCAGCTCGGGGGCTTTTCTGGATAAGCTGGAGCCTATCTCTTTTCTTCATGTTGACCTGAAATTTAAAAAAAAAAAAATTAATTATACCTACTCAAGTATGTTTTACACTTTCGTTTCCATCAAAACCCTATTCTAAAGTTTTTAGTGACAATTTAGTGCAATAAAAATATTCCCACAGCAATCGCTTCTCGCTTGTGACTTACACCTAGCTCCTGTCAGAGGGGTATGCGCACATTATCTTCAAATGTGTCAACAGCTCACGTTCTTTCTCGTTTACTAGGCACTATCCGTCTATTGTGAGTTTTTCGACTTGTTGTGCACTTTTTATGAAAGGTTAAACGTCGCTTATTTTTGTTTATTTATTATTTTATTTATTTAAACCACAATTATAACAATATTGTTATATCGCTACTCGTGTTTGCATAAATAAAATTATGTTTTTAAGAGACAAATGGCCAATCTAGAACATTTGAATCACGCAAGCTCCCATATAAAAACGGATTCTTTCTTATGGCAGTATTTTACTGTTTTTACTCAATATTTATATACTGATGTTTGAGAGTGACTTGTGGCTAACTAATAACAGACGCTCAGGTCGATGGATCAGGTTAAGCTACACTTGCTGCGGTTGGTCTGTGGATGGATGACCATCTGTACCTTCTACGATTGCCAAGGAAAGCACGTAAAGCCGTTGGTACCGGCTGACACTCGCGGATCTTTGACAGTCGTTACAATTCACCAGAAGCCCTAAAATCTGACATCCAGTCCTCCAAGGGTTATCGTATTACCGAGTAACTGGATTATAGTGGGCAGATAGGCCGTCAGTCCATATAAAATACTGGTATTTAGCTGCATCCGGTTAGTCTGGAAGCCGACCCGAACATAGTAATATAATTGGGAAAAGGCTAGGCAGATGATGCAGATCATGATTCAAATACTGATGTTATGGAAACTTCGTATCTTCAAATTTTTCGTATTTCTAGCTTAATTGGTGCCTTTATTATTATCCAACAACTATCTCCACAACCATCTCCACCACTAACCGTATTCAACCGGTCGTCCGCTCTGGTAGGACATTATTCCACTTTCCATTCCATTTTGCCTTGTCTGGTCATCAGCCGCGATCACCGGTATGATAAGAACTTGCTAAACATACATTTTTGTTATTAATAAAAGACGACTGCATGCATAATATACGACAAGAAACAATACTAAATAACTTGCTCATTACCACTGACTTCGATCCCAGCAACTCACAGTTGAGGGTCCCACAGACTGGCGCGACGCGACCCTAGTAGAATAATTTCTATGTAAACTTCATGGAAATTATTCTACCAGAATCGCGTCGCAAAGTCGCGTGGCGCCTGTCTGCGGGAGCTTTACCTGTTTACTTTATTTTTAATCCGCACCGAAGCCTTTCCGATTTAACAACGACATAACATGATTTATTTTAATAAAACCATCCCCATCGATATACAGTTGCGAAATTATAAAACAAAAATGGCCACGGGGTCCAATTCTCAAGTCAAAATTTATGCGTTCCATACAGCCGAGCGATGCATCTCCTTTCCGTGTCACCCGGGCTGGGTCCAATTAAGTTTAACTCACGACCTCGAATTGAGGCGGCGAAGTGAGCGATCGAAACCGTACACGGTGTGGACATGTGCATGGTGTAATTGAAATGGCGAAAATTGCAGATTTTCTATGGGGAAAAGTAGAGATTTAATTTAACGCTTTTAAGCGTCGTTCTCACACGTTCTGCTGTCTGGTTTCGGCACTAAATATTTACGAGTATATAATGAGAATAGTTATTGAGAATACATCAATTTTATTTTATTATAGCCATTAATGTCCCACTGCTGGACAAAGGCCTTTATACTTTCTTTCCACCTCTCTCTGTCCAGAGCTGCCAAGGGCAAACTTACGGCTCTCACTTAAGGGGCTCAAGGATTTAAGGATCAAGGATGGGGCCCCTTAAGGCCGAAGCCTGCCGGGTCAACGGGATTATCCGAAAGGGTTACCGTTGGCCCGGAACATAAAGGGCTAAGGAAGGAACACGGGTGGGTTTTAGTCAGTAAGAGTCTGACACTCCCTTCCGCTCCACCCAGAGCGGGAGGGGTCTTTTGTTGATTTCCCATCCTAAAAAAAAAGAAAAAAAAGGGGCTTACATGACCTAAAGCGCGGTTACTGTCGGGCTGCATAGAAAAGAAAAAGAAGCGCGATAACACAACGCTGGTAATTTATTGCAAAATATGAAGCAATTATTCAATTACAAAAAATCTATTGTTTGGAAAAATTAAAACATTACCTAGTATTTTAGTATGTTGCTTATAGAAGAATCTGACAAAAAATCAGAATAATTATATGTATATTAGTATAGTTTTTATTGTAAAAAGAAAGTTTTTAGAGGTATCTTCATGATTTTTTCCATCGTCTCAAATTAGTTGTTCAACAAGTGTGTTGATATATGATAGATAGTGATCTATCTAGCATATATTCTGAAGAATATCATACATTTTTCTGATTTTGTTTGCTGTAGTCGATCATATACTTTTATTGTTTCTAAAACTCGCATCTTTTTGTGTTTAGGTCCTGTAAGCCCCTTAATGGCAAACGACATCGCGGCTGGCCCAGACAGAGATGGCAGGATGAGCTGGCCTCTTTAATAAAGATTGTAAAAAAAGTTGTAAAAAAAAAAACTGATGGGTTACGGCAGGGCGGGCACACATTATACTGGGTATACTTCGTATCACCTGTAATGCGGACCGTAATGTGAGTCACCACATTTTTATCATACTTGAACAAAATAACAAACACAGCAAGTATATTATCACCTTTCAAGCAATTTTTGCGCCGTTAACTCAAGTAGCATGCGTATAATGATAAAAGCAAAATGATACAGTCTGTTTCACAGTAATTCTTTACTTAACTTCGACGCAGGTTTAAGACATTTGCGTTTTTTTTTTCAATCTACTTGTTGATCGATCTATTTCCGACTTAAAAGGCTCCGTCAAGTTTTTAATGAAATTCATAATTTCCTTATGTTTTTTGGCAGCAGATATGGACAAAACTATGTTTATATTTATCACTAATATCCTCATTTACGACAGATTACAACATATCATGGACATTTTTTACATCTTGCAGATTTGTACTAAAAGAGAGATATATTTTTGATCTACGGTCTAAAGGCTCCTACAAACAAGCGCGACACGCGATATAATCGCGCGCGACACAAAGGCACCGCTCGTTGCGCGACTTGCGGTGCCTTTGGGTGGCGCGCAATTTTATCGCGTGTCGCGCTTGTTTGAAGGAGCCTTAACGCACTGGTGCTGCTAAGCATTTTGGACTTAAAAAAACAATTGAAGATTTTCAGCGAGTCCATTATGAGAAACTAGTTTTCTACCCAAAAGCGGCTGCTAAAGCGCTTTTCTCATGGCCTCACCACGGCCTCAGTCAGAACTTCGTGCTAGAGAAAGCGGAAAGCGGGTCGCTGCTAGATCACCACTATTAGATTGTCATGCATGTTGGATGAGGTAATTAATTGTGACAGACCATTTTGCAGGAGTTCACTCACTTGGTGCAACTACGATTTATCGTAGGAAAAAATGGTAAACATCTTATTTGATTTTTTCTTTATGCTTGTTTTAGAATCTTTTGCATTTGTAAAGCTCTCTCAAAATAAATCAATGTCTGATAATGATTCTACGCACAATAATTCCTTTACCAACAATGTAAAGAAGACTGATAATTTTTCTGCATCTACAATGTAATATCCAAATCAAAAGTTAAGCCTGCACCCTTCAGCGGGAATGTCCGAAAGGGTTACCGCTGGCCGGGAACATAAAGGGCTAAGGAAGGAACACGGGTGGGTTTTAGTCAGTAAGAGTCTGACACTCCCTTCCGCTCCACCCAGAGCGGGAGGGGTCATTTGTTGATTTCCCATCCTGAAAAAAAATAAAAGCCTGCACCCTGATTGCGGAACATATTATCACATTCTGGATCATTTTGAAGTATATTGCTAATCCATTGCTTCATAAGTTTGAAAAATTTGTCTGCTCAGCGACGTAAATAACGCAATGAATGTTGTTTAACTGTCAAACTAAAAGCCATTGCTACTAATAGTGTGTTTGTGCAACTACCCCGTTAATTGTCGTTCTAAAACCAAAGCAAGAATATACATTGCGTACCACGAAAGATGAGACTTGACCCCGCCTCCCCCGCTCTTTCCGCCGCCCCTATGACGTCCGGTCCCGTCCCGCACTCAGACCTCATACCGCTAAAGATACCTAAAATCGTGTACTGCGCATGTCAAACCACGTGGTGTGTCAAGTCTCATCTTTCGTGGCACGCATTGTAATTATTTAAATATAATTCGCATTATTTTATTTCTCCATCTAAAAGCATACCATCCTTGAAATATTCGCTACCTCTTTATTCAAGATAACATTTTATTATGCCTCACATACATTATTAAACCGCTATATTTTAAGCTTACATTAGAGAAATAATGCCTAGCATACCACTAATTGTAAACCTACTTAGCCTGAAAGATATGCGTGATTGAATGCACAATGTATGTAGGTTATCGGCTACTAACCACTTATAAAACACAAAATGCTATTCTTAAAGGTATGCAGGTATACTACCATTTCGTGACTGCCACAGACGTTAATAGGTACATACCTACATACACATTAAAATTAATATTACAAGTTGGAACGAGCGTGAAAACGAGCTAAGTGGTGAAACTATCTGCGCAAATTCCCATGGTGTTAATGAATTCATATCGGATTCCTATGTGTTACCGACAGATGTGTGTGAAGACTTGTGTCAGTCTGATAATAATACAGAATAGTGAAGCGTGAAAACGTCATTATTAGAAACATCCATGGATAAAATTAGAAGCAGTGGTGGTCGTAGTGATAAAGAAATTGAACTAACGTCCAATTCAAAGTTGACAGCTGTAGTATTACACAATTTGCGTAATTGTATGTTTCTGTAAAAACGATATTCAATATATGGGAGGCGTGGTATGTAAATGTAAACTAAGGGTGAACGAGAATGTTAACGGCCGCCTTTACGGTTCGTTTACTGTATTTGTACCGGAGAAATAAAATTTTATTGATGTAAATAAGTAATGGAAATAATAACACAGCACTTTGATGTAGAATTAGCGTTCTCATTGCATTTTTAATGTTCTGTAAAGAGGGATCAGGAAATGAGAGATACCATTAAAATGTATCCTGATTCGAATGTATAAATTTTTGATAGCGATGGCTATATTTGATAAATTCATATTTTACTAAATACTTTGTATATTAGGGCCTTGTGATGTGGGGGAATGGGGATATTTCGAGCAAAATGTTTTGAGTATGAATGTAGATACAAGAAAAAAGAACGACCAAAAATATATAATTGAAGTTAAGAGCGTTTACGCCGTACGGCATTTCATACAAACTTTCAAGCCCTTATTTTTCGAAATGAATGAATCGATTTTAATGAAACTTCATACGCATAAGCAGGATACAAAGGTCTAAAAAGTTAGTAGAGAACATTTTCGAAAAATAGTGTTACAGCCAAATTAGACCGATTTTAAATTTTCCATAGAAACAGAGATTTCCATCTTTTTTTAAATAAGACATTTCGAAAATGTTCTCAACTTCACTTTACTATTGACAGTCCTCTGTCTTGGTGTTTTATTTGTTCTGAGATATACACAAAGTAAAGCGCTTGTCTGGGGTCGAACCTACGACCCAACTCGTAATTCGCGGCCGTCACCACTGCGCCACCACTGCTCTCCGTCTCTGTTGTTATTATTGCAATTGTTTAATACCCATAAAGCAGTATCTTCCTAAAATCCGTATTGCATTATAACACAGAAAGTGCGTTTTTTTTATAATGATGACAAAAAACTTCTTTATTTGTAACTAGCTTTTGCCCGCGGTTTCACTCGCGTTAATTTAAAATTTGACAAGCAATAACTCTAAACTCTAAAGTTTCTAATATAATTCAATCATGATTCGAAAGACACGTGGCGCCATCTATTATCATAATAACTGTAATGTTGTTTTCCTCGGGAACAGCACTTTTTTTCGGGATGAAAGGTATCTCATGTCCGTTTCTGTACATCTGACAATGTATATGCAAAATTTCAGGATTATCTGTTCAGTGGTTTAGGCGTGAAAAGGTAACAAACAAACAAACTTACTTTCGCATTTCTAATATTATATGTTAGGATTATCTGAGTGCTTCAGCTGTATTTGTTTTGCCTACGAATTTCTGTGACTTAATGTGTAAACTCAAGTAGTGAGGTTCTTGCTTATAATCAGCGAAAATACTAAGATAAAGAACACATGAAAATTTTCTTCGTAAACTGTTCTTTGTTATACTTTCTTCAGCTAATAAACAGTACCATAGCGACTGTAAAACAGTGAAGTTCCAACGCATTTTGTCCTGGAAATGGCGCTGGTGTCGCACTTCTCACTTTTACACATATTTTACTTTCTCTCACCCTCATTTGTTTTGGATGGTTATGCGAAAACTTTTTACTACTGAATTTTCTTAAAGAAAGTGCATACAAAAGGAGTGTGATGCTGATGAGTATAAGGTGAAAGTTCATCGCCTTTGTTGGAGTACAAGGAGCATTGTGTAAAGTCCTTTGTGATCAGGAACAAAAACGTCGAACAATGCTTCCTTCCCGATTGATTGATTAATTAGCTTAATTTCAGTAGCTCTTCTAGAATGTGTAATATTTAATGGCAGGAATTCTGTTCTTCTGAAGCAAGATTGTTTCATTTCTGTGTGAGTACCTACTTGGTTATTTCGTAGATATTAGGTGTATTGATATTACCTACGTTTTACTGTGCCCCTAGCCTATGTGTGAATTACACGTAATATAGGTTAGAAGTTGAATTTGTAATGTGGTAAGTGGTAATGTTCCTGACAAAACAATTGACAAAAGTATCAATAGAGTTTAATAATTCAGTACAATAAGTACATATTATTACTCTGTTCTAATCACAGATACAGATAGTCCTAGATAACGCAAGTTCACGATCTGTGTGAAAACCAAGCGTGCCATTTTTTGACTACCTACTATGAAATCACAAGCACTATTTAGGTAGTGATGGGAAAATCAAATCGATTCAAAGACCCCGCCGTGTGCGGCGCCCGTTTCGCCCCACCCGAGGGCCCTACCGCCAGCACTCACGCTCACCCAGCCAGCAGTACCTACTCAGGACTGAGCGCGAAAGTGGCGGCTTACGATTTTTGTAGGTAAGCTGGGCACGCGAAGTAGTTGCTCTAGCGTTATCTAGGTGTATCTATATCTGTGGTTCTAATTAAGTTTGTGTAATATGTATACCAAAACAATACAATAGATTATTTGACGAAGGTCAGTGGGTCGTCGGATTTTATGTCATTGCACTAATTTTTTTTTACCACCTTTTGTGTAACCGCATTTAGCATGCAGCCTATAATGTTCACACTGCTGGAAGACAGGCCTCCTCTCTTCGATAAAGAGTGGGCTATAATCTAGCACGAGGGACCAGTGCGGCTTTTTTTTTTCAGGATGGGAAATTATCAAATGACCCCTCCCGCGCTGGGTGGAGCGGAAGGGAGTGTCAGACTCTTACTGACTAAAACCCACCCGTGTTCCTTCCTTAGCCCTTTATGTTCTGGGCCAGCGGTAACCCTTTCGGACAATTCCGCTGACTGTCCAGTGCGGCTTGGTAGATGTCACATGTCTTCGAATTTTTGGTTCTAGGACACGCCGCACAATCGCATTTAAAGCAAACAAAATGACCTTGACTTTTTTGGCCTTTGGATATGCATCATATTTCTAGTGATTTTGTTGCTATTTAGAGAAATAAATAAACTTACACAACACAACAGGTTACATGCATACCACAACAAAACATTCACATTTAATTCAAAGATCACAATGGCACATTAATAACCACAGAGCAATTTGACGCAAGCCCGAGGCAAAACTACTTAGCCTATTTCCTTCACCTGATTCTTCCACCTTGCACAATATGTTTCCCAGTTGGCCCACTCTAACAGCAACATCATAAAGTATATCATTCATCATTAAAACCTCATAATATTTAAGACTCAATCTTCATATATAAACCCGAAACTTTACTTCCAAAAATTTCTAAATTCGATCGTCAACTGTTTCTGATCTCCAAAACCATTCTTCTTTTTAAATTAACCACAATGTGACGTCTATAACCATCAGCCTAATGGCGTGGAGTTTAAATGAAAACGCCTCTCCATAAGTGCCCCATTAATAAGCTAACTGGGATAAAATATCGCACGCTCTACAAAGTTTCCTTTGAAAATGTATTAATACGTATAAAAATTAATCGCATCTGACAGATAAGTCGATATGTCTATACGTCACAGCTCCTTAGGAAGGAATAGACCGCTATTTTAATTCGTTCTATCAAACGGAACGTTCGCACGTTATAAATAAAGCAGCGGACAGACTGTCGCGACGATTCCACTGGCAATATTTCACAGCCAGCTAACGCATCGGGTGTTCGTCTTACTTAGATTGTAAAATTGTGGATAGCCGTAGATTTTGTTCAATCTGGTTTTGATTGGTTGTTTTTGTGCTTTTAGCACAAAGTAAAGTAGAATAGGTTACGGAACCTTGTTCATTAATAAATACGTACATACAAAGACCTAGAAGTAGTGCTTAAAAAAATTCGGTAATTAGTGGTGAAAAGAGATGAAAATTCCATTGTTATTTGGTAAGCTTTGATTATACTATTGAGTCTGCTTAAAATGAATTCCCTGAAGAATGTGAAAAGAACAACAGATATTTTATGAATTGGTTGATCCATCTTACACTAACTTTTGGTCGGATCCGGGGATATAAGGCGAAACCTTTCCTATCCACTTATATCGATTCTACGGAAGCAAACGCATTGGGAGTCTTTTGATGATTCTGCTTATGAATATCGTGAGTGTACTACGTTGACAGCGTAGCGGGAATACGCGAAAATACGCGACCATCCGAACGAAGTCAACAAACATGTTCCTACTGATTACATTTGTATACGGTTATTCGGTTTCTACTTTATTTAGAGGGAAAATGTGGCGGAAATCTGTCACATGGATATAATTTTGGTGGAAGTGTCATTCGATCGCGGAGTATCAGTGATTTGTCTGTGATAGATAGTGTTTGTATTTGTCTGCTTTATCCTCCTTTTTCATATATTTTTTATTTATATATGCTTCACTTATAAAGTAAATGCTTTCTTGGCCAACCAGATCACGGTAAGCTGAACCACAAAGACACCTCACATACAGTATCATATTAGGTAGCGAAATTTCACAAACGTATTGGGTATCTAAACACGATAAAACAAAAAAGAAATTAATTGATGAATTTAAGGCGAAAGCGCCAGGGTAGCCCGCGAAATTCAATTTTTTTTAGGTTTTTTGGAATTTGCTGGTCAGTATTAAGTTGTACGTTGATTAATATATGAATCGCGGCCGTAAGAAATATCTGTTTACAGAATTATAATCATTAAAGTCATCAACACAACTCTCTAAGACCACGTAAGTCTCAAGAATAACTATTTCATGAAATCATCATTCTTTGGACTTACGTGGTCTTAGAGAGTTGTGTTGATGACTTTAATGATTATAATTCTGTAAACACATATTTCTTACGGCCGCGATTCATATATTAATCAACGTACAACTTAATGCTGACCAGCAAATTGCAAAAAACGTAAGAAAATTTGAATTTCGCGGGCTACCTTAGCGCTTCCACCTTAAGTTCTAGGATCAACGACAGCTAACTTTTTTTTTAAACCACGTAAAACAAAAAACACTCGTACTTCAAGTAACTACACTACCAACAGCCTTTAAAAAAAAAACAAAAATCATCAAATCTTTTTTTTTTTTATCGTGTTTATATACCCATAACTTCTGTGGAGTTTTGCTAGCTAATTTAATTTGATCCTGTATATCAATATTCATTAATCATGTAACTAAACTAAAAAAGACAGATATTATAAATAGTTCATAGGTAAATGGGTAAACAGGATTTTTTTTTCCGGATGGGAAATCATCAAATGAAGGGGTCATTTAATCATAGGGGGTGAAAATAGTTGCAGTCAAACATTTTCATTATAGCTTGCAGAGTAAGCAAGCTGAAATGGCAGTGGGCTGGATCTATTTGTCGAAGGACCGATGGCCGGTGGAGCAGAGGAGTCCTGGAGAGGAGACCGCGTATCGGCAAGCGTAGTGTGGGACGCTTTTTTTTATTCAGGATGGGAAATCATCAAATGACCCCTCCCGCTCTGGGTGGAGCTGAAGGGAGTGTCAGACTCTTACTGACTAAAACCCACCCGTGTTCTTTCCTTAGCCCTTTATGTTCCGGGCCAGCGGTAACCCTTTCGGACAATCCCGCTGACCTGGGTAAACAGGATTAAAGTAATAATGTGACTAAAAGCTGATTTTTACTAGTCAGATATGTATGTAACTCTAAAGATAAATATGAGAGGGCGGCCTATTTTCTATACAAAAGCTGCTAAAGGCTCCTTCAAACAGGCGCGACACGACACGCGACACAAAGGCACCGCAAGTCGTGCAACGAGCGGTGCCTTTGTGTCGAGCGCGATTATATCGCGTGTCGCGCCTGTTTTTAGAACCCTTAAAACGCAATATTTATTTCTGACACAAAAGATATCAGCCTATTGAAAAATCAGCCTTAAGAGTTAAAAAAAACTTATTTATTATTTAAAAGATTCGATTCCAACTCACTATCACTCTAAATTACGCATGTATAGGTACTCCCTACTTACTGCTACCTATAATCGACAAAATAAAACCTCAGAGCAAATTGTCGCCGGTAACAAGATGTCGGAGAGGCTGCGGTTACGAGATAATGTTTTGTGGTCTCGATGATGGCCCGACATCAAACTAGGTGTAGGTAGGTGCTGTGACCTGAGAGCAATATTGTAGTTTGGCTTTACATTATGGAAGTAATCTACTGTGTAGGATTAAGGGGGGGGGGGGGATTAAATAAGGAATGTCTTGGTGGATGGTGGGTTATTAGCAACATTGTTGCTTATTTGCCTAGCAGTAAAACACGGCAATAATTTGATTAGCTGGCTTTGTCTTAATACGGGCTGATTTGACCAAAGTCAGATATATTTTATCTCTAGAATAAAATTGACGTCTGACTTAAGAGCGTTTACTCAGTACGGCATTTCATACAAACTTTCAAGCTGTTATTTTTCGAAATGAATGAACCGATTTTAAATTCGAAATGTCTTATTTAAAAAAAGATAACTGGAAATCTCTGTTTTTATGGAAAATTTAAAATCGGTCTAATTTGGCTGTAACACTATTTTTCGAAAATGTTCTTAACTAACTCTTTAGACCTTTGTATCCTGCTTATATGCGTGTGAAGTTTCATTAAAATCGGTTCATTCATTTCGAAAAATAAGGCTTTGAAAGTTTGTATGAAATGCCGTACGGCGTAAGCGCTCTTAATAATTCAAAATTGATTCTCAGGATAATTGATATTTTATTTCCATTCAATATCCTTCTGAAAAATAATTAATGAAATTCACGTGATTCACAATATCACAGAATAAATAATTAAAAGTTCACTGAAATCATTTTTATTTCGTTCATCATAAATTAATATTTTAGGTACCTACTCCGTTTTTATGACAAACATAATCTAAAAGACTCGAAGTGCTAGTAACAAATTACTTACAAGTTTAAAACCAAGTCTTAAAATAATAATATGTACAAGTTATAATAAAAAGGGAAAGGTTGAAATTCATAGAGCATCATCATAAATTAAAATAAATATTGATAACTATTTGAAACATCCTTTCATTATGACAGCAAAAAGCCAATGCTTTTTGATAACCAAATAACCTTTAAGACCTATTACAAAAATAAACTTAATAACACCAAAACTTATTTAGGTACTCGAACAGGCGTCTCGTGGTCACTTACCACTACGCTACCGTTTACAAAATGTCATTCTACCCACAAAACGAAATTATTTCACAATGCTCCACGATTATTGAAAATATAAAATTGAGATAATGTAATTATTAAAGGGGAACTTAATTCCATGTTGGCGAGGTAAAGCATTAAGTTGAAATTGTGTGTGGTTAATTATTTGCTGGCATTAAAACAAACAGGCCGTCGACAAAATGGCGCTGATAATTGCGGCGTATCAAGAATGTGCGGCCGAAGTGTTTTTGTGCTACAATTTTATTTATTGGACTTTTCTTTTTTTAATGTGCAGGTAAATTGAATTATTAAGACGCACACGTCTTCTTAAGGCTCCTTCAAACAGGCACGACACGCGATAAAATCGCGCGCGACACAAAGGCACCGCTGGTTGCGCGACTTGCGGTGCCTTTGTGTCGCGCGCGATTTTATCGCGTGTCGTGCCACCACGACCACGAGGCCTTACTCAGCCCATGAAAATAGCAGTGCGATTCTGTAACCATCTCACCGTGAAAACTTAGGTGAAGTGAGCGTGGAGTGAGCTGTCAATAGTGTCAATTCCTAGCAAACTTTTTCACGGTGAGATTTTTCAGAATCGATCGGCTGGTCGAGTATCTGCGGTAGAATATATTTACCTACATTATCATTATAGTGCTTCTTCTCCAATTCAATCATGCCGAGGAACATGAATCAAAACAACGCATGGCACTGTTAATTTTCTTTTAACCCTTCATGTGTTTTGTTTAACTACAGTACTATGTGTTTGGTCTTACGTAACAACTATTGGTCCTAGCGACCTGTAACGCAGGTTTTTCTTAAAACCTACACCAGAACCCCAGTCTCTTAAATGGTGAAATATAGTCTAAGTATTAGCCAAAAACATTTTTAATTTTTTTAATTTCAAAAAACAAATTTTATTTATTTATTTAATTTCAGACTCAAATTTCTTTCATTCACTTAATATACCTTTAGTTTACCTTGAAGTAACTTGGAAAATTAAAGTTTTCAACTTATTTTTTACGACGCCGTTGAATAAAATCTAACGCTAAACGTAGAGAAGCTTTTACTTGAGTTGAACAACTTTACGGTTTGTCATAAGTTTTTATTTACTCACAAACTTACTTTTCGCTTATAAGTAAGGTAATAAAAATTCACAAGAGTGGCGTTGAGGAATTTTTTAAAACCACCTGAAGGGCTGTTACATATTTTATGGTGTTTTAAACGATATGGGCCAGAGAATATTTGTAGTTATCTTTTAAATCACGCTTTTAAAATCGTTAATGGTACATCGTAACGTATCGTATCTTGATATCTTAGTCGTTTACTCTCAGTTAAGTTTATTAAGAAATTCTCTTCTATTTTTCATAAATATATATTATTATTTTTTTTTTATATGTTTTTCGCACAGCAAAAGAGTGGAACTCTCTACCTACGTTTGTGTTTCCGAGTGCATACAACCCGAATCTCTTCAAAGTAAGAGCGAACAGGCTTCTTCTGGGTGAGCTTACTTCATCGTAGACTTTGTCTCTGTCATCTCTGACCTAGACTAGAGTCAAGAGCAAGCCCATTTCAAATAAAAAAAAAAATATCTTACTCCACTGTCACTATATTTTTACCTTTGCTAGTGTACTTTGCTCGTTACATTCCACGTAAAAACAAAATGTGAAACGCTGGAATAAGTTGAGTGAAGAATTGTGGTCAGTACGTGGCATCGCTGCCTGCCTTTTGGGCACTTTTCCCACTAATAGCCATACGGACGAATTTTTTATGCCCCATGATTTTTTCCTTTATATACGCCAATACTGGTATTCAGCTGCATCTGGTTAAACTGGAAGTCGACCCCAACATAGTTGGGAAAAGGCTAGGCAGATGATGATGATACTTGTACAGACGCCAAGCACATCAAGCTGCCCGAAACTGTCAAAATTTCCCAATCAACCTTGAATCTTATACTTTAGCGATAAAGTGGAAAATTTATTAAAGAAATTTGACAGATTGTAGTAGCTTGATATGCTGGCGTCTGTACATAATCACAGTAATATTATAAGAGCGAAAGTTTGTGAGCGTGTGTGTGTGTTTATATGTTTGTTACTTCTTCACGCTCAAACGGCTGGACCAATTTTGATAAAATTTTATATGGAGGTAGCTGACACCCTGGATTAACATATAGGGTACTTTTTATCCCGATATTCCCACGGGATCGATACTTATGCGGGTGAAACCGCGGGGCGCAGCTAATAATATATATTAGTGTTAGATTGTATTAAAAAAATCTTTATAAACGGTCAGAATAATCTTAATACTTTGGAAGATGTAAAGAAAGTATATTTCTTATTATTTGATTAAATTCTCTTTGGTCAGTAACACCAAAGAGTTTATTACGATAGTTACAACTATCGTAATCGTGTGCAGAGAGAAATTTCAAGATGACATAGCAGATTGGAAAATAGATTTATTTGTTGTTAAATATTTTAATTAATTATTTTATCATAACAAGAATCAACTGGTGTAATAAAACGCTTAAAATGTCGTTTCTTTAATTACAGCAACACATTTTGGTTTTATTGTTATACCTACGATACGAAAACAAATATCTTATAATAATAAAATTATGAATTAAGTACAGGATGAAAAAAACTGCTCACCTGTTTGTTGTAGCTATATTTTTCTTTTCCTTCCAGTACACAGCGGAGATGAATTTATTTCAGTGTGTATGCTAATTACTTCTGAACACATACCAAACGTGTCGTTCACAATTTTATGACTTGCATATTATCATAAAGTACCCAACAGCGGGGCCTTTTATTAATGAAACGGCTATATAGATAATAACATAACATTTTATTGTTTATTTTATTGTATAATTTGCTTTCTCGCGACATATAAACGACAGTCAAATTTTTATGTCAGTGTAAATATTTGTTATTTCTAACAGAGAAATTCTATTTAACTTCTTGCATTAATACAATTATTTTGTGGTGAAAAGATTTATGTCTAAAATGATTGGTTTTTTTACGGTATTCGTAAATTTAATAATATTATAATTTATGCCATATTCACAAGTTTATGGAAATGTGGAATTATTTTGATAGACAACATAAAGGTTCGTATAAATAAATATTTTATGTTAACTGCCCGGTGCTTGCGTAATAAATATGTGATCGTTTAACTGAAGACAACATTAATGTTTTCGGTGAAAAATAGGCGTCTCTATCTGATTCGTGTGTCAATACAGTTTGTGGGCTTACCACAAAAGTGAAAAACCCGCATTCTCATTCGAATATGTTAAAGTTAAAAGAACAATCGATAATGATGATGATTCATCTCTGGTTCGTAATTAACAAAATCTAAAAACTTTTTCCGATTGACAACGTACCAAATGCTTAAATTACAAACTCACTCCACAAAGAAAAATCAGAACGCAACCATCACCTACAAAATAAGCTGTAAGCCTCAGCCAAGATTAATTTCTCAGGCGATTTTAAATAACTCAACGCAATGTGGAGGATAGCGGACGACTTTATTTTTCTTTTTTATTCCTTTAGTGTGCAATGTAAATAGCTCGCGATGCGTCCAACCGGCCAGGTGCAATTGCCCGCAATTTGTGTCAGTAAGATGGAGTCGCAATTACTATGTCTCGACAAAGAAAAATTGATTTTTCAGTGTTGGTTTTAAGGTGGTCCTAGATTATTTTGTGCCAATAAAGGCTTAAAGAATAATTATGTCTAGGAATCACTTAGGTGATACTCGGAATTATCGATTGGTTTATTGCTTGCTGTTGTCGCTATAAAATGTCTACCATGGCATTTATAATGTCATTTATTGAACTGGAATTAGCTTTTATTGAATAAAAATAAGACATGAGGCAATTTAAGGAGCAAAGAAACTGAAACAAACCTTTTATTTTTCGAATTCAGACTGTTTTTAAGAATGAGGCTAGAGTTGGCTTTTGGTTGTCTAGTGTATTTATAAAAGCTCACACAAATTGTTCGCTCGAAAACAAAAAAGAAACTTTACTAAATGACAAATGTGGAACACTCAGACATTTGGGCACACACCCAAAAATTGGCTACAACCGGCAATTGTTTTTAAGAGAAAACGGTATTACAGAATCGAAGCTCACCCAAAACATTTGAAGTTAAAGAATGCTCATAAGATTCAAGTTCCATCGAACCATTTAAACTTTAGCCTTTGATACCTCAAGTGCATTTCCAAAGGGTTATGCAAAGGCATTTTACATACAGCTTGCCCAATATATCTTGACACTTAACGCCGCAGTTGCTTGCAAAGAGAAATGTCGACAATATGTCAAACTCGGAACATTTAAATTTAGTTCCATAATTCGCCGTCTGTCAAGATATACTGGCCAGGCTGTATGGCACTTGTAATTGGATAGGCCCTTCAGACGCTCGACCGACAGATGGCATGTTCAAATTAAATTAACAAGGGTATGCGAGACCCGGAGCCTTCGAGACCCACGACGCGTGTATTCTTCAATGAAGATTTTTTGTTGCCTTTAATAGGGTCAAGTGAAATATTTCATAGATGGATAACAAGTTTAATGGCAAAAAAACCCTATATGTAGGTACATTTTTTTCCAGTATGTTCTCCCTATTTCTGAAAAAAAAAAACAACTGTTCGGGAACAGTCTTTGAGACAAACCCGTTATTTCATTCCGGCAATACACTATGAAAGGTCACAGGAACCTACGGGGTTATTGCGTTACACACGCTAAAATGGCAATGCCTTTAATTTTGACAGTTCAACAATATTCATTGCGTTATATACATTATTGAGCAGACGATTACATTGAATATATGAAGCAATGGATTAGCAATTTCTTTCAAAATCTTTCTGATTGAAAGTGTGTTGCACCATTTGGGTGATGATGAAACATCTTATTTACCTATATATAGAAGGAAACCGTCCAAACCCTGATTTTATTTTCGTTTGTAATAATCCTGTGTGAGTCCTAATAAATACTTTTTCTTTATTTCTATTTAAACAGACCATAATTTAAGAAACATTTACTAATATTGTCTTTATTTGCATACCGCAAACAGCAACAAGCATACAGCCTTAAAGGTTGCAGTAAAGTGCACATGTTACTAACCCTTCCATACAAATGGCACACATGATAAAAACATAGTAATTAGTCGGTACTGCGAATGCAAATTAAACGTAGTACAGACGCCATCAAGCTACTACAATCTGTCAAACTTTAATAGATTTTCAACTTTATCGCTACAGCTTAAGGTTCAAAGTTGATTGAGAAAATTTGACAGTTTCAGGTAGCTTGGTGTACTGGCGTCTGTACGTGGAATGCACCCGCGGTCCATAATGGTAATATTGAGGTAAGGACGTGTTTAAAGGTTAGTAAACAGGCTACTGTAGGCACTACCAACTTAAAAATATATTAAAATAGTTCACCAAAAGAGGTTCCTACATTAACAGGACCTCCACGTTTAATGATGTATACGTAGCTCGCTTATGTGTAGTTGTATCGTAGCGTATGTATAAACTTAAACGAAGCAAAAGGAAGATGTAAGAATCGAAGCAGGTGGTGTTCTGTAGTATGTGTACGTAGTTCCAAGGATCCTTTCAGGGATACCCCTTAACAGTCTCCCCAGAGATGACTCTAGCAGGCGTTGTACAGAGGGGGTTTCGGATCTGTCTTTGAGAGATAACTTAAAATGTGCTGATGGTGACCACCAGGGTGGTTTTAGTCTGATAAAAATCCCATACTCCCTGGTCTTATCCCAAAGGCCCGGGCGCCTTTTGAAGTATTCAACTGAAAGAAAAAATTAAAAAAAGGTTCAATGATCATATGCAGTCAGCTTCGCCACTAACTTTACTTATTGACTATACTTCTTACCACGGCGTTACCTTTTCTCTACTAAAGCCATCATGACAGATGAAGAAAAACTAAACTATAGGCCGACCGCTTAACTGAGGCGTTGCCTGAGGTAGCAGCGCGGTGCGGGAGGGGTGACGTGATGCGAGAGCTCAGTGATTCGTCAACTTGTGACAACTATCACCCCTCCCGCACCGCGCAGCTACCTCAGGCAACGTCTCAGTTAAGCGGGAAACGTTTTGAGGTTATTGCGGTTGGCAGTGCACGCGCTATCTATCGGCTATTTTCATGTGCCTGAACACGAGGCGTATCTAATGATAATTTGGGTACATATGATTTAAGGATAAAATAATAGTATAACGTTATAATAATTATGTATAGTATCTATATTAGTAGACGCCTTAAGGGTATATTTTTAAAGATCCATCAAATAAATATCCCGTAATATTGGTAAGGACCTAAATAATTTTCTTGGTTATGCTTATATCATTTAATTGTTTCACCGTTTCCCACCACATCGTATCATAGCCAATTAGAGTTTAATTAAAACGGGTACATCAAGTATCACATACCTGCCACATTTACGATCTGTAATGCATATTAAGTGAACTTTTACAGTATTTAATTTCATACAATACATTTTAAAACTCCATTACAAAATTTTACAGAGGGCAATTTTGCCACAGTAAACAATATGGGCCATATTATAATTGTCGGAAGAGTATATAGATATATTAAGTATATACTGAGGTAATATATTAAATTAATGCAACCCATGTCGAACGGCTGAGCAATAACGTCATAAATGGTAGTTAAAATTACAGCTGTTTATGTATTAAAGTTTATATAAGGGTGAAACAATGTTGTGATGTCGTGTGTGGTCCAATCCCTGTAACTCCTTTGTTCAGCCAATGGTATTTTAGTGTGCTAATAAGACTGTATAACTGTATACCTCCTACCGTAATTTGTATTTGTACGTAAGAGTTAATATCGTGGAGTTAAAACAACAGCAAAATACATTTTATAAGGAACAAGACTCCTATTAAATTGCCCTGTTAGTTTCGTAATAATTATTGTTAGCTTGTAATTCTACTTCAATTCCTAAAAGATAAACAGACAAATTATAGGCTTCCAGTCTCAGCGTATCGATGGCAAAAAGTTCAAACATCTTTGGCCCAAAATTCAGCTGCGTGAACTTCGCTCACGGACGCAGTAAGGAGATTATCAAGTGCACAGGTCCCATGACGCTAACAGGTATATGATTGAGGAATTTGAAATATCAAAGATTCTGCACATAATTACTGACCATTGTCTGTGGGGAGGTGCCGCATACGCACTTGAAATCTGAACCGTCCGTGAACCTCATCTGTGGAGATTGTCTTCGCTCCGGCCGACTTTTCAAAATAAATAAACATTGTAACAAACTCACTGCCTTCCAACCTGAAAAGGCTTTGGTCCCCCATACAACGAAGAATATAACTCCTAGGCCTGTACTGTATACTACTAACAAAACCTATGTGAATTGATAGGGTCTATTTGTAGCTAAGACCACACAGCACGAACCAAAGCACACACCCGTCATGTTACAATTCAAAACAGAAAATATTCGCCATAAAATCTCCATACACGATTGCAAGACTTGCCACACAGTGTACCTACAATTTACATACGCTTGTATCAAATATTTATGACAATCGAAACACAATGAAAAGAAAATTAAACAAGTACAGAACGTGAATTATCAGCGTTATCTTGTCAACTATCAGACCTGATGTCGATTTGTTTCATCGTCGGTTCATTTGCACGGAGCTGCAGTAAATTCTCGTTTGCGGCAGCCCTGTGACACTTTTATGATAGTGTTCGATATAAAGAGGATAAAAGCCTATTTATACAACAACGGTCTTTAGGGAGGGCCAAATCTTCATATCGCTACTGGAATACGCTAAAAATTACAATGAATGGGACAAATGGTTTTGTTTGGTTGACCCTTGTTTTGTTTTGTTTTGGAGTGAAGAGAAGTTGATAATATTTTGACGGTTTTTTTTTATTTGATATGGGTTTGCTCTTGACTCTAGTCTAGGTCAGAGATGACAGAGACAAAGTCTACGATGGAGTGAGCTCACCCAGAAGAAGCCTGTTCACTCTTACTTTGAAGAGATTCGGGTATTTCCTTTTTGATACTGTTATAATATTTTTTGCATGATATAATACAAATATTATTATGGTATCATGCACCGGGCACGGGACTTTTCTTACCACAATAATACTACAAAATTATCTTCCATCTTATTAAGATACTGATTTTATAAGTTATCTTTCCATACTTTTTTCTAGACCCTGCTCATTTTCACAACATTTGGGTTTTAGGAACCGTTAGAATTGAGACCGATCCTCCTTTTAAATTCACCAGGAATTTTAATACCACAAAATAACTCTTACATATTACAAATATTCCAACAACTACAATTTCCATAGTTAATCTCAATACGCAAAAATATGTGAGTAAGAATTTTTATATGAAATGTTTGTCTTCCCTTCGTTCCCATAAACGGTCATCTAAGAAGGAATTTCACAGAGCCCCTGGCTATAATAACAAAGTGATTTCTTGTGGTAACAAGAACGGCTATAAATTCTGCTGTATTGATTCATGTGATTATTAATTGTCCAGTATAATGGGTCCAGTATATTTTTTTAGGACAGCCATTACAGGGTAAACCTCGGCTAGCTTGATAAAATTGTTTGTGACAATGTTGCCTTAATTTAATGTATCACTTTATGTAAACGATGTTTTTGATTTATGTCCATCTAGGACGTTTTTATTGGGTCTGCTGGCTGATATCAAACTTTATAGGAAAAAAAAATACTAGTTATTTTTTTGCGGATCAATGCTCGTGTTCTTCTCTTTACAAAAAGAGGCATTTACCCTGCATTCGGTTATCATGGCTAGTATTATTATCTCATATATATATCTCATATATATAGTTATATATATTGCTCAGTATAATCAGCCTATAATGTTGAAACTGTCAGGATACAGGACTCTTCTCTTCGAGAGGGAGTGGGCTATAATCTACCACGCGGGCCCAGTGCGGTTTGATGTCACATCTACGTGACATGTGTTCGAACTTTTTGGTTCTAGGACAAGCCGACTTCCGCACGATATTTTCCTTCACCGTTTTGAGAGTAATGGTAATTAAATTATTTCCACAAAGTAAAGCGCCTGTCTGGGTTCGAACCCACGACCTACTCTCTCTCCTGACCTATTCTCTCCCATGACAAGTCGTAAGTCATTACCACTGGGTCACCACTGCTCTCTTATTATTACTACATACCAGTTTGTTACATGACCTAAAGCGTGGTCACTGTTGGACTGCATAGAAAACAAAGCGATGCGCGATGACACAACACTGGTAATTTATTGCAAAAGATGAAGCAATTATTTAATTACAAAAAATCTATTGTTTGGACTAAAAAATTAAAACTCTAGTGCTTTAGTATGTTGCTTGTAGAATAATCTGACAAAAAATCAGAATGATTGTATGTATATTAGTATGGTTTTCATTGTAAAAAGAAAGTTTTTAGAGGTATCTCCATGATTTTTTTCTATCATATCAAATTTGTTGTATTGTGTTTTCAACACAGTTCCTACCTACCATATATTCTGAAAAATATCATATATTTTTCTGATTTTGTTTACTGTAGTTGATCATATACTTTTATTATTTCTATAACTTGCGTTTTTTGTGTTTAGGTCCTGCGGTGCTATTTTGTAAAAATCTCACCGTGTAAACTTAGGTGAAGTGAGCGTGGAGTGAGCTGTCAATAGTACCAATTCCTAGAAAAAATAAACTTACTTCACCTAAGTTTTCACGGTGAGATTTTTACAGAATCGACCGGCTGTAAGCCCCTTAACGTTAGCGATGACAGAAACGTTCTATTCAAACCAGGAATACTTTGTTCCGTTAACCCTGTAACAAAGCCCAATTAATCCACAGAAATTCCAACATCTAAGTAACAACCAATCCGCAATCAAGATGTTATCACCATTACACCGGGCGCACATCAACAATACCACCGAAAGTAAAGTCCATCCACTTAAATAGTGACGCGCTTTGAAAACTACCGCGAGGCTTGTGTCTCCGAGCGTGACTGTAGGTACGTCCACAGACATAAAGTCAGGTAAATTAATTGTAAACTAAATTGACTGCCTGACAATTAAAATTACCTGCATATTAAAATAATAAATATCATTCTTTGACAGTAGTATGAAATGTCTACTACACCATAATTTCACGTATGTGTGACAGTTTTGTAAACAATTTATTTTCCTGAATTTACAAGTGTACATCTGCAGAAATGTTATCAACTTATCTTTACATGAAAGTGAATAGTTAATTCTTGTGTTTAATACTTATACTTCATTAAATTCCTGCGTACAATTTTGGTGCAGCGTCAATTTTTAAGCGGATAGACTGTACACAAAGTTCACGAGCCCACTCAATCTCCGACCTCGATTACAACACACAATGACACGTGCAGAAGCACCTCATACATTGATTATTTTCTTAACAAAAAGGTGCGTAACTACTATAATTGAGTGGTAATGCAATTTCGCCAGTAGCAACATCTCGGCTCATGAACGAACTGCCAATCAACTTTGATGAATGGTCGCTTTTAACGAATTTGTTGTAATCTTAATTGTGGTTTCTTGTTAGTGATTTCATGTAGGGTTGCGTGTGCAAACGGTTTTATTATTTTAAATGTTTCTGGAATTTAAAGGTTGTGTGTGATTAGTTCACTCGTTATTTTTTTTTTTTAATTGTGTACCCAAAGAGGTTGCGGATTGCCTGTGTTCATTACTACACAGGTATACATAATTATTCATTTTTTTCATCTTGGATTGTATTTTATACTTGATTGTACAGTATGGCAGAGACATCGACGCTTAACCTTTTCAACCATGGATTCCGATCATGATTCTGAACCAGGGGCTTTGAACTTTTTAGTTAGGTATTAAAAATAAAATTTGATTAATTTGAATCGACGAAAAATTTCTACACTAGAGAGTCTAGAATCAAGTGCTAAATTCTTAATTTTGGTTTGCACGTCGATGTCCCTGCGACCCTGTAAAAACATTTCTTGCTTTTGCATAATTATTAAGATCAGTAAACACGCTAATCAGCAAAGTGGCAACCCTGCCACTTAACCTACGAGCACTTATGCAAAGGGATCATTGACACCTACTACCAATTAAAATCTTAAAACCAACAAAAGAGAACACAATTGAACTTATCATATAAAATGATTTATTAAAGAACTGTAGAGTGAATGTGAAAAGAAATACTGCTTGTTCGCACAAAAGAATTTACAATTTAGTGAACCTGCAGTGCGATTCTGTAACCATCTCACCGTGAAAACTTAGGTGAAGTGAGTGTGGAGTGAGCTGTCAATAGTGTCAAAGTCCTAGCAAAAACAAACTCACTTCACCTAAATTTTCACGGTGAGTGAGATTTTTACAGAAGCGACCGGCTGGTTACTTACTCCCAATGGTAACGGCCGCTACTTACGAATTTTAGGTCGTGGGTTCGAACCCATGTAGGCTCAGGCACTTTATGTAAATTATTTCGTCACCTCTGCTCTCAAAACGAAAAAAAAGAAAAAACATCGTGGGAAAACCGGCATGTCCTAGAACCAAAATATCGAAGACATGTTACATTGTACCAATCTGCACTGGGTCTGCGTGGTGGATTACGGCCCACTCCCTCTCACAGAGAGCAGGCAAAAATTAATACATTATTTAAAAGTGACGATTCGCACTTTTCAAGTGAGTAAATTCGTGCGAATCGACTAATAAGCCTCGAAAATTCATAAAAATGTTTGCAGTAACAAGCGATCGAAGAGCACTACCACAGCACACCTTATTTAAGGCTAATGGCCGATTCTTATAATTTACATACCGTTATTAGTAAATTAAGACTTTTGTATCTTTACCAAAAATGAAGCAAATACCTCACAGCTTTAGACCCGCCCATATGGAAGTAACTATGACAGACAAAATTAGCTTACGAATATTTTTATATATATTATAGGTATACTCAATTACTCAGTTTGGCAAAAAAAAATGCTACTATAGGTAAGCAAAACGATTCGTTTTTGTTCATAGGAACCAAGCATAAGGTGCTATAGGATAGCTGAACACTGAATTGCACATCATACATTGCAATTTGAAAAGCATCGCAAATAAAACGAAGCTGGCAGGATTCAAACTCAAGTTTATACTCATCAACGAATAACCGGCCATTTTGTCCGTAGCCAAAAGTATTCCCATACCAACAAGGAAAGCCCTAACCATAAAATTATACATCTCGTGATTACACCAAAATACCGTTTACGTGTCCAACAATTACTCGTTGAATATTTCCTACATTAATTCTTTATCGAGCCATTCCGCTAATAAGTATAATGCATTTGCATGTCTCAGTTGATCGCCTGCATCTGTTATCTTCGTTCTCCTTAATCGTCAGTTTCCGAAGGCTTGCAAAACAAACATACGGACAGTAATGATCCTCCGAGGAGGCCGAGTAATATCTGTAGCGAGTGATGCGATTTATATTATCGTTTGTGTAATAACTATCGATTTTTTATCGATGTGGCCGGAACTCTTGATAATTATCTAGTACTAGCTGCCCCGGCGAACTTCGTACTGCCCCCCCCCCCCGCGCCAGCCGCTCTGCCCCCACTTTTTAAATCTCTGTTATCTTCTAAGAAATTCATTTTAATGACATGTTGTACAGGGCATTTTTCATCTACATGTAATACACAACGTATCAAATGTATTTAATTGGATAATTAATAATACTGTATTGTGTAAAATAGCTTGGTAAATAACCCATATTTTTTTGTAATAATATGTCAAAAATAAAAATAGTTACTGAGGGTTATCCTTATGAGATAAACATATATCATCGCGGACTTTTTTATCGATCTTTTTAAGATATACAATTCTGTTGTAACATTAATTTGATCTATCTCGTAAGATTTAGCCAGCGTTTGCAATGTACGCCCACAAAAATATGTTTGTTACGACATCACATTAAAATTCTTTGATTTTTCGGGTTTCTCTACTAAAATATGCATGTATTATACTTATAAACCTTCCTCTTGATTCACTCTATCTATTGCCGAAAACTGCATTAAAATCCGTTGCGGAGCTTAAAAGATCTCTGCTTAGAGACAGCGGGAGCGACTTTGTTTTATACTATGTAAAGATGATATATGTAATTGGATTCCTAAATGATAAATTGTTACTACGATCGACGTATCCGACTAACGATGAATTAATTAATATTAATTAATCATTAACAGAAATTTGACAATATGTCAAACCTTAATTAATTGAACGTCAACTAGGATTGACCGCTGGTCAGAGCAATTTCGGTCAAATAATTCTATACAAAACAACTTCGCTAACATTACGCTTCTAATTACAGAATTTGTGTTCGAAATGGTAATTTAGAAGTACAATAACAACCATTGATTGAATCGCAATCTCGATTCAATCATTTCTTTATCGATAAGTTAATCGATATTTAAACAGCACTAGTCACGAGTAAAACGCCCAGAAGGGATTTTTTACCCGTCTATAGTAGTGGAGATGTTATTTGTATTAATTAAAATGTAAATCTAGACACGGGTTTAATATAGTGAGGCGGTAAAATGCTTTTAGGTTGTCAGAGTGCGTTTATTGAAATTTAATTGCAGGCTGATCCAGTGGTTTGTTTTTATCTTATGTCGTAAACAATTTATATTTATTAGGTATTATCTGCTTCTATATGATGAACTAATAAAATTTTAATAACATAGTAAAAACGAAGGACAGGCCATTGACCAGCAGAATTATTTGATTGGAATTGCATAGAATGGCCAAACTAAAATTTTATCATTTCTATAATTATGATAGGAGCTTTTGAGATGTGGTGTTGACGAAAAATGCTCCGCATACCATGTACCGCCAAGGGAATGAACAAATCTATCCTCGAACAACTACAGATAAGAGATAGACTATCCACGATCTGATACCAAAGGATTCTCGGTTACATTGGCCACGTTGCCCGTCGGGAACCAGATAACCTTGATAAGTTGGTGGTGATGGGCAAGGTAGATGGAAAAGACTTCGGGGCCGGGCACCTAACCGCTGGTCAGACCAAGTTACCGACCTCACTGGACCTCTCTGTTACGGTCACCCTGAGAGAAGTCGAAAACCGAACGAAGTGGAAGCCTAGAACACCCTACATTATAAAACACGGCCTTCAGTAATGAAGTACGAGACCAAGAAGAAGATAATAATTATTATGAAATACTTAGTGGCAGCGTCGATCGATCAGGTTAAGCTACGCTTGCCGCGGTTGGTCTGTGGATGGGTGACCATCTTTACATACCGAGACCCCTCCGTGCCTCGGAAAGCATGTTAAGCCGTTGGTATCGGCTGTCATTCGTGGATCTTTGACAGTCGATACGGGTAGTAGCCTGAAAGTCTGACAACCAGTCTTACTAAGGGGTATCGTATTACCCAGGAACTGGGTTGTGGAGGTCAAATAGTCAGTCGCTCCATGTAAAATACTGGTATTCAGCTGCATCCGGTTAGACTGGAAGCCGACCCCAACATAGTTGGGAAAAGGCTAGGCAGATGATGACTTAGTGGCAACGTATTCTACAAAGATAAAAGAATCGTAACTGCAAAATAAACTATCCTGGGAGGATGTTCATTTCATCACCAACTAACAAAGCACTTACCTGGTGTTCTCTTGATCTTTTTGGACCTCATCGCGATCAGTTCTTACATTATTTAGTACGTACCTAATTAATTCCTCACTCTCATAGTCCGAAGGGAAGGCACGTAATTCGACACGACCAGGCGATCAGAGATCAGGCGAAGGACCAACGGCTTAACGTGGTCTTTCCGAGGCACGGGGGTATCACACCGCCATCTGCCAATCTTCGGGTGAGTTCACCTGTGTCTGCACATACACTTGTGCACTATAATATCTCCAGCGTTGAAGGCTAGTATCCTTTGTGATTGGTCGCCATAGCCAAAATACGGTCAGGAGGACTATTATTATTACCTAATTGATGTACAGACGCCAGCATATCAAGCTACTACAATCTGCCAAATTTCTTTAATTGATTTACAACTTTATTGCTGAAGCATAAGGTTCAAAGTTGATTGGGAAAATTTGACAGTTTCGGGTAGCTTGATGTGCTGGCGTCTGTACTTTTCATAAGCAATTACGAGTATTTCACTAGAATATGAATAAATATTTTTCATTTTTCATCTGTGTTCGCCATTAAGACATAAAGGTGGATGGTGGTCATCCTTTTGATATAGGTAGTCTTCTTTATACCACATAGACCACTCAGAACACCGACGATAATTTGAGCACCGACGATAAGGTTTGTGCACCGACAATAATAAATTACGTGATAGAATCAATAATTATGGATAAACCAGAATTACTTTTTAATATAGCAGATGATAAAGCGGATGTTAATCGATACAATGTTATAATACCTAGGTATTATCACTTCTGGTCATTACTGCTTTTCAGCAGATCAAAAATTCCGAAAATATAATTTCGAATTACGATTATAATCTTCTTTCTTTTCGATCGGCCAGACTTATTGACTTCTATAATGAATTTTAGCATGACTTACAGATTTCAATTACTTCGGCTCTCGAATCAGACAATCACTGAAATTAATTTTCAACTTTATTCTTCTGGATATAAGGTTGAAAGTAGCGTAAAGTTATTAAATCAACATCAATAATAGCTTGGCTGAGCTTAGCGCTCAATTGAAACTTAGTGAATTATTACGCACGATAATAATCTCCATAAATAATTATGAGGACAGGTGTTCCAAACTCATGAAGATTGCATTTTTTTCAATTGGTTTTAATAATCTGTTGCATCTTGATCGAGTCGTGTTCTCCGACTTTGTAGCACATTGTGTGTCGGTATGGGATTATTATAATAAATTAACATGTTAATATGAAATAAATACTTAATAAACAATACTTGTTTGGTACTTTGTGAGCGGAAACGTTGAATTATATAACTCAGGTAGTGCGTCAAGTATGTTCGCTGATGCGCACACTGACGACTGCTTTGCGATAATGCGGAAGAAAGTTGCCTTAGTAAATATCCCGAGTGAGGGGAAGCAGCAACAGCATTCTGAAGATGTTTGCAGAGACGCTGGAAGGGCTGACAATGGGGAGATTTACCAAGCTACATGTTGGCAAAAAAGCTTGTCAGACCTTCCTGTGACTGTGTTTCTTTTTCTTTTTAGTGTTCCTGCATGTTACTATTATAGTTTTTAAGTAAGATGTAATACTAACACCCTATGGACCTTGATGCTTGACAGTAAAATATTTTTATTTATATTATTCACCTGTCATCTTGATTTCTCATGCTCTTCAACATCCACTGCTACGAATTTCGTCAAATTTGCTACTTCAGGCTTCTTCTGGGTGAGCTCACTCCATCGTAGACTTTGTCTCTGTCATCTCTGACCTAGACTAGAGTCCAGAGCAAACCCATTTCAAATAAAAAAAAAAAAAATTACCATGGTCACATCACTAGTTTTCCAGAATCTGCCTTCATCTAATGCCAGCATTAGATGAAGGCAGATTTAGCCCTCTCTAGGCCTATGTTAATACTACCTAAATGATGCACATAAATATATGAGCAAGCATCCATTACAATTTATTTTGTTTTTGTACAAGAAGTTTCGGAAGTGGGGCAGTTTCAGTGGCTTAGGGGTAACGGTCCCTACTTAAGAGGTGTAGGTACGGAGGCAGGCACTTCACTTTGTGTAAATTATTTCATCACCAATGCTCTCAAAAAGGTGAAGGACAGCATTGCGAGGAAACCGGCATGTCTTAGAATCAAAAATTCGAAGACATGTGAGATCTACCAAACTGCACTGGGCCCTCTTGGTGGATTACGGCCCACTCCCTCTCACAGTGAGGAGGCCTGTGTCCCAGCAGTAGGAACACTATTAGCTGATGATGGTGGTATGGTGCTAATCCATGCGTCATGTTCGTGAACGGGCGCCGTCATTAGGGACTGGTCATCTCTTTGCTGCGATGGCTTATTTTAATTTAATTTAATATTTGAATTGTTTTTTTTTATCTTTTCATGACGGACGCTTTTAACGTTCTGCATCGTTCTCACATGCATGTTTTTTATAAAATGAATGATGTAACCAAGTTGATATTGTTTTGATTTAAAAGAGTGTCCGTGGAGTTTCTTGCCTGTTCTTCTCCATGGGTACCTACTACGCTTTGGAATGGGAAACTAGCTTCATCTTTCTGGCTGACCGACCCCTTGACAATTCAAAAGTGCCTGTAAGTGGTTTATTTGAAATAAATGCTTTGAGTTTGATGCTTTATGCTACAGGAAGCGCGTGAGGCAACACGGTATTGTTTTAGCAGAAATCCCAGGAAATCTTGTTTTAGGTACCGAGGATGGGCATTGTGTAGGTTTTAGCCAAAAGCAGTTTTAAAAGTTTTAAAGTACCCTATTCTCTCCGTTTCGTTCCCATAGATAGAAGATATATAGCTATAAATGTTAATATCTTTGAGGGTTTGCAAGTACTGAAGGAGAAACGCATGCTTCGACTGAACAGTAGTATGTATGTATATGTAGCTATTCTTTTTTAATTCTTCTTTAATTCTTCAACTTAATAAAAATCTCACAGAAATAACAAAAGGGTTAATTTCAGATCATAAAACTTTATTCCAACAATAAAGTTTAAAACATTTTAATTAACAATAAATTGTTATAGCCGACATTTATACATTTCAGATTGCACTACTATATAAATCGGAATTCATTTACAGCCACACTTAATATTTTGGCGTGATGAACTAGCTTTTACTTGCGGTTTTGCTTGCTATCTTACTGTGTTTGTTTTAAAGAAGTTCTGTTCAGCCCTTTCTGTTTTCTTAGAAACCTGTATTAGGGGCCAGTGCGGGTTTGTTGATGTCACTTGTCATCGAGTTTATGGTTCTAGGACATGCCGGTTTCCTCACGATGTTTTCCTTCACCGTTTTTAGAGCAGTGGTCATGAAATAATTTATTTAAAGTAAATGCCTGTCTGGGTTCGAATCAACGACCTACAACTCGTAAATTGTGGCCGTTATCACTAGGCCTCCATAGCTCTGCCATAATTTGAGTTCATTATAGCTTCCAAATAGTTTTTAGGGTAACCTGACCTGCTGTCTTGTAAGGATCAGAATTTTGGGCCACAAAAGGGACGAATGAAGGGCATGCAGTAGAGATGAGAATGCTAAGAGAAATGTGTGGTGTTACACGAATGGATAGAATAAGAAATGAGTACATAAGAGGAAGTTTGAAAGTGGCACCGGTAACTGAAAACTTGTGTGGGAATCGGTTGTCATGGTATGGGCATGCGTTACGAAGAAATGAGGAAAATGTCGTGAGCAGAGTTTTGAGTATGGATGTCGATGGCTATAAGAGTAGGGGAAGACCAAAGAAACGATGGATGGACTGTGTGAATCATGATGATATGTTTAGAAAGGGGGGTGACTACCGAGATGACGACTAATAGAGAAGTATGGAAGAAAGAGACCTGTTGCGCCGACTCCAAATAAATTGGGATAACACCAGGAGAATGATGATGATGATTGTTTTGTGGAAACTAACAAACGAACAGCAGGTACAGATGTTCTATGTCACGAAGTCCGTTTGGCTATGAATGTTGTCAAGCGTGCACATGCACATTGTGATCAACAGAGACTCAACAATGGGTGAAGTAAAACGGTACACATTCGTGGAAATAGCCTCATGCGACGGCAGCAAGGGGCAGCCGCTACGCTGTGGGAGCGTGCTTGTCGGGATACGTCACTACTACAATCAAAGCCGAACGGACTTCGTGAAATAGAATATCTGTAACAACTTCGCAATACTTATAGTATTATATCATTTTAATTTGACGTTGATAGCATTTTAATTTTATATTTATAACACTAATACAGAGTTCTGTTGACTTCTTTTGTTTGGTCAGTTGTCGCTAATCGTTTCATCACGATGGCAAAAATTATGATAAATAAAGTCGGTTTACTGACGATAGTTGAACGTGACAACGTCATAAGAAAATACTGATGGAATAGTTGCATTGCATTTGTTAATATTCGCTTGCACTTCAAGCCGCCATGGAACGCCTCCACGCTACAGAGCGAGGCCGTGAGGTAACGCTACATGAGTCATGTTTTTTCGTGAGTGCAGCCAGCTTCATCGATTTATTAGAGGTTGTCACGTCAAAAGTCTGTTCAAACTTATGTTTCAAATTAATATTATTTCTAGATAAACAAATATCAACGTTATTTTAATGGTAATTAAGTTTATTTCAAAGTGACTAGCACTATTGAAAAAGTTATAAAAATGCTTGAAGTTGTAGCGTAAAATAAACTTTATAGAGTAGGATTTAAAGTTATTTTTCTATAAACTCATATTTGTTTACACGTATGGCAAATAATTCGCGAATGTAGATTAGCTTTTTAACTTTTTACGGTAAAGTTCAACTATAGTTAATAGATGCTGCATAGGTCAGTTGTCCGTATAAACCATTTAACCAAAAAGGATTGTGGTATCTGGCACCAATACCTAACTCCTTGATATCTTGCACTCCGAAAAAAAAACTAAAGGCTTTCATCTTTTTTTTTATACTCTTCACTCCTGTTTGCGTGCGCCCAATAGAGAAATAGGAAAGATTTACTAAACGATAACTAATCAGGACTTACGTCATCATTATTTCCAGCCTTGTTACACTCACTGTTGAGCATTTTAGAATCTGCACCACGCTTCAGTCTTACCTATTTTAAACCAATCGTCTTTCTCCTAGGCACACTTACATCATGCTGATACACGTCCATTTGTACTGACCATGGACGCTCCTGAAGAAAACTAAACTACCACTTGCACTCGTAAAGTGCTGGAATTATCACCACCATACAAAACTTATAGCATGCTATCGGATATCGCCACCCCTACAGAGTTTCAAATCAATCTAAGTCGTTAACTAACTCCAATAATTATCATGAAGCAACTAGAAGCTTAGCAAACAAGTAGCCCTATAAAATTCAGGCAATTACAGCATCAGTCCGCAAAACCCACGAAGAAAACATAAATCTATCAATTCGATACTGCCCCAATATATCGTCCTCTAGTTCTATTTGTCTTCACATTTAATAGGATAAGGGTTAATAAGAGGCATCGCGTCACATTTCAGTCGTGGTGATAATTCTTCATTGGTACGCAGTAAATAACGTTCCCCTTTAGAGCGTAGTACGTCGGTTAATTTTAATTGGATCCGAATAAAACCCACTGTTGCCACTAAATGCTTTATTGCTAATTGATCTGGAGCTCAACGGAAATGGGAAATTGTATGGCACACGCATGTTGATCAGTATATAAACTGAATTAGTATAAAGTCGCAAACATGCTTAAATGTAGATTGGTTTTCATGAAAACACTCCACTCGATTCCTTTAACTTACCAATCGTTAAACCTAAGGCCCTTAGTACGGCACGGTTTCTTTACGGTACCTACGGCGTATAAACCGCGCTGCAGAAAAAACGTGTCTGTCAATAAGCTTCCACAGTAATCCATACAACACTGACGACTGTGCCTACATACGACGAATAAACCGTAGTTTTTCACGCCAAGAAAAACGTGTGTGTGTGTCGTTCAAAATGGTCACTGTTGAAAGCGCAGTCTTTGTATTTTTTGAAGTGAAACTTCTTTAGCCGCGTTGGGCATTTCTTGAGATGGGAAAAAACCATTTAACTCACGACACTGTTACCGTAACCGACACCGCGCGTGTTTTGTTTATAAGACGATTAAAAAAATACACGTAATTGATCTAGTTTTCACTTCTGTCGGCACTCCCGGAGTGCCACTTTTTTTTATTAGGCAAAGGCCTCCCTACACTCTTTCCACCTCTCTCTGTCCAGGGCTGCCAAGGACCAATCTTTATTAAAGGAGTCCAGCTTACCCGGCCACATCCGTCTGGGCCTGCCGCGATGTCGTTTGCCATTTCTGACATCGGACTTTACCTACACTTTTTATTTGTTTTTTTTTTTTGTTTTTATCTGATGTATGTATCTGGTGTATTGTGCCTTTTAGTCTGTGCTAAATAAATGTATTTTCTTTCATCATTGATCGGGACCCACTGGGTCGTATGTTTGGCCCATTGATCGTCTCACATGTGGCAGATTTGTCCAGCGTACCAGCTTTCCGAGTGACATCAGGAATCTGTTTAGTTATTATTTTGTTCATCATAAGGATCATAAAGTATTTGGATAGCGCCTTCAGTAATCATTCAGGGTCGAATTACCGATACTTAAATCTAATAATGTATCCGATAGGTATAGTGTTTCCATTACACTTAAATTTTATCTAGCCATCCAAGCGTTGATTGTCAATGTACGGAATAATAGCGTATGCACACTTACCGAAGCCATCAAATTAGCAGTAAAATCTTAATACACACATCCGTCAGTAGTAATCAAGATAACAAATAAACATGGATTTTATATCGCCTTTAGAAATTGTAGATCGTATATTGAGTCGCGAAAGTAGCAACTTAATAACACCGAGGATAGATCTATATAGATAGTATCCCATAGAATTATCACATAAATCAAGCAAGTCAATGATTAATACGATACAGACGATGAGAGTCTGACCACTAGTACGTCGTTATAACGGTTGAGTGTAATTAAATTGAGCTTCCGTATACATTCTGTGACGGCTCCAGTAATGGAGGATTACTGCGCTCAACTGCTAAGCGGCACGCCTCGGAAAATTGAACTTTAGACATTAACAATATAATCTTTTGAAGCGATTTTGTAGTGATGAGAACTGGGAATAGGTAGGTTGCTGGACGTACAGTCAGCAACAAAAGTCGATTAACACTTCAGTTTTTTAAATCTCAGTTATTGAGCAAATATTTGTTCAAAATTGCAGCAGAAGTACAATGCAATTTTGAACAAATATTTTGCTCAATAACTGAGATTAAAAAACTGAAGTGTTAATCGTTTATTGTTGCTGACCGTCCCTAATCATGAATCTGATATATCAAGAAAGATAGCTAGATGTCTACTGGAATACACCCGTAATATTATCCACGATAATACAAGTAGGTACACTAAGCTTTTCGTGAGTCTACTAAACAATGGTTTTTAGATACACCTAATAATAATGAAGAATAAGGACGGTTGAGGAGGTTCCTGCCTCTGGAGTCCTAACCATCGGTAGCTTGGACCTTCCTCCCGACACCGGCGGACCACATTTTTAAAAATATTTTTTTAACTTTTTTTAAGAAAATATATTTAAAAATTAATATTATATGGAAAAAATAAAATATTTTATTGTTATTTACTCGCCAGTTATGGATAAGCAAAAATTATGACTTATATAAGACAGCCTCGTCTTTAGTCTGACTAAAATTTCATGAACGAATCGCATTAGGTACAATTCCAAATACTTAGTAAGCAAGTGTAGTTTTTTGTTGTATTTTTATTAGTAACCTACTAAATGTTAAAGTTCACAATAACACGTTCTATTAATAGGTAAGCCTCGTAAAATTAGCTAGAAAAAGTTTTAGACTTTTCGTGCCAGTAATCGTTTTCCAGTTGAACGTGTTGCAATGTTGCAATGTTTGCAGTTTGTAAATAACATGCGATAATTTTCTACTAAAGAATTACTGTGAAAATGCTATTAAGGGCTGATTTTACCAAAGTCAGATATATTTTATCCTTGGAATAAAATAGACGTCTGACAGTTGTATTATGAAAAAACTGTCAAAAATTCAAAATTAATTCTCAGTTTAAGACTTATTCTATGTATAAAAGTTTGGTCGAATGCGCCCTAGAGTGCGATTACTTACGATTTATAATATAGCATTAATCAGCCTATAATGTTCCCATGGCTAGGATACAGGCCTCCTCTCTGCGAGAGGGAGTGGGCTGTAATCCACCACGCAGGCCCAGTGCGGGTTGGTAGATGTCGCATGTCTTCGAATATTTGGTTCTAGGGCATGCCGGTTTCCTCACGATGTTTTCCTCCGCCGTTTCGAGTGCAGTGGTGATTAAATAATTTACACAAAGTAAAGCGTCTGTCTGGGTTCGAACCTACGACCTACAAATCGCGACTTACGATTTGTCGATTGACCATTACCACTGGACCACAACTACTCTTCAAAAAGAAACAGAGATTTTATAATAAATGTTTCATTATAATTATGAGGTATTTTCTCAAATAAATCTCGCCAGAAAATTCTTTACATAATTCTTTTTCTACCTTAGTGAGACAGGAAAAACCAATATTCTCCTTATACTCTTTTAATACGTTACCCTAAAAAAACCAATATCCTTACAAAGTAACATGCTGTAGCAATCAATAAATCAACAAAGTCCAAAGATTGCCTTCATTAAAGTAATTATCTTTGAGTAACCAAAGTAAACGTATACATCAGGTTTGTAAAAGTATACCTCCAAACAAAATTACTCTAAAACTCGAACCTGTATTAACAACGGAATCAAACACTTCCTGAAATTAAACAACTTCGTGTAATGATGCCGGACGTCAGATGAATCATTATTCTATAATTATACTATCAAATAATATGAGAAAATAGTAATGGGTGTAATTTTAAATACAGTTACCAAAACGTTATTGATTTTGCTTTGCCTGTGTATTGCTTCTTAATTTTTTTTTTTTGGGATGTTGTTTTTTTGTTATCTAGCAAATTGTAACTTATTGCAAATGAAGAAAGCAATGCTCTCTCGTCAACAAAAATAACGGTGACTATGGAGTTGTATAATATGGACTTCGTTTGGACAGACACTATTTTTTTTTTATATTCATCTAGGTATGTCCTTAATCACCAACTAGGCTATAATCCACTTAGCGAAGGAATGTCTAAGAAATTTTCATTACCTAGAGAATTATTTCATAAATTCCCCAAAAGTAGTCATTATTCAGCTAATGCACGAACACATTAACGAAACTCAGAACACGCCATTAATTATTATGTGAAGATCTTAAATCTCAGTAACGTTTGAGATGAAATATTTCATTCATACTTAATACTTAAATTATTAAAATAGACGCAGAAATGTCTAAAGAACGTGACTCCAAGTCATCTCCAAGTTAAGTATGCTGAACATTAAGATTCCAGCTTAGACTGAGATGATATCAACACGAATAACTTAAATAAACGTAGAAACGTACGTTATTATATTTGATTATTATAATGAAGCAGCAAAAAGTGCTTGGGAAATGTATGCTATGAGAATAAAAATGATTGATAACTAAATCAGGGAAAAGGTGTTATTATGCGCGTATAAAACTCCCTTTTATTTATATGCGAATACAGAAATGGAATGATTGTGTTAAATATATGTCAAATACTAGCTGATATGCCTAGGATTTTTCAAGAAAAGTATCAATTCAAGCAATGTCTCGAAAGAACTTGCATTTTGTATACTTATAAATGGTGTAATTTAGAAGAAATGTAACTGTCTCCAAAAGTTGAGTCAGGTCAGATTGGTTGGAGTTCAGTCTTTAAAATGGTGCCATATCCATAGCTCTAACATCAGAAATTCCTGGAAATACAATGCAGCAGTGCACCAACGATTGACCTACTGAATTTTTCATGCTTTGTAAAATATACAACAAACAAAACTATAATATAAATCTCAGTTATGGTCGTCATACTTTACGATAAACTTGATCTAAATTCAAGAACATCCTTTCACAGGTATATATTTCCTATGTTTGTAATGTTAATAGTTTTCACAGTACGCATGCGCTGGCGTTAAGCGACTCGACCACGGTGGTCCGAGTGCAAGGCACGTTTGTTGTATTTCACGATGTTAATTTTAAAATTAGCGTCGGCAAACAAAACTTGTAAATTGTTTGCTTTCGTCTACCGATAGGCCGATGCTAATGGTTAAAGTTAAATCCTACCACTCAATGAGAACTATAACAACAACACCATTAAATAAAAACGTCTTTTTAAAAATAATTTCTTCCCACTCATTAACGAATTTTTCATTTTCAACCGCTTCCCATATTCAATATGGAAATATTTGTTCCAGTAGCGGACCACACAAGGGCGAAATTGGTAGCCCGCCGCATCTCGTTTTGCATATTTTCTGCATTACTGAGCAAAAGTCTTTTGTCAATATTGTCTCCTCGAGTCATTGAGTAAATGACGGAGTCTGTCTACTAAATATACAAAATGTAAATTAAGCTCCGGCATGTTGTTTTCTTGCTTTGTTTGTTTAATACCTCAATATCCTTTAATATTGCACGAGAGTATAAAGTTTCAGTTTTATGAAGCTCAATGTCAAAGATTTTAATGGCGTTAACAATAAATTTCTTTCTAGTACATAATAGAGTTTCTTGCGGACAATATCAGCATAGTAGACGGAAGGTTTAATATGTTTTTATATCTTCTTTACCGTCTTTGCTAGCATCTTTATTCGATTCTGAGGTCTTGAATCTTAATGGACAAATTCTAATGCAAATCTCTGCGCATTCTTACATACTAGCACTTTCGCAACAAATTGCTTTGCTGTTATTGTATAGATGTTATAATAGATGTTATAAATTCTTAAGAATAGATTCTTCATTCAATTTGCCAAAAATTGTAGCAAATTGCATACCAACATTAAAGGTTGACGAAACCGTTACGCGGAGACAAGTTATCCGGACGGCTGGGAACTCAACAAAAGCTTTTTAATATCAGCACACACCCTGAGGCAGGAAGGGGTTATTTACATAAAAGCCACATAGTTATTTAAGAACAATCCGGTATATACATGTGTATACGAGCAAGACACGAATATTGTTATGCTAACTGGCTTCGTTAGTTTGTTCCTGGGAATTGTTTCGCTTTGTTGAAAGAGTCGTCGGTACGTGAGCTCGGATTTGCACCGTGATCTCTGTAACTGAGTTTGTGTACCAACTAACTTGCTTGAATTTAATTAAGATTGTATGAAAACGGATAAGTTCGGGAGTTATGGAAAGTATTATAGTGCAGTTTTATTTTGACTAGGACAACATACATACCTAATCACTATACTTACCTAATGGAGATATACGTCCATGTCGAGATAGACAATACATATCACAATTTAAATCATCACTGTGTAAAGTACGCATGTTATTGATGTTTTAATTTTACTGTGTGTGAGTCACAATATTACTAGTAACTAACACGACGTGCATGATTCTGCATTTCAGCAATTCTGCATTACTGAAGGATATTTGAATAGGCCCAGTTATTTAATGCCCTATATATCAACTTCCTTAAGAGCGAAAGTTTACAGAGAGCCAAAATCCATATCTTTATGATAACGCAAAAGACTCTAACAACAATCCTTCGCCACTTTCTATAACTGCATCAGTTATACGCAATTGACAAACTGCCAGCTGACGGTTTTCCAAAACCTATTGAAGTTAATGCTAGGCAGTGTTGTCTACATGATTACATGCCGACTGCCGCACACACGCTCCAGACGTTTGCAAATTGCCCCTTACCTCCTTTGCTGGATGGTTATTCCGTCATTGATGGCTCGCAGGCGATCGTAGTATCAAATCAGAATGTGTAACGCGTGACTGCTAATATTTTGAATGTCAATTCCGATTTCAGACTAGCTTGGAGTTGAGGGTCGTTGGAAATGAGGGGTTATGTTGAATGATATTGTAGTGCTCTGGTTTGAATTAGATGATTGGCAGATAGCGTAGTTATTTTAAATATTATTCTGTATAGGTACTCGTGCTATAAGTATAAATGTCTGTTCTCCTAGCAATTACGTAATTCTAACTCATTCATTAAATGACCTTTATGATATTAAAAAAAATATTTGCCCTTTCGTCACCTTTCGTTTAAAGATACTTATTCTTACCAAAACAATGTTAAAATTAATGACGAGCTTACAGCAATTTACCAGCAAAAATTCGAAATTCAGTAGGTATAAAATTGTCTTTCTATGAAGTATTTTGACGATTTAATACCACCTTGAATAATGAACCTTTAATCATCGACAAATCATACAAAATACAGTCACCTGTGTAAGTCCTCACCTCTCTCCGTAACTTCCTGCACAACTAACAAAACAAATACAAAAGTAACGAGCAACTCAATAATAACACTCAACTATTCGCCAGTACTTCGCAGTTTGCACGTTATAAAGTGGGCTCTTTGCCTGCAGTTTGTGTGTAGTCCGTCACTGCAGGTAATTGCGTTGAAAGCCCCACTCGTTTGTTGAGCGATGACGTTTTGATTTATTTGTAACGTGATGGGTAACTTCGTGTTGCTTTCTATTGTGGAGGAAGGTTCGTAACGGGAGAATGGACATTTCGTGGTTAAGTACGGACATAGAGCTTTGAAGGTCGCAGTAATCTAGGGGCTTCTAAAGACCTCGTTTCTCATGGATTGAACCAAAAGAATGACAAAGCTGTTCTCTCTGGACTAACAAGACATTACATACCACCAAAAAGCTGGACCATTATACTAGATTGGATGTATAAGAGCTTTCATAAGGCTAACGATGTATGTTTGGCGCATCAAGGCAAAGAGCCCCTCTAGCGGCCTTGTCATTGCCTAATATTTTAACCAAGGCATAATAATTCGTTCCGACACGGCAGAAAGCTTCTTCCCAGAAATACTAATACCTCAGTGAGCCAAGATTACTAAGACTAGTAGGCCATTGCCATAGAGTGTACAAGATCCAACATTTCCTAACGTCAGTGCCGCCGCGCCGCTAGCGATCATGAATTAATACACGAACAGAATGCGTGTCCTAACGCACGCGATGTACCTGTCACTAACACAGTGAGGTTTGCTGATTATGTGCATAGAAACATATTCCAACTTAACAGTAATACTTTGCAACTTTGAATTCTGAAAGATCAAATCACGTCGACCTACAGACATGTTTATGTTTGTAAATCGAACATTGAGTCTAATTTCCGGGTCAAATTAATCCGTATTCCCATCGAATTAGTCAATTACTGTACCGAACATCGATATGCGATTTTGAACCAATTGACAACTGATACTATCATTCGATTTAGGTAATTGCATCGATGATATCGGTATAATGAAAGGTATTTATTTCGGTTTAATGATAAATCGCAATACAAGCTCAAATTATCGGGATAGAAAATCTAATTTGTACTTTAAATCAGTCCTAAATGAGTAAATCGAGGTCTCGATGGTGGCTGTAGGTGTCCAAGTTGTAACGGCAGCGACTTATGAGTTGTAGGCCGTAGGTTCGAACGCAGACAGGCACATTATGTAAATTATTTAATCACCACTGCTCTCAAAACGGTGAAGGAAAACATCGTGAGGAAACCGGCATGAACCTAGAGCCTAGAACAAAAAAAATCGGAGACGTGACATCTACCAACCCGCACTGGGCCCGCGTGGTGGATTATGGTCCACTCCCTCTCACCCAGAGGAGGCCTGTGTCCCAGCAGTGGGAACATTATAGGCTGATTATAAATTTGTGTATTCTGACATAATACCTACTTATCATGCTGTCCAAAAAAAAGCAAAGTACAGTACCCGGCGATAAATATTGCACATCGACCTATTCGATCCTATCGATTTTATACAAAGAATAAAAATAATCATCAAAGAAGCAAATCATAATTGTTTTAACAGCTCCTAATAGATACCGGACTGTTTGTATTTCGTGCGACAGAGATAACGCTCTACGAAGCCGAAATTAGCCGATTGTCTCTTTCCAAAGGTCGATGTGCAATATTTATCGCCGGGTACTGTACCTACTCTCACTTACTGTACGACCAACGACGAGAGAACGCGTTCTTGACACCTGTCAGTTTCATACAAACAAATACGTGTTTTGCGAATTTGATATTTATTAGCTACTAGAATTGTCGCACTGAAAGGTGTCAGGAACGCGTTCTCTCGACGGCCAGACAGTAGTGTGTCGATGCTAGTCTAAATAGAGTCAGCTCAGAATTTGGCTACGAGTTTAGGTAAACAGAACAGCAAAGTATTTTTTTGAAAATAAACGAAGCTTTATGAAAACCCAAGCTTTTTCAATTTCACTTCAGCGTTTTCATAGAAAAGCGGTAAACAAGCACGAATACCGCTTTCATTCTGACGTCACTTTTGAAAGAGCAACCTTGACCAAAACATGAACTCTTCAAAACTGTGTCAATGTAAAGAGGCTCTATTATACTGAACTATAGGCTGATTTTTCCATGGCCAGATAACTTTTATTCGAGGAATAAAATTGACGTTTAACAGTTTTTGTATGAAACAATTATCAAAATTTCAAAATTATTCTTCGAATAAAGTTATCAGTATAATTTCACATAAACGATAATCACCTCGGTAAAGTTTAATGCCATGTTTAAATAGAATCTCTAACAATTCCCAGTTTGCGCTCCTAAAAGTATTATTTAACACTCTGTCTCCAATATAATGATTGTAAACGCCCTTATTGTGAACGTCAAAATAATTCCTGTTTTGGGGTCCCAAAATCACCAAATAGGCAATTACTGCGACCAACTTCGATGTAACACTCGCCGTTTGGTCGAGTACCCTAGTTTAGTTACTGCGACCAACTGTGAGAAAAGACCAGAAAGTAAAAAAAGGCTCAATTATTTTAAAAAGTGTGGATCATTAGAAGCGCAATACTTTTTTGAAGTTCATTAATTTCACAGGAAGCCACCAAGTTTTTAGAGTGTCAGCCAAGTTTAATTATGGGTTCAGAGAATCTGTTCCATAGACAAGTTATTTCTCGTTAGTGTCTACGAGCAGAGGCGAGCGAAGTAAGTTGAAAGACGAGTAGCGAAGCATCCTCTGACGACATTCATTAATCGCTTTGATATCGATAGAATCGAAACATCTTACTCTTGGTTCGGTGAATGTTAGCATAGGCATAGCAGAGCGAGAGACTTTAACGTACACACAGCTTCATTAAGTGATTACCCCTCCAAAAGACATGTGCGTTCAAATCCGTGATAGGCCCAAGTTGGTTTTTGTATTTTGCAAAAACATTTTATTTTAATTAATTTATTGTTTTAGTGAATAAATAAGTTTAAGATAATATTTATTTTTTAAAATTCTGTTTTTATTATTGTTTTTTTCAATAAAACGTTAATACTTTTATTATTGCGAAAACGACAAGCAATAAATAGGGTTAACATTTACGAACGTTTCATTCATCGTCTAAATAGACTAGAGGTTTCAAGACCGCTTGCCGTGCCTATGAGTGGGAGTTCAAATCATAGGCACGAAATGTGCTTTTTGTTCATTATAATTATTATTTTAATATATTTTTCTATTTTGTTTTAGTAATTATTTATAAAGAATTTTAAAATAAAGAAAAATAAAATACCTTAATAATCATATAATAATATTTATTATTGCTATTATTTAACAAAACTATGATCTTATTTTACAACAAAGATTTATTTTGATTTGATAATTTTATTTACAGTTATCATAATATACTATTTTACCAACTGACACAATTGGGTTCCTAGACAAGTAGCATCCTATTAACGTAAACGATAAAATAGTAAGCGGTAGAAATATTTTAGATTGACATAACCTAACGAAATGTCACGTGATGCCGTCTCAGTATACAAATTTGACATTTGTCAGTCTGACAAGTGACATCGAAAGAGACAAGTTTTGAAGCATTTGCAACTTGTCTAGGAACTAGAAGTTAGTTTGGCAGGATTACAATCATGAGCATAATAAGTGAATAAACATGTTATCAATAGATAATCAATTAACATCTCTTATTAGCTCATGATATCTACTTAGAATATTTTGCTATACAAAGTAAAATAGTGGAATCAAATGAGTTAAATGTCTTCGTTGTTTATTTTGTTGTCATACTTAATAAATATAACTGCTTTTTCTGGTTCTCTTCGATGTTCTTCTGTTAGACATATTTTGCAGGTCGATAACTGTGAATGTTCGCTGCGTGTAAATGTCTTCGAACCGTGGACAGAGATATTCCATGCCGTTGCGAACTGTAACGAGTGGATGTAAACGGCGGTGTAGTGTGAACCTTAACAATATCCCGATTATGTTCAGATTGGTCCGTATAGATCCCAGTAGTTCTCCGACCCATGGACATTGTCTTAACATCGCCGGTTTCTTGAAATCTGCGCACCCATAAGCGCACCGTTTGTCTCTGTATAGAAAAACATGGTTTTAAACAAGTTATTAAATACCACACACAAGATACCGCAAATAGCTCAACAAGAAAAAAATCGGAGAACACAATTAATATTATAATGAACTTACTGCTATCCCAAGCTGTCTCGCAATTCCTTTTATGCTCACATTTTGTTCACACAGAACAACTACAATTTTAGTTCTCATAAAATCATAAATCATTTTAAAAATTAATGGATAAATCGTAGTCGTTTACTCTTCGCCGTTTTAAGTGAACGTATACATCAAACGTTGTAGTTATAACTTGAGGGTATGGATTAATTTTATAAAAACAACGTAAGTAAGTAAAATTAATGGATAACCTCAAATTATAACATCTATCGATTAGACATCCCCACCTAAAGATAAAATGACTCAGACCATAGTAGATAACAATTTCAACGCAATTCATATGGGCTCGCTGGCTAGTTCGTCAAACTGTCGGTATGAGTATGACGACGTTCGGTGATGCGATGGTTCGAATCTGAGTCGAAACAATGTGGGTTCTTTTTGAAGTATTCTTTAGATTATTTGTAAGGAATTTAATGTATAACATTTTAAAACTTGAGGGGTTAGCACATACTGACGCTGTCTGTACATCTATTATTTTATATATTTTAACACAGAATAAAATCACGCCTGTACCCCCGAAAGGTTTAAGGTTAGAGATGTACAGACGCCAGCACATCAACCTACTACAATCTGTCAAATTTCTTTAATAGATTTTCAGCTTTATCGCTGAAACATAAGGTTCAAAGTTGATTGGGAAAATTTGACAGTTTCGGATAGCTTTATGTGCTGGCGTCTGTACCTACTGTAGGTACACCCACAGTTCGCCAGTAATCTTTTAAGTCCGTTCCGAACAGAACACAAATATACACTCCAGCCTGGTACTGAAAAATTCCTGGTAAAAAACTCAACAACAAGCAAGCCTGGGTATGATTCCCAGGTATTCATGCTCAGTAGTAGCGCTTGCAAAACTAGACCAAAGAGGCAGTTTGTAGATTTATAAATAAAAAAAAACAGTGGCACTATGGGAGTGCCGACAGAAGTGAAAACTTGAACAATTACGTGTGTATTTTGTGAATCGTCTTATAAACTAAACACGCGCGGTACCGGCTACGGCCATCCGTCTTACGAATTTTCGATCAGGTCACGTGTCCTGACGCCAGTTTAACATTTTTTACCCATTACAAAAAAGTGTACAACGCCGATAAAGAAGTTTTCACTTCAATAATAAAAAAAATTTTATAAATAAAACAAAATTAACAAATTTTGGAAAATTATAACAAATAAAAAAAAAATAGGTATTCATGAAATTGTGTTTTTCTCACAGCAAGATGGTAAAACCCTAGTCAGTGATAGATCCAAAGTGCTCTAATACGCGGTATGCATTGTGAAGGATCCGCCTTACAATCATGCATACCAAGTATCAGTTCAGTGATAACTTCTGAAGGTATTGGTCCCAGCTCAGATCGAGCTTATTATAAACTACTTTACTTCTATTTTTCAAGGGGATATATTCAATTAATCCTCTAAATACTTATTGAGCTTCTAATGATGAACACTCATTTAAATTAATGATCATCTAAAAACTTTTGGGGCTTCTAATGATAAGAAAGAAAGAAAGAAAGAAAAGTATTTATTGCGACTCGATACTACTCACTACTCTCTCTCTCTCTCTCTTACTCTCTACTCTTTATTGATAGTCACTTTTTTAAATAAATGAGCCACTTCTTTATCTTTCTGAGACATTTTCACGCGGTGTGTAACTAAGCTAGAGCATTGTATCCTTACCTGTTTACCGACAAGTATTTGCGTACTTCGAGAAATGTTTTTTAGTTATCAATATTAAACACTGTTCGCCGTTAACTTCGCTCCGGGTTCAGTACAAAACCTGCCTAAATACCAAATCTATTAATTAAACCTTCAATGAATGCCTTCAAACTACGAAAACACTAAAGTCTGCTCCAAAGATTCGTCGCGAGATATAAAAACATTGTCCCAACACTTTTTTCTAAGTTTAATAACACCTTAATAAGCCTTAATGTAATTCTGGTTAATTAGACTTTATCTCTGCTTTATCTCGATGAATGTCTTCCATGCTGCCCGTGATTTTATGTTTGGTAAATATTTTCCCTGATGAGCCGCTCTTAAGACAGACTTAAGATAACGCGCGCATTTACATTTTTGTGTGACCGGCATTTCCTACTTTGATCGACCAATGTCGGGTGTGAAGGGATTATTTTTATCAGATTTTTTGTAATTGGGGAATTGTAATTTGGGGAGCGTTTATGCAAATTGAGGATTATGTCTATTCATTAGAGATTATTAGGTCATCATCTACCTAGCCTTTTCCCAACTATGTTGGGGTCAGCTTCCAGACTAACCGGATGCAGCTGAATACCAGTATTTTACATGGAGCGACTGCCTATCTGACCTCCACAACCCAGTTATAGAGGTAGTGGGCCGTCCACCACACTGGCCCAGCGCGGATGATAGATGTCACAGGTTGGAATTTCACATTCGTACTTCAACACAATCAATTCCTTTCATATATTCAAATATTATAAATTCAAGTAAAATACTAATAGTTACTTGGAGCCATACCTAAGACCCTTTCGGCTCTAGACCACACCTCAATGCCATAAAGAATGTAAACAAAATTCTCTCCCAAAACTTACGTTACACAGCAACAAATTGTAAGCTTAACATAATATAAACGATGAAAGTGCCAATATTTCACTTTCTATCACTTTTCGAATACCCGTACAAAGAAATAAAACGAAGCCAAACAACCGAGTATGTGACACAAGTCTTATAAACACGACAGCTCTGTGTGTTCGGGTTATTTGTTAGATAACTAGCTGCGCCCGCAGCTTTGTCTGCTTTAGTCGATAGTGGTTATTTTACTAGCATGAGAAATAGGATTCTTTTCATAAAAGGTATAATAAATACTAGGTATTATAGTGAATTCGTTTATTATATAAATGTGGAGGCCTGCTAGTAGTAAAAGCTGTAAGCGTTTATTGTACAGACGCCAGAACATCAAGCTACCCGAAACTGTCAAATTTTCCCAATCAAATTTGAACTTTATGTTTTTTGCGATAAAGTTGAAAATCTATTAAAAAAATTTGACAGATTGTAGTAGCTTTTTGTGCTGGCGTCTGTACCTAATGATATTAGATTGTATGTAAGCTTTCCCTATGTTACAACAGGTAATAAAATAAAATATTCTGCAATATGTCTATTAGTACTTTATCATTTTTTATTAAATAACAAGCCGCAAGCCCGATGGAATTTTCCATCGGCAAAAGTGACGAACTTTCACACAAATCATCCCCTTTAGTGGGAGAATTTTCCTAAATCCTTGCGTAGTGCATATTTTTGCTTCATATGGAACTTTTATGCAAAATTTTATGCAATTTTAGACCCAGCGGTCGAGGCTCTGAGTTGTCAGTGAACGGTTTTTTTGATTGCATATATAATAAAAAGAATGCATAATCGTGTAACTATGTAACAAACCGTAACAGACAAAATACAGAAAATTCGATTTTTTTCAATTCCTTCTACAGTTTTACAAAAAAGTACAACCTTTTGTATACTTAATAGAGAGCTATATTTTCGACTGATCAATACGCAGCAAGGCGTAAAGAATCGAAGTTAAATGTTGATTTTTAACTTTGTGGTGTGTTCAAACTGATTCTACGAATTATGAGCAACTGGTCAGAGTCAGCTCAATTGTATCTGTGAACAAACATTTGTAAACTGTAGGCATTTTTTTCGTGTGTTTAGCGTAGTAACAAGAAGTAGTGATAAAAACGTTTATTTTGGGACACCTGAGGTGTTTTTCAAACATCATTAAAAAGTTTAAATAGACTTTATCAAACAAAGAAAAGATAGACTGATGGAAACTATGTATCTATTTTATAAAAGCACATCTGACACTAAGTATAATATAATTATTATTCTAAACATTACGAAAATAATGACGTACACTGAAAAATAAGAATGGCAGAGAGTGACGTATAAAGTACTTATTTCCCTGATTTTTTTCTTTATTCATTTATTACTTTATTGTACCACAAAAATTCATAATATAAAAAAGATCGAACACTAAGAAGTATGCAATCGGGTTCGGGGGCCTTATCGCTATCTGCAGAGATCGCAGATCGCTAGGCAGCCTTGGAATGGACAGTACTTGGAGTGGATTTTAGCTAATGATAAATGATTTTATTTCTTTAGGTAGGTTTGTACTAACACTTTTACACGTCAATCATACTTTAAAAACTAGATGAGGTCGGAGATTCTTATCTGACTAGATACTCAAAGAAGAACGGCCGATACAAACTCAGAGGTCACAGTTAAAAAAGTTTAGACATAACCTTGATCAGATCATGTGAAGACCACGTAGATTAGTGTCCGAAATGGTCTTTTGAGGAAACAACCACACAGATTTACTGAACCTGTCCCGTCAGTGCACGCATTTGTCAGTAATCGTGTAACTCATCATGTCAACTTAAGAAGCTCAATGACTCAACGAATGCACCCTACCCCAATATCCTTTCTTTGGTATTGCCATAGGTAGGACATTGGGGTAGGCCGCATATAGTACTCAAACGCCAGATTAATCATTAAAACTAACTAAGCAACAGAAAAAAAATATGACCCACATAGTCCTCACATTCACAATAATTAAAATAATAATATTATAGTGGAGATCGGGGCTAAAAGTTCCGATTTTTAATACCCTCAAAAATTGTTACAAATACTGGATTTCAATATTCATACAATGCGATCAAAATCAACTTACATAAGTCTAACTTTTGCCCAGATGTATACAGAAGAAAAAGTAAATAAGAAACATTGACTGTGGGTTATTATCATAATCATCATAGTACACCGATGGACAAAGGTTCTCTATTCACCCGCCGTTTAATTTGTTCGTCGGCTATTCTCAGATTCTAACAGCCAAATTGTAAGGCTCCTAGGAATCCTACGAATCTCAAAACAACTACCTACCAGACCTCTCACATGACCCTGCAATATAATAACCTACACGTCCATGAATTAGCCGACCAGCAAACACGTCCTACAAACAGCACTTAGGAACGGCACCAACATTCTGGCACATCAGCTTAAAGTTGAGAATTAGGACAAAAGCACCAACAAAATGTACGTGACACATTAAAGGTTTTATTTTCACACACGACGAGTGGAATGAAGTCACGAGCCCAGAACACGCGAACTCACTTTGCTTGTCTCCAAATTTATGCAACTTTTCACGATGTAAAAACCTTTCATAACCCCTTCTAGAAACCACTGTTATCGCGGGACTATTCTGGGTTCTGGGCGACGCGACGTGTATCGTAAAAAACACTGGCACTCCGGTAGTGCCGACAGAAGTGAAAACTTGAACAATTACGAGTGTATTTTGTGAATCGTCTTATAAACAAAACACGCGTGTTAAGGTGTGTTCCTTATTTTATAGGGTTTTTTGCAAATCAGGTATGATGACCAAAGTGACTGGTTTATTCTTCTCGTGAAAGGAATTTATTCAGATTTGCTCGTCGTCAGTTATATATCCGTGGTTCAGCGCCATCTCGTCGTTGTTGGATGAACTACGTAGTTAGTACGCGAGGCCTACGTAGTTAGTACGCGAGGCCCTCGTAGTTCTTCCCGATGTGCATAGATGGCGCTGTCCTCAACAACGCGCTCGTCGTTGTTGGATGAACTACGTAGTTAGTACGCGAGGCCCTCGTAGTTCTTCCCGATGTGCATAGATGGCGCTGTCTTACGTTTTACGTCTTACGAATTTTCGATCAGGGTCACGTGACCTGACGCGAATTTAGAAGTTTTTACCCATTCCAAAAAAAGTACACAGCGCCGCTAAAGAAGTTTTCACTTCAAAAATATTTTTATAAGTTAACTAGCTGTCGCCCGCGGCTCCGCTCGCGTGGTCCCGCTTTTCTGTTGAAAATTTTCCTGAATTTTCTTTGCTATAAACCTCACGGAGCCCGAGACCTTTCCAACGAATGCAAAACCGTGGAAATCGGTTCGTGCGTTCTGGAGTTATAGCGTCAGGAAGGAAAACCCGACATATTTTTATATAGTAGATAGATGTTTGCCAATATTGAAGGCACATTGTTCAAAGTCTTCTAAATCTTTTATCGGTAGAATGAAATTTACATCTGACAGTTCTAGTATGGAACAACTTTCAAAAATTCAAATTTTTGCTGTCAGGTTAAGACTTATTCTGGGTATTAAAGTTTGGCGAAATTCGCCCTTAGGAACATATTATATTCTAAATATATTTGTATCTTCAGTAGCGTATTGAGCGCTTCCAGTCAGTCGAATCGAGAAACTTTTCTTAGTGGTTTCATCATCATCATCTTCCTGTCCTCGTCCCATGTCACTTGGGGTCGGCCCAATACGTTTTCTTCTTCCATTCTCCCCTGTCCACCGTCACGCTATCATTCACTCCCTACTTTTTCATATCATTCTTCACACAATCCGTCTATCTTTTCTTTGGCATTTGTAACGGTTTACGACTCGAAAAACGTTAAACGATAAATCCATAATGAGTGTTCCTATAATCACCTCTGAAAATTTATTAAATCTTCTTCTAGTAAATGATAAACAATTTTTGAAGGTGACCTGACGAGGCCAAAGACGTTTTAATGTCTGCAATTAATATTTTTAAAGAACTGCAATTAGTACAAATCCAATCTACCGAATTAATAATCTAGTAATTGATACGCAATCATTTCTTGTACAATATTCAATAGGCAATCATCAAAGTAACTAATTTAGAAAGGAACACACAAAATTATAATTATCAAAATATTTCTGTAAGAAAATCGCACTTAACTCTACAAAGCTGATGACCATGGAGTTTATTCATAAACGATGATTAAAGTTAAGTATGATTAAACAAACGCTAATCACTATTTAACTTTACTTTTTATCAACGTTTATGAATAAAGGGGATAGAATTATGACATCAGAAGACTACCATCCCAATTCACTAAACATACACTTTTGACAGTATTACGTTCACCTCAAGGACCACGAAAGATATAACAAATATTAATAATGTCAACCATAAATTTTCTTTCTTTCGTTCTTTATTTAAACTTAACCTTCGACATCTTCCCGACATCGTCTCCACCAATCAGAATACGCCCCTTATTCCCAGTAGTATTGCGTGAGGGACACTAGAGCCACAGGCATACCGGATAGTCTAAGATCCTGTTTAACATCGATCTCCACTCATGTGTTTTCCAAGTGAAAATTCTTTTTACCTACGAAAAAAAACGCGTAGATACATTTTTTTTTTCATGTTTTATCACGCTTATCTTTTTAGTAGTAGTAAAAGGGTGGGTTTAGTAGTGATAAAAGTTAGTAAGTCGGTCAAGTATGATAACAGTTTTAAGTACCAAAAACAAAACCTGTAACTTAACATTTCAAAAATTTAGTTTTTTCGATTATGATTAAATGCTTAATTAAAAACATTTGGTGCACATGGAAGAAGAAATTGTAAAATCACTTTAAAGTTAAGGTACTTATTTCATTTCATTAGACATATTTTTGTAGTATGTAATAGAGCGATCGCACCCTGGTAGTAACACTTTGACCTTGAGATGGCCCAGCGCAGTAACGAGTTTTAATAGAATGAGAGGCCAGCTTAAACTGGTTTTGTAACTCTGACGTGCAGCTTACTGTACAATTTTTATAAAAATTCTATCGATGGCAACCACATGAGTGTGGGTCGATGTAAGACGGGCTCTCGCACTACTAGTGTGCCACCATCTGATTGCATTACCTCATTCTTTCTTATTTACAAGAAAACCTCTTGCATGGACATTCGTTAGCTTAGGGGACATCGAGCTGCTTTGGGATTTATTTCTGTTTGTACATTGTACTTCCATTAGTTTGTTTGCATTTCATTTGTTTCTGATCAGGATTGTCTTTTGTTTTTTTTTGAGGTGAATGTAGGTTGAAGTATTTTTGAATTTAGAAAATGCAAAAACAACAGTCCTTTCTCAGTTATTTTACCTCTGACAGCGGTAACCCAACTACAACCTTAATGTAACGTGAATAAAGATCAGATCACTGCGATTTTGACAGACTAGTCAGTGGCAACAACCAAACAGCAACCTTATAGTAACGACAATAAAAATCACTTTGATTTTAACAGTGATGAAAATTCAGAGATAAAATAAATGTGAACGGACTTTAGTGTTAACAGTTTCAGTTTTGTATGTCGGTATCTAAAATAAATAAGTTTTGTAGTGAGTGTGCCACCATTGTTTTCACAGGCAAAGGGAACTCATAACCTACGAGTAAGTGGTTTCAATGAGAAAAGGTCGGTAACATAGTTTCATCACATGAAAATACGGACATTTTGCCCAACAACCTCAAAACTTTATTTCGTTATATGTTTATAGGAACTAGTCACAAAAGGCCAACTTCCACGAAATCTATATAAAGCGACAAAGGATAGGGAGAAAATAGGGATAGGGGGAAATTATCTAGGGAGATAATTTGACTTTAAAGCAGAAAACTAAATCCGAATATGAAAAGTTTTAAACATGCGTCCTGAAAGAACTTTACAAGCAAAGAAAGGAAAGATACTGCATAACCTATGTTACAAAGTCTTTTTTAATACAGTTGCTCAAAAAGTGGCGTATTGCATGGACGTATAGCGTTCGGGATGTGGGCTATTACATACTCGTGCTTTTTTTTACCTTTCCCGAACTCGTGCGTTCTCTTTCCCAAGTGTCAAAATAATGTCTATTAAAAACAAAAACCAACCATGAAGTTTTTACTAAAAAAATTCATAGAAGTTTTTATGATTCATGCAAATTCGTATATTTCTAAAAAGAAGCTACTAATTTGTTTCAATATCAGAGGGCCAATTCTACTAATTTAAAACGTTCAAAATCTAGTCGCAGTCTCATCTCGGCGACAATCAAATGTCAAAAACTTGTCAAAATGTAGGGAAATTGGAGGTATTTTTTGACAGATTGAGACTGAGATCAGACTGTGAACGTTGTTAAAATTAGTAGAATTGACCCTCAGATTTAATGAGTTAGGTTAGGTTTCATTTCATTTCATCTCATTAAATTTCATTTTCATTTCATATCAATAAAATAATTCTACTGAAGACTTGACTGTATGGGCATAGTTCCCTTTGCCTACCAGAATGGGTGAAGAAAAAAAAATCACTGCTTATATTCTACAGTTGGCGCCATTTTGCAGAAAGTTTCTTTATTAAATTGCTTCATTTTTTCGCAACTGTATTAAAAATAGTCGTTCAGTACACGTGCGAAACCGTCATTGCAACTTGTTCCGACTGTCAACCCTCGCCTTCGGCTGCGCCTCGGCTCGGGTAGACATTTGTCGGAACTCTTTGCAATGACAACCTTTCCGCACTTGTAATGAAATATACTATTAAACAGCACCCTAATTCCGTAACACACTATCAATCCCAATTTGAATCATGTTGAAGGATATTGATAATCCACTGCTCCATATCGCACCTCCGATAAAATAGGGCTACAACTCGAAAAACCTGGATTTTTAGAAAAGCGAAAATGAACTCACGGATTTGTTAATCAGTCTTTATTCCTACACTATTATTATTATGTGATCAAAATTACATGCTCACAAAAAAAATATGTTTTAATGGCATACAGTGTTTTTAATTTTCCTGAAAAACAACCCGAAAATCGAATCCACTGCTCCATATCGCATCTCCGATAAAATAGGGCTACAACTCGAAAAACCTGGATTTTTATAAAAGCGAAAATAAACTCACGGATTTGTTAATCAGTATTTATTCCTACACTATTATTATTATGTGATCAAAATTATACATGCTTACAAAAAAAATATATTTTAATGGCATACAGTGTTTTTAATTTTCCTGAAAAACAACCCGTAAATTCCTGCAAATGACTTTCGAGTTGTAACCCTATTTGATCGGAGGTGCGATATGTTCGAAAAATTAGTCTGCTCAACATCAAAAATAACGCAATGAATGTTGTTGAACTATCAAAATGAAGGCCTTTACTACTAATATGTAGTGTGTTACGAAATTACCCCGCTGAACTCGGTACTCTTACTGACAATATTGTATTTAAATCAACTGAGCATGATACATTTCATATTAAGATGAAGTGTTACCAATATTGGCAAGCGGCCCCTTTTCGAGACGAATCAGACTCACGTTAGGTAATCGCAAGTTGATTGAATTACTCACGCACGTCAGGATTCTGTCATAGATCAAGAAATTCTGTTATTTATTAATTTATGATTTTCATTGTTTATGGTCAATGATATGACCAATGGTGAAGGTAATCGAGGAAAAGTTTTGAAAAGTTGGTAAAATACCTCACAATGTATGCCGAAATGTTAGGATTGATGTTTCAATAACAAAATGATAAAACAAAATTGAGCTTAACAACATTTCATGTCAATCCATTTCTTTCAGCAGTGAAAAATTCATTGTGATATAAATGCAGTTTTTTCGGCCCTCGTAGTAATTGCTCCTACATCCTTCATCTAAACAGAAGATGAAGTAAACATAATCAGCTTATATAATGATCCCACTGCTTAGAACAGACCTCTCTGTGAGAGTGGACCGTAATCCACCACGCGGATCCAGTGCGGGTTGGTAGATGTAGCATGTCTTTGAGTTTTTGGTTGTAAGACATCCGACCTATTTTTTCTCACGATGTTTTCCTTCGCCGTTTTAAGAGCAGTGGTGATGAAATAATTTACAAAAATTAAATTGCCTGTCAGGGTTTCAAAACCTCTTAAATCATAGCCGTTACCAACACTGCCTTGAAGATGAGGTAACAGCACTTATTTCCAACTTATTTCCAAAAAGTTAATTTGCAATATATACAAATTAAACTTCAATCGTAACTTGGGAAACAAGAAGAAACAACGGATTTTTTCAGCATAAAGAGCCAATAGTGCCATTTCAATCTGCATAAATCACCAGTGAACATGAAATAGGCAACAACCGGTTCCAATCATAATCTTTGCCTCAAAGCCTTATTGCATGTTGCAATATACGCTTATTAATGAACGACAAATACTAATTTCGCATGCCTTTGATCGACCGGGAGGTCGATCATCGCTCAGCGAGCGATGCCTCCGCCTGAGCGGCTGCAATAGTCCGTTTGTGACTGACATTTATGAATATACAGCCTCGTATGGCTATTGGCAAAATCCTTTGTGACCCGTCTAAAGGAATATCCTTACAGCATAATATTCAATACATGCTGAAGGATTGATTTCGCTGAGCAGTATCGTATTCGACAATGCGCTCGCAAGACTATTGAAATTTGAAATCATATGGTACTCGATTGTTGTGTAAGATGTTTCGATGCTGTTTATAGAGTCTTTTGAGGACTTACGTAGTTGTTTGTCAGTTGTAGAAACGAATAAGTGTCATCAGTAAGTTGTAAAGCATAAAGTCTGACGACTGAAAGGAGATTGGGAGGTTCTATGCCCATTCATAACTTTTGAAATAGGAGAAAACAGCATTACAAGGATACTGGTGCTTGAATTACGGTGGGGGGGGGGGTAGTTGGTAAACATTTGTGTGAATTTGTATTAGAAAAACGAAATGGTAGCGTCAGTTGCACAAAATAATCTTTGAAACGGCTGGACCGATTTTGACGGGACTTTCACTGGCACATAGCTGATGTTATGAAGAGTACTAAGTATACTTTTATTTTAGAAAAATAATTAGGGTTCCGCGCAAAATAAATAAAATCCATGAAATCCAATTTGTTTTCCGATTCGCAAACGAAGCCGCGGGCACAGTCTACTCTTTCTATAAAGTAACGCACACCACCTACACATCTCAACTGCACTTTCCTATCAGTTTCCTTTACGACTTACAACCCGACAACGACTAGGTACACGAATCACTCGGCCATTTTCGTATCGGATTTTTATTTCCAATTATTAGTCACTTAATGTAGAGTATAAACATTGATGTTAAAACATCAGCAATCAGGACTCATTTGTACACGTTTTCCCTACATTAACACCGTATGTTGCAAACGCGACACAATTTGTTTCAGTGTCGATTTTTGCGATCGCTTCACATGTAATGCTGGTCTGATATTTCAATACTCGTGAGTTTTGTTCCAAGGTGTAGGGAATTAGCGATATATTTGTTGAAGTGAGAGCTTTTTAAACACTTTGCGTTCTTACTGAACAATGAACGAAACTGGGGGCTTTTTTAATTTTTTTTTTTTTTGCTGAACTGGACTTTTTTGTTTAAGCCTTGATGCACTCTTTCCTGCTAATTTCTCACATTGGAATTTACACCATCTATTTGAATTTTATTTGTTGCTATCTGACGTATGTACTTGGGGTATTGTGTGTCTGTGCTAAATAAATGTATTTTCTTTCTTCTTTCTTTCTTTACCTCAACACGAAGTTTCACTTACGGATACTATATTAGTTCGGGGCCCGAACTAAAAATGAACGACAACACGATTTGACAGTTGTCCCAACTCCCGGTGTGTTTTTGGCCGTCAAAAAAAGTATAGGAATCACTTCGAAGTTTTGAATTACTTTTGGATGGGCGCGTATCATCGTTGAGTCCGTTAGACATTAGGCGTAGCCGTCACGCTCGAGCCGGTGACGCTGAATCGGCTATACTCGGCGCTGAATCACGTATACTCTACTCATAAAAGTTTTCACCTCTATCGTGTGATTTATGACCACACCCTCATTTGTGTTATATTATGACCTTAATTGCCACTCTAACGCGATTATTGGGCTAATTTGAAATAATATAAAGGCTGGGAATTAGTGTAGCTTTGATAAAACTAAAAATTGTTGCTACATTATAAAATATTTAGAAATTACTCTTAACATCACTTTTGAGTAATTTCACTCCTTGTTTTAATCTAAGTCAAAACTTGACTACATTTGCTACTTTACTTAGATTACTTAATGTAGTAATCCAATTAATATCTCAAAGGTAGGCAACACTTTATTTGAAATATCTTAAATTAAAGCAATGAAGAAAATTATAGAAGGCTTTACTTAAGGGGGATGCGCCCACGAAATTCAATTTTCTCACGTTTTTTGCAATTTGCAGGCCAGTGTCAGATTGTATGTTGATTAAAAATATGATTCACGACCGCATCAAATATGGCTTTACAGAATTAAAATCATTAGAATCAGCAATACAACTCTTTGAGTTTTGGCCTAAAAGGTTATGATTTCATGAAATAGTCATTCAATAGGGTAATATGAACTTAGAGAACTCTCTAAATTCATATTACCCTATTGAATGAGTAAAAAAAGTCATCAATACGACTGTATTGATGATTTTTATGATTACAATTCTATATATAAATATTTTTTTACGGTCGATTCATATTTAGATCATTATACACCTGCAAATTGCAAAAAACTTAAAAAAAATAATTTCACAGGCTACCCTAGTACTAGAGAAAATGACGCTGATGCTTTCGCCTTAAAAAAAACTCAAAGCATTTATTTCAATTAACCATTAACAGGCACTTTTGAATTATCAAGAAGTCGGTCAGTCAGAAAATATGAAGCTAGTTGTCCATTCCAAAGCGTATGTACCTATGGAGACGAACGGGCAAGAAACTCCATGGACATTATTTTCAAATTATATTTTACAAAAATATTAGTTACATCATTAGTTTTGAATTTAAAATTATATAATGTGAGAACGATATAAAAAATAAAAAAGACGTACGTGTTAAAAGCATCCAGAGTACAACAAATAGTACTTAATTAAACAACAATCCAAAAACAAAATAATTAAAAATAAGCCGAGGCAGCTAAGTGATGACCAGCCCCAACTGACGGCGCCCGTTCACGAACATGACGCATAGATCAGCTTAAGTTTCACTATTACAAAATATTTCTCTAGTGATTATTGTCGTCCCCTCTACAAACAAAGCAAGCTCAACTAAATCAAAATGAGCACCTTATTTACCCTTCGGCAATAGGCAGCAGTCTATTATTTCTAACACAGCATTGCTATCCTTAATACCAATAAATTATGCACAACCGACTTTGTGGTTGATACCAGCAATTGTTTTGACTGTAATTGAAAAACGCTGGAGCGATGCATCATCTTCATTGGCTGGTAAATATCTAGTACAAATACTCGACCACCCTGGTAGATGGTCGAGGAGAACGATAGGGGTAATGCCATAATTGCCACCGTTGGCAGACAAATTGATGGTCGCAGTGTGATGTTGTGTTACGCAGGTGGAAGCTACTGCGTCTGCGTCTAATGTATTTCTGATATTATGCAGATTTAGCTTCCTCATTTTCTGATGTTGATAGGATTTTTCCGGTTGTAAATTATCAAGACTAATAGAGTTAGTATTAGAATTGAGTCTACCTGAAGCATGTTGTTTATTTTAATATGGGATTTGAAAGTGTTTGTTTAAACCTTTGCCCCTTACTTTATTTCTACAATTTCGGTCTTATTACAACGAGTTCTAACTTCAGACCTAGCCTAAACCTGCGAGACGGTAATCGTGTTTTAAATTTTATTCCGACGAACGTAAAGTTCGTAACGCAAAATTAACAACTTAGACTCTTTTTTAACGTAAATTTTTGTTGTAAGAGCTTTAACTTTGTTGGATTATAGTTCGAAATTTAAAAAATGACTCGATGATTTAGACCTGGGTCTAAAGATAAACCTTGTTTTGTAAAAAGGCCGTTAAAGTCTGTACCTGTTAATGTTTGTTCATTAGAAGTTGACTCAGTCTTCCTACATTCCTTTGATCAGATTGTTAGCTCCTCCATAAACCACACATTTTCCATCATTACCACCCAACAAACATAAAACATGGACATGCACACTGCGACAAAATCAACAATAAGCAACGTCATAAAGTCGCACCGCTGACCATTCAACACTTGCATCGGAGCGTTGATTACACGGCGCGTGTGTCGATTTATAACGCCAATTAGTCAGAGACGCGTGCCTGCGACGACGACAACTGACAAATCGCAGTCGACTGCCGACTGTCGCACGTGGGTGGCGCGCCTTACTCCCCTACGGTAAATGTACTTTGTATTACTAATAGGTAGCAATTTTATTTATAATCGTTGAGCGTTGATATGGCGGTTTTTGTCCTCTTTTTACGGTGATTCAAGGGCCATATGTTCACAATATTGTTCTACCAAATGAGTCCTGCCAGTATAATCCACAATAGTCGCGTTGTCCCTCTCTACTTCGCATCATTGCATAACTTGTTCTATTTTCATAACAACGTGATACTCGTCTTGCATCCTGTCCTGTCCGTCTAATGGAACAACTGGTTACTTGTAACTATGTATTTGATAAGATTCTCTCATGCAAATTATAGTCAATCGAACGTCAACAAGATAACGTGTTTTATTTTGTCATCTATGAATATTCATAGAAAAAAAATTACACACAAAACTTAAGACACTTAATTGCACAGAAAACTGGTCACGCACCATTTAAATCCAGTTTTAACCTCCAAAACTACAACCAATATAAATTGAAATTACTCCGAACAACGCCTACCCAGACGGTTTTCGTCTAAACGATCAGATAAACGGATTGTCTCAATAATTAATTGTGACATTTATCACGCACTGTTACCTACCCACCTATATACCTACGTGTGAAATTGGTTTCGCGTGCAATCAAAGAACTAATTTGCATGATTACTGCGTACACCAACCACAATAATTGGAATCTAATTGATGCCAATTTGTTATTGGAATTCGATAATTTCTCGATATAAAGAGCTTATGAGTAAGTTTGTACGGTGTAAATTGTACAATTCATCGAAAACCTACGTACCGGATGACTTTTTTACCATCTGGAAAACAATATGGTATGTTAGGTAAGTGCAATAGAAGCCTTAAATCATAATAATTATTTGCTTAGTACCAATGAGATTGTAAAAGTTCCGAATATACTTAAATTCCGCTCACTTAGTAAAAAATATCGAAATTCAGATCATACGCACCCTGCGTATGATTTGAATTTCGATATTTTTAATCGATTTATTATTAGTTATCAAAATGTATGTTTTTATTGTTCTAATATGAAACATTTACTTCAAAATGTATTATACTTACTATTTTTTGATAGATCAATTTCTTTCTATTTTATTGAAAAATTAAAAAATGTAAATATCTATGCCATATCTAGGTACTCCGTTCACCTATTTTTTTTCAAGACGGTGATAAAAGTCAGCCAGTATTCGTACGTCGATGGTTGTCGCTTTAATTGAATTTTTGCGTATTTTTCTTTTGTTTCAAGTCGAAAGCTCCCAATTACAATTTTATTGTGCAACGATAAATAATAACTTAACAAGCAATTTGACGACACGGTTGGCGCAGTGGCTGAGCGATCGACTGCTGCGCTGCGTGTCGTGGGTTCGATTCCCGCACGGAACAAATATTTGTATTGCCTACAGGTAGTTGTTCCGGGTCTGGCTGGTTGTGTATGTGAATTTAAATGTTTGTAAACGCACCCACGATACAGGAGTAATTCCTAGTGTGGGGGAGCAAGCTTGCATGCAGTGTGTCATAACAAATTCTGATTGGTGAATACCATAATAAGCAAGCTACTTGCTTACTTTTCTGCAAGATACATGCATGTGTATTTAATAATAATAATCATTTTATTATCAGGCAACTAAGGCCCATAGAAAAAATACACAAAATAATCTTATACAATAATAAACTAATACATATTAAAGAAACTTAAAACTATGATTATACACGTAACGTTGTCGGCGTCGTGTTTCGCTGCGTGGTGTCGCGTAACCGTCCTCGGAAACGTCGATATACGACACCTTTCGGCCAAAAGTCCTCTTTCAGACAGGTCTGTAGATGTTGGGTTGGAACACGTACCACGAATGACTTAAAATTGATGTTGTGGCGCGATTCCAACCTTTCGACCCTCAGAGTCCAGTTGGTCTTCACCTTCAAATACTGCACGACTTCCTCAGTTGTCGTGGAGTGATGCAGACGCGAAAGGTACAGCTGCGTCGTAGGCACAGCAGGGCACAGCAGCATGTTGGGTCCAGTCGGTGCGGTACCACACAGGTTACGAGAATAGGGCTTCTTCTTCTTCCTTTCTACTTTCGTGAAACCCTCCTCATCAACTTGGCTGGCTCTTGGCAAAGAGCAACGGACCGCAGTCAGGGCAGGTTGAGCACCCTTTACCAGTTTATCCCCTTTTCTGGTGTGTCGCTTAGGCTGCGACGCATCTGATTTGAAGGTATTTAAGGTCTTAAAGGTAACTTGAAGTGGGATTTTCCAATCGATTGAGCATCATCATTATTTCAGTACTCTTGAACTATAATAACTATTTCAATTCATTCTTCAAAGCCTGAGCCATTTTCATTATCAAATTGAAAATAAAAATCAAAATGTGAATGTGTGTGTGCGGATGAAAATGTCGCGTACCTACTGTGAAAATATTAATGATTCTTTTCTCCATGATCCGGGTTCACGAGACTAGGATCTGTAATAGTGACGGGAAAAGTCGATGGTGATGTGAGTCGTTTGATAACTTTTACTTATATGTTAGTGGTAGTTATTTTATTGAAAACAAGCAAGTTTAACTTATAAAAAATTTAAGTTTTTAATTTTAATGTCCTTAATTTATTTTATGTTACTGTCCTAGGTATCACGTTATCACCAAAAATAATTCATAGAAATTCGCGCCATTCAATCTATGTCAGAGACAAATAAACATGGCCGAAAAGGCAAAATAGTGCCGACAGCCGACAAATTAAACACACAACAGAATACTTTGCCATCATTCACTGACATATCGGATTTAAAACCAAGTACATCCCGACCACATCCGAATGTAGCGCGGTGTCGGTAACACTGTCGTGGGTTCAATGGATTTTTCCCATCTCAAAAAATGCCCAACGCGCCTAAAGAAGTATTCACTTCAAAAACGGCTACTACATACATCGACTTTTCAGCTCCACCCCAACACTAAATTTCAGAATATTTTTAAAGCACACAGTGGATTATTCAGGGAGAAGCCTGAAGCTCGTGACGAAGCGATAGGCGGTTTTAAACCGACCTGTGTGGCCGCGCAATTTAAAATTTAATCACGCGTTACGTTAACGTACAGACAGCAGCGGGTAAAGTTTAACGCGTACGTAAGGTGGCAAACTTGGCGCGCGGTGGAAACTGGCGTGAAATTTTTATTACCGAATGTGTTGCATATTTAATTTGCCCTGAAGTGTATGATGAGATGTTGTTCGTTACACTTGCTGTCAAATTATTTAGGTGATGTGTCAAAGTTGAGCTACTTCACATGGCCGTTTCGCTGAAAATTTCACTGTGAAATTCAAGCACAACAATCATAACATCGCGCCTGTAATCCCCACAGAGTTAGGAAGAGGTTTCTATAGTACACCAACATTTAATTTATGTTCAAGTCTTATGTTATACAAGGTTATTGGAAAAACACCAACGACTTCTTAAGAGGTTATTGTACTCATCATTATGAACAACTTTTACTATTGTACCAAATCTAAAAAAGCGGAAAAAAAACCTGCTGTTCCCTGCATCTATATTCGTATAAAGGCTCCTTCAAACAGGCGCGACATACGATAAAATCGCGCACGACACAAAGGCACCGCAAGTCGCGCCTGTTTGTAGGAGCCTTAACTCTTCAAATGTAGGGAACAGCAGATATTTTTTTTCGCTAGTTTTTTTTTATTTATTTTTTATTTTTAGTTAACGAAGCAATCAAGCACTAATCGAGAATAAATATTTCTCTTTATAAACTTTGATCAGTATCACTCTAGTAATAAATGGGAAATATAAAAGTTCTGTAACGACAAGCTTAAGCTCAAACCTATGGTTAACTTAACTCTCATTGCTCTTGTCAGCTTAATTACTTGTTTTATTGATTGGTTTTGTTATCGTTCACAATATCTTACCTGCATTAGGTAAACATGATTGTGGATAAATTAAATTGTTAATACCAGACATTAAGATAGGGCTAGGCCTCTGTAAACTACTTGATAGAGTAAAATTGTATGTGCAAGACCCGCCTAGAACTAGCCTAATTATTTATTACAAGGAATTACAATATCCGTGAAGCATTAGCAAATGAAATATAGCATATAAATAAATCGTCAGTAATTTAAATTAATTAACATTTAACAGTCAATAAATTATGAAATACGCCACTTAGCAAAAAAGTATTGAAAGGAAACGAAACATTTAAAATGCTAATCAAATTGCATAGTATTAATCTTCGAGGAATGTTAATTTAAGTATATACTTAACCGAACCTCTAATAATAAAAATAATATGGAACACTCTAATATAATGATTGCGCCTCTTTTGTGAACCTCAATAAATTCCCATGTTAGGGTTTTGATAATACTAAATAGTTTAACTGTAACTGCGGGCAATGTAGCGCTCTCCTGCCGCTGCTGCGACATCGCTCGCTTCGCTCGGTCGGCTCGCGCGTGGTTGGTCGCAGTTTCAACCTAACCTAACCCGTTCTGTCGGAGTACCTACCTTATTTACTGCGACTAACTGCGGGAAACGGTCAGAAAGTTAAAAAGAGGCTCAAATATTTAAGAAAAGTGTGCATCATTAGAGGGGAAAAATGTTTTTAGAGGTTCATGAATTTTAAAAAGTGTTCATCATAAGAAGGTGAATAAGTTTAAGAGGATCAGTTAAATATTTGCCGTTTATTTAGGTATATGCCAACTCTACAGCCCTCCTAGTAACTTATTACTTCTCATTACCCTCAAATAAACCATGCAGAGCATAAGTTAATTTGATCAGGCCAGAGATTACTTCATGATGCCGACTCGCCACTTAAAATCTGATTTGTTAAATTACTTATTTACTTAACAATTTTCCGTACGGACGGCGAGCGAACAATGTACGGTAAACGACTCAAAGGAAATTCTTTAGCATCGATATTATAATCGCGATAACGCGGCCATTTTGTTAACGGATTGCTGCGGTATGCTGAACGGGTCAATATGAGAATAAGTAAGTATAATATCACATTATTTACTGAACGATATACTTTTATCGTGACTCCACAAAAAATTATGTCTGGATAAAGAAAAAACGGGGCAAGAGCGAGTCGAACCCGCGCACCGAGGATTCCGTACCATCATATGATTTTACATTTTCATCGGCGAGGCCTATATTCGTCAGAGAATTTTAACACTGTTCACTGCGGTGTAGAATATTGCAGTTTTATGTCAGCGCCATCTCTTGACCGATAGTGGAACCAATGTAACTTTTGTTGATGATTTCTGAAAAAATGTACTATTTAGAGACTTTGTTTGATTTTTCATGTAATCTTTACATGAACTTCTATCATATAGAAGAATTTGAGATTTTTCTCTTTGTAATCTTCGGAGATAAGGGGGAGAACGGTATTTTTTTTACATTATTCATTAAAAGTTGAAATCTATGCGGCCTAAAAAAACGAAAAATATTTGAGAATGTGCAAACTGCGCTCTTTCATATGATACCCCACATGCCCTAGTAGCCCCTTTCAGACCCTGTTGTAAAAAATATACATATATCTTTATTTCTTTCTTACTTGCAAAATAGTTGGGCAAACGTCATCTAAAACTATCCAAATTTCAAGTTGATAGCATTAGTAGTTCTTGAGATATCCAGCTGTGACAGACAGACGGACAGATAGACTGAGTCTCACCATAAGGGTTCCGTTTTACCATTTTGGTACGGAACCTTAAAAAGAGACTTTAAAAACAACTAATGTCCTTTTCTTTCTACTTTTAAGCTTCTACATTTTCTGCCGGGTCAGCGGGATTGTCCGAAAGGGTTACCGCTGGCCCGGAACATAAAGGGCTAAGGAAGGAACACGGGTGGGTTTTAGTCAGTAAGAGTCTGACACTCCCTTCCGCTCCACACAGAGCGGGGGGGTCATTTGATGACTACCCATCCTGAAAAAAAAGGTTCTACATTTCTTATATTGGTAAAGCTAATCCTTGTATTTTTTATATTCCTAGATAGTAATACTTTTGTATAAGCATTTTGTATAAGTATAAGCATTACTTGTTAATACATAAAATCCATTCTTAGGTCAGCTACTACTTAGTTCTTGGAGAGTGTCAGCTGTCTAATTTTATGGGTGGGGCTACCTACATACATATTCTTTCGTCGAACTCACATACTAAATAAAATACACTAAAATATGCAATTATGCATACCGAAATGACGAACCCACCGTAAAAGTCCGTCAAAAGAATATTTTCTATAATTTACAACACACTTTTGAAGACCATACAGAAGTTATTCTAACACGTCCACCACAATAAATCAAACAGCTGTAAATATAACGCAACATTTAAATTAACTCACATAAACTTGAAGTTCATTCACTGACAAAGAGCGAAGATAATCCCCATATTAAGAAGTACACTTTAACAGTATATTTTGTTCAAGTTAAATAAAGTAACACAAATATTTAATTATGCGTTGTTTCAACACGTGAATGACAGCTTGAGAAACGTTTCTGATAACGTTGTTTAAATGAACATGTATATTTAAAAGATTAAGAGAGAACATGTAAGTGTATTTTATATAGAATATTAAGCCGTTTAATTTTTTTAATGCGCGGGAGGTTAAGGTGAGTCTACATCTGGTTATTTTACCGAGTGGCAATAAACCGTCACATGTTTGAAAAACCAGAGGTTTTCATAGATCTCGCCGCCAACTGACAGTGTCGAAAATCTAAGGATCTACATATAATATTATGATTGTATTAGTGCAAAAACGATTCCAATTGTGTATTAAATATATTTAGTAATATATTTTTTTATTAAATTTGCTGTGACGCATTTTCCAATTTTGTAGCAAATAAAAATTATAAAACTTAGCTGTTATACTTTGGTTTTGACGAAAGTTTTGTTTTGGTTTTTTCACGCATTTTTTTTTGAAGCATATATCTAAGTCTGTTTAATAGATTTGTGGTGATTAATAATATACGGTAAAAAGATTATGTGTTAATTATGTACTGCGTTTTTAATCAGTGACGTGCAGATATCGTGTTAATTCCTGGACAAGTTCTATATCCATCTAACATCATCCATTCATTCTAGTTCTATGTTAACAACTCGTCTTTACAATAGACATCGGACAGGGTACAAAAATTACGGGCGAATTTCACCGATGAAACTGAACGCGATCAGCATATCTAAATTGTGCTCGAGCCCATCGTTGTGGAATGTGCACTTGTGCTTGTGCAGTTCGGGACACATTTTAACGTAAGTCTTTAGAATCCTTCGACTCTCGCTTAAATTATAAACTGCTTTCGATTTTCAGTAATTGGTAATTATTAGCGTTATTGCCTTTCAAATTAAATGTCTCAGGTTATTCGTAATTGCTATATTTTGCAGATTAAGCCCCGTGTCGAGCTACGTGACTTGCGATACTAAAATTATTTTTATTCAAACCAACTGGAGGCCTTTTAATAAGAGTTATTTGTGGTCGATAAAAATCCCTTGCAGATTGTGTGGAAACTTTATTCTTTATTCGTAACTATAGGTATGATTGTACGATACTAAATAAAACTTGAATTATAAGAGCGAATAAACAATGAATTATTTTAATCCCATGGCAATTTAAATGCTTGAATTTTATTTTATCGTAGTCTTTTTGATATTAGTATAAAGGCTCCTTCAAACAGGCGCGACACGCGATAATATCACGCGCGACACAAAGGCACCGCAAGTCGCGCAACGAGCGGTGCCTTTGTGTCGCGCGCGATTATATCGCGTGTCGCACCTGTTTGTAGGAGCCTTAACGGTATTGTGTAATTGAATTATTCAAGTATAATCGTGGCTTTAGGTTAAACTATTATTATGGCAATTAAGATACACTCTCTTTTCTCTAGAATAGAACCTGCTGGTCTTAATTTTTTATTATCTGCTTCTATTTAGCGCAGAACATCTCTTAAGACGTATGACCTTATCACACTAACGATTTGCCAGCGTATTATCGACGAGGCGATTGTTTTACGCAACAAGAGCGATTGTCGAGAGTGTTCTATATTGTGAAAACGCGCAGAACACGTTGCGTGATCGCAGCTACCTCGCTTCTCACCAGTGGAGAGCACGCTCACTAATCGCCTCGCTGGAATCACGCTGCCAAATCACCAGTAACCTTTATTCAATCAATCTACCCAACCTTTTCCCAACTATGTTCGGGTCGGTTTCAAGTCTAACCGGAAGCAACTGAATACCAGTATTTTACATGGAGTGACTGCCTATCTGACCTCCACAATCCAGTTACTGGGTAACACGATACTCCTTGGCAAGACTGGTTGTCAGACTTTCGGGCTTCTGACTACCCATAACGACTGAAGAAAATCTCGGTTTGTTATGAATGGTTACCTATCCACGGACCAACCTCGGCAAGCGTTGCTTAACCTTTACAACAGACCCGTGCAGTTGTTTTTATTTAGCCACGAGCCCCTCGTAGAAAGTTTCTTACAGGACGGCAACCATTAAGGCAAATCTTTCTGTAATCGGAAAAATCAACCTACCACAATTCGCAGCACTTGTTCCACATTGACGACCAATTAGCCCCATCACATGAAAACGAAACAAGCATGAAAATAAATAACTAAAATAATTACATGCTACGGTAACACGGTCGTAAAACCGAGTTTAAAAAACCGAGTAATTAAAACCCAATGACACCGCCACCAGTTAAACAAGATAAAAATGCAATAATTTAAATCATTTACGATCTCAAGTTTGAACGCGAAATCAATTATGGTGAATACTTTATTGATCGACTAGCGACGCGCCCCTGCTTCGCACGGTTTACACGACTCAATAAAACATCGAGATGTTTTTATTATAAAAATAAATGAATATCAAGGTATATATATTATACAAATATAAACCTTCTGAAATAAATTATCCAAATGATGATGAAAACCGCATCAAAGTCCGTTGCGTAGTTTAGGAGAACAACGCCGTCACACAGACAGACATGAAAAGCGACCTTTATTTATAATACTAGCTTCTGCCCGCGACTTCGTCCGCGTGAAATTTCTTGTTCCCGACCCCCCCTATCGCATCGCGTCGCCCGCCGTCCCCTGTCTGCGCTATTACTTTGTTTTCGCTTCGCATTCTTTATGATGTTTTTTTGTTTTTGCTCTGCTCTTAGCGTGATGTTAAGAATTGGGCTATCATATGTAATTTTTTTTTTAATCCGACTGGGCGTTCCAGAGATTTGCGCGTTCAAACAAACAAACTCTTCAGATTTATTATTAGTATAGATATAGTAATGTAAACTACCTTCGCGAATTATTTGCCAAAAATGAAAACAACGAGTTTATGGAAAAATAACTTTAAATCCTACTCAATAAAGTTCAGTTTACGTTACAACTTCAAGCATTTTTATAACTTTTTCAATAGTGCTAGTCACTTTGTCAATCAACTTAATTACTATTAAAATAAAGTTGATATTTGTTTAACTTGAAATATTATTAATTTGAAACAGAAGTTTGAATAGACTTTATAAAGATAAAGACTCTGACTTATTCAGTTTACATTCCATTTGAGAACTTGAACAGTGAACACACGAGATATGGGACTGCTTGTTATCGCGAATTAAGTATAAATTATATGTCTCGTTAATTAATTAGTCGGGGCAAGTATATGAGGACATTTACATTATTTTATTTTATCGTTAGTGTTAACGAGTAAAACTTGAATGCCGATGTCGCTGCTATAGTGAACAGGTGGAAAACTTAGCGGATGTAATAGCACTATTAAATCAAGTAGGTATATCATTAAATAAAGTTACAGTACCCGGCGATAAATATTGCACATCGACCTTTACCTTTTTTTGTATTTTATACTAAGAATAAAAATAATTATCAAAAGAAGCAAATCATAATTGTTTTAACAGCTCCTAATAGATACCGGACTGTTTGTATTTCGTGCGACAGAGATAACGCTCTACGAAGCCGAAATTAGCCGATTGTCTCTTTCCAAAGGTCGATGTGCAATATTTATCGCCGGGTACTACTGTACATTTTATTTCAATTAAGGCTGATTTTTCAATAGTCAGATAACTTTACGCTAGGTGGAGCAAGGGGGGGCGTGGGTGGTGGATCTTTGCAGGATGGCTGGTGGCAGCTGGATGAGAGTTGCCGAAAATCGAGTTGAATGGCGTGCAATAGACGAGGCCTATGTCCAGCAGTGGACTGCTATAAGCTGATGATGATGATGAGATAACTTCATCATCTGCATCTATCTAGCCCTTTCCCAACTTTGTTTGGGGTCGGCTTCCACTTTAACCGGATCCAGATAAAGGCCAGTATTTTACATGGAGCGACTGCCTATCTGACCTCCATAACCCGGGTAATACGATACCCTTGGTAAGACTGGTAGTCAGACTTTCGAGCTTGTGACTACCCGTAACGACTGTCAAAGATCCACGAATGACAGTACCAACAGACAGGACAGGACAACCAGACAGGACCAACGGCTTAACGTGCTTTCCGAGGCACGTAGGGGTCTCGCTAAGTAAAGATGGTCACCCATCCACGGACCAACCGCGGCAAGCGTAGCTTAGCCTGATCAATAGACACTTACGGCTGTTACTACTTAGCCACGGGCCCCTCAATAGTCAGATAACTTATACTTGAAGAATATATACATAAGACAATTTGACGTAATTTCTATACAAAAACTGACAAACCGCAATATTTATTTCTCAAATAAAAAAATATCTGACCATTGAAAAATCACGCCTTAATCTTGTAGTGTTATTCTGTAAAACTCTCACTGTGAAAACTAAGGTGAAGTGAGAGAACGTGAACTGTCATCCTACCTGACGTTAGGGAATCTAGGGTTTGACAGCTCACTTACTCGTATATTCACATCACCCAAATTTTCACGGTGAGAATTTTACAGAATACACCGGATGTCATAGGTTGCTCGTATTATATTTCTTTCACTTTTAAATTAATTTGTATTATATGAATTGGAACTGGAAGTCATGGTGAGAGGCCTTTGCCCAGATGTGAGATGATGCAGGCAAACAATAACAGTAACTAACAGTATATGAATTGACAAACATGCAACCACCTACTTATTGATCACTGTCCTTAGGAACCACAAACAACGTAAGCTAATCTCACATATATCTCGCATTCGACATAAAAATAAATTTAGGCAACTCACACACAATCTCAATCGACATTATCTCGACAAAATCGTTGAAATCTCGACTCGAATCATTTATCGTCTGGAGCCATCAGTATCGTTGCCCAAAGTTATTGAATTACCGATGATGTGCTTACATTGTGTGTATTTGTTCGTTTTGATTAATGCTACTCGTCTGATGAATGGGTGACTGATTGACCTACATCATTGAATCTTCATGTTTGTGCTCAGTGATTCATAATTGGTTAGAATTGATTGTGGAAATAATTGAAAAAATTATAACTGTACAAGAATTTTCTGCAATATTTTTCTTTGTGGCCATATTTTTAAAGTTATGTTATTTTTTTTGCATAATGCTATGTTCTTTTACAATACTTTTCGAAAATAAGAGAACCACAAGTCGATATTTAAATGAACCCTGAACATGCAGTCAAAGTGACCTCTGCGCTGCCACCGACAACGCCGTAGAAGTGGCGAAGTTTTGGGCCAACAAGATCTGTAATACAGTCGAGTCAGTGACACGAAGGAGAAGAATGAACCCTGAAATAACAAGAAACTCGGATAAACCACTGAAATATTTACAAGAAATATTTATAAAGATAATTGATTATTTTAATTTGCCAAGAAAAAGATATTAAGGTAAACGCAGCTATCAACGACCTATCGAAAATCTGTAGTTATTACCGACCTATAAAAGTAATTCGAAATCTTTACGTTTCCAGAACTATTCTAGCAAAGGTAGGCAAAGTTACACACGCGTTTATTCCTTGAGCATCGTATACAATTACGTTAGTGTGAATAGCTGTCCAAAAAAGAGATAAAATACGTCGGTTACTGCGGGGCCGCGTGGACGCAGAACGTTTCGTACTGTTCCCTTGTTCCTTCAAGTAAGTACGTGACTTTTCTATCTAAGACATTTATACAAACAAATGACATCTATACTTTATCTTATATTACTAAATGTATTCATTTAAGTATCAACTCTTGATTTCTTACGACATTTTATTAATAAAAAGTAATTTGAAACGTTAAAACTTTAAATTAAAATAGGATGGTGTTAGCTTCATCAGTTTTAGTCGTGGCAGCTATCAACGACCCATAAGTCGGCAATGGCAGCAACGTAACTTTTCGTTTTATTTTTATTTTATGTTATTATATCACACTAACACAAGTATTTTTATGGAGTAGTTTCAATCTAAGTTATCAGTCTTTATAAAAATCTATTAGCGACTAAACTTTTTTGTCTAGTTTTTACTTTTTAGCGTTGTCAATTTAACCAAAGTTATGATATTTTTCGAAGATCGATATTGAATAGTTACAGTAATAAATTATTGTTTTTGTGTTTAAAACAGTGTGCATTTGTTCATATTTTTTGTGACATTAATCAATTATAATCTATTTTATAGTCCGAAGGTCAATTAAATTAAAATAACCATTTTTTTATGAGTCGGTAATACAATTTATGTTTATACTTACATACTTTATTACCGACCCATAAGGGTCGGCAATAGCAACTATAAGAAGCTATTACCGATCGTATAATATAGATTATTTAGTTTCTCACCTACTTTTATGAGATAATAGGTAGGTACCTATTAATAAATGCTACTTCTTGGCTAAAGCAACATAAAACATACAATTATATTTTTTTCCAGAAGTATGGAGCCAAAATGACTGTGATGACTAATATTATAATTTTCAAAAAATGATTATGATCTCAATAGCATAAGGAAATATCCTAGAGTTTGAAATCCTTAAATTAAAATTAATATAATGTGTATTAAAAGTATTACGTTGATTAATTTAAAAGTTTTTACCTATTTAGTTCATAGGTTCATACTAAGAAGTACCTACTAATTTGTTTTATTAAAAATAACGATAATAAAAAAATACCTACGAATAAGTATTTGCATTTTTATTTTGTTTTATTTTTTTAAGATCGGTAATCATCATCATCACTAGCTTATATACATTCCATTGCTGGAATAAGGTCTCCTCTCATACACGATCGGGAATAGCTGCATAAAAATCGTTAATAGCTTCACAGCCGTTTTTATGGGTCGGTAATTGCAACAATCGACTAAGTCACATTTTAAATTATTTTTTACAAGATAATCCTTTATTTAAATGTATTTGATTCAGTAAATACATTTTTTATACATAACACTAGCATATAAAATGAAAATATAAATCTTTAGAGGAACCAGTATACTAAAAAAATATGGTTGATTTTAAAATTGCCTTAGGGGGGTCGTTAATACCTGCGTTTACCTTAGGAATTATCCGTCGTAACCCTAATATTAAAAGAATATTAGGGTTACGACATCTGCTTATTAAGGTCAATAAAGACTACGATAAAAAAAAAATTGAATTTTATTGTGTGTTTACATTTGACGCTTCATGTAAAGATAAGACTTGACAATTTAGGGTAGAATACATAATCAAAACGACCCAAACTAGCCTAAACATAATTAAAAATAATATCATTAGAATATTAATTAACACCTATTGCGATAAAATAGCCATTAGTCACATTATGTGGGCTCCACGTAACCAATTTAAATGGGACCACATTTATTTTTAACAACACTTTTAAATTCAAATTAATAGCCAGCTACCGGCCGTATTTTTCTAACTTAGAGGTCCTAAAATGTTTTTCGAAGACATCTAATTTAAATATTTATACGGCGTCGGATAAAGATGGATGTCATTCGTCTATTACCCACGTACGCTCGATGGACCTAAATAAGATAGATCGAGATCGGACGATTTATATCAATTTGTAAACGATTCCTTGCTATCCTTTTCCGTTTGATCTAAATACCTAGTAGAATTTGTCTTGTTTAAGCAACCTTCCCACATAAAATGGGAATTTGTTAAATGACCAGAATTCTTTCTTTGGTATTTACTACTGTACGTATTTAAAATAAAAATGTTTTTTGTGGCAAGCGTAAAGATTACTTTTATATGCCAATAATTCTTGTGAAGCATCAGGACTTAATCTTTTTAGCTTTCAATATGTTTAAAGCTAGATTTATTTTTAAAGATATTCTCAGTTTTTATAGGTTAAAAAATCTTTTAACCTATAAAAACTGAGAACGTAAATCTAACATAATCACGTTAGATTTGCTTGTAACGAATTCCCTAAAATTTAATTTAATTTCGTCTGGAAACGGACTAGATCTTAGTCGGATTAATCTTAATCGGATTTAAGTAATCTTATTGTTATGTATTCTGTATTTTCGTACCTTTCTTGTTGCGACATGCAAAGAATCGTAAAGATAAACGACCACTTTTATAAGATTATAATTGAAAGATTGAATTTAATTTTGAAATCGAGAATCGTTCTCACTGTAGGTATGGTTACTGTTTTCTTTCATTTTTTTATTTTTGTGGAAACGTTAGGGGACATGTAGTGATCTTATTGATAATGTTCTTAAGAAAGATCATGCGTAGTACAGATGCCAGCACATCAAGCTACTACAATCTGTCAAATTTCTTTAATAGATTTTCAACTTTATCGGTAAAGCGTAAGGTTCAAAGTTGATTGGGAAAATTTGACAGTTTCTGGTAGCTTGATGTGCTGGCGTCTGTACCTAAGGGTCGCAGCAGGTGGCGTTCTGTAGTTTCTACCTACCCCCATGGAAAGAAGGCGTCAGTTTATGTATGTACTATGTTTATGTAAAGTCTATCCAAACTTATGTTTCAAATTAATATTATTTCAAGTTAAACAAATATCAACTTTATTATAATGGTCATTAAGTTGATTTCAGAGTGACTAGCACAGTTTTTATAAAAATGTTTGTAGCGTAAACTGAACTTTATTGTGTAGGATTTAAAGTTATTTCTCCATAAACTCATATTTGTTTACATTTTTGGCAAATAAATCGCAAATGCAGATTAGGTATAATTGTTTGTTCGTTTCTCACTTTAACTATTTACAGGTTCTTGTTATCTATCTCTAAAGTTCTGCATTCGCTGGAAGACAATACAGCAACAGCACCGCCCAAAAATTCAATCAAGTAACATTCTTAGATTAATCGAACCGTAATTAAACACTGCTCTTTGAAATGCTGCCCACAATTCGACTTTGCTTTTAAAAGCTAATGAGTTTTATTCTTTCAGCTAATCTAACTGGCCGGTTGGATCACGGAGTGCAAAGTGCTGTATCGAAAGGGACAAAATGACGTACAACGGCGGGGAGTCGCGATTCGTCGCGAGCTCACAGCACTCTGCCAAATGCTTCTCGGATCCGGATTTGCTAGCATTGCCCGGATATACGAGTGTACATGGGACATTTACACCGTAGCGTAACGTTAGGATTTTGTAACAAAGTGATTTAGATACATCTAAAGGTCAAGGTCAAGGTCAAGGCAGGGTCGGATTAAATTAGCTAGCAAAACTCCGCAGCCGTGATGAATATCGATATCTAAACACGAGGAAATATCACACTTGATATTTTATTGGCGAAAATTTGTGAGTGTGGGGGTGTGTTTATATGTTTGTTACTTCTTCACGCTCAAACGGCTGAACGGATTTGGATGAAATTTGGCACACAGATGGTTTATAACCAGAATTAACACATAGAATACTTTTTATTCCCATATTCCCACGGGATCGACACTTTGCGGGTGAAACCGTGGGGCGCAGCTAGTAAAAAATAAATTGGTAATTTTTGGTCAATTTAATTTGACCCTTAACAGAATTTTTTTTTAATAATTTTACATTTCCGGGGCATTTAAAAACGTACAAAGATGAGGGCAGATGATGCGAAAGAAAAACACTTCTTACTAGAAAACTATTCTATGTCGGTACTTAGACTACTTGTCTATCATAAACCAAAGATGTCTAACCAGACATCTTTGGTTTATGATAGACACGTAGTCTAAGTCTACACGTAGTCTAAGTCTACTTAGTTTTATGTACGGAATGGAACGGTTCTATGGTTATAGAACCGTTCCATTCCGTACATACAACTAAGTAACATTGAACAAAAGATATCTGCACTCTAATTGCGTATCACACTATTAATCTCAATCTGAATCATTTTGAAGGATATACCTAATCCATTACTTCATATGTTTAAAAAATGTATCTGCCCAACAACGTATATAACGCAATGAATGTTGTTGAACTGTCAAAATGAAATCCATTGCTACTGATAATGTCTTAAGGCTCCTACAAACAGGCGCGACACGCGATATAATCGCGCACGACACAAAGGCACCGCTCGTTGCGCGACTTGCGGTGCCTTTGTGTCGCGTGTCGGGTCGCGCCTGTTTGAAGGAGCCTTTATGCAATTAACCCGCTGTTTTGATAAATGATAATGATAAATGATTTTATTTCTGTAAGTAGGTTTGCACAAACACTTTTACACGTCAATCATAAATTTTTTAAACTAGATGAGGTCGGCGTTTCCTATCTGACTACTCTGAGAAGAAAGGCCGAAACAAACTCAGAGGTCATAGTCTCTTTTAAAGTCCAGACATAATCTTGGTCAAGTTATATGAAGACCATGTAGGACGATGTCTGAGATGGTCTTTTGAGGAAAGAACCACACAGATTGAGAGGACCTGTCCAGTCAGTGCACGCATTTGTCAGAAATCATGCAGCTCAACTCAAGACTTAAGGAGCTCAACGATTCGACGAACAATACCAAAGAAAGGACATTTGGGTAGGCCACATAAATTACTCAAACTGCCAGACCATAGAGAGAATAATAAAAAATGAAAAATGACTAAAATAAATGACCCACATCGTCTTCACATTCATTATTTCTTAATCCTGCGATATATAGGTCAATCAATAATGTAGGCCATTTACCAGTGCAAGACTTTCAGTAGCCGGGTAGTCGGAGGTCTGTTCTCTTGCAAAGTTTCAGGTATCCACAAGTTATGAGGTAATCGTTCGCAACTTTGCTGAGGTGCAGTTTGAAACCTTCAGAGCTGTAATACACTGAATAAAGTATATTTCATGAAAGCTCACTAACTTACAAACATCGAAGAAGAAGCTGTAGTTGCAAGAACTATTGGAAACTTGCTCGAGTAAGCTATATTTTTAGAGAATAGGTACCTAATGATTAAATTCTACGGGCTCAGCTTCTAGGCTGGGCATAGAAAATTAACAATAAATTTTTGGTTTTCCATAGAAACAACGTTGAACCTGGAAAAAGCACTTATTTAATAAAGTATGTAAAGTTGACGTGAGGTAATAACATCCATAGTCATCACTGATATTACCTATCTGAACACCAAAGTATACTAAAATCGAATACCTCGTCTCAATGTTCCCGAAAATTCGACTTTATTTTAGAAAAATTATTTAAAAAGTGTTACTGAAATACTAATTACAGTTTACGATACGCAACGGTGTAAAAAAGTAGTAACATAAAATCTTAAAGGATTCGGGAAGTTGCATCGGCTGATACACAGTTCTATGAGTCCAATACAGGGAAATACTCTTACGTGATTGATTGCTCTTTTTACGGAGTTATTTCTGTATCGAAGGAAAAAAACTGGGTTAGGGGACGCACTTCCGTATATTTGTTGAGCGATCCCATTACTATCTGTCGACAAAAGAGTACAAGTAATGATATGTGTGTACTAGCGGTGATTAAATCGGTTTTCCGTATGTGTGTCGAGATTGTTACTTTTCTATGTGGGCTCTATTATGACTTGTGGGGTTTTTTATATAGCTGCCACATGTAGGTAGGTACGAGATACACATCATGGGATGTGCCTTACAGGCGTTGCACGGGGGGTTCCGGAATTGTTGTTTTAAGAGGAACCGGGATCACACCTAAAAAAAATCGGTTGTCTGTAAAGTCGGTTTACTGACGATAGTTGAACGTGACAACGTCATAAGAAAATACTGATAGAATAGTTGCATTGCATTTGTTAATATTCGCTTGCACTTCAAGCCGCCATGGAACGCCTCCACGCTACAGAGCGAGGCCGCGAGGTAACGCTACATGATTCATGTTTTTTCGTGAGTGCAGCCAGCTTCATCGATTTATTAGACGTTGTCACGTCAAAAAAAGTACAAGATACACGATACGACAGTAATTTAAACTTAGAGCTGATTTTTCAATCATCTGATAACTTTATTCGAGGAATAATTTTGAAATTTTGACAGTTTGTTCATACAAAAACTGTCAAACGTCAATTTTATTCCTCGAGTAAAAGTTATCTGGCTATAGAAAAATCAGCCCTTAGTATAATATCTAATGACGTGACGAGAGCAGTGGTGGCAACGGCCGCGACTTACCATCACCACTGCTCTCAAAACGGGAAACACAAACATCGTAAGGAAACCGGCATGTCCTAGAAACAAAAATTCGAAGACATGTGACATCTACCAACCCATACTGGGTCCACGTGATGGATTACAGCCCACTCCCTCTCAAAGAGATGTGGCCTGTGTCCCAGCAGTGGGAACATTATAGACTGATTACCTATGTATGTCTAATGACGTTCCCAGTCATGATACAAACATTTAACCAATATATCCAATAGTTTAGTCACTATAGCTACTCAAAGATTGGCAAAACCCCTGTTATTTAGTTTGTATGAAAAAATCACTTTTTAACCGACTTCTAAAAAGGAGGAGGTTCTCAATTCGGATGTCTCTATTTTTTTAATGTGTGTTCGGGCATAACTCCATCGTAAATAGACGGATTTGCAAAATTTATTTTTATTCGAAAGGGCTTTGTTCCTAAATGGTCCCATTTAAATTTCATAAAGATCTGATGATGAGTTTCGGAGACAGACGACGGAACTCTTCAATAAATGCCGGCAAATCAACCGCGATTGCTGCTATAGCATAATTATGTATGCATTTTTTACGCAATCACACAACATAACATCACGCCTGTACCCTTTAAAGGGTTAGGTAGATGTGTTCAATAGCTTTCTGTCACTGATATTCACATAGCAAGTAGTGATATTATATGAATTTGTTTGGGGTAGGTAGGTACAACTAAAAAGTGAAAAATAAAAACTTTTTTACAAAAAAAAAAAGTTCTATGTTAGGAATTGTCTGAAAAAAAATACTCCTATGCATTGTATTGTCATCTCCGCATAGTATATTTTTCAAAAACCTGTTTTGGATAATTAAGTACTAATGCGTGTGCCAATTAGTCCGTGCGATCATTGCATAGCTCCAAAAACACAAGCCCACTCTAAGTTTTTCTGCGAACAATTCGCTTCCACCGATAATAAATTAATCCCTTACCCCATGTATTTTGTCAACATGGATTTATTTACCCTTGTATGTTTAAAACTAATCACAAAAGGCAATAAATACCTAAGAGGTTACATATTTGGATCGTCGAATACCCCTGTTGGTCGGACAGGCCACTCCCGCGCAGGTAAGTCGAGGTAAGTGAAGTTGCGTGTACCGCTGTCAAATAGAACTATGTATTTTATTGCGGTTTTTATTCGTACAACAATTTAAATTTAACGAGAGCGCTTCGGTAAACATCGAGAACTTAAGCATTCTTTTGTTTTTAGCGAAGTTTTTGTTTTTGTTTCCGCAGTCTGTGAAGGACGGAGTTCAGGGATTCTTTGTGTTTGAGCGTTTTAATCGTGATCGTACAGAAATAGTACTCAAGTTTGAGTTTTTCTTAAATGTAAGGTGGCGAAATGTTAAGCGAGGGGCCCGTCGCTAAATAATAACAGCCGCATATAATAACAGGTCGATCGATCAGGTTAAGCTACGCTTGCCGCGGTTGGTCGGTGGATGGGTGACCATCTTTACATACCGAGACCCCTCCGTGCCTCGGAAAGCACGTTAAGCCGTTGGTCCCGTTTCCGCTTTAATTTCATCTCGATACCTCCACGTTCCCGAGATAAAGGGTCTTGACAGACAGACGGACAGACAACAAAGTAATCCTATAAGGGTTCCGTTTTTCCTTTTTTACCCCAAAAGAAAAAAACGGGACCCTAAAAATGTATCCAAAAAAAATTATAATAAATAATTTTTATTTTATCTCAACAAATTACATTCTTCATCACCATCTGCCTAGCCTATTTCCCAACTATGTACCTACTACGTATGTAATATTAGTTTCACAAATTACATTCTTAATAGGTAATACGGGCTAGTGTCCGCAACTCCACGTCAATGCGCGTACTTTGCGTAATTTTTTTTATTACATTCTTATACAAGTTAATAAGGTGATGGGTATTTTATCATTTTTTTTTTAATTTGTTATTGTTTTAGTTATCTAAATATTTGTATTCAATAGTCCAGCCATGTAAGCCCATTAGCCTGATCTCACAAACTAAGAGGTAGGTAGATACAAGCTTTTCGTTAAAAGCCATACTTAAACACGGCACTTACAAAGAAACTTAATTTTTATGTTCACATAAAACTACTTACAATTAGTAGGTTAGTTGAAATCAGGCAATAAACTTAGCTGGAATGTAAAGCCGTGTAGATTATGACTGAGCTGCCTTCTATTACGATAAGAGGTTCTTTATAGTCTGAGCGTTCATCATTCTTAGGTATAATTTTAATGTTGCTGTGATAGATCTCGTCTTTGTGTTTGCAACTATTGTTTTAAGCGAATTGGTACAGACGCCAGCACATCAAGCTACCCGAAACTGTCAAATTTTCCCAATCAACTTCGAACCTTTTGCTTCAGCGATAAAGTTGAAAATCTATTAAAGAAATTTGACAGATTGTAGTAGCTTGATATGCTGGCGTCTGTACATAGGTGAAGAATTTTTTGTGATTATTGTGCTCGTTTGATGGCTTGTTCCCGCGAAACGTGGGTGTGCCATAGATGCACCTCTGCAATGTGCGTGCATGATGGTGTGTGTTGTTACGATGCAACATACAATTTTGATAAATTTAGATTACTTAGGTAGGTAGGTACAGACGCCAGAACAGAAACTGTCAAATTTTCCCAATCAACTTTGAGCCTTTTGCTTTAGCGATAAAGTTGAAAATCTATTAAAGAAATTTGACAGATTATAGTAGCTTGATGTGCTGGCGTCTGTACTATCTATCATGTACTCTGTCGGTTTGGGTTTATGTCATTTTTACACGACTGCCCAAAAAAGGAGCGTTTTGTTTTTAACAGCTTGCGTAACACTATCGGTAGCAATGGCGTTCATTGTGACAGTTGAACAACATTCATTGCATTATTTACGTTGTTGAGCAGACAAATTTTTCAAATATACGGAGCAATGGATTGACAATATCCTTCAAAATTAATCAGATTCAGATTTAGATTGATAGTGTTACGCAACTCACGATGTTTATCTTTACCTACGGTATTATATCATCTGTGTCTTTATCGATGTCAGTAGTTTTAAGCTGATAGAATATTAAACGTTTTTTTTAAGACGGAGTACATAAAAGAATCTTAAAAAAATCTTGGTAGGTTAAAAAAGTTTGAATAATCAACAAAAAAGTCACGCTATATATCTGCAGAACTTAAAACTACGTTAAATTAAGCACTTATAACTAGTTTTAACATCATTAATTCCTGTCCCAGATAACTTTTCCATTTAAACGCGCTCTGATTCAAAGCGAAATAAAAGGATTTAATAGAATTAAGTTTCTTCTAATGGAACTGCTAAGATTTTTAGTCTAATAAACACTTAGGTAATAATGGGCTTTGAAATGTTAAGCTAGGTATTTACTTTCATAACTGGCAGACAGAGAGACAATGATAAAATGGACAAAATTGTCAACATTTTTTAAGCTTGAGTACGAGGCTTTTGACTACTTTGTGTGTGTATAATTTTATCTTTTTATTATTTTTTTTTATTGCAATATGCGTTTTGTTTGTACAGAATAAACAATTTTTTTTTCATTTTTTTTTATAAATATTAATCATCATAATTATTAATCTACAGTTTTACAAGTATCGTATTAGATACGAGACCAATATATTATAAAACCTAATAGTATTTAAGATTTTTTCAAAATCCTAACCCTATAAACCTTTGTACAGACGCTAGACGCCAGCACATCAAGCTACCCAAAACTGTCAAATTTTCCCAATCAACCTTGGACCTTGTGGTTTAGTGATAAAGTTGAAAATCTATTAAAGAAATTTGAGAGATTGTAGTAGCTTGATGTGCTGGCACAGTTTCACACAGCACGGTTTCTGTACGATAAGCCGCGCCGTAGGAAAAACGTGTCCGCGTACACACGACGACATATCAAACTATACATTTCCAGTTTCAGCTTACCTCGCATTGTATAGGCTTTTCGTACAGTGAGAAGTCAGCTTATACTGAAAATGTATAGGTAGCTTGATATGTGGTCGTACATATAAGCTTCCATAGTAATCCCTACAACACCAGCGAACCGTGTCTACACACGGCGTATAAACCGCGTCGTAGAAAAAACGTATCCGTGTACAAGCTTCCAAGTGATTCCAAGTGATCCATAAAATACTGATCAGCGTGCCTACGCACGGCAAATAAACTGTAGTTTGTCACGGCAAGAAAAACGTATGCACCCTAACACTTGCCTTCTGAAGTTTGTAGTGCAAAATCAACTGAGAAAATTGTTTATACAAAACTCACATGGACGAGACACAAGCAAACTCTAGTACAAATACTGACCGGCATTTCCATATAAACTACACTTCACAAGCAAATAGTGATCAACAGGATAGCATAATGTTATTAGTAAATAATCCTACTGATAAAATCCCCTTTGCCCCTTTTATGATACCCCACGGGTCCTGATGGGGTAGACTATTCATAGTCCAGACTAATAGCAGGATTACTTGTTAGGCGGACCCCACCACCCATAAGTTGGTGCAGTATTTATACGTATATTGCGCAATAAGCGGGACTTGGGGCTAAGTAATAACAGCCGCACGGTTCGATCGATCAGGTTAAGCTACGCTTTCCGCGGTTTGTCCATGGATGGGTGACCACCTTTACATACCAAGATCCCTCCTTGCCTCGGAAAGCACGTTAAGCCGTTGGTCCCGGCTGACCGGGTACCGTTACGGGTCGTCCAAAAGCCCAAAGGTCCGATCACCAGTCTTACCAAGAGGTATCGTATTACCCAGTCACTGGGTTGTGAAGGTCAGATAGGCAGTCACTCTATGTAAAATACTGGTATTCAGCTGCATCCGGTTAGACTGGAAGCTGACCCCAACATAGTTTGGAAAAGACTAGGCAGATGATGATGATGAATCAACCCTTGCACTCAAACGATCCATTATTTTCACGCAATAACATTGACGACATATAAGCTTTAATGCTTTAGCTCACCGTCCGATCAGGACCAGGCCCGTGCTGGACGGCGCGTACGTGTTCCACGCGCGCCTCATAGAGATGTCAGCATCATTCGGAGGGGCCCGTCAGGGCCGAAGTCTGCCGGGTCAGCGGGATTGTCCGAAAGGGTTACCGCTGGCTCGGAACATAAAGGGCTAAGGAAGGAACACGGGTGGGTTTTAGTCAGTAAGAGTCTGACACTCCTTTCCGCTCCACCCAGAGCAGGAGGGGTCATTTGATGGTTTCCCATCCTAAAAAAAAACCTTTAATGCTTTTGCCTGAGCAAGACCTGCCACAGTTTAGTAAAATATTACGCAATACTAATTCTACACGGTGCAATGAAAAAATATGGTACAATAAAAATCAGACTCGCCCCAACTTTTGTTCAATCTTCAGTACGAATTCTAAACGGTCATAAACATTGCTGAATTCGAGTTATTGTGCAATATAATTAATCGTTTTGGGCCCGCCTTAATGATAGTCAATAATTTGGATACGATTTTCATATATGTCTTCCTCATAGGATTTCGATATATTGGAGAAGTCTTTCAGTGAAAGCAGACTCGTATCAGTTTAAGACCATTGAACTCCATAAGTTTGGTAAGTTTTGTATGCTCACTTCAATAGGAATCTATTTGAAGTAAATTTGGATATAATTCCAATACAGGATATTGGAATTATATCGAGCTTTACTTCAACTAGGAACAGCTTGGGTAAATTGTATAGAATCTTCATCAAATGGTTTCTCAAACTTCTCATCTCAATACTCTATTTCAATCCAATATTGGTTTTAAACGCAACATTGTAGGTTAGAAAATGAATTGTTAAGTAAATTGACTGCCTACGTAATTTTGTCATGTTATAGCTATTTCATACAACCGTCAAAGAATTACAGTTGTGATTTGAATATCCGGACAATTTAAGTTGGTAAAGCTTAGGAAAGTTATGCTGCGCTCCATAACACAAGTAGCGGATGTTGAAGAAAAAACAGCCAGGCTGAAGTGATAGTGGGCTGGCCACGTTGCACGAATGTTCCAGGAGAAATGGGCAAAGATCGTCACTCACTGGGCGCCTGATGGCGGAGTATTGCCGTCGAGGAACGCTGCGGCAAGATGGTGTGTCGATCTAATTATGTTGGCGGGGTGAACATGGTCAAAGATCGCATAAAAAAGAGAGGTGTGAAAGGAAAAGGGAAGCTCTTTGTCGAGCCGTGGGATACACACAACACAGGCTAATAAAAATAAAGTAAAGCTTAACTAATTATTTCCTTGACTCACCAATTACTTCTACCGTTTGTATCCTTAGCAACAGTATATTATTCTATATTTCCCTTAGTTCTTCCTCAACCGGCAATAGTAAAACAACCACAGTAAAGCTCTATATGGTAATGTAAGTGCACTTCGGGCCACAAAAACCGTACCTCTCAAAAAACACTTCGATCTATTTTTATATTCCACTACGTAACGCGGTTGTTTTACAACGGAGTCACGTACAACGGCATCTGTCACGGGGAGCTGTTTTAAAACCGATGTGTCGTTGAAACTATGTTGAAACCAAAGAATGCATTGCTAGACGTACACGGGTTGAATTGCAGACATTCGGGACACTTCCAGACAGGTCTGACGCGTAACGCGACTCCATTACATTCTTTGCGCGCTCTGTCGTTGTTATTTTAAGTTTTAAAGTCGTTTCTATCGTTTTAGAGCTTTGTCAACGAGGTTTGCGGTTGGGAACTATGAGTGTGCTTTAAAACTGTGTACCTACTGCTTAGAATTAAAATACCTACTTGATCTGCTTAATACCTTTAAATTTCTGTATCTACTTTAATATGGAGTTCAGTAAAAACAAGATTTTGCGTAACTACACATGAAATCTTGTATATTATAAAAAGTTAGTCTCGCAAAAACTCGAAAATGGCTCGACTGATTATGATGAAACTATTGTAAGTTGTTGTTTGCGCGCCAGAAAAGGTTCCTAACAAAAAAGAAATGGGATGTGGCTGTGTCATGGACACGGCCGATTGTTGTACGTGTATACGTTTACGTAACGGGATTGATCCAGTGTCGATATAGAAATGATTTCATCATTCACTTGCATAATTTCAACCACCCCAGCTGCAGATGTACTGGCACCGTCGTTGATCCGCTCAGCCGCATTCATTCTTTTACGCTCCTGGCACTGCTGGACTCGGTCATATGGTTTTTGTTGGTACCATTCGATTGCTTTTGAAAAGCCCTTTCCAACCGTATACGATTTCTATATTTCTATTTGGCTTTTTGACGCGTATAGGCCGACATTATATATTTTTGATATTATTTTTTATTTATTTTAACAAAATATATTCACTGTGACTATTTTACACTAATATTTTGTATAAAATCGATAGATTTTGACAAGAGCTGACCATTGGAAACTAAATCGAACATCATAGCTTTTCCGAGTCAAAAGTTATACTAAGTGGAAATCTCGATACGCAGCAAAATGACATCAAAATGGCGGCGCTTCCCTCTCCACCGCGCGAGATGTCCTCACTTGACGTAATGAATTCTTTGATCCTTAAGCTATTCATTGGTGTAATTTATTTTAGAATGGAGATGATAGATATGAAGCTGCAACACCAAACTGTATGCCCCGATTTTGTTATCATTGGTTTTTTTTTACTTGCTCCCCACTATGGAAGCAATTTTAAAGACGTATTCACGTCAAAAAAATGGCATTCCGATGCATTGCGTGCATTAGCAAGTCTAATCATAAAAATAAGCATGACAGGTATAATGCTATTTATAGTGTTTAATCTCAAACGTACCCATTACCACTTACAGCAGCAACAATGGCCGCAATACACTTCCAACAAAAAACAGGCAACAACGTGTAAATAAAAAGCATTTCTTGTCTCAACAGTGCTATCAAAAAGTGGCAAACCATTGTTCACATCAGAACTAAAGAGTCCGTTATCAAACCACTTAAATTGTAACACGTTCTGCCGCGGCTTGCGTCGCGTCGTGTTCGACAACTGCTAAAACAAAGAAAGAACGCACCTATTACTCTCGTTTAAGATCGACCATTTACAAAAAGCTAATGGTTATCAAACTGGGCCACCCAAGTAGATGAATTTAGGAACGTGAGTTTTATGTAACACGTCGTAAATTGCTATAGTTTGTCTCGCGTGCCCTGCACAAACCTAAAACTTTTCCACGAACAACCTCCAGCGCATAGCGTACCAGTTCAAAGATATTTTTTGTAAAAACGAAACGTAGAAAGTATTAACAACGAGGATGGCATGAATTTTTTCCCCGAACGTCAGGAATTTGAAATTCTTCTGGCTCCTTACGCGATCGCGTGTGGTCTAATTATGAATACGGCACAATAGCATTAACTTTTTCTTTAAGAGAAAAAACTTCAGCGGTTTCCCTGCGAAAATGGAATAAAAGTGTAACGGATAAAGGAAAACTTCTAGACCTGTTAAGTGGCGATACCCTACTTCGCGGCTCCATTACTTTGCATTTTATATACCGCTCGACTGCGCCTGTTTACTTTGAACTTTTATTATATTCACTTATCCAAGAAAAATGTTATGGCTCTACTCCATTTTCGGTCACGCGAAATTTAGCGCTTATTACGTAACGGCTTTGGGAATTCAGTTGCTATATTGCTAATGATAAATTAATGTAGGTATTTCGTAATTTAATTAATATTCTTTTTAGCGTGTTGATGACAAAAATATAGTTTTTTTTTACGCGGATTGTATTTGCTGACGCAGCCATTAGGTCCTCACGTGTGCAGGTGACAGGGCATGCGGTGCAAGATGGGAGGTGAGACATTGTCTGTGGAGAGACACCGCATACACACCGGAGGTCTGAGCCTTCCATGAACCCCCAATTGTGGAGGTTGTCCTTCCTGCAGCCTACTTGGGTAACGAAGCACGGCTACGAACAAGGCAAGTACCAAGTTAACGGCTAATAAAAATAAATTAAAAAAAGATCTATCGTTTGGTGTCTGAATAGCTTTTAGTAAAATTAATAAGACGAGTCCTTTTTTACAGAAGCCTAATCGTTCACCTCTTAGTATAAAAGGTCTTCATTAGAAGTGGTCTGGTTCTTGAGTCATCCATAAATAATGCGAAGATTAGATAAGACGTCGATAAGATAATAAAATATAGCTACATTATTATTCGAACTACCAGAAATATTTATACATAAGTCCATAAAAGCAGTATTGATTGTACAGTCATCATCAGAAAAAAGTGGTGTTTCAACAAAAAAAAAAGACTATACACCTGCTGAAAAAGCACCATAATACTTTAAAAAAAAAAACTGGTCAAGTGCGGTCACCTACAAATTTGAACAGAACCCTTGGTGCGCGAGTCCAACTTAAAAACAAACTAACGTTAAAAATAATCCTAGCATTTTGAGTATTCAATCAACGCAATAGTAGGTTTACTTAATATTCTGTATTTTTTTTAGATGCTCTATGGTACCCTCTTAGTAGGTACCCTATCGAGATAGACCATCTTCAAAAATAATTAATTTAAAATACTTAGTGTTAGATTGTATAATGTAGGTATTTAAGATTTCTTAATAAGCATGTAAATTAAAATACCTAATAGATATAGTATAGTTTTTATGAAACACGTTAATTACTTATAAGATTCCTAATTTTCCAGCTAAAAGCCAGCTTTGTCCACATAATGGGGTATTTATATATTTCCAATTCTCAAAAATCGCATAGTTAATTAATGAATTACCGGTATCTTACGAAATCGATTTCAATTTCAAACACGCTTTTTATAAAAGCCTCTGACAAATAACAATATTTAATTTGGCTTCGCATACTTAATTTTAAAAATCGCCTATGTAAATCAATAGATCGTTATCCATGTGAATATCTTGTCACGTTTTAAATCTTAAAGGAACCAAACAAACCAGTTTCATACGAAAAAAATAAAATATATTACCCTGAATTAAATAAGATAAATGTCTGTGATAAATATTTTTTTGGCTTCATAACACCTAATTAGTAATAATTTGTAGTGTAGTGTATGTGCAATGTAGCGAGGTTTTGTTCGCATTGTGTTTATAAATATTACAGGCTCACATCCTATCTATAGGTATGTATATAAAATGCAAAGTACTGACTGACTGATATAATTATCAACGCACAGCCTAAACCGCTGGTCCTAGAGACATGAAATTTGGAGGGTATATTCTTTCTGAAGAGTAGGTATCCACTAAGAAAAGGTTTTTCGAAATTCTACCCCTAAGAGGTTGAATGGGGGGAGGGTGAAATTTCACGCGGACGAAGTCGCGGGCAGAAGCTAGTGAAATGCGGCGCAGATAGCCTTTACCCGCAATGGTCATCTTATTAGTGCTTCAATATCATCCGGATTGTGCCTGAATATGGCAGTTGGTCGTTTTCGTTGTAAGACTGCGGTTCCCCGGGGTCACGTCATCCGACAGCAAAAGACAGCCGCCACGTAACCATCGCGATCGATGCGACACTCTGCTAGAGTGACTGTCACCAGCCAGTGTCACTCTTAAGAGCGCGTATACAGAAAGTGGGCAACGTCGCAAACAGCTGTCAAATATTTCCCTGTTTTGATTAATTTGTCAATATTACTGTATGAAAATAAGAAATATGGCTAACTAATGAACTAGAATATTAATAATGAATTGCAATTAAAACACTGAATTTGATGTTGTAACCGTTTTAGGTGTAAAAAAGGCATTTGTAAAGTTTCCAAATACTTTTTTTACATCTAAAACTAAATATTCGGTGTTACGATATTAATTATTGCATTTCATAATCAATATTCTAGTTCATTAGTTAGCCATATTTCTTATTTTCATACAGTAATATTGACAAATTAATCTAAACAGCGAAATATTTGACAGCTATTTGCGACGTTGCCCACTTTCTGTATAAACGCTCTTAATCGTCCTTTTTCGTTAGTTCCTAGTTACTTCGTACAAAACTAGATGGCGCCGTCAAAGATTTTAAATATACTGGTAGTTTATTATATTCACTCGGTAATGGGACAAGCAGCCGGTCGATTCTGTTAAAATCTCACCGTGAAAACTTAGGTGAAGTGAGTTTGTTTTTGCTAGGAGTTGACACTATTGACAGCTCACTCCACGTTCACTTCACCTAAGTTTTCACGGTGAGATTTTTACAGAATCGCACCGCAGTTGTGATTTCCACCGATAGTTGCACTGACTAATCTTTTTACCACAGCAAGAGCTTATACTCTTAGCTTATGCCGACTTAAAGGGATGATGAGTAACCAAAAAACGGCAGTGGTCTTCAACGCAAACAAAAGAATGTTACTATAAGTGTACGACAATGATGTTAAAAAAGCGGAGCCTTCTAATACAGGCATTGTTTGCCTAAATGAGGGCTCCAAACACATTAACATGTAATGTAATACCTAATTGAACCAGTAAACTATTTTGTATTTTGTTGTATTTGTATTTGTAGAATAGAGAAAGAAAATCTGTATCATTTCCACATCGAGGTAGAACAAGGGTTTCCGTCGGACTCTCGGTAGGTACTTCCAGGCGGTAAAATATAACTTATAGCCATTGTAATAACGAACAGTTCAATTCAGTATTTTCCGTCTTTATTTCTCCATCAAAAAATAGTCATTATTATACGCAACTAGCTGTGCCCCGCGGTTTCACCCGCATAAGTTTCGATCACGAAGGAATATCGGGATAAAATGTGCCCTATGTCCTTTGCCGGGACTTAAACTATCTCTAGACCACATTTCATCTAAATCGGTTCGGCGGTTTAAGCGTGAAGAGGTAACAGACAGACGGACAGACACACTTTCGCATTTATAATATTAGTATGGATTAGTACAACTACAGTTAATTGCTTTTGCGCTGTGTTGCCATCAAATATTTTAACGAAAGTGTGTTTTTGTAAACTTGGAAGAAAAAACAACCTTCCGAGTAATTTTTTTTTTTTTGAAAAACCTCTGCAACATTTTATGTTCACACCTATGTATGTATATTTTACAATTTATTTGCATAGTTAATGTATATCAAAACATACTAAATCGTGCCGCCCACGGAGTTTCTTTAAAATATATTAACATACACTTGACCTTTGTGTTGAATTCTATCAGAGCGAACATTACTCAATAAAATGTTTAATACGGTGCTAAGTATAATATCGAGTGAAAACAATAAGCCATAAACATGCAGTCATATCAACGCATAATGCTATCCCATACCAAATAAATGGGTTTTTCTTTATTTCAATAATATGCGGCACAAGAGCTTCGGCGTAGAGTTACTCGAATCATTTCGCGCACGACTGGATTAAAATAACAGTTTAATCGTAACTTATACATTTTAATGCTCTAGTCGTGCCGTAAAAATATTACTCGCATTCGCAAAAGCGAAAGTTTCGATTTCGATTCGATTCGATTCATCCAATATCGTGCATGCTTACATAATTTCACGCCATTCTGCTGTGGGAGTAGGTGAAAACTTAAAACGTCACGGGTGCACCTCTGTCGCTTGCTCCACATTAGTACTACAAGTATACTGCAGATACACCTATCACTAACAAAGGAGTTAACGCCTCCAGGCAGCACACCGCACAGCACATTCATGCATACTTTCGATATGAGTACACAGACAAAACATGAACTTATAAATAAAGGAGTTTTAAGCATGACTTGTCTTGTTCCAAGTCGCTCCAACATTTCAACGTCACGGATGTCTTCAATTATTAACATTATAGGAGCTGCGCATAAGGCGGTTGTTATGAATAATAAAATAGTAGAATACGCCGTGAAAACAGCAAAGAAAGTGCAAGGGGTGCAGTACAATGGCAAGTAAAGGCAACACTGTAGGTTTATATGCGTTGACAATGTGCATTGTGCCTTAGGTAGGACGGGTCCACGAAGAATTTTAATATTCTCAAGCGGGAGATGCGGATTTCATCTGCCTCATAGCGACGCAGTTTGCACTACACGAAATGCTTTAAAAATTCATGCCGGTTATTCAACCCTGCTCTGAAACGGGGGCAGGAATGGCGTTATTGATTTTTCGGACCTTTACTTTGGTGCAGTGCATTAGGTGATTTAATATTAATAATTATGAAATTGAGCTTATGGATTATGTATTTCGGTTGCATATTAAGGGGTTGCCCTCGTCCCTTCTCCACACCGAAAAATATCTCTGTATTATTTCTGATACATATTTCTCTAAAGACCTTACGATTATATAGCATAATCAGCCTATAATGTTCCCACTGCTGGGTCACGGGCCTCCTCTCGGCGGAAAAGGAGTGGGCCGCGGGTAGAGGTCGTGGGTCTTCGAATTTTTGGTTCTAGGACATGCCGGTTTACTCACGATGTTTTCCTTCACCGTTTTGAGAGCAGTGGTGATGAAATAATTTATACAAAGTACCTGTCTGGGTGCTGCCTGTCGGGGTTCGAACCTACGACCTATAACTCGTAACTCGCGATTATATAGGGTTTACGTAATTTGAGCCCCTATTTGTGTTGTAAAATGAAGACTTGCTAATTACTAATTATGAAATCCTAATGATACTCATCCCATTGATTTAATAGATCTGCTGTATCATCAATGTGAGAAGAAGAAGTAGCGGCCAACGGGTTTTATTTTATTGTCATTGACAACATTATTCTAACTTCCTGTAACAAGAATTTGGCCAATGGAAAACTAGGCTAATTTGAAATACCAGTTGACTAATAGAGGTCTGGGTGGTCTACACCTTCCCGGAGACCATTACGGTAATACCTAACATTATTCGCAGTCACACGCACCTTTAACTGTCAGATACTCTTCAAAGCATTATCCCAACGGAAACCGCAATAGTTACTAATAAGTAAAACAGTTTCATTGACCAGAAATCGCCAACAATATCGTATCTTCGTGACTTCGAAACATTTGAATGCTGTACTAACAATGCAGTCAACGTAAGCGCCTTGTGTAAAGTCTCCCGCGCATATTTACATATGAATGTGATTCGCTCAACGAAACGTTATGTTAAACATCTTACTGTTCATTTGAGACGTCATTTAATCTGTAGCTTTGAGGTCTCCGGTGCATTCACTCCCAAAAAAGGATAACATTTCATCATCTCGTTACTTTAGTAAATATTCAGATTAGCAATCGTTATTGTTAGTAGTTCCTCGAGCAGTTTCATCATTTAGCTTTAACATTACTACTGGTAATACTTTTTTCCATAGATTTCTACAACGGTCTGCACCACAGTTATACAGACCTAGATAACGCAAGTATCACGATCTGTATGAAAACCAAACGTGCCATTTTTTGACTACCTACTATGACGTCACAAGCACTATTTAATGATGGGATTATCAAATCGATTCAAAGATTATGTCACGTGTGGCACCCGTCTCACCCCACCCCCGGGGCCTAGCGCCAGCGCTCACGCTCACCCAGCCAGCCATACACAGGACTGAGCGCGGAAGTGGCGGCTTACGATTTTTGAACGTAAGCTGGGCACGCGAAGTAATTGCTCTTGCCTTTTCTAGGTGTATCTATATCTGTGGTCTGCAGCCTAATTGCGTAACACACTTTCAATCACAATCTGAATGTTTTAAAGGAAATTCCTATTACAATTTTGGGTTCCATACCAAAGGGACCCTTTAGGGATTACTAAGCCTCCGCTGCGCGCTGTCCATCATACCTCAAGAGCCGTAATAGGTAGATAGTTGAAGCTGTTGAAGTTGTCACTGAGTGTACCTATATTTCTATTTTCACTATAACAACAAATACTTAATAAATATAAAATAAAGTTAAAAATTCAAGGGGGGTCCCCATACAAGAAACATGTTTCTTTTTTAAATAATATGGTGTGTTAAATTTTATACGGTGATGGGCGCACTTGGCCAGCTTTTGTTTCATAGTTTTGAAAAATTTGTAAATAGTGTGGCTGAAAATGAAAGGCATTGCATCGATTGCCGTTTTACCTACGTGTGTTACAAAATAACCCCGCTGTTCTTGTCTTCTTCAATCTAACGGCTACCTACCCGTAATCTCTTTTATAAGATCTGTCCAGAGGCCGCCAACATTGGCCGCCAACATTTTCACTCTTCAGCTCTCCCAACCGAGATAGGTTTCTCTGCACGTGTGGTTCCGTTGACTGTTACTATATTTTTTTTATACTGCAAGCAAGCTTGTACTCATTCTACATGTCCTGGAATTAACGCAAACACCCCAATTAGAATATTATGGTATAAATAATTATTATAATACAAAAATTTTACTATTACGTATCAAACATTGTTTATATATTAAATTAGCTAAATATACCGATTGTGTGAGAAAGTTGTGGTCACATTACAAATCGCACACAGTCGCACACGTTTAAGGGTCTAGCGTAGTACGTACAGACGCCAACACATCAAGCTACCCGAAACTGTCAAATTTTCCCAATCAACTTTGAACCTCATACTTTAGCGATAAAGTTGGAAATCTATTAAAGAAATTTGACAGATTGTAGTTGCTTGATGTGCTGGCGTCTGTACTTCATCCATTTTGGTTTGTTTTGACTGTACGGCGGAAGTGTGACTGTAAGTTCTCATTGTTTTTTGGGATAAAAAATTACCTGTATTAAAAATAACAGAAATCGATTTAGCAAAAGATTCTGAACAAACTACTTTCATAATGTGCATCGATTCAGTTTCACTATATCTATTATATATATATTAATCAAAAAGTCATCAAGGACAACAATCACTTAATCTACCCTTTCATCTTTAAACAAATAAACACTGAACACAATTCGCTGCAACAGTCATTATGTAAAACACTTATATCTCATTGGAGCCGTCACCAATATTATGATAGACGCAAGCGCAGTCCGGAACAGGGGGTCTACTCCCTAAGCACGAAGTCCGTCGTAACGGCCATCGTAACGGGCATTTCCTACCCCCGATCACCAACGGACGGATGGTTCGGTCGGGGCCCGAGCGAAGACGGAATGACGACGCGATTTGACGATTGTCCCTACTCCCGATGTGTTTTTGCCCGTCCGACCAGTTGAACTTGACACTTGTTGTGACGGATAGTTATGTCAGTTGATACGACATCAAAGTAGTTCTCGTGCTGTCGACGAAAGTTAAGATTTACAACTATGGTTGCTTTTTTAATTATTGGAGAAGGTTTACAAGAAGAGCGGAGGCAACGTAGACATAATTTACGCCAAAACTGTAGATTGGCGAGTATTCCCGACGTTGAGTTCATAGGGAACTATAGGCTCACTCGGGAACTATTCGAGGACTTATGTGCGGATTGAATTCCTCTTTTGCCGCAACACATACGCCGAAGTGGTGATGATCCAAGAATGAAGGTAAGGACATTTTATAGATTCTGTAACTTATTCAGCTGTATTACCGATCGGTCCCACCCATTTACTGTGGTTTTTGTTTACTTTTAGATCCTCGCTGTTCTACTACCAAGAGCTACAAAGGTTCAGTGGGCCTTAGTAGTGATGTGCCAATGGCACAACAGACAGTGTCACGCTGTCTGCAGCATGTCACAAATTCACTCAACAGCGCCTCAATATTACAAAAATATGTGAAGTTTCTACAGAATTTGACTGAGAGGAACCTTATAAAAAGACAGTAAGTTTAAAAGCTTATACCATTTTTCTTCTAAAACAAATCTAGATATTTTTCTAAACTTAATATAGCCTTAATTGCTTAAAACGGAAACATGCCATTTGGACAAGGACTACCTAACTATTCTTTGAAGAGTGTTTATACCTAAACTTATAGATTGTGCAATAAAATAGATTGTATCAATTTAAATTTTAATAAGCTGTATGTATGTTCACAGATTTTTATCACACACAGAAATTAATGATGACCCCAATAGACAATGCTGCCGAAGATTTTCCAGAAGGGAGATATAATTATAAACAAAAACGTGCTCGCTCCACTATAGAGCATACATTTGGAATTTTTAAAGGCCGATGGAGATGCCTCTTAGCGCAAGAGAGCTGCATTATGCACCAGTCACAGCAGGTATTTGTCATAATTTATACTATAGCTATGTTTTTCTTATATCCCATTGAACTGTTGAACAGTATCAGATTTCATCTGATACTGTTCAACAGTTCAATGGGATATAAGAATGCTGTGTTTTACACAATATGTGTAATCGGGCGGGCTTGCACCTCCCCTCAGCGAGGAAGACCTGCAAATAGAGCGCAATAGATAGGGAGATGCGTCTACCTCTACGGCAATGTCTTCGCACCAAGCTCATCAGCAAGGGCAAAGAGCGAGAGACACATTAGTGCAATTGCTGGAAAGAAATAGGTACTTATGCAGTCTCACAAGAAAACTTCCAAATAAAACATGTCAATAAATGTATAGGGTATTTGTATTTATAATAATAATGTTATTAGGGTATTTCTTTTATAAACTTTTTTATTTTGCTTACAGGACTTAATGGGTGTTGGGACTGGTGGAAGACATACATACATAAGTACATAAATATAGGCTGATAAACACATTACCCTCCTTTGCGTCGCGCAGTCGGGTAAAAAAGACAATGTTTCGGGATTTTACCATTAGAGTTTAGTACATGCTAAGATTTGCCAATGACGGTTTGTATACCTATATTGGTTTTTTTTTAAATAAAACAATTAATTAACTTTAATAATTTATTTCAATTACCTATCCGTCAAAACCTTACATATTCTAAATTATTATCATTTGGTGTTTAAATAGAATAGAATAGAATTATCTTTATTTCAAAGTGACCAAGACAAACAAGATTGTTAGTAAAACTTACGACTATATTAGTAAGCACAGACACTAAACAAAAGTACAAGAAATAACAGTTGGTCACCATTGCAACATCCCATGAGAGACGGTACTACAGTGATCCACGTAAACACAGTCAATTCTAATAACTAGAAAAACATGATTTTAAAACATCTTCAAAATAATTTTTGAGTAGTAAAAAACAAATAACCAAAATAAAATTATCTTCTCACAAACATAAGGCTTGCGTTGGCTAAGCTAACTGAATCGCTATTTTTATTATTATTTTGTTATTTAATAAACAAATTGTAAAACACAACTCTAGACATGTCTATTTTCAATACATTACATATTACATACATTTATACAACCAAAGCATAGATTTTCTTTTATTCTAGACTAATCAACAATGGCAATGCAACTCCACTTGGTGTGCCTCAGTGGATGTAGATAGTAATGGGTCGGCAGGTGTAGCAGCATGGGTGGGTGAGGTGACTACTGGCTCTGGATCTCTTACAGACTACAACAAAAACTGAATATCATTGACGGATACATCAAAAAATATATAATAGGTGTGACGACAGCATCAAATAATCAAAGATTTAATGATTTTAGGGGAAAGTACATATTACGTATGTGTACTTGAACTCATTTATCCAACACTCTTGGTGTTAAATGGGGAACTTCTTTAACAATCTGGTGAACTGTAAAACAAATGTTTTGTTATTTAAGTGCAAAGTTATAATTATGAACACAAACAGGAGATTACTAGGATCTATGTAGTTTTGAGTGTACCAACTATGTATATAATAATACTGAGAATAAAGTTAACTTTTCAATGCTTTATTCTAATAAATGAGTTAGTAAAATATATACCTGAACTACCAGATGCAATTTCTTCTGAACTTGATTGTTCTGTAACTATACATTTTTCTTTGAATTGCTTTTCACACTCTTCAAGAACCACCATCCTTCGTTTCTTAGCATTATAGGGTCTCTGTTGTGTCAGATGTTTGTGTATCCCTATCTGGTTGGCAAATAAATGTTTTGGGCATACATCCTGGTTTCATACGTACTTGTGATACTCCATATAATTATCCATATCATTTGGTAACTGAAAAAAAAAAGTAAACACTTAAAATTGATAAAGAATGATAACCAAAGCAAACATAACCTCAATAAATTAGTTATTTCATAGCCTCAATATTTCAACTATTTCACGTCAAACGAACATTTAAGTTTAAAACCTACAATATATAATAACATACTCACATCAAAATGGTCTTCACAGAAATAAATTGGCGAAATAGTGACTACATCGTTCTGGTTTCGCCGTGGATCTTTAACCATTGATCTCATTATTTTCTTTATAAACACCTTGTTGGGTGTGGTTATTGATGTGTTTTTACACTGAGGCACTGCACACCACTTATAAACTTTGGAATTCATTTTTATCACACGAAATATGCAATGTTTGTCATCTTTTCTTTACGCGTAGACACATTTGATGTTTACATAAGGACGACGACAGACCCGACGCCATGACACTGCGAACCACAGAGTACATATTACTCTGCGAACTGTTTTCGCGCACTATTGTAAAAAATATTAGAAAAATAGCTTTAAACTTTAGTTTATTACCGAAATAAAGGGCAAAATAATTCAATTCTATATTTAAAGACATAATAAAAAGGATATATTGAACAATGTGGTCATTTTCTAACGACAGAAGTATTAAATTTTGTTTAATATGCTAGAAATCTACAAAATAAGGAAACCGGTAATCAACCGGTAAAATAGCGCAACTCTATCGCCATGCGTCTTTGGTTCGTGAATATTGTCTATGATTCCGTTACAAACTGATGAACCCGAAATCGTTAGGGAGTAGGGTTTATTCCGACGTATCGGACTACCGCCCGACGGGCTCGTTGCTTCGTTGACGGACTTAGGGAGTAGACCCCCAGAACCCAGCCCGTGAGTGGACGTTATCGCAGCGATGTGAATCAGCAATTTTCAACTAATTAAAGATAAACAACATTTGATGCGCGTATGAGCTTTTAGGTTTAGGGTCCCTTGGTACTTTTTAGCAGGTTCTTTTGTAGCGTGATTAGTGCGTATAATTTTTTTGATAATTAGTAATTATATTGTTTAAATCGAAAAAGGTTCGATTGATAAAATGTTGTTGTAAGCACAGAGAAGCTCTTGTCATTCGAGGAGCTATCCAACTTGCAGTCTTGTTCCCTTTTAAGTGAGACCGACAAGAGAATACATGCTTGACATCTGTCAGTTTCATACGTGAATTACCTACGTGTTTTGCGAATTTGATGTGTATTAAGACTCCAACAAACAGGCGCGACACGCGATATAATCGCGCGTGACACAAAGGCACCGCTCGTTGCGCGACTTGCGGTGCCTATGTGCCGCGCGCGTTTTCAAATTTATAATATTAGTAGGATAAACATCTAGAAAGGTTGGTTTACCTTCGAAAGGCCCACTTAACTTTAATACACTTACGGAACCCACAGGTCGCTTAAATTGCTTCTTTTTTTAATAAGTAAATTAAATGCAAGGGAAAATTAACTCTTCTTGAAGTGACGGCCAGTGACGGCGGAGTGACGTGGCCAGCCATTACGGTTCGGAGGTCGATGACCTCACGACTGGAAAACGGCCGCGATATTTCAAGTTTCAACTACCTGTTTACCCTTTGTTTTCTTGATGGAAATTAGATTGAGATGTTTTTAATCAATATTTTTAATTTTAAATGAGTCGTCATTTTGGACCAACATAATTTTTAACCGACTTCTAAAAAGGAGGAGGTTCTCAATTCGGATGTTTCTATTTTTTTTTATGTATGTTCGGGCATAGCGTAAATAGACGGATTTGCAAATTTTTTTTATTTTGTTCGATAAGGCTTTATTCCAAAATGGTCCCATTTAAATTTCGTCATGCGTATACCCTTTAAAGGGTTAGGCAGATGTATTCAATAGCTTTCTGTCAAGCAGTAGCAAGTAGTGATATATGAATTTGTTTGGGGTAAGTAGGTACAACTAAAAAGTGAATAATAAAACAGTTTTTACAAAAAAAAAACAACTTTAATTACGGAAGTCGGTGTCGTTGGTTTTGTATTTTCGTTTTTTGACACCGACTTTCGAAATTAAAGTTATTTTTCACTTTGTAGTGTTTTTTTGGAAGTCGGTTGTTTTAGATACTGTCATGCCAGCGACACAAAGAAAAAGAAAGAGTCTAACTATAAAAATATACAAAGGATAGCATATTTTCTAGGCTGTCTTGAAACACTGATTATATTGGCAATCTCACTATCATGATCCCAGTTTATGCTCCTATTGAGTATTCACTCACAGACATTCATCGGATGTCCAGCAAAAACGGTAAATTAACAAAAAATTTCAATAAAGTTCAATCGGTTGATTATTTTAAATAAGCGCCGTCGCCTCGCGACTGTCTGCGTGAGCCTTAAGACACAATATTAAGGCAATCAAACCATTAGAAAGATAGTTCAAGTCCAAGCAACCTATTCGGCTGATTTCCCAAACCAGACAAAACAATAATAAGTTTCTTTTAAGCAGCCAAAAGGAGAACATGGATTTTATTTTCCATTGGAAATCGTAAAGTTGGTCTGAATGAAACTAGTCTTTTTCTTAAAAGTATGATACGCTCGTTTCTATTGAGGATGTCCAAGTAGTAAAATTTAACCGGGGGTTCTTTTTGTTTAATCAACTTTTACGGCACGGAACCATAGGGACATTGGCTTAAACCACAAAAGGGTTTCTTGCTACAAAATTTTACAACCTGATTGCGGTCCCTGAATTATTTTATAGGTGAAGTTTTGTTGTGCACATTTTTTTGGTTCATTGGTGCGCAAAAAACATAACCCTCCTTTTGGGTTTCACTGTAGTCGGGTAAACCACAAGTCATGACATCGTAAGGAAAAAAGACCGTAATTGGAATTTCTAAACAGCATAGTGCATTTGCACTTAAAATTATTACAGTTACATGACAAAATTTAAAAAAAATACAGAACTCGTTGAAATTTAATTTTAGAGATAATGCACCTAAAGCTATTATTTACTTTAATCTAGCATTAATATTCTTTAAATACAGTCTAGAACGACTGTAACTCCAGTTAGCGTAGCTTAGAGGATAACCCGTTAGGTACTTAGTGCTTTTCTCACGTCCCAAAGCCACCATATAAAATAATATACAAAGTTTGAAAGCAAAGTTCATCTATGACATTACAGAATTGCATTTTAATGTAAAACAGGACTATAACACCGACACGTCCACTATCGTTACAGGCTATCTTCCCGTATAATGTTGTCCCAAAAATCGGGGCTATGGAATTTCATACTGACCCATCCCGGGCAATTTAATAAACTTATCGAGTAACGATATTGAGACGACCACGAGAAACACATTAAATTCAGATTCTTGTCCTGTTTTCATTAAACACAAACCCTCGCGTACTAATGGAATAGAGAAAACTGATGAGTTGACGTCGATGAACTAGTTAAACATTACGTAGCTACTTACGAGTAATAAATAATAAATCAAATCATTTATTTGCTTGAATATGGGTAATAGAATAAAGAAATTTTGTTATATGTTAAACCATTTCCTACGTTAACATTTGTGCAAATATCCATACTAATATTATAAATTCGAAAGTAACTCTGTCTGTCTGTCTGAATGTTACCTTTTCACGCCTAAACCACTGAACGGATTTCGATAATATTTGCCAGAGATAGATTGCATCCCGGGGAAGGACATAGGATAGTTTTATCGACATACGTCGCGGGCGAAGCCGCGGGCGGAAGCTAGTAGTAGAAATATTTTAATTATTACAATAATTAAAATATTTCTTAAATCAATCATTAATATTTATCTATTAAAATAATTAAAATTAGAGTATTTATGAATTATAGTATTATAGTAACTTTTACGTAAGCCAGGTACCTACTTGTCATTTCATGCAATTTGTAAATGTTTGATATAATAGTTACCTTCATCATTTTTGACATTATTTCACAATCATAATTGTTTTTTCTACAACCGATTTATATAATATTCTAATATATATAAATTAAGTTTATTTCTAAAACATCTGCAGTATGCATACTGCAGTAGCATAACATACGTTGAATTCCATCACAAAAGAACACGCCAAAATGTCGGAAACCACATTCCGCCCATCACAGAAGGCGAATTCTCGCAATTGAAAATATATCACTCAAGTCTCAACCGAAACAAACGCACCATAATGTACCATCAGACAACTCGACAGTTTTCACTGTCAGTCCTTTAACGTGGCAGTTTAATAAAAGGGCGAAGCGCCCGTATAGTCAAAAAAGATAACATCATAGACGTAAACATGAATATAACCGAGACTACACCAATTGGGCGATACCCTTCGGTACCGGTACCGGTACCAACCCTTTTATTTGTACACGAATAACCACTCCACTGTTCTCCTAAACACAAATAAGCAACTTTAATTGAATCGAACGGCCCTCAACGAAAGGGCGACAGGAATTTTAATGAAATGCAATTACATTTTAGAGTGTGGCAAACAACAAATGAAATTTTCCAAAAAGCTGGGTCTGTTATTATCGTATTGTTTCAGTTTAATTGACTTAAACAACTTATTCGATTAATACAATGTGAAAATATATCTATTATTAAAGTAGGATGTTCTCTGGGAGCGGTGGTAACGGCCGCGACTTATGAGTGGGCTTAATTTGAACCCAAGCATGCATTTTACTTTGTGTAAATTATTTCATCACCACTACTCTCAAAAGGGTGAAGGAAAATATCGTGAGGAAACAAAATTTCCTATAACCGAAATTTCGAAGACATGTGATATCCACCAACCAGGGGACCGAAAAAGGTCACTTTGGCAGAATCATAAGTGGATAACATTATGAATCATAATATGACGAAGACAGTCCGTGTTTTTCTTTTTTTCGCTGGGTATAATCAAAGAGATTGGGATTGGATTTGGATTGTATTGATTGGTATTTTAGCACAGGCAGAAAAAAAAATAACTGAGAAATCCTTCACCAATGGGATTTGATACGATTAACTTAACAGTTAACTATCCGTTATGATTCATAATGTTATCCTTTCATGATTCTGACAAAGTGGTCTTGGGCCTGGGCCTGCGTTGTGAATTATGGCCCACTCCCTCTCACAGAAAGAGGGGGCCTGTATCCCATCAGTGGGAACATTATAGATTGATTATAGGAAGTTCTGTTTAGTCCCCTCATTAGACTTATGGCACGGTTTCTAACCGACATTGCTGCTGGAGGATTTTATATTTTCAAGTTGAAAAAAGTGACGATCGCGATAAATCGAATTCTTGTCTTGAAAATGTCGGTATCACAGATCGAAATAAAAATATGTCACGACCCAGTATCTGTGTATCGGTCAATCAGAGCACCAATTAAGGCACTTTTTATTTACATAGTTGATTTTAAACGTAGTTAGTGTAAGAAACTGTGCTTTATTTAAATAACGCTCAAATTAAAATCGACGCATTTGAAACGCCATCTAAATTCATTCCTGACATTATTCGCGTATTTCTGGCACACAACTCACAAAACGAGGTTAGTTGTTATTTTGTGTACAATTCAGGGAGACCACTTTTTCCGGCGGAAAGTTTAAAAATAGAAAGGTTTAAAACACACACGTGTACTATTGCGATCGTTAAATCCCATGCGTTATTGCTAGAGCCACAAACGGTACTGAAACAACCCGATTCGGTACCGAACGATTTATCGATACCTACCCACAGAAAAACTAATAGTACTAACGTACTATATTCGGTATTAGTCGAATCGCTTACTTGACAAAAATACAAAAATCTATTTTTAATAGGTATTCCTTTTTAGAAATCGGTTCCCAAAGGGTGAAAACGGGACGATATTACTAACTAACTCTACACCGTTTGTCTGTCTGTCCGTCTGTCAAACCTTAAGATACGTAGTCCGTTAAAATGTTTGGTGGCCCAGTAGAGCAGTGAATGGACCAAAGGTATCGAACCAAACCAGTGGTCGAGGGTTCGAACCCAAACACTCACATTACTTTTGTGTAATTTATTTCGTCAACACTGCTCTCAAAACGGTGAAGGAAAACATCGTGAAGAAACCGGCATCTCCTAGAACCAAAAAATCGAAGACATCCACCATAGCCTCTGCCATGGCAAATAATAAAAAGAAGGTAAACTATAATTTATAGTTTCGGCGGTACGGAATCTTTGTGCGTAAGCCCGACTTGCATTGACCGGTAGGATTCAATAAGGTTGAAATAGTATTGATATTCCATGAATATTTATAATCTACTTACGATTTAGGAACGTACTTATGTAATGATTAAAACTTTCCGTTTAAAGATGATATTGTTTGTAATTAAATATGGTAATGCATTTTGATCGAGTCGTAAAGCCTTCAGCATTGAAGACAAAAATCAATACAATCAAAATTGGACGTAACAGAATGCAATCTTTATAGTTAAAATAAATTAAACGACCTATAAGTAGGAACAGTAATATAAGCTCTAACAATTCTGAATATAATTGGATGATGGTGAAATGGATCAGGAATAATATCGAGTAACGAGATCAAAGCAGTTTAGCTGTAAGTCTGGTATCGATTATATTTCCGAGCTTTACAAATGATTCTACCTATAACTTAAAACATTATTTTAAACTATTTTTTAAATATTTTCTTTCGATTTGAGCTTTAGTATTACTGTGTATATTTTTGTAATGTACAGACGCCAGCACATCAAGCTACTAAAATCTGTCAAATTTCTGCAATAGATTTTCAACTTTATCGCTACAACATACGGTTCAAGGTTGATTGGGAAAATTTTACAGTTTCGGGTAGCTTGATGTGCTAGCGTCTGTACGTTTTGTTTAGCAGATATAAAGATATATATAAAGAGATAAATTATTTTTATTTCTTTATTAAAAAAAACTTACTTCCGCTCGCGACTTTGTCCGTGTGAAATCTCTTGTTTTATGACACGGCAATACTGTAGCTTCCCATTAGTGAAAGAATTTTGGGAATCGGATCAGTAGTTCAGAAGATTGCCCCTACATACAAATTCACAAATTTTACCTCAGCATTATTTATTACTAGCTGCGCCCCGCGGTTTTACCCGCGTAAATGTCGATCCCGTAATAATATCGGGATAAAAAGTAGCCTATATGTTAATCCAGGGTGTTAACTACCTCCATGCAAAATTTTATCAAAAATGGTCCAGCCGCTTCAGCGTGAAGAAGTAATAAACATATAAACACACACACAAACTTTCGCCTTTATAATATTAGTGTGGTATTCGATTTTTTACGCACTTTCCAATTCAATATTGTCCAATGACATCTTTACGATTTATCAATTCTCATCATCCCCTTAATTAAAGTCCTGAACTAACGTACCAGTGAAACACCGCTAAGAAGAGTTATGTACCACTCAGACCAATACGTGCATACGCTACGTTTGCAGGTAATATATTGCGTACTATGTCTACCGGGAAATGTCGGGTACTGAACGTAGATTTCCCTTATTGACTGCCAGAATGAACGGTCTTGAGCTATTGCAGTATCGGTACCTCTTAGCATTGACATCTAATATCGTTAGCTAAAAGCTGTGGTATTAGCTGAGCAAAACCATGACGTCCGCGTAACTTATGTTATTGCCACATTTACTGTCTATATGATATCCGACATGTGTGCTGCTCAGTCGCTCGATGAGCTGATTCACGATTTGGTTCCAGTTAGTGACAATAATCTCGACCCTATTATGTAAATTCAGGGAAAGCTATCAAAACAGACATTCTTTGACAGTTGTATATGAAATATCAATAAAACAGGAAGTTGACATAGGGTTTTAATTTGCTTAACAAATAATCTCCCTGACTGTACAATCATGGGTCTGAAACAAAACTGGCAAAATGTGGGTGTACTAGCTAACACTTCAGGTTAGAAAATATAGGTGAAGTTCGGCCTAAAACACACCCTCGGATCTGAGCAGTAGTCGCAAATACGAATCCTGATTCAAAATCGTGACATCAAAATATAGAACCAATAGGCCACACTTTCACTATTAGAATACTCTCTATCGTTACACTGTAAGAGTAGTTCCTTACACAATAAAACATGCGGCTTTACTAATGGCTGTTCCACACGATTGCACAGAAGTAACTCACTGTTATTATGCTATACTATTATTCTGATCATATTTGACTCCTCCGGCTATGTAGGTGAGGCTTACATTATCAAAATCATTTATAAACACAAAGTTGATCAGATAGACGCCATGCTGCGCGCACAATCAATTTATAGCGTATAGTCAAGACAAATTGCGTGCCAGTGCCCCCAATATGGATGGCCATATCTTTATTAGAGGCTGGTCTATCAGGATATATCGTGACGTCATAGTTTTCGAAAATAGCCTCCAAAATCTACTTTTAAAGAAATTACTCATTTTGTATCGGTCGTAAAAATATAATTTACAGCCGATAGCCGATATTTGGGGAACCAATTAATAATAGAGTGAACTAAAAGGTTTGCAATTTTTAAAGCCAAAATATAAATGATAAATGATTTTATTTTTGCAAGTAGGTGTGCGCAAACACTTTTACGGTCGGTATAAATCCACGTTGTATAAAGATACTCGATATTGCTGAGCATAAGGAGGACCTCATGCTTTGCCCGTTTACTTTATACTTTGCCCGTTTTGGGACTCGAACTCAGGAGAGTTCGAGTCCCAAAACGGGCAAAGTGTTATTGGGTTTTTCTATCTGGAATTTCTCAGTAGCTGCCCGGAGTTTGGATTTGTGCCCGATTAATGGCAATAGGCTCGCCCAATATTACATGGGACTTTTTTTTTTTTGAGAGCCTATGCTGTCCCACTGCTGGGCAAAGGCCTTCCCCAATACCTTCCAGGAACTCTTTTCCCGCGCCACCTCGAACCAGCCTCGCGGTACGCGTCCAGGTCATCTTGCCATCTCTTTCCGGGCCGGCCTCGGCGGCGCCGTCCATCTTCAGGCACCCATCGTGTGGAGCCTCACAAGCACATGGGACTTAAATAATAAAAACACGATGAACAAGCTTAATTGGATCATAATACTACTATTGGATAATTAATGCGCTTGAGACTTTGCTGGCCGATCCAGTGATGCCAATTTTTTGTCGCCGCCGTATTTTATTTAAAATTTTGTCCAAATTGACTTGAAAAAAACGTGTTAAAATCGAAATAAAAATTAACAGTAGCAACCCGGAGTCTAGTTTTATGCCCGGTTGACGGCAATAAGCTAACCCCCTATCTATTTATTACATAGGACTAAAACATAACTGGCGAAGTGTCTCTTACTAAACCTATGCTATTTATCTGTCTGCCTGCCCGTTTGACCGCATTTCGTAATCAATTTAACCGATTTGACAAAATAAAAAATGAAATATCTTCCTGAGTGTACTATAGGTACCTATATACACCTCTGTCCAACCCTTCGGAGAAACAAGGCGTGATATTATGTTATGTGGTATAGAAATAACTAAATCAAATTCTAATTGCATTCTCATTTTATAGACATTTGATATACCCGGCTAAATAGCCGTACGAACGATATAATTTATCGATGTTTATAGCCGATAATGGTGGGTACGATTTTTTGGTTTTACGACCTTGTAACTATGACAAAAGTTGAGGCTGTTGAGGTCAGACCTTCACCGCCCGAAAAGTATCAGTAACTCCGTAAAAAGATACTGGATACGTTACGAAACTCAACAACCAAGACATAAAATGAAACGATAATCTCAAAGGGTCGTATAAGTTCTTAAATTAAAAATGTTTTTTAAACTAACACTCGTAAAAGAGCTTTTACTTAGTGATGAGACTATTTTTGATACGAATTCACATAATAAAAATATTTTTATTTGTATTTTATGTGTCTTTAATTTCTTTTCCTTGATGTGGTAAGCAAACTTGCGACCGATACCGCGTCTTTCTTCGGAGTTACTGCATTGATTTACGGAGTAAACTCTAATCAGAGAGTGATAGAAAACCACACAAATATATATTGAGGTGCCAAAGTAGACATCATCATCATCCTCCTGCCCTTATCCCAATTCATTTGGAGTCGACGCAACATGTCATTTTCTTCCATACTTCTCTATTATTTGGGGTCGGCGGAACATGTCTTTTTTTCTATACTTCTCTATTATTTGGGGTCGGCGCAACATGTCATTTTCTTCCATACTTCTCTATTATTTGGGGTCGGCGTAACATGTCTTTTTTTCCATACTTCTCTATTAATTGGGATCGGCGCAACATGTAATTTTCTTCCATACTTCTCTATTATTTGGGGTCGACGCAACATGTCATTTTCTTCCATACTTCTTTATTATTTGAGGTCGGCGCAAGATGTCATTTTCTTCCATACTTCTCTATTATTTGGGGTCGGCGCAAGATGTCATTTTCTTCCATACTTCTCTATTATTTGGGGTCGGCGCAACATGTAATTTTCTTCCATACTTCTCTATAATTAGGGGTCGGGGCAACATGTCATTTTCTTCCATACTTCTCTATTATTTGAGGTCGGCGCAAGATGTCATTTTCTTCCATACTTCTCTATTATTTGGGGTCGGCGCGACATGTCATTTTCTTCCATACTTCTCTATTATTTGAGGTCGGCGCAAGATGTCATTTTCTTCCATACTTCTCTATTATTTGGGGTCGACGCAACATGTCGTTTTCTTCCATACTTCTCTATTATTTGGGGTCGGCACAACATTTCTTTCTTTTTTTCCATACTCTCTATTAGTCATCATTTCGATAGTCACCTCTCCGTGGATACCAAAGTAGACAAACATGACATATTTAAGGGATTGAATTGTATACCTAGATAGTTTAACAATCACTCAAATCTATTTTCAGTTCACTCCTGGATGATTGCTGTACCTAGCACTATTTTCAATTCCCAGATCATCGAACTCATACGCAATGATCAAAACAACAAAATTTTACATTCGACTCAACTGTCCGAATTTCGTGTACAGTAACGTCATAGCCGCATTGTCCGACTGTCGGACGCTCGTCAAGTCCGAGTGACGTGGCCGGTCAGACGTCAGACGTCGATTCCACGTCATTGGCGAGTGAGGGTTGACTTCGAGCCCGTCAGACGTCATGTTGGCAATCTACGTCGGGGCAGGTGAGATATGAATGTTGATTGTGATTACTGAAACTGTATTTTTTGGAAAATATTTTAATGTCTTAGTTTTGCGGTCACAACAACATTGCCTGATGTCGGAGGCTGAAGAAGCAGACATCGATTGTTCGTCAAATAATGGGAAACCACCTCTTGACTACGACTAGTTGAGATTAGGGATTCTCATTGATTTATTCAATCTAATAAATTTTTACCAGTCACTTTACGAAGATCGTCGATGATTTGAAGATATACAGTGACTTATAAACTACTAGCTGTTGCCCGCGACTTTGTCTGTGATCCATGATGAAAAGTAGCCTATGTCCTTACCTAGATCATGATCTATCTATGTCAAATATCAGTCAAATCGTTCCGTTGTAGATTGAAAGCGTTACAAACTCACTTTCTCATTTATAATATCATATGTATAGTTAGGATTTTTAGAAAATCACAAATTCATTATAAATAATATGCAATCACCTAAGACAGCATAATTATAAAGGATATAATATAAATAATATGTTTTTTTTAAGACAGTTGGAAAAAGCAGTAGTAGATTATATGAATAACAAATTAATAAAATAAGCCAATTTAAAATCGAATATTCTTTAACAAGCAAATCTATATTTTTGTTAAACTCATAATAAAATTATTATCATTAAAGAAACAGTTCAAAGTTTAGGTCAAACTAATTAATGTTATAAATTTATGTATTTCGCAATCAGTTTCAAATTTCATCGCATAAATATCGCACGGATCTCGTTTTCAATTTACGGGCTCTGTTTTATAATTCATTTCTTTGCAATTTTAATAAACTCATCAAATCCCCATCAAGATTGTATCTGGGAACGCTTTGCATATGAATGTGATACGTCAATTTGCCTTAAGCAAATAAAATGCCTCGTCTTATTCGGCCAACAGCTGATAGCCGTGAAGCCAATCTTTTGACCGGAACACTTACAAAGGAAACACTCAAGAGTCCTGTGCAACCCTCTCTTATCACTTAAAACTTCCTAAAAACAACTTTACCAATCAGCAATAGAGTTTAATTTTCGACATCGAAGGGACTGCAGTCCAAAGAAGTAAGACATGTTTATTTTGTGAAATCCAATTTTCTGCTGACATCTCATCTGTCAAAATGTAAACGAAGGGTGTTGTAAAAGTGTCTAAGCGATAACCAACACTATACGTTAGATCGTGATATTTGACTTACTGATGCTCTCAGGATTAATCAAAATATTAAAAACGCAGATATTACTATATTGTTTTATAAATAGAGAAGAACATCAGAATCATATTGATAGACCATAAATGCCCATGAATCATTTCTAGGAACAATAAGCAACTTTGTTGCAGGAGCTATCTGCAACGCAGATTTAGATAACAGGAAAGTCTTGAAGATACCCTAACAATTAATCACTGCGAAAGCAATCGCATCGGTCATACGATGTCACTCGGCAGACCGCGCTTGGCTCTGCTCTTGCGATTTCCCCGATAATTCCACCTCTTCAGTACTCTTATCGCTATAAATCAGACCACCGGCTACTATACCACAACCACTTTTGAAAATAATGTCAATCTGATTTAGTTATCAATGACATCCTTACTCATTGTGCTCGAACCTCTGCAGCAGAGAGTAAACGGTACATTTCTTGAATTAAAACGTAGTTAGTATTCAGATTCAGACTCCCTACGCCTCGACGAGGAATGCGTTTCGCCTCATAAACTCCTTCAAAGTATACATACCGAGCCTCAATACCCACAAACCGACGAGCGTTCGGAACTTAAACGAGTAATTACAGTGCTTATCCAATTTGGCAGGGCAGAAAAACGCGACCCCCCTTGTACAGGAAATTTGTTTTAAATTTCGACAACAATGGGGAGATCGCGAGTCGGATAATTGCGTACGGGAACAGTCCGTGACGCCGACGACGGTATAAATCCACCAGCAATGAACGGTTAATAATAGCTTGCACAGGTTAAACAGCGCTCTCAATGGGACCCCATGACAGCAATCTGCAGAATCTGCAATTGAGTATCGCATGCTTCGCGCCGTTTACTCCGAGCCACTTGCCGACGAATCGAAAATCTGTGATAATATTTTCACGACGACCAACGATAAAAAGATCACAAACAAGATATTCAGAAGTTGTAAAAAGTTTTTACTGTGTCAATAAATCACTGAGATTATAAATCGGTTTTACAACCTATAGGTGATCGGAAAGTGCTATAAATCATAAGTGAAATGGGGGTTGCTACAGCCGGTGTCCCTGGAGGACCATTAGAAGATTCCAGAACCCTCCCACGGCATCGAAAACGTTGAAACGAAGAAAAAGTTTTTAATTAACCGTGGTTTAATACTGGTGCAATAAAATTAAAGAGGTTCAATCAAAACATATCAACAGTTATAATGATCGTCATTAATCATTATAAAAATTCTTCATCGCCACCGCAAATAAAAACTAATATCTACAGTCTCGTGTTCGGTTACATTATGGCTATCAGTAACCATTAAAGTAGGTGCAAGTCAACATCAAATCATATGTGGCATCGATAAATTGCCAAATTATTTAAATGACGTGTGGCCCAGGCGGAATGTGTATATTATTTAAGTAGATATATTTACATGGCTGTGAGATTTTTGAGAAAGTCAATATGCATAATTGCTTTTAACTTTTCTTCACTTTTTGATTTCTTACCGTAGGATGTTTACTTAAAATGGAATTTTCTTTTAACTGTCACAGAGAAGTTAAAATTACGTAATCTATGGTAACATTCATTGGCTTCAATTTTAATGCGCAAGTATCTACTTGCGCATTAAAATAGAAGTCGCACCTATAGTCTTTTTATATGGTTTTACCTCAAACATATCGTCATGAAAAGGAAAGAAAAATCATAAAATTTTCTAAGGAAACTATGAAACTAACAGCTATATTAAAGTTCAAGCTTGGAATTTCATATTAACCCGCATAATTAAAGTTCTACGAGTACACGACCACAAAACTTTGGCTTCTAAGAACGACCAGCCCGACGTTCTACATAATTTCTTCTTTCTTCTTAAGTGCATCATCAGAGTAACTTCACGTGTTCTGATCTACGTGCTTGCTCCCATCATTCGTCTAGAGACAAACAAACCACCAAACTTAGCATCTTACAAACATTCTTGGATCTTAATGGAAACCGTAATTAATGCTCAAACTTAAATTCCGAATCGTCGTCTCGAGACCACACTACTCTTCATTATTTTGCTTGAGTCGTATAAATAAATTAACCGTGACGGTTCGCGTCTCGTATGGGACATTAATAACTGGTAGTACAATGAGTATTACAATAACAATTGGGACGGGAAGCTTGTAAACCGATTATGCTGATCGAGCGTCACTCACTATGACATCAATACAATCGATTCCAACGGATTTATGAATAAGATATCGAAGTTCTGATGTTATCAAGCAGCTCTTAATCGAAGTCATGAGAATGAATGCCGACTTCCTCTAGCAAGTTTAAATAATTAGGGCCATTGGACAAAGATCGTATTTCAAGATAATGCGCTTAATCTTCTTGGAATCTCAATAAACGTTAATGCAGCGAAATGAGGATATCGGTAATTTACGAATGAAGATGCATGAAATCGGTGAATCACGATATTAATTTCAACAAACAATGCAGCCAGCTGTAATGTATCACTTGATACGCATAAACACATCAAAGAAAATTATATCATCGATTACGGACAAAATACACGACAATCATAGAATGCAAATGCAATTTTTAAAGCCGATAATGATGCGTCAATTTCCCGAGACAATTTCCAATAGTAAAATAATACGATCAAATAGAGGGCGAGATAAATTGTAGTCCTCTGCGCGTTCTGATCGCGATCGCGCGGCGCAGATAAAACGCAAAGCGAGGGGAACAATAACCGCTGCACTTCCTTTGACAATACTCGCGGCCGGACCAGCCGACCGGCCGATGCAAGCCAGTAATTTATAAGACGCCCTGAGATCGCAACGATACGCCCCACTAAATCGATCAATAATCCTAGAAAGTGATAAGACTCAATAGAAAACTATCAAATTGAAACGTCAGCAGGGTATAATCAAGCGACACACCACAATTTATTATACGGTGGGAAGTTGGCCGGTTACCTCCAAGGTAAAGCGGCCCGTAATAATTATGATGTCGCTGCATGTCTCGATCAGCGCTGGTGGTCTCAACTTGGTCACCAACTCGATTTTCCTTTCTATTACTTAAATAAACAAGCTTTAAGTAAGCATGCTAGCCAAGTAAAAGTGTTGTATCAACTCTCCCACAGAAAATTCTGAATTAAAATGCATGGTTTGAGTGTATCTCATTATGTCATGAACTTTATGTCTTTAACGTTAATAATATGACTCGCTTTATGGTACGGATATGGTCGAGAACAAGACACGAGGCACGCTCAGTTTGTCTTGGGCGACAAACACAAATATTAGACACGAACAAGCAACGGTACGGAATAGCAAATCACAGTGTATTTGTATAAGAAGCGTACTTTGAAGCAGGTTTGTATTTGTAAACAGAGCAGTGAATGTTCAATACAGTTAGCTGCCAATGACAGTGGAATGTCGCTAACAAAATCAACCTTTTTTTAATGTTTGCTCTGTAAGCACTATTATGAACGAGGAAAAATGAAAACGCAGTCAAATAAAGATTACAATCTGAAGCGAGAGGAATCTACAGCTGATGAAATATTTGAACACTGCCTATAAACGTTTCCGGAATGTTTCCGAATTCTCTACGCAGGCTTACTGAATTACAATTCGAAAAAGCTCTCGCTTACTACTCACAGCTCATCAAAACACACGTGAAACAAGGTGTATGAAAATGGACGTTATTATAAAGGGCATTAAGAAACAAACGAGGTCCTGATGCTGTCCCACTCCTGCGTGCCTCTGTTCAGATTCAGAGTCGCCTGACAACTAAAAAAATGTATTTTATTCATGGAAGAAACTTTAACTTCGAGTTTATGTTAAAATTCGTAGTGTAATGGAAACAATGCATTATGCATTGAGTCTGGTTGACACAATGACATATGGAGTAACTTTTGTTTTGGACGTTAGGGACGGGAATTTAAAAATATCAAACATGTAAAAACGTCAATACGCTTTCCACAGTTTTTCACATTACATTGTAAATATATTTTTTGCGTCGGTTAGCAATTTTTGCAGTCAATTTATTTCGATAAAGAACGAAGCGAATGTTCGGCCTAAGTGGACGCTGCGTTTACGCATAATTGGAACTCCTTTTTGCGCACGAGTCGAATACGAAATGATCCCGATATTAATTCTGTTTTTTTTGTAAATCTCCTTTAACATTTCTTACTAGTTCGTATTCGATCAAAGTTTAAGAAACTGTGGGTTTGTAAGTTCAATTTTCTTCAATTCGTTGAGCACGAATCGCGAAACAAAAAAGAAGTAATTTTGTGAGATTTGGATCTTTTACGTTCACTTGTTTATCTAAACAAAAATGTTCAGTCAATGGAAAATGGTAACTACGATCTTTGACCTCAATCACATTCTTTATTTTCAAGACCACACTGTTTATTTTGAACAATGTGTTCCTCGATTGGTCATAATAATACGCTGCAAGCGCATACAATGTAAAATCCATCACGTATCGTCCTAATATAACGTCTAGCAGTGTTCGATGCCTATCAATTTGGGCATTCTTCAATACACATCGATGGTGAGATATTGTCGATACACGAGGTATAAAAACAATAATGTGAGATCTGTAAGGGGCGTGACTTGCGCGTGGGCAGCGCGTCGGTGGACATTGTTTAACAGACCACGCCGATATTAGAGGCCAAACATCCACGCTACGAGATTTTATCGTAATTATAATGTTCTTTTATTGGTATTTACACAGGTATACCCATCGTGTAAACGTGTTTTGTAGTTTTTAAATTCCACAGCAATGATGGGCAGGTTTAATGAAAGTTGCCTAATAGTCATAATGGTGCGCATACGAGGCAGTTATGTTTACAGAAACATCGATTTTTGATTACTTTATTTTCGATTACCTTACCATTCGAAATGTTCGAAACGATCCATAATGTCTCTGATATGTTTACATATTGATTATTAATATTCGATGGTTATCACAAACTGACTGCTACCGTATGCAACTAATTTTAAAGTTAGATTCGTGTTTTCAATGCATATATTTTTTATGGAAACTGTTGCTTTATCAAACTCAAATTATGCATCGGTACGCATAACGAACACACAATACTGACCATTAAGCATTCCCATAGCTACAGACAGTAAAAAAAACTACGGAGGTAAAAAAAAAACAAAACACGGGGTCTATTAGCGTTTTCCACCTAACAATTCAAAGTAGACCGCGAAAGGCTTGGCCATATTATTCAAATTCACACACGTGATCCCGATTGTCACGATGCTTGGTTTGCGGGCTAATTAAGCTGAGCACGACATAGGATCACCGTGTCATGAATGTCATGAGTCCAGGAGAGATCTTGGCTGCCGTCATGACTTGTGGAGAAAGCAAATTAGACCTATTAGTACACGCCACAGAGAGACGCGACCATCCCCGAGTAATAGGTGTGGCAATTAATTATGTACAGTCGTGATGGAAAGCCCGGGACTTCGGTGTTTTCTTTTTTAATTAAGACGGGTTAACTGTGATAGGGATTAGTGGTGGATTGTGGAACGTGCCTCCATTTTCCACATATTATGTGGCCATAATTACTTAGTGGCGGAAAATAGCCATACGGGCAATCGTATCAACCTATATTGTTCCCGTTGCTGAGGCATAGGCCTCCTCATCCTATTGTCACCAACTGCTAATGAGATATTCCTGATGGAAAAAAGAAATAATAAAATAATAATAATAAATAATAAAATAACCCGAGCACGGTTATAATTTGTGATCTTCCTGTACGAGTCGCAATAAATACTTTTTCTTTCTTTCTTTCTTTCAAATAATACTTTGCCTGACCTGGGAATCGAACCCAGGACCTCATGCTCAGCAGTAGCCCTTGCGACCACTAGACTAACGAGGCAGTCATCTCTTATTAAACCCGAAAGATATTTCTTTCCAGAATCTTCTACATAGTAAGTGCGACAACTTTCTGCTAAGCATTGTCCGCGTAATCAACCCGCACTGGGCCCGCGTGGTGGATTACGGCCCGCTCCCTCTCACAGAGGAGGCCTGTGTCCCAGCCGTGGGAACAATATACGCTGATAAAGCTACATAAAGACCCAAGCAACATTAGCCATAGGAAAACATTACCTACAACAAATCTTTCACACATCGTAAAAGTTACAAGAGGTATTGATTTTAAACGTAGTAAAATATGTGCGGCAGTAATATTGGCAGTTAGTCCGTTAGAAAACGAGCAGTTTCCTCGCCTAGTTTAAGAATTACCTTTTTTCCCTGTTCAAGCGGCAGGAAATCGGCTATAAATTCCCTTTTCATTCAAGCCACTATGCAAACAAATAGAAAATGTGCTAACGATGTTTATTTATTTAAATAATGTTTCCGTCATACATAAGCATATCATTCAGCACCTTAATAATTTATGTAATGTCATCACGCCTTTGTTTCTCGAAGGCACTAGGCAGAGATTCTTCTAAACCGCATTCTTCTAAACCGATCACACTATCACATCATATTATTAATGTTATAAAGGCGAAAGTTTGAGTGTGTGTGTGTGTCTGTGTGTATTTATATATTTGTTACTTCTTCACGCTCAAACGACTGGATCAATTTTGATAAAATTTTATATAGAGGTAGCTGACACCCTAGATTAACATAAATACCTCCATAAGAGGTCAAATAGACAGTCGCTTCATGTAAAATACTGGTACTCAGCTGCAACAGGTTAGACTCGAAGCTGACCACAACATAGTTGGGAAAAGCTAGGCAGAGAATGATTTGATGAACTTTTGGCCAAAGCGTTCACAAAGTCCTCACCACATCTCATGATTACCTAATTAAAAATATATATACTTAAATAGAAAACTTGAACCCAAATGAAACATCGGACCAACCAAACTTAGCATATTTGATATACAAAACCGCAGAGAGCCACATTTCTAAACGTTACTAATACTCTAACAGGTACAAAAATATGTTTTTGTGCGTGTTCATATAAATCTGACTTGAATGACGTTAATCTTGATAGACGTGATGGCTTAGTTTTATTCATTATGCTTGGATATATTTTTTAGTTTGGCTATAAATTTGTGTATTTTGGGACTGAAGAGTTATGGAGTGTCTGCGTTGCGCTTAGTGGTTTTCTATCAAAGAGTAGCGGGGTAACTGCGTAACACACATGAAGTGGCATTCGATCATAATGCCTTTGGTTTGACGTTACGACATTTTTACGTTCATTGCGTTTTTACTTTGTTAAGCAGACGAATATTTCAAACTCGCTAAGCAATGGATTAGGAATTTCCTTCCAAACACTCGGGTTGAAATTGAAAGTGTGTTAATCAATTAGGGTGCAGGCCTTTTTGGGACCAGCAGTGCGATTCTGTAACCATGTCACCGTGAAAACTTAGGTGAAGTGAGCGTGGAGTGAGCAGTCAATAGTGTCAATTCCTAGCAAAAATAAACTCATATCACCTAAGTTTTCACGGTGAGATTTTTACAGAATCGACCGGCAGTTGGTGCTTTTAAAAGATATCTAAAGGATTACAGTGCGTGCCACGTAAGAAGAGACTTGACACACCACGTGGTCTGACATGCGCAGAACACGATTTTAGGTATCTTTAGCGGTATGAGGTCTGAGTGCGAGACGGGACCGGACGTCATAGGGGCGGCGGAAAGAGGCGGGGGAGGCGGGGTCAAGTCTCTTCTTACGTGGCACGCACTGTACTTACAAGGTGGACCGATGACCTTGTGAAGGCCGCAGGAATCCGCTGGATGCGGGAAGCACATGCAGAACCAGTCGAAGTGGAGGTGCTTAGGGGAGCTTATGTCCAGCAGTGGACGTCTTTCGGCTGAAATGATGAAAGGATTACATAAGGCTTAGCATCTTCGTCCTATCTGCCTATAAGCATCAACATATCGTTACCAAAATTTGTTGCGAATTTGCCTATTACAATCAAAGCTAAAATTATTAGAATTGCGGTTGTCTATAGTTAACTATAATCCTGTTGGGTGTGTAACGTTTGATCTAATGATCATATGACCTAATTTCATTTAATAAACTTTTCTTTAATATAACGATGAAATGATATAATGAGTTATTGTTATAATTTCATTTTACCTAATTTTATATGGTATTGGTAATGGAAATTTTCTATAATGCACATTTGAATTAATATTCATTTAGTATAATATTCAAAATCTATAAGTAACTTTTAATATAATTTAGAAACGTCTACTTTGTTTTATATATTTTTGCCACAGCTGATTAGATTTTAAACGCCTGCCATTTTCGTTAGGTTAGGTTAGAACAGTGTCCGTTAGTTAACGCGCGAAGGCGAGCGAGTGAAGCGAGCAGCGGCCGCCGAGCGCCAAATCGCCTCTATTGTTGGTGAATCATTTGGGTTAGATAAGGACGTTATAACAGTATGATGACATGACAGAATTTTGGCTGAAAATGAGTAAATATGAAAATTAGGTCAACTAAACGTTATACAGTATGTTAACTAACAGAGGGCGTTCCCGTTAACCCGCAATAGTATAGCATCCATACATTCTAAAAAAAATATTACCATTCGAAAATAAAATGTTTTTATTTTTTTTTATATTATAATATTCACTAAAAATCGTAAATTGATACTCTATTTATTTAATTAATTCTAATTTATTTAATTAAATAAATTCCGACATTGCTGTCCTTCAAGTACGCGTGTACAGAGTGTTTCTTTAACGTATCAATTTACGATTTTTAGTGAATATTTTAATATAAAAAAAAATAAAAACATTTTATTTTTGAATGGTAATATTTTTTTTAGCATGTATGGATGCTATACTATTGCGGGTTAACGGGAACGCCCTCTGTTAGTTAACATACTGTATAATATAAAAAGAGCATTATCCAAATCGTAAATTATATGTCATGAACGTTATACTAAATGTTATAAGAGAGCAAAAGAAGGTTATATGAAATATAACATTCGATCACATGAAATTAGATTATACGTTTTTATAGCATATGAAAAGGATATCATATGAAAGTTATTTCAAGTGATATTATACTATCTGTCATTATGCCATATATTACACACCCAATCCATTTATAGTGCTGAATTTTCAGCACCTATTATCAAGTAAGTAAGTACGGTTTTGTAGGCGCCCATAATATTAAAAAAAAATATTTATTTCAGATAACTAATTGATCCATAATTCCATACAGTACAACAATATAAAAAAATACGTGTAGCACTCGGGGACTGCCGCGGTAATGCTATTGCATAGCATTTTTTATCAACTTAAGGCTCGTACACACAGGCGCGACGCGACACGTGACACAAAGGCACCGCAAGTCACGCAACGAGCGGTGCCTTTGTGTCGCGCGCGATTCGCGTCGCGCGTCGCGCCTGTTTTCAGGCGCCTTTATGCAATTATAATTATTTATTTATTATTTATGATGTTTTTTTTTCTTTGATATTAATTCAAGTTACACTTTTTGAGCGTGGTGACCGATAAGAAAGCAATTTTTTTTTCTTTTATTGAATTGAAAAGTTAATATTATCTTACCATACATGTAGGTTATTCAGGAATTTTTATCATTGAAACTATAGGTTTATGGTAACTGAAATAAGAAACATAAGTTTGAGACTTGATACAACAATTGCATCGACGTAATTTTTATTGAAATACCTAAAAAATATAAGCCGACATACGATTTTCTCGAAGATTGTATTTATTAGAGAACCCTTTTAAATTGGCAGAGGTTTATATTCATTGCTAGAAATAAGAGTCTCCTTAGTTTCGCTACAACACTTCGTACCACATTCACTACGCAAAAACTATCATTCAAGACTTCATATATATTTTTCCCTTGGGGTATAAAATGCCTAAATCTTTACAGTAATATGAATACGATATGACATAGCCAAAGCCTGTAAGAAAACCTTTCATAACTGCATAGAAATGCCTGCATAGAAATCGAAACATTGACGATGATCTGAACAATAAAAAAGCATATTATGATTTTACAAAGGCTAATAGCTAGTACTAAGCTCCCTGCTCTACAGCAGAAATAAACGTAGGTCTAAATTTTACAATCCATAAAACCATATAAAATAAGGCTCTTAAACTTGCAACCGCAGTTACGAGAAAGAATCTAAGGCCATAGTACTTACGTCACAAAGCACATTATAATGACGTCAGACCTTTATGGTCTATTTTATTCCTCCGCTTTGCGAAGTATAGCTTTAGTACCAAAATCACCTCAGAGTGTGCCTATAAACAGAAATCCTACTTTTGTTGTTTACAACATAAAATAACCTACAGCAGGCTGCAGGAGCCGATTTTCTACGATTATTGTCATAAATTCAATCGTAAATAATATTATGGATGGCGAAAAAGTCTTAGAAGAGGTATATTTTAGTACATTTTGGCAATAAAATTATAATAATCCTAAAACGTGTTGATTTAAAATCTCCAGGGTCAAGAGTATCACCTAATCTTAGATTTGCGATTTGAATATCGAAGTGTTAAAATATGTTTACAGCATCAATATGGTCTTAGAAATATTTTAGTCGAAAACTTTTTTGATATATTCAAATATTTAAGTTTTACGAGTATAATATTTTTGTGGTTATAAAAGTTACTGTGGAGTACTGTTAAACTGTTGTGAATATATTATTTATAACACCTTTTAAAACTCATTTTTAGATCGTTTGAATTGTTAGTATCCTAGGAGCCCTGTCAGATGATAGATCAAGCTCTATTGTGTTTTTTTTTATTAAATTATGGATCCTTGTTTAATTAAGCCATATAAATCATTCAACTGCTTACCTCGCACCCAACGCATTAAGTAATCAACAAAATGAGAACACAAACACATAAATCTCGACTTCTAATCCCGCCTTGATCTATTAAATTAAAATATTAAAAGGGTTCTCCCAAAATTCAAGTAGCCATTAAATCGCTTCAGTTACCTCATAACGGATTCAGTAATTTGCCCATACGTCTTGTTATGGTCGTTCAACAAGATTAAAACCCTAGCCACCCTTCATAAATCCTACCCAGTACTCCAAACGCGATATATTATTCATGGATACGTAAAATCGGAAGCTCGCCCAAATTGTCAATACAAGGTGGGTGCCCCCGTTACAGCTATTTAATGCAGTTTTCGTACTAAACCACAAATAAAATTGACTCTATGCATATTAAAGTATCATCATTCGACGGGGCAGCAGTTTATTTGTCCCAAGGGCTGCGTTTATGGGGTCGCTTTTATTGGGAGAGGTGTCAATAGTAAAATCTGAGGTGGTCATCTTGTGCACGAGGCAAATGCGGCGGTGCGGCGGCGGCGGGTAAACAATATTAGCTGTTTCTGTTCCTTCATTCTACTTTATTTACTCACACATAACATCACGCCTGTATTCCCAGCACATCAAGCTACCCGAAACTGTAAAATTTTCCCAATCAATTTTGAACCTTGTGCTTTAGCGATAAAGTTGAAAATCTATTAAAGATTGTAATAGCTTGATGTGCTGGCGTCTTTACCTACAACCATATTTTGCCATTTATGTTTAAGTCCCATGTAAGTAACCAATATATGTATAGCTTATAGCCATTAACCGGGAACAAATCCAGGCTCCGGGGTGCTACTGAGTAATTCCTAATGGAAAAACCCAATGACACCGACCTGGAAATCGAACCCAGGACCTCATGATCGACAACAGCCCTAGCGAGCACTAAACCAACGAGGCAGTTAGTCAATTTTTTTTTTCGGCTACTATCCTAACGCCCTCACAATCAAAATAAAATTGCTTCCTGCTTTCTGAAAAATAAACAAAGCTTAATTTACTCAATCTAATAGGTACCCAGAAGTGTAGACACAGTTACAAACCGCATCTTAAGGCTCCTGCAAACAGGCGCGACGCGCGACGCGAATCGCGCGCGACACAAAGGCACCGCTCGTTGCGCGACTTGCGGTGCCTTTGTTACGCGCGCGATTTTATCGCGTGTCGCGCCTATTTGGAGGAGCCTTTATACCTTATGTCCTCTTAAAGAACCCAATAAACTATCGCTACCGTTTTGATCCTGCCCATAAAATATTAGTAAATAGTCCTAGTAAGCGCTAAGCGCACAATAAAGTTCAATCATGTTCGCAGGCGGTACATTCTGTATCCCACAAGAATGTTTTATCGTGACACTGCTCCCACGCCGCCCGCGAATCAACTCTGTAAATTCCGTCCAAAGATGAATGGATGTCCACACTAAAATATATGGGGCACAGTTTGCCCAACCCAGTACTTGTCGGAAGTTATTGACGGACGTTCAATGGACACCGTTCATTGGTATACGAAATCTTATTTATGACGGATCTTATGGAGGGCTTTTTAAATTATCGTTTCCGTGGCGCCGAAAGTAAAAATGTTGCCAGATTTATCTTTAATACTTCTCGTCAACAGAATGAATGAATTATGTAATATAGGACATCTTTAGGGAAACATTGAAACTAGTTTGGTAATAACGAGTTGGACTCGCGCATCGACGGTTCCGTACATATTTGTAGGTATGTAAATAGTTTATGCCGAGTTTTTTTTATTTGTAATGTTACTACTACGGTTTTCGGTTTTTTTTCCTTTACTTGTGCTACATGACATTGATTCTTGCCAAATTTCATGATTCTAGGTCAACGGGAAGTACCCTATAGGTTTTGATTCCGGAACATAAACGCCCGTATCTGCGTTCCTGAGAAAAATGGTCTTGACAGACGGACAGACAGTCGGGCAACGAAGTGTCACTTGGACTGCATGTTTTGGGACACAGAGGGCAGACTATAATACACCTCCCATCGGAAGGATGAGAAGTGTATAGTCTCTATATTATAGTCTAGTGTCGCGGTAAGGGGCGTCCTTGCCGCTATTATGATACTCAACCGAAGCAGTATTAGCGACAGTTTTGTATGACGAGCGATCTATATAGAATAAGTTTGGACTTTTTAGTACAAGTCGGATCAATGACTTTAATTTTTTTGTTATAAGGTGTATATCATAGCAAGCATGGTTTGCGACACAGCTCCACATCCACACCACACCATCTTTTCCAGCAGAGAAAAGATTGATTTATAGATTACAATTTTACTATGAAGGACGACGACTAATTTGAAACATAATAAAGGAGTCAAACCAGGGACATGTCTCTACCAACCCGTGCGGGGTTGCTAATCATGTCATTAAGGACCAAGGACCATAATACAAAAAACTAATTCGTTGTTCCATCTCATATAATTCAAGGACTGGAAACAAACGACTGTAATTTATAAGCAGCTGAGTGATTCACCTGCACAAATCAAAATGTGTGTATTGTTTTGTTTTTCTATACCCTTGATATCTTCATAGAAACTAATTAGTATTTCATGAGCTCAACCCAACGTTTTCTACGAAAAAGGGTGCTTGATGGTACCTACCGATATTTTAAAGGCTCTTCACTGTATGGGGGAAAACGTTGCGATTACTTAAGTTATTTTCATGAACGCACGCACGTTATGGGTTTTGTAACTACTGACGTGCTAAATAAGAAACTTTTAATATGTACAGTGGGCCACTGTACGCACTGCTACATATCAAACTATACATAAGCTGACCTCTGATTGTACGAAAATCCTATACAATCTGAGGTCAGCTAAAACTGGAAATGTATAGCATGTATGTATATGTCGCCGTGTGTACATATGCAAAAGTTCCCATTATTTATCACTAGCAATTATTTTAATTAAGAACATAATAATTTTTGCTTTAATTAAGCTAGTCATGAGATAAAAACAATTAATAAATTATATTAAATGAGTCCATTTCCCGAACTGTGCGTACATAAAAATCGTTTTAATTCATTACCCCGTTTATAGAGACAAATAAGGTGTGGAAACGAAACTGCGCGTCCGTCCGTCTGGAACGCGCTTAACTTTATAATCGGCCACATCAATCAACCTGGCCTTAATGAATAGTTAGCTTAAGGGCAAGCTTCGATAATCTCGACAGCGATAGAATTACACAATGGGAGGCTTTGGTGTCCATTTTTTTTTTATACAAGTTTAGTGCTTTAGGATGGGCGAAAGGTTTCTTTTTTCTTTTAAATTATGTTTGACAAGTTTAGGTCGGTTGAAAGTTTTTATCAGTGTCAATTTCTTTTTTCGGAAACTTTTGTATAATACCTAACTAGTTTCTGGCCGCGACTCCGTCCGCGTGGAAGCTACCACAAAATATACAAAAATATATATAGCACTCGGCAATAGTGTAGCTTTCTATCAGTGAAAGAATTTTTGAAATCGGTTGAGTAGTTTCGTAGATTACCTCCTACATTCAAACTTACAAGCTTAATTTCTTTATAATATTAGTGTAACTAGTGTTGATTGTTAGCTCAAAGCTCAAGATTTGCATAACTTCTGCATTCCTCCAACAACAACCCTAAAGAGAACTGATGAGAGCTAGAGTAAAATATGTTGCAATACCATTTACCTAAATTATACTACCACCTTGGATCGATACGATGTTGGATATCGACAGATATAAAGAAAATACTATAATTTAGCACAGACTAAGAGACACACAATACACCAGATAGATAATAGTCGTACATCAGATAAAAACAAAGACATAAATAAAAAGTGCAAAGTCCGATGTAAGAAATTAGCAGGAAAGTGTGCCTCACGGCTGCGCAGATCAGTGACTTCTTAATAGCTAATCACCCAGACAGTTACGGGACTTCTAAGTCTACATACCCAAAAAAGGTCAACCAAGGACGAATGCTAAATATGCAAATACCACTGATAATCGCGTTCCCATAAACGTGTAGTTTCCAAGTAAACTATGACCAAATAAACAGACAAAAAAGTGGTACCAAAACATACTAATTCACTCACTATCATCTCTAATGTACCTATACGTATGTATGTGATGTATGTGTATGTATGTATGTAATGTTGTATCTCCTGGCACATTTTTACGTGGAGACTTTTTTACCTTTACTGATTTATGGTCTAGCTCGTAAATAAGAATAACGTTAGCAGAATTGTACTTATTTACTTACGTAACCACTGTATTTTCATGTTCATGCTCATAGAAAAAGGAATCTGGATTACTTCTAAAATGTCTTTTAGACGGACAGACGGATAGACGGTGCTCTTGATTTTTTTTAAAGTGAAAACTTCTTTAAGGCCAGGATCTTCGAGCGTAGTAGGCATTTAGCGTTACCTCCGTCCTCGCGTGGCAAATGCCGCGAAAGCGCAGTTCGAATGAACTCGCTGACCCCTGTCACGGTTATTTTTATAAGTAATAGTATTGTGAATCGGCCCTATTCTTGAAATATAGGGCTGCTCGTCTACAGTATTTTAATTTCATCATCCTACTTTAGTTTCTTTCTAGTTTTGTGATTGTAAATATTATATTTTTAACCGACTTCAAAAAAGGCGGAGGTTCTCAATTCGGATATTTCTATTTTTTTTTTATGTATGTTAGGGGGGGCATAACTCCATCGTAAATAGACAGATCTGCAATTTTTTTTTTGAAGTGAAAACTTCTTTAGCATCGTTGTGATGTGATTTGAAAATTTTATGAAACGAAAAAGCAGCAGTAAAAAGAGACATGAGATTTAACGTGGGAGAAAATGAGATAGGAAGCATTATAGTGTTTTTGTTTTTTATTTATTATTACAAATGACATCACATTTAATCCTATGCTACTAATTTGTGGTGATGATGATGATGAGGATGATGGTGATGGCGATGGCGATGGTGATGGCGATGGTGATGGTGATGGCGATGATGATGATGGCGATGATGATGATGGCGATGGTGATGGCGATGGCGGTGGTGATGGTGATGGCGATGGTGATGGCGATGATGATGATGATGATGGTGATGCGATGGTGATGGTGATGGCGATGGTGATGGTGATGGTGATGGCGATGGTGATGATGGTGATGGCGATGGCGATGGTGATGGCAATGGTGGTGGTGATGGCGATGATGATGATGGTGATGCGATGTTGATGGCGATGGTGATGGCGATGGTGATGGCGATGATGATGGCGATGTTGATGATGGTGATGGCGATGGTGATGGCGATGGCGATGGTGATGGCGATGGCGATGGTGATGGCGATGGTGATGGCGATGGTGATGGTGATGGTGATGGCGATGGCGATGGTGATGGTGATGGTGAAGGATGGATGGATGGATGGATGGATGGATGGATGGATGGATGGATGGATGGATGTTCTTTAGCATCGTTGTGATTTGAAAATTTTATGAAACGAAAAAGCAACAGTAAAAAGAGACATGAGATTTAACGTGGGAGAAAATGAGATAGGAAGCATTATACAGTGTTTTTGTTTTTTATTTATTATTACAAATGACATCACATTTAATCCTATGCTACTAATTTGTGGTGATGATGATGATGAGGATGATGGTGATGGCGATGGCGATGGTGATGGCGATGGTGATGGTGATGGCGATGATGATGATGGTGATGCGATGGTGATGGTGATGGCGATGGTGATGGTGATGGCGATGGTGATGTTGATGATGGTGATGGCGATGGCGATGGTGATGGCAATGGTGGTGGCGATGGTGATGGCGATGATGATGATGGTGATGCGATGTTGATGGCGATGGTGATGGCGATGGTGATGGCGATGATGATGGCGATGTTGATGATGGTGATGGCGATGGTGATGGCGATGGTGATGGTGATGGTGATGGCGATGGCGATGGTGATGGTGATGGTGAAGGATGGATGGATGGATGGATGGATGGATGGATGGATGGATGGATGGATGGATGGATGGATGTTCTTTAGCATCGTTGTGATTTGAAAGTTTATGAAACGAAAAAGCGACAGTAAAAAGAGACATGAATTCATAAGATTTAACGTGGGAGAAAATGAGATAGGAAGCATTATACAGTGTTTTTGAAGGTTTCATTTCTACCACGTGTGAATTGCACACATGCTGTTTTTTTATTTTTGTAAAGATCTGATGATGACTTTCAGAGACAAACAACGGAACTCTTCAATAAATGCCAGCAAATCAACCGCGATTGCTGCTATAGCATATGTAATCGCAATCACACAACATAACATCACGCCTGTACCCTTCAAAGGGTAAAGCAGATGTGTTCAATAGCTTTGTTACTGATATTCACATAGCAAGTAGTGACATATGAATTTGTTTGGGGTAGGTAAGTACAACTAAAAAGTGAAAAATAAAAACTTTTTTACAAAAAAAAAACCGACTTCCAAAAAAAAAAACACTACAAAGTGAAAAATAACTTTAGTTTCGAAAGTCGGTGTCAAAAAATGAAAATATATTCTTCACGTTGTAGTGTTTTTTTTTTGAGTCGGTTGTTTTTTTTGTAAAACACTTTTTTTGGTTGCTTGAATTCGTCAATAAGTTTTTTTAATTAAATCTACTAATCAAAAACACCACAATACGTATTTTTATTGAACTCTTCCTATTTCATTCACAACGAATTTCATATTTTTAAATAAAAAAACAGCAAGTGTGCAATTCACACGTGGTAGAAGTGAAACCTTCAAAAACACTGTATAATGCTTCCTATCTCATTTTCTCCCACGTTAAATCTTATGAATTTACATGTCTCTTTTTACTGTCGCTTTTTCGTTTCATAAACTTTCAAATCACAACGATGCTAAAGAACATCCATCCATCCATCCATCCATCCATCACCATCACCATCGCCATCGCCATCGCCATCGCTATCACCATCGCCATCGCCATCACCATCACCATCATCATCATCGCCATCGCCATCACCATCGCCATCACCATCGCCATAACCATCGCCATCGCCATAACCATCACCATCATCATCATCGCCATCGCAATCACCATCGCCATAACCATCGCCATCGCCATCACCATCATCGCCATCACCATCGCTATCACCATCACCATCGCCACCACCATCGCCATCACCATCACCATCACCATCGCCATCACCATCACCATCACCATCGCTATCACCATCGTCATCGCCATCGCCAACACCATCACCATCATCATCACAAATTAGTAGCATAGGATTAAATGTGATGTCATTTGTAATAATAAAAAACAAAAACACTGTATAATGCTTCCTATCTCATTTTCTCCCACGTTAAATCTTATGTCTCTTTTTACTGTAGCTTTTTCTACTGTAGCTTTTTCGTTTCATAAAATTTTCAAATCACAATAATGCTAAAGAAGTTTTCACTTCGAAAAAATATAATATTTTACCTATACAATCACAAAACTAGAAACACAAACTCAAAAACTCAAATTTTGCAACTGAATATAAACCTTATTCCGTTGTAGTAAAGTTGAAAATCTATTACAGATATTACGATAATTGTAAATTTATGGTACCGACCTGCTACTGCTAGTACTGTGACGAAAGCAAGAGAACCTATACAACTACAATAATTATTCTGTCGCGTCGTCTTATAAGTGGGTAGTTATAAATACGAAGAAAAATAATAATCAAAATTACCTTATTTTTTTTTAAGCTTTGCAGTTCAATGCTGAACGTTTTTTTTTCTTTCTTCTGTTTTTATTCCCCATAATTTAATCTTAATTATCACTATATTACAACTATATTATAACAAACTAATATTTAGTTTAATTATTAATACTAGAACCTAAACAATATTTACAGACTGAATTTTGAAACTAATACACAAACACGGAAATTAACTAACAATATTATAACGTATATTTCGATCGATTAGCGGGAACGCGGCGAGCCAGCAAAAGCGACACAGGTCCTACCTCGGTAACGCCCGGCGGGCTACTGAAGTGAAGCGCGCAGGCCGCCTTTTTAGATTATATCTTGTTAAGACAATAAAAATCAGTTTTGAGAAAAATTAACCGTAGAATGTTCTACTATACATCATTGCCTATTTTTTCATATATTTTTTGCGAGTAAAAGTTAAGTCTACTTCAAATGCGACTTGAAAAACGATTAAAAACTTCGCTGTTTTCGATTTGTTTGCGATTTTTTATGATCGAGTGAAGTTGTAAATATCGTGTTTTGAACCATAGAATAATCAAGAACGTTAGTTAAACTATGCCATATATTTTTTTCAGATTAAAACAAAGAATATTTGATTGTTTAATGTTGAATCAAAAATAGGTCGATTCCGAGATTTCCGAGAGTCCTGGCCTTAAGCGCGTTGGGTGTTTTTTGAGATGGTAAAAAACCATTGAACTCGCGCCACTGTTACCGTAAGCGACACCGCGCGTGTTATGTTTATAAGACGATTAAAAATATCCCCTTCGGATGTGTTCGACTATCCTCGGGATGTACTCGGTTTTAATGTATATCGGATATGTCAGTGAGTGATGGTGAAGTATTCTGTTTGAGTTTTGTTTTCACTTTTGTAGGCACTCCCGGAGTGCCACTGTTTTTTTTTTAACAGCCTACACTGTCCCTCTGCTGAGCAAAGGCCTCCACCAAATTATTCCAGGCATCCTTTTCTAGAGCCACCTCGTCGTGGGAGATTTTACCTCGATATCTGAGACGCAATTTAGGCATAACCGAAACCAAACCGAAGTGACTAAAACTATTCCAAAATAAGTACTGTGTCGGTATTGTCGGTCACACGATTAAGTTCGGCAGAAACCATTTCTAAGTCATCGAACTTTGATCTTACCGGGATTTATCCAAGACGCCATAAAGTATTAAGGCCAGGACTCTCGGAAATTTCGGAATCGACCTATTTTTGATTCAACATTAAACAATCAAATATTCTTTGTTTTAATCTGAAAAAAATATATGGCATAGTTTAACTAACATTCTTGATTATTCTATGGTTCAAAACACGATATTTACAACTTCACTCGATCATAAAAAATCGCAAACAAATCGAAAACAGCGAAGTTTTTAATCGTTTTTCAAGTCTTATTTGAAGTAGACTTAACTTTTACTCGCAAAAAATATATCAAAAAATAGGCAATGATGTATAGTAGAACATTCTACGGTTAATTTTTCTCAAAACTGATTTTTATTGTCTTAACAAGATATAATCTAAAAAGGCGGCCTGCGCGCTTCACTTCAGTAGCCCGCCGGGCGTTACCGAGGTAGGACCTGTGTCGCTTTTGCTGGCTCGCCGCGTTCCCGCTAATCGATCGAAATATACGTTATATTATTGTTAATTTCCGTGTTTGTGTATTAGTTTCAAAAATCAGTCTGTAAATATTGTTTAGGTTCTAGTATTAATAATTAAACTAAATATTAGTTTGTTATAATATAGTTGTAATATATAGTGATAATTAAGATTAAATTATGGGGAATAAAAACAGAAGAAAGAAAAAAAAATGTACAGCATTGAACTGCAAAGCTTAAAAAAAAATAAGGTAAGTTTGATTATTATTTTTCTACGTATTTATAACTACCCACTTATAAGACGACGCGACAGAATAATATTGTAGTTGTATAGGTTCTCTTGCTTTCGTCACAGTACTAGCAGTAGCAGGTCGGTACCATAAATTTACAATTATCGTAATATCTGTAATAGATTTTCAACTTTACTACAACGGAATAAGGTTTATATTCAATTGCAAAATTTGAGTTTTTTGAGTTTGTGTTTCTAGTTTTATGATTGTATAGGTAAAATATTATATTTTTTTGAAGTGAAAACTTCTTTAGCATTATTGTGATTTGAAAATTTTATGAAACGAAAAAGCTGCAGTAGAAAAAGCTACAGTAAAAAGAGACATAAGATTTAACGTGGGAGGAAATGAGATAGGAAGCATTATACAGTGTTTTTGTTTTTTATTATTACAAATGACATCACATTTAATCCTATGCTACTAATTTGTGATGATGATGATGATGGTGGTGGTGTTGGCGATGGCGATGGTGATGGCGATGGCGATGATGATGGCAATGGTGATGGCGATAGCGATGGTGATGGCGATGGTGGTGGCGATGGTGATGGTGATAGCGATGGTGATGGCGATGGCGATGATGATGATGGTGATGACGATGGTGATGGTGATAGCGATGGTGATGCGATGGCGATGATGGTGATGGCGATGACGATGGCGATGGCGACGGCGATGGCGATGATGATGATGGTGATTGCGATGGAGATGGTGATGGCGATGGCGATGGTGATGGCGATGACGATGGCGATGGCGATGGTGATGGATGGATGGATGGATGGATGTTCTTTAGCATCGTTGTGATTTGAAAGTTTATGAAACGAAAAAGCGTCAGTAAAAAGAGACATGTAAATTCATAAGATTTAACATGGGAGAAAATGAGATAGGAAGCATTATATCAGTGTTTTTGAAGGTTTCACTTCTACCACGTGTGAATTGCACACATGCTGTTTTTTTATTTAAAAATATGAAATTCGTTGTGAATGAAATAGGAAGAGTTCAATAAAAATACGTATTGTCGTGTTTTTGATTAGTAGATTTAATTTAAAAAACTTATTGACGAATTCAAGCAACCAAAAAAACTGTTTTACAAAAAAAAACAACCGACTCAAAAAAAAAAACACTACAACGTGAAGAATATATTTTCATTTTTTGACACCGGCTTTCGAAACTAAAGTTATTTTTCACTTTGTAGTGTTTTTTTTTGGAAGTCGGTTTTTTTTTTTGTAAAAAAGTTTTTATTTTTCACATTTTAGTTGTACTTACCTACCCCAAACAAATTCATATATCACTACTTGCTATGTGAATATCAGTAACAAAGCTATTGAACACATCTGCCTTACCCTTTGAAGGGTACAGGCGTGATGTTATGTTGTGTGATTGCGATTACATATTTTGCTGGCATTTATTGAAGAGTTCCGTTGTTTGTCTCCGAAAGTCATAAAAAAGAAAGTCAAAAATAAAAAAACAGCAATGTGCAATTCACACGTGGTAGAAGTGAAACCTTCAAAAACACTGTATAATGCTTCCTATCTCATTTTCTCCCACGTTAAATCTTATGAATTTACATGTCATGTCTCTTTTTACTCTCGCTTTTTCGTTTCATAAACTTTCAAATCACAACGATGCTAAAGAACATCCATCCATCCATTCTTCACCATCACCATCGCCATCACCATCGCCATCGCCATCGCCATCGCCATCGCCATCGCCATCACCATCGCCATCACCATCACCATCGCCATCGCCATCACCATCATCAACATCGCCATCGCCATCACCATCACCATCGCCATCACCATCATCAACATTGCCATCACCATCGCCATCACCATCGCATCAACATCACCATCATCATTATCGCCATCACCATCGCCATCACCATCACCATCGCCACCACCATCGCCATCACCATCACCATCGCCATCACCATCGCCATCACCATCGCCATCATCATCATCGCCATCGCCATCACCATCACCATCGCCATCGCCATCGCCATCACCATCATCCTCATCATCATCATCACCACAAATTAGTAGCATAGGATTAAATGTGATGTCATTTGTAATAATAAAAAACAAAAAACACTGTATATTGCTTCCTATCTCATTTTCTCCCACGTTAAATCTCATGTCTCTTTTTACTGTTGCTTATTCGTTTCATAAAATTTTCAAATCACAACGATGCTAAAGAAGTTTTCACTTCAAAAAAAAAATTGCAAATCTGTCTAATTGTCTATTTACGATGGAATTATGCCCTAACATACATAAAAAAAATAGAAATATCCGAATTGAGAACCTCCGCCTTTTTTGAAGTCGGTTAAAAATATAATATTTACAATCACAAAACTAGAAAGAAACTAAAGTAGGATGATGAAATTAAAACACTGTAGACGAGCAGCCCTATATTTCAAGAATAGGGCCGATTCACAATACTATTACTTATAAAAATAACCGTGACAGGGGTCAGCGAGTTCATTCGAACTGCGCTTTCGCGGCATTTGCCACGCGAGGACGGAGGTAACGCTAAATGCCTACTACGCTCGAAGATCCTGGCCTTAATAGTTGAAACATTATCGATACTATCAAGGAGTTTGTTTATCATACTAATATTTTTACTCCCACCGTTCAGTAACTCTGAATGATGAATGAACCGTACCGATCTTTATCGTTTACCGGTCCCCGTCTCATCTACTTCATTGTTAATACACCATTGTCATATTATATTTATAATAGATTCATATCGTTGCATGTGAATGTTTTCCATCAAGTAGTGGGTCAGTTCATATAGAAAAGATCCACTTTCTAATAATGTTACCGGTTGTAATATCAATTTGCCGAACATGATGAGTAATTACAAAGCTTGCTCTTGACAAATGCGTCGTGAAATATGTACCGTAGAAATTTGATTGGTTTCGGTATCAGGCATACGAATTTAGAATTGTGGCACGCTAGAGAAATTGGTATTGTTGTTCTGAATATTCTGCATCGTCTGCGTGTATTAATGGTGTTTTAGAAAATATGTAATTTTGGTCGGTCAGTATAATAAAATGCAATCAAAATCTAGTCTGTATTATTATACATTTATTACAGTTTGCTAACGTAACGATGTTGGTAAGGTCCCATGCAATATGACCGAGCCTGTTACCATGCAATACAACGTCCAACGCCAGATCCTCAAAGTGAACTTTCAAACGAAAACGGTACACCATTAACACTTTACCCAACAGAATAATCAAACACACTACACGCTCGTGAACTTAATACCACGCGCTCAATGAAGCAGATACAATTTAAATGATACGGTAATCTGAGCACATAAGTTAAAGTAACAGATATTCCGTCGCACACCTACAGCTCGACCTATGATAGCGAGCCTACAGTCATTTATCAGGCACAATCTTAATCACGGCCATAACGGGAATCTGCATAGGCTGCAGTTTATCTCGGGGACAAAGTAACAATTTCAATTAATATAACCGACACGCTATATAAGGAAGAGCGTTTTCATGCCTACTATTAGGTGATTAAAACTTAAATGATAGAGAAAAACCTATCGACCTTGAAAACACAAAATCTAAGGGGAATTCCAACCAAAATATTCACATAAATTAAAGTCAAAATATGCATGCGATCACAAAACAGATTTCTAAGAAGAAAACGTCGGTCCTATCATTAATTATGGTAATTTCATACGAATCCTGTCTAGGTTCTTTATCAAGTGGATAACGTCTATCCAGAAGTGGTGATATATGCCCTAAATATCACATTCCCAAATCCATTTGAATGTAAAGAAAACGATGAGAACCACCTCCAAAACTTTGAACATCAATAGCGTCGATGGTAGGTACTGCAATCCGGTGAAGGAAGTAGGGCATCCAAATCTTAGATCACGAACGAATCTCCCACAATGTGGGTACCAACTCTTGTCACACACGGGACATACACACGTTACCTTGAATTAGTCGCTACGTTACATATATATGACGTTAAAGTGGTGTGAAAGATTAGATAAGACGGCTGGTGAGTTCAGCTTAATTTGGCGTGCTTCCTGCTAAAATCAGGATATCTCGTACATAAGTTAGCATGATGACTGAACCAGAAAAGACAAAAGTCTACTAGGTCCGAAAAAAGGAGCACATATAACATATACAAACACCCATATCCTAAACAATTGCTGCCACCTAATAAATATTCATTTCGTGAGAATCTAGAATTCAACCCAAAAAAAGCAGAACGCGTAGAAACTAATCAAACGTAATTAGAAGCCGGTTAAAGAAACGGTCGAAGTGGCGATGCTTGGGCTCTCCCGAGCACCGCCACTTCGACCCCCTATGTTCAGCAGTGGAAGTCTTTCGGCTGAAACGATCACGCTAATGATAATAAGACAAAAACATAAGGAAGAATTTCGACAAAACCGGATAGCCGGAAGCACTCATGGTTTAGCGAATACCATACTTGGTCTATCAAAATAACACAACCACACTTTTCACAACACAAACTGTTGAACAACATCCAAAACTCAAGTTCTGCACCGAGTAATTTGTTCAAGTAGACCGTACAAATCTAAGCTCACGACTACCCTCGTTCCTAGTCAATAGTGACACACATACTCCGTACCGTATGATTAGTGTATGTTACACGTGTGACCGTTGACATGCGATGGTTCATATTAATATTAAGACCTCTATCGAAAAGGATATTATTATTAATAGACAGTTGTTTTCTGTCTAGTGTCATAATGTCATTATGTGATGTCAGTGTTCCTTTTTTCAGAGAAACATTCACTGCTGTTGCTGCATTCTGATTCTTCTTACTCGTATTGTTTTTGACGTGACAACGTCTAATAAATCGATGAAGCTGGCTGCACACACGAAAAATCATGATTCATGTAGCGTTACCTCGCGGCCTTGCTCTGTAGCGTTGTAGCGTTCCATGGCGGCTTGAAATGCAAGCGAGAGCGCGGAACGAGCGATGAGAGACAGATGATGTCGAACGCTGCCGAATCGGCCTCCGCGTTCGGCAATTCCATTAATGTTTTGTTATGACGTTGTCACGTTAAACTGTCGTCCGTAAACCGACTTTACAGACAACCGATTTTTTGTCTTGTATTGTTTTTGTATATTACAGTAGTTGTTTCTGTGGGTATTCCCCCATTTATCCAGTGTCACATTTAGCCGTAAAACATTGAACTTGAACGTGAACTAGATAATTATGCTGATTGCGGCAGTTTCATTGGTGAAATTCGCCTTAAGAGTCTCCTGCTACTCTATTCCATGGCTTCTATTGTGTTGAAGACATTTTTACAATATGCTTACTTTCTGAAACATAATTTGTGGAGGACCCGTGCGGCTGTTATTACTTAGTCACAGACATCTGCCATTTATTGTAGACACCTTTTCAGGTCTTATCATCAACCAACTAATTATAATGCTGATAATGTTGCGTATGTCATAATAATCAGCTTTTTGTCTTTAGACAAAACCACCAACCAACCAACCAACCAACCAACCAACCACCAACCAACCAACCAACCAACCAACCAACCACCAACCAACCAACCAACCAACCAAAGCAAAGTTGCAAAGTTTTAACTTTGCATTTGTAAAGACACCCATGAGAGTTGGTTCAACCAATTGAACCAAACTTGGTGACAGACATTGTTTCTTTACTGATTGCACTTGATACTTCTTATAATTATCAAAACCACTTAAAACAACCATAAATACACTAAATCGGTTTACAATACAAATAATGACTTTCTCCCTCCAAATATCATCGCCTAATTGTTTTAGATTGGCCAAGCACATTATATTGGACTTAATGATTATTTCTTTTTATCAACACAGTTCGCGATTGCTCTTCTCAGCAGGTAATAATGTACTAACGATATAAGAAGTTGTGATCGACTTGTTGTAGACATTATCGAGAACTACATAACTATTGCAATGAAGCGTTTTATCGGAGACAGGCTTCGCGTGTGGATTTATAAAATTAAATGGTTCATCTATCTATACTAATAATAAAGCAGAAGAGTTTGTTTGTTTGAACGCGCTAATCTCTGGAACTACAGGTCGGATTTGCAAAATTATTTTTGCATTTATATCGAGTTGAGGAAAGTTAAAGCTTTCCTCAACTCGATATAAATGCTATAATTTACTATTTCACATCACGATTGGACAATAAGGATCAAAAACAAGTCAGAACCAATGCTAAGCGAAAACGAAGTAATAGCGATGCCGGGCGATGCGATGCGATGGGGTGGGCCGGGTGAGCAAGAAATTTCACGCGAACGAAGTCCCGGTCAGATATAATATAATATGTTGTCTGCGTTGACGTGAAACAATTGCATATTATGCTTCTTTAAATTAATTTCTGGAATCTTTATAATATATAATTTGTTTTATTAACTTACAGGGTAAATAACCTCATTAGCAATTTTGATTACTTTGACTTTTAAGTAACCATTCATTAATAATTTTCATGAAGAAGTAAATAATAATTATCTGAAGAACAACATTTCTTAGAAAGCTGATTCCTAACAACTTTGAAGTATTATTTTACGTTTTTGGATGTTATTTAGAACAGACTTTGAAGCAGTTGTTTTATAAAAATATATTTGCCTTAGATCAGCTTCTAAATTTTTTTTAAGAATCTGTCCAAGATCTCAACATTTACAGCGTGACAGGGTCCCCATCGTTTTAGAAACTGTCGCCATGAATTCAGCACATGCAAATTTTTCGTCGTCGGTTATTTAAGAAAAAAAAAACTTTTCCATTCATTTTGACCGCGTGGGTACTTCCACTTTTCAATGAAACGCCTGATTTTTAGGGTTTTATACCTCAAAAGAAAAAACTGAACCCTAATAAGATCACTTCGTTGTCCGTCTGTCTGTCCATCTGTCAAGACCCTTTTTCTGAGGAACGCGTGGAGTTATCAAGTTGCAATTAATATCAAATACTCAAGGATGCAATCCCTTGAAGCAGTAAAAAATTCAAACTTCTAAGTCAACGCAATCAAAAGATACGGGCGTTTATGTTCCGGAATCAAAACCTATAAGGTACTTCCCGTTGACCTAGAATCATAAAATTTGGCAAAAAGTCATGTAGCTCAAGTAAAGGAAAAAATCTGATAACCGTAAATTTTTTGTTACATACTCTCGGTGCGCTAGTCCGAATCGCACTTGACCGGTTTTTTTTTTATAAATGATGAAAAAATTGTACGCTAGGGGGTCTAGAATCATGTACTGAACCATGGCAGTGGTTTGCGCGTTGATGTCCCATGCCACCCTGTATAATCTGTATAGAAATGCAGTTTTTAATCGTTCAGCCGCCGCCATCAACTAAGGGGACTACAGGACGTAAACGCCAACAAACTTAAGTTTTATAATGCCTAAAAGTATATGATCGACTACAGTAAACAAAATATATAATATTCTTCAGGATATATGCTAGTTAGATAGTGTGTTGAAAACATAACACTACTACTACTTTGATACGACAGAAAAAGATCATGAAGATACCTTTAAAAAAATTCTTTTTTTTTTTCTGATTTTTTGTCAGATTATTCTACAAGCAACATACTAAAGCACTAGGTTTTAATTTTTTAGTCCTTGTTAGGACTAAAAAATTAAAACACTCTATCTACTTACAAAGAATCTATTGTTATAGATTCTTTGTATGTAAGTAGATAATTGCTTCATATTTTGCAATAAATTACCAGTGTTATGTCATGGTGCTTCTCTTTCTTTTCTATGCAGTCCGACAGTGACCGCGCTTTAGGTCATGTAGTCCCCTTAACTGACTTCGATCGCCAGTCACTACACTTCCCATGTTTTTTCTCCATCTCGGCATCCTGTTGCCATAGTGATAATTAATGTGTACTTTTTGTACGCCCTTGTCTAAGTCTTGGATGAACCATTTTATGGATTATCGAGCTCTTAATTAAAAAAGATTAGTGATGTTGTAAATGAAGTAAAACTGGTAATTATTGGGTTTTTTGAAGGCTTTCTTGAACATTGTGAAAAGCTAGTGCTAATGAGGACATATTATTTATAGCAATGGTCTCTAAATTAGGCCCACATAAGGCAGTGAGCTATGCTCGTATTTGTGGGGCTGCAGAAACTGACGCTATAGTGCCTTATCCTTTTTCTTCTTTGCAGTTTTAATTTATTTACTTAAAGTTTATACAGTACAACACCAATTATATTAATTAGCACGGAGACAATTATTACATTGACAATAATTATCTTGTACAGACGCCAGCACATCGAGCTACCCGAAACTGTCAAATTTTTCCAATCAATTTTGACCCTTATTTTTTAGCGATAAAGTTGAAAATCTATTAAGGAAATTTGACAAATTGTAGTAGCTTGATGTGCTGGCGTCTGTACATAATTTAATTTAAAACTAACATGGAACAGTGGGCTCCCTTGCATACTTTCTCTCACAAAACACCAGACTTAATATACGCATAATTTTACTCCATTCTTCTGCAAACACAACATTTAGGGTTGGTAGTCAGAATGTCATTTAGCACCTTTAGAGTATGGCAGACTGATTCTATTTGGCAAGATGCTTAGTTTTGGACTGAAACGAATTATGAACAAAGAACATGCCTATATTGTACTACAGTAACTATATTGTTAATGTAATGATAAGCCTTGAAACTTAGTTCTCTAGGTCATCTCAGGCAGAGATAACCTTCTCAGAAAATAATGAGTACCTACGTACGTATCTACAGGAAGTGCCTATACTTATTATAATAACAACCGACATGTCAACCAACCCAGCAAAAAAACCCGGATTACTCACCTTCGCATACAAATTTGGCATCGCATCGTATCAATCAAACGTGGTATTTATAAAATTATCGAGAGCACAATCATAAGAGCACGTCTAATATCATTATCATCAATGATTGATGACTAATTCTTTAACCCTATCTGATTATATTAGTCGTAAAGATGCGTGGGACTGGAAGTACAATGCATCATTTTACTTACCTACGCATATCAAGGAGAATCGATGGTTGTAGTGATCAGAAAGTGAACGGAGACCTTTAAATGGTATATGGAAAATTCATCTAGCTGTACCATTTGTGGTACTTTTTGAGACTAATGATAGAAGTGGGTTCGATAACTATGGTATAGTACGGTAGCAATGTTAATGTCATCGATGAAGATTTTGATCGTATCCTCGAATTGCGTTCATCGATTTTGATACATATTGTTTTTTTCTATCCGTTTAGGAGAATGTGTTTCATAGAAACCATTCTTTCTAGATACCTTGGTTCACAGAAACCAATTAGATAATAAAATTATTTTTAAGTAAGTTGTATTCCCATTTCCTCGCCGACAGAGGATGCAAATCCTCTGTCGACGGAGCCCCGCTGCGTGCGGCTCCTATTTCTGTGTAAAGGGTTTAAAGTAACCTAACCAAACATAACCTCGGGGTGCCCTTCGCTCGCTCTTGCATCCTACGTTGCGATTTCTGTGAACCAAGGTATCTGGAAACAGTGGCTTCTATGAACAAAGTTTATGGCAAGAAGTGCGATCTATGAACAGAGAGAGTGTGATCTATGAACAGAGATCTCTATCAACAGTGCTTCCTATGGACCGAGTTAAAGCTCCTACAAACAGGCGCGACACGCGATATAATCGCGGGCGACACAAAGGCACCGCTCATTGCGCGACTTGCGGTGCCTTTGTGTCGCGTGTCGTGTCGCGCCTGTTTGAAGGAGCCTTTATCTACAAATACATAATGTTTTCTATCAACAAAGTTTTCGGCGAAACGTGCTGTCTAGGAATAGAGATTTCTATGAGTTTTGCTTTCTGTATGTAGTTGTATCGTACGCCGCGTGTTTCTATCTTATGTTCCACACCGTTAGGAGTCTACCCCGAGGAAGTAGGTTCCTGTTTGAACGTAAAAGATCGGTTATGATGCAAGGAATTAATCAAATCGAATGCATGGGTGCTTAAACCGTTATTATAGATGAACAAGTTGGTTTATTGCTTAAGGAATTAAAATATTCATAGATATAATCTATTAAACAAACAATTAAAAAACTATAAATGAATGCCTGTCAATAAAAAACTATGTTGATGTCTTCATGCCTCAGGAATAATTATATGTTTGGTTTGTTAGTTTGCCAAAATTTATGTCCTACCCAAAAGAAATAAATAATAAAATTCGAACAATATTGCGTCATTAAAATAATACAGCTCCATAAATATGGCCGCTCTCAACTCTCATACATTCGGACGTCCACAATTATTGTTATTTAAGATCGCATCCATAACTCGGCTGTTGCTAATGCTCAAACAAAACCCGGTACATGCAAACAAATTTACCGAAATTGTTCACTGAGCGGCGAATAAAAATTACGACCGGTTTGTTCGCCCGCGGCCTGCGCGCGCGTCGCGTTCGGCCCGTTTCGACGGCCATCCACTGATATTTATGCCCCCATAAAATACGAACACGAATCGTACTCCAAACGGTCACAACGGACAACGTATCCTTCGATCAAAAGCAATAGAATAATAAAACCTGTGCTTATGTCTATCGATTCCAACTCGATCGATGCGATTATCATTGCGCCTGCGTTTAACTCCATCTGACACTTTACAACCAATCTACATATTCTAAGACCGACGCGACGGTTTTATCGACACAAAAGAAATCGTTTAAAATATTGTCACATTCTACTCTCAAAATAGAAATTGTTAACCAATTTTTAAATATAAAACACATATATTTCTTTGTAGATTATCTAACAAAAAAGCGGAGATCTTCAAATCAATGTTTTATTGCCGCCTAATGACAGGACGGAGATTATTGCGCATCCTTAATTAGTTTTTTAGTCAGTATAAAGTAGCGTTAATTAAGATTCAAAAATTGAAATGCATATCGTGTGCTACGGTCTGCATATTAATTTAGAGATGGATATATATTAGAGGTAACGATAACATCATTGAGGATCGGCATCTGATGTGTCCGATCAATTTACTACGAGTATGTTGTCTGAGTTTATTTGTTGTTTGACAATTTAGTGGCATTTTCAGTGTCGATCGCTGTTAATTAGATAGTCTTACAGCCCGGAGCTAGATAAATATTTTAATACAAACGTAGGTATACAACGCCACCCACGTTCATAAAAATAGTACCCGCAGTCGGTAGGCAGATCGCAGCGTGTTATTAAGTGATATCTTTTATAAACAGCCAGCGCGATACCTTAGCCGTAGGGGATATGTTGCATTTATTATAAAATTAATTTAAAACAAATTAAATTATCTGTAGTCAACATAAAAAAAAGTTTGGTCGACTACCGCTTTCTTTTAACATTGTATTACCTATTTAATCTACATAGGTCACTTCTATGACTTCAAGATAACTGTTATCAGTCGGTCTCCTTACAAGCTTTTATCAATGTCACTAGAAGCTTCAATATTCCAATTGGTACAAAAAGCAAGTACTCTATGTTAATTAATTGATTCACGATAACACAAAAATCGATAACAAAATTCCTAGAGCTCAGTGCCGCCGAATTTCGAGAACTCGAGAACCCTTATCGACTATCGCAAACTACCAAATGACATTCATTTTACGTTTTAAATTAACGCAAAGGCAGCCGGGATGACAGGCGGCGCACGTCACCGTGCGTAAAATAAAACGCACGCGACACCCGACAGATCAGCCGACTTGTCGGCTACCGATGTCGTGGGACGATAACGTCCCGACGGGATGACGAGTTAATTCGATAGTCGCTGCGCTTTATATCACTTAGAAACATAAATACGAATTGACGGCTCGGACAAATTTTATAGGTACCTACGTGTACCCGAGGCATGGACATGGTGCGTTTAGACGAGTAATTTATTTAGTGATTAGTTGAGCAACAGGGCGTATGAATAAGTGTCTGTGTCTGATGTATCCCCTTGGATGTTTGAGTTGTGTGCGTTTTGTCAGCTACGGCTCGGCTCGATTACAAAGCTTTTAAGACTAGTACAATCAAAATTATTAGAAGGATAGCTCTTTTTTGTGAAAACAGTGATGCCGAAAAACTACCTAGCCATATAGAAAGTGAATATCCTAATAAAAGAAATTTTCCGATGTGTTACAAGTCTGTAAACCAATCGAGATGTCTCTTGTCCCTGTAAATTCACAGAGACTAAAACCAAAAACACAGCAATGCTTGTCGTCAGAAATAACAATGACGGTAGGAACCTAAACGAAACCTTTTATAAGGAGCTCCATTTCAACTTTTGATTCATTTTTACCGCTTGAACAGATCCGAGATACGCTTACAAGTCTGACTGTTACTGAGACTGGTATAAGACAATAAATAAAACAAGTTCTTGACATAAAACATCAATAGTGCATGAGTCCTACTAACAGCTTGACGCTTGCCTAGGAGCACAGTTGTAGCAATTCAATCTTACAACCAAAAGTTATTAAAATAACTCGAGTCATAAATTTAAAGTATAAACTTTAAGTTGTCATCAAAATTTTGCTATTACTTAGTACTTAAAAATTACAGTTCAGTAAAAGTATTCAAAGACCAATTGAAGTGAAGCAGTATTTGTAAAAAAACTCAAACACCTTAATTTTGAGTATAAATATTGAAATAAAGATAAATGGAATATAGAAATAATTATTGAAATAAAGATAAATGGCGAGACTGTCTCACAGTATTGCTTTGTAGTTGGCAGTTAGGTACAGCATATTATATTTTTCCTGTCATAAATCTGAAGCTTAAAGAAATTCTTGTACCGTAAAAGACCAGAAGATACTTTAAAGGCATTATGTTACCAAGACTAACTATAAAACAAGCACAAGCCAGTCACGATTATTTATATGAACAGAAATAATATGAGGTACTTGCAATAAACCATTTGTAGTACCATCCACTAAAATATTGCAGAAGATCGTGCCCGCACTTTATGGATCATTATTGATTGTAAACGGTATTAAAATGAACATTAAAGCTTCACAAGACAAATATCTTGTCGATTTTTAAAGTCAGTAAGCGCAGGCAGGGGGCTTTAAAAAATAATTGCTACTCCCGCCTCTGCCCATATTTCATGGGGAAGTGCAAAGAAATTGCTTCCTCATTAATAGTAATTTATTGGGCTTTATATCATTATTATTTACGCCGTATATGATCACTTGAAACCGGTAAATATTCAATATTTGATACTATAAGTGTTGGTATTCCTATTTATCAATGCTGGAAAACCTGTAAATTATTTTGCAATTTGTAATTTTAATGTATGGTGAAAAATTAATCATCAAGGTTAAAAGCAACATTAAAAGGATTATTTTTTTTATTTTCAATAACGAATAGTAATTAATTTTGCACTACCATTTGCATGACAATTAATTAAAAAATTAAAGTGATTAATTGGACTGGAATTTAAACGGGAAAGCTCACAGAAAACAAAAACACCCAATTAACGTAGACATAACACAAATTCTGCACGTACGAAATTAATCAAATTGCCTCTTAAAATTCCATTAAGCGGTACCTACTCATGGAGCTCACTACTGAGGTTCATAACTCAGAACTACTAATAACAATCATCAAAATACTCGGGCGAATCTCGCCAATGAAGATTATGATTGATACCACTATTTAGCTAACGGTAAACCACATAGTGAAATTGAAGTTTTCTTAATGCACGGCTGTAGGTAAAACGAAAATTGGTGATTCAAATTATAATGAGAATGATTTTAATGGCTCTCGGAACTGTTACCGTCACCAACATATTTTAGATACGTGAAGCCTAATCAAAAACTATACATTGAACGATGACAAAGCATTTCTTACAACAAAACATGTGAACACAAGGCAATGTAGAATACAGAAAGACAATAGACGGCACCTTTTTATGCAGTGAGATGAAGCATATTAAAGTGAAGGAATTCTGGTAGCAAAAAATCAATAAAGCTCGGCCGAATAAAAAACTAACGGATAAAAATAGACGATCACGCTGTGTAGAAACAAAGTGTTCGTTCAGATACTATTAAAATGTGTACGTGCTTGATAACATGACAGTAGAATAGCAATACAAAACAAGATAATAATATCGAAAACGAATCATTAGTTTCCAAGTAACGAAACGGCGAATAGCTTCTGATTGGAATTCGAAAAAGGAATTTTGAACGCAAACAATATAATTAATTGTCACGGTCGAAAAAACTATTGGATTTAGCTGGAAATCTACTCAAAGAGGTAAAGTTTAGTGAAGCAGATGATCCACAGAAACATTTAGGAGTACTGACAAATTGATTTTTTACTGTAACAAACTGAGTGTCAATTCCTGACATACTCGTAATTGCCATTTACAATAATCCACATGGCCATATTATTTGCCGGATTAACAACAAAATTATGGAGGTACGAGATATCATTTTATAAACCTGTATTTATGCAGATCATACCAGTTTCCAACGTGCTTTCTATGAACCTGTCGAGTTATTAGCGTAAGCAAAATATTGAAAAAATAATTGCAATCAATTTTTAAGATCGAAAACCTGTAGTGGAACTATTTTGATGAATGTGTATGTTGAGTGTGTTTATTTTGTTTTCTTATTTGTTAGCAGACAGCTAATTGATTTACACGATGATTGTGTTTGAAAAAAATAATTTATGATCTAAACGAAAAATAACACTGCTTTAATATTTCGAGTGATTTTTTAGTTCCATTGACTTTACAAACTTTATTAATTTGAAAACCGTGATGATTTAGAAGTAACAGCTGATAGAATAATTTTCATGATTCTAATAAAGGTGCACTTAACCGAAGCAACACCCCCGCAGCTACAACAAAATAAATTTCTATTTATTTCTTTCTACGAAAGCATTTGATCTTCCTACAATTTCTTCAAGAGACTAGTCAATGTTGATCACCATTGACCACCATTGTGTCACCATGAGATTATGTGTAATCTCATGGTGGACACATAAATCATAATCAGCCGTAGGGCTCCAAACTACTTTTATTTACTCTATTGCTAACGATAGTATAATTAATTCGCGAGCGGAACGGTAGCTGTCGTCTCTGTATTGAACTTAACATGTGGTATTACACGTCCGCAAGTTATTTGATCAGCTTGCAGAGACTTGCAAGCTCTTGCAATGTTTATTAAGTGACTGTCGTGCGCTGAGTATGCATTAAAGGGAACATATTTTTCAATCAAGAATGTGTTGAAACTGGGTTAAAGAAGTTTAGATGAGGCACCTCTTGATACATTGCTTTTTATTTGAGTTAATATTTAAAAAACCCCAAGCAAAACGAGTTTCGTGAGTCTGCATGGTTTTTAGTTGCAGCAGCAATATCTTTCTTGACTTTCATTTTCTTCAAAACATTTTCGAACAAACCAGCCCTCTTGATTGGCGAACATGGCCCAAGGTGGGTTTATTTATTTATTTAATACTTCAAGGACATAAATATACAGAGGCGGACTTAATGCCATAGGTTAGGTTCAGATGGGTCACGTTAACGACCGTAACAGGACTACGTAGTTTGATCTAGCAATCACTTAATTGGTACCAAAACCACCGAAACTGGGATTGGCCGTGCAAAATCTTATTTGCGTGACGAAATCGGACACGAGTACCTTGGAGGAGTACCTTGTTAGAGAGTCCAAATTGAAACGGAATGATAGAAAACTAATCATTGCTTTCTCTTCACATATAATATCGGTATGATTAAGCAATAAATTGATTTTATTGATTACGAAATTAATTCGCTTTATTGGCTGGTTTACGATGATTTCGTCTACCGTCTTCTTCACAAACGTTTTAGAGCTTCATAAAATATCAAAGCAAATACCTTCGGAACTCTCCTATTTTCAACCGTCATGATTGTGCTTTTACTCGATGTCCTTAATTGTTATTACGGTTACAAGGAAAAATGATATAGGAAATGTTGAGAAGTTTTTCAGTTCAGGTTGAATGACATTCTGAAAAGTAGTAGCGAAAAATGCGCTTTAAATCAAAAAGTTAATAAATTATATGCCCAGTATACCTGAGTCTTATTTGCAAGAATGCACGAAGGTCTATTCTGCCTTGTAAACTCGCTATTCCACCTATCGGCTGTCAACTGTAGCTTGTAATCTTTACTTGAATAACCCACTCGACTACTCTATAGAGATAAGATGATATTAAGGCTATCAGACCATTCGTATGGTAATTAGGCTTTAATTATGTTGTATATGTACACCGATGATCATTATTTTAAACACATGGTTTAATAATATAATTTTCTTATCAGAATTCATAAATTATTGTTCAACTTTGCAAGCTTACTCGTTTGTGGTTTTATTAGTTGGAAAAATAAGATTATTTTTATTCGATCGAGTCAAGATCAAAGCATAACAATATTAATATACTCTCATTTCATTTAGTTGGAGTTTGGAACGTTCTATACAAAAATGATTTAATTAAGCTCCCAAATATTTCATTCACGAAAAATATACAAATGTACATATCTGGTAAAGTTATTCTATTATGCAGCGGCAGCATCATCAATCAACTATTCAACGAAAAAATAACTTCGGAGTCCTCTTTTTGGGATATAACTTACGCATCACTTCCCAGATTTTTTCATCCCGTAAAAAAATAAAACCCGTGGCTCAGTGTCGCACGACCTTCCCGCGGGATTCCTTCTCGTACTCAGACCGTCACTAGACCGTACCTACAATTTAATTGATCTCAATGCTCGAGACTAATCGACTCGCTACGGAAATGACTTCTTGTACGGTTGAGTCACTACCGTAGCCAAAAAGGGTTGGTCTATTGTTTTGGTTGAATACACGCCTAAGATGTCAACGGTCTTTCATAAAATTTCGCTGTTGTTAACCGATGATAAACATAAAATATAGTTGTAATAGCTGTTTAGATCAATTGACTATAAAAATAGGCGTATAGGAGATATAATATGCAAAACGAACAATAAAGAACAAAAGTTACTACAGCACATTATTAAACACGATAGTCAATAAATTAACAAGGGGACCATAATTTCGAACACAAAGTAAACGCAAAGGATTCATCGAATAATTGTACTGCCAATAGCTTACGCGGCTTTATTTTTTCACGAGCGGTGTGAAGTAGCCGATGGTATTTTAATGTGACAGCTGAACACATAACCGCACTTAATTTTGTCCTAATACGAGCACCGGGCCATAAGAATCTTGGCCTTTAGTTTACTCCGTTTTTCTCCTGAGAATATCTGTGAACTGAATCGGCGATGAGCCAGATAAGGCGAGTGTTTCTTTAAATATGCAAAGTGCAAACTTTGTGGGACTCTTTCGACAGGATGCTGAATAATTTTACACGCTCTTAATGGTTCTCGTGTCGTTTTAATTCAGCCATGCGGTGTTGCGTTGACACGGTAAGGCGAAATTAAGTTAAAATTGTTTTAATTACAATCAGTGGTATTATATTTGGTTTGTACGCTCAGAATAATAAAGGAAGCTATTGCATGAATGTGTAGTGCTGGTAAAATTACCATAATTAATGGAATAGCAATAAACTATGGCTATTGTTTTGTGTTGCTTGCAAATAAAATCTATGGAGATAAATAATGAAGTAGGATGTTGGCGCTCCCGCGTCGGCTCCTCTAGTGTTTGTCAGGCGCGGTGTTGGCTACATCGCGGCGACATAATTTAGCACCCAGGCAAAGACTCAGGCATTTTTCTAAAAGACAATACAAGCCTCTCGGCCAATGGAATATTCAGAGTGCCTGAAGAATTCTCATTCTCGCACCCGCTAATGAATAGCTATTCTTTGAGCATTTTAACTATGGCTCTCGGAATGGAATTCGAGTGTACAGGTTTCTTAAAAGGTCCCTCGATATGCGTCGGACCCTTTCCGCTTCGCTTAATTTATGGACACTCCTACTTTTCTTTTATTTTGTATTAATTATTACGGACCGTATAAAAGTTTCGCGCGTTGTTCGACTTTGGAATTTTAGTGGATTACATTGTTAAACTCTATTTCTGCTTGAGAATCATCGAAGCCGGTTTTCTCATACGCACATATAATATAAATTAAAGACGTGACATTATCCTCGAATTCCTCATTTCTCTATGAGGGCACAGTTGGTGGCTCACCAGGCTGTATCGTAACTAATTCAAACAATTACTCATCTTCCGAGACAAAATTGGGTTTTATTGTTCCGTAATAGAAAACAATGATAATAAGGCTATAAATTACTTGTTAGGCACGCTTGTCTATCATCTTATCTCGTTATTAGGCATGAAGTATACCGTAGTTATGAGTTCTTGCTAATTTATATTCAAAGTATGTAGGTCCACTATTATGGAGAGTGTTTTGGATTAGGCTCTTTTATTTTTTTTAAAGAGTTCTTTCTCATAGCGGCGTCGCTGTCAACGTGTCCAGAATACATTAATACTAATTAGTGTTTCGTATATGTAATTATTTCATTTTACTAAGTCGAAGTTCCCGTTTTCGAGAATGTTTTTGACGTTGTTAAAAGGACCTTTGACATTGTTAATGCTTCCTTTAAGGTCATTGACATGTGCAGCAGTTGATAGTTAAGGTAATTGTTGTTAACTTATTTGGGTGACAGTCATGGATCGAAGATTGTTTAAACTGAGGCTCACGATTTTTACGTTATTTTGAGAAAAATAGTATAGAACAGAAATTCTTTATTATGTACACTATAAAAAATAACAGACAAAAAATTGCAATTGCAATTGCATTGTGTCATCCTTTGTAAATTTTTTACAAAGGATGACACAATGGGCTAAGCCTATATTACGGTCATCTATGACTGCAGCTACCGCCAATACTTATAAAAGAAAAACAATAACTCTGTAAAAATCGGAACATTTTAATTAAATTTTATTTATAAGGCAGACATTTGCAAAGTCAGCGTCAATACAAAGACCATTGAACACAACAACAAAAACAGTAACTTAGTCATCATTCGCCGAATTCTTTATTCGACATTCAAATTTTGAAAATTCAAATGCATGGTTTCTTTTTTTTAGCTTTAGTGGTAACGGCAAGAGATAAGTTGGTCATGTAACCTTTGCACACCGCTTTATGAAATATTGCAATGATCAAGCAACAATGAGCTGTAAGGCTGCCAAGCGACTACGCAAACACAATGTAATCTCTTCTGCGAACCAGAACATGATTTATTAAAGAAAATCCACATTCGAATTTCGAGTCTTGTAACGGTAAACGGAACAATCTATACTTAATAATCTGTGGCTAATTTGAAATTCTTAAGTCGGTAATACAGAGGCCCGCTGAGCATTAAGTGGCTGTGGTACAATATAAGGATATGCTATACTTCTTAGCTATTTTGAATAAGCTGATAACACCAACCTACCTGTAACGCATTAATATTCATTTTTTAAATCGTGATGAACTTGTGCTTTTAGGTACCCTGAAGGCTAGATTTGGTATGGTTCCATTAACCAAAAAGGTACATGCTAGTAAGTTACGTACTTCATCATAATTATGTACTAAATGTGTTTCACCAAACGAGTGTATCTATTCGTCTGTAAATCTTTTCATGCATAATTTAATAGCTCTGTATCAAATTCAACTTCCAATTCACTAACGTGTCCAAGAAGCGGTAGGTACTGATGGTGAATTCGAATCAGTAGCACAGCTTCGAGGTTTTAAATATTTATATTTCAAGATATCATTTTATATTTTAAGCATTTGAGAAGATTATTGTACAAAAATAACCCAGGGCCCAATATACTGCCTTTTTGAATACCTCCAATATATTATCAGAGCAATGAAATTTATTTCAGAAATACTGAATGGTTAACTTCTCCAGAAAAGGTCAATAAATTTAGCATAATGGTTCACTGATACCCCTAAAGGAACTTTGAAAGATTTCCTTCGTAACACCACATAATATTAAACAGCATACTACTATTATTATTAAATTTGTCATACATCATCCAAAGGCACAAACAAAAAACTACTAAAAAGCATTTAATATACGTTGATCACATACTCATTGCTATTCAAAGTGAAATACCGGATGCATTGTAACTAAACGTTAAAGGGAACCGCGATGGCGTTTAAAAGCTACAAATAACCCATTCACATCAACATAATTTATGAACAATTCCCAACAAACCATTACTGGGTGTATCAATATGAAAACATAAAGAATAAACGATCGTTGTATCTCTTTATATGCAAGAAACACCTCATTAAATGTTTGTCATACAATTTACCTATCTGCATTAACAAGGCTATACAATGGGATAAAAAATTACAAAGGTAGCCGCTTGACTGGGGCCTTATATTGTAAGTTTCAGAGGCAACCATCTTGCAATAATTGTGCTTGTATCGGTATGTTGACATCGGGTAGTTTCTGCTTGTGTATCGGCAGGGTTTTGTGTTACTTTGTTGCACAATGTGTCGAAGCAAAGGAAAGTGGAAAAAGCAAGCAGTTTCTTATGAAGAACATTTTGTTGTACATCAAAAAGGCACAAAATACTTTGTAAGCAGCGTTTTGCAACACAACAGCGCTCATTTTGATAGTCTGTATCGAAAGCCGACGGAAGGCCTCTTAAAGGACGGGAGGAAACTGCCCGTCCTTTAAGAGCGGGCTCAACTCTATAATCGATTACCTAACGTGATTAAGGAATCGAAATCTCGAGGCTTCTTCATGCATCCCCACCATATTTTGAATAATGTTTGAATTGTAAGTTTCGACCTGTTTTTTATAACATAATAATAACATAAAATTTTAGTTTATCAACCAGCAACATCGTCGCTTACCTACCTTATGTTTTTCCTCATAGGAATAAACAATTGTATTAATTTTGAATGAAATATAGTATCTTAAACCGTAAGCCTTTGGCAATACAAAACATAATGAGAGTCGATATCTATTCCTTTTCCTCGTTCATTAACCAGGCTTCCGCCTTAACAATCATAACAGCATCGCTAACAACCGATTGCTCTCTTTCCATAATGAAGGCACGTGAGTTTCAATAGAACAGCATGGCCGTCGAGTGAGTTATTCAAATGAAGTTTTATACACGTTAGTGCATGCCTTAGACATATTCGATAATTTATACTAACAATGCACCGCAGTGTATGTCGTCTGGCCAGACTTGTAAAACTTACGGCCAGTGCAATTGAACGTCATTTAACTTACTGGATTATTATAAGATTTATGTTCATTTGCTTCTGCCCCTTTAGTTCGTGACCAAAACCATTACAAATATTAGCTATTGATAATGGTATGTTATTATAAAATATACTAAACGAAAGCGTAGTGTTGTGTAAAGTGTTTTTTGACATTTTCAAGCCATCATTATGTGGAGCCCTGACGTAGCCAGTAGGCGTGGCGACAGACCTGGCTGGAGAAAACAAACGACCGGTGGGCCACTTTAGCCATGGATCGAAAGAGCTGGAAGTCATGGGAAGAGACCTTTGCCCGGCAATGGAATGATGCAGGCTAACAGTAACAGTATTACCTCAAGAAAGAAACGCAGGGTTAGATAACTACAGGACAAAAACTCGAACCATCATCATCTATCTGCCTAGCCTTTTCCCAACTATGTTGGAGTCGGCTTCCAGTCTAACCGGATGCAGCTGAGTAGAACTATTAAAAAAAAAACAATACTTACCAGGAAAAAACTCGAAACAATGTTAGTTTTTTTTTTTTAGTTTGACAAGCAACATTACGAAATCACGTGCCTCTTTTGTAATTACAGGCACGTGTAAAAGAAAAAAGGCTCTGATCTGAAATATTATTTTCGAAGCATCGTTCAAACAAATAAAATCCCTGTTAAATATTTACGCAACCTGTCAAGTCATATTTAGTACTTTCCTGATACGCCTTTATTGTTTTATTTCCAAAATATAATATTTCGAGCTTCCTTCCGCGGCTTGTTGATAAAAACTATTCTATGTCCTTTCCCTGGATGCAATCTATCTCTCTACCAAATTTTATCGAAATCCGTTCAGTGATTTAGGCGTGAAAAGGTAACATATAAACAGACAGACAGTGTTTCTTTCGAATATATAATATTATAGTATGGATTAAGAACAAAGTCAAAAAGTTTCTTTGTTTCAGGGTGGACTTTCTGACTTCTGTATTTAACAAAAGTCAAATCCTATAAATGCAATTAACATTCACGTACAGTGTTATTTTAGTCTCTAAACAAAACAGTTTAATTACACACGTATTTGTATTACATTAGGAACAAATCCCGCAATGTACGTATTGTATGTTCTTTCACTAACTCCTGTAACTACTAATATACATGTTAAACAATGCTGTAGCCTGTTAATTGTGTCCGTATGTCCCGGGACCGGGATTACAGTGCGGACCTTCGTTAACACGGGATTTAGCTCTTTGATACACCCCTACCCTGTAGTTTGGTAAATACGGAAATGAGCGAATCGAGATTTTTCCCGGAAAATGTCCGAATATATTGAATTGTATTATTAGGATGAAAATGTCTTTGTTTATCCGGGTAAATAAGGAATCTCTTCGGATTCACCGGTAGTTACTTTCATTGAATCTATTCAGAAGAGAGAAAGGATATTTAATTCCTTCAATGTGAATAGTGCCAACTTTTATAATAATAAGTATTAAATTGATTCTTTTCCTTTCGATTCAAAAGAAACAAGATGTGGTTATTTGTGACTTATATTCCTGCTAAATTCTCTCCGTCTTATTACAAAATGAGTTCTAACTTTACACCTAGCCCAAACCACGAGACAGTCGCTGTATTTTGAACTTTATTTCGACGAGCGTAAAGTTCTGAATGCAAAATTGACAACTTAGACTCGGGTTTAACTTCATTTTTTGTAATAAGAACTTTAACTTTGTCAGATTAGACAAAGTTCAAAATTTAAAAATGGCTCGATGTCTAAACAAAGTCCTCGTTTTGTAATAAGACGGTCCAAGTTTAATCCGGTGTCAAGAACCCACACTTCATCGAAGAGTAGGTACTAAGGAAGCCCGATTTAATAATACAGGATACGACAATAAAACAGGAATACAAATCAAATATCAATTTCCAACACTGATAAAATGGACTATAAATATAATTAAAATTGTACTGAGAAAATGCCTATAATAATTACGAACAAAACTAATTTCCGATATTATGTTATTTTACTACTCTTTGCAGGAAACGTTTTTGTTATTACTTATTACGAGTAAACGTGGATATAATAATGATGCTCAATTATAATACAGGGTGGCTAGACACAGGGGCGGATCTTGAATTTGTGGGGCCCTGGGCTAATACTGCTTACCCTACCTAATTACTCAACCAATTGCCATTTTTTTATGATCCGATTTTTTTTAATTCTAGATAATTTTTATTATTGACAATCGTCTATTATTTTCAGTTCGGTTGGGGGCCCTCTGTATCCACTTGGCCCTGGGCTGCAGCCCAAAAAGCCTTTAAGTAGATCCGCCCCTGGCTAGACAGGCGGCATCGACGCGCAAATTGTAACAATGAATTGAGTATAATATGATTTATTATATTTTTTTTTTCTTTTCCTATTTTTCATCGGTTATTTAAAAAAATCCTAACTATATATACATATATAATATGTCCATAATAATATTATAAATGCGGACGTGTGTCTGTCTGTCTGTATGTTACCTCTTCACGCTTAAACCGCTGAACCGATTTAGATGAAATTTGGTATCGAGATTGTTTGAGTTCCAGGAAAGGATAGTTTTTATCACACACTTATCTCGGCCTCACCATAGACAAGCATTTCAATTGGGGACCACACATAGAAACTATAAGTAACAAACTTAGATCTATTAACGCCAAGTTGGCTGTCCTCAAATATAAACTTCCCTTCCACATGCTACGCTTGATGTATCTCGCTCTGGCGGATTCAGTCATAAGCTATGGGCTAACTAGTTACGGAGGTTCCTACAAAACTTATGTAGATAAAATATAAATAGACTTCAACTAAGTGTAGGTACTCAAGTCTATTATGCCAAATGATATTAAACTTAAATATAAAGATGATGAGTAAGTACGGATTATTCAAATATTGTAAAATCGTGTCAATCTTTGATAAATTCAGATCGGCGATCATCTTGGAAAAATTTAATAATATTAGCTCCTTAACTTTAAACAACAGACCAAAACAGTTACGTTCTCTTGGTTATTTGCCAACATATAAACTGCCTACAACAGTAAATGTGTATGGCATGAGAACGTGGGAATATATAATAGCTGATACTATGAATAAAATTTCTAAAACTGTGCAGTCAAAATATATTGTCACTAGTAGGGACATCACATCTTAAGTTTTTAAATATTTTTAAGTAATGTGTTGAGTTAGACAAGTGTATACTTGTATAATAATTAGTTAGTGTATTGAAAATAGATATACTTATTGTATTGAAAAATAAACGAAAAAAAATCCCGATATTCCCACGGGATCGAAACTTACGCGGGTGAAACCGCGGGGCGCTTTGGTATAAAATATTAGAAGTGCGAAAGTAAGTTTATTTGTTTGTTTGTTACCTTTTCACCCACTGAACCGATCATCCTGAAATGTTGCATATACGTTGTCAGGTGTACAGAAACAGACACCTTTCATCCCGAAAAAAAGTGCTGTTCCCGAGGAAAACAACAATAACGTTATTATGATAATAGATGGCGCCACGTGTCTTTTGAACGGGATCGATACTTATGCGGATAATGAAACCGCAGGGCGCTGCTATAATTGTTTCATATATTTTGACCGCGTAGGTATTGCACTTTTCTAAACGGTTATCAAAAAACATCTTCTGAATCAGAAGATGTTTTTTGATAACTAACGAAAACTTTCGGTTTTCTTTTCAGAATCATGGGTAGAATTCATGGTAACAGATTGTGCGTCAATGACCCATGTATTACTAAAACCATTTCTAACGGGAGAAGCCGCCATTAAAGTAGTTGTTGTCGCAATTAAGCTCACTAAGCTAATCTAATGGTTGAAATTATAATATCTGTGCTTTACTTAAAAGTCTTTAAGTTAATGTGCAAAAAGCATTAAATGAGACTGGATGATGTTTATTATCTTATGTCACGCGACTCAAATATAGTCATAATTTTGGTTGAATAGACCAGAGGGCAATTCTCGCAATTTTAAAAACGTTTACCGTCTGATCTGTCAAAAATACCTCTAATTTCCCTACATTTTGACAAGTTTTTGACGTTTGTTTGTCGCCAAGATGAAACTGCAACTAGATTTTTTTTGAACATTTTAAATTACGAGAATCGACCTTCTGCTATTCTAACGTCATGGTTTTTTTATTAAACTTTGTAGTGACCAGTTGATAAAAAGATTATCTTGAAACTTTATTTTTCTAGCCTTGTCTTTCCCAATGCCGGGAAAAGGCCTCTCCTAAATAATTCCAGGTAATTTTTTCCCGCGCTGTCTCAAGCCAACCCTCATGGTAGGTACAGTAGGTACCCGGCGATAAATATTGCACATCGACCTTTGGAAAGAGACAATCGGCTAATTTCGGCTTCGTAGAGCGTTATCTCTGTCGCACGAAATACAAACAGTCCGGTATCTATTAGGAGCTGTTAAAACAATTATGATTTGCTTCTTTTGATAATTATTTTTATTCTTTGTATAAAATCGATAGGATCGAATAGGTCGATGTGCAATATTTATCGCCGGGTACTGTACGCTTTTTTTTTTTCTTAAGAAAAATACCAAAGCGTTTGTGAACTAGCACTTATCGAGGTTCTCCTGCAATAAATCAACTGAGATTGTCGCAGTTCACTGCTGGACATACTCCTCTCCCAGACTTCGCCACAACATCCTGTCCTCCGCCTTCCACATCCAGTCTACCCCAGCCACCTTCTTAAGGTCGTCCGTCCATCTAGCTGGGGGGCGGGGAAATTCTCCTTAACACATCATAATTAACTACAATTTCAAATACATATCACATAATTATATAATACGCATGTATGTAATTTTAATATTCATAAGTAGTTTGATCGTAATCCAAGAGCATCTAATTCCATGGACACCAAAAAGTTGTCAAACGAACAAATCACTCCGAAATTAAACTGACATCTCATTCAACAGCTTATTTTCAATGATCCCTCAGATCATTGAAAATAGTCGGACTATTTACGTTACACAGAGAAATATGCAGAAGTACAATTTAATTTATTTAATAATTTAATCAAAATTCTCTAACATAAATAAAAGAAAATTCTTTCAGGAATAGATTTATCATAACAAAAGGTTTCCCATAATACTTGGGAAGACTAGGTAAGCTCAATCGACAATGGATACAAAACCGTACCTACTCTGACGTTTCTTTAAGGCTCCTTCAAACAGGAGCGACCCGCGACGCGAATCGCGCGCGACACAAAAGCACCGCTCGTTGCGCGACTTGTGGTGGCTTTGTGTCGCGCGCGATTTTATCGCGTGTCGCGCCTGTTTGAAGGAGCCTTAAAAGGTAACGATAATTAATTTAATTTAAATTCAGGTTCCATCTAATAGACCGAAGAAAGACTAATTGTGGCAACGCCCAGTCGAATCCGTGATTCAGTAAAAAACGTATTAATATCGCAAGGGCAGACATAAACTTGAAGAAACTTCATTCGCGATTCTATATCGAACCACGAATGCTTGGCTCGCTGATTTTCCCAAAAAAAAATGTGTGCGTGGCAAAGCTTATTAAACTTTCACACCGCATTATCTTTTAATATACAGGCTAGTCCTAGTTTAAAAGATATAGATTCTACTATTACATAATAATGTAAATATCATTTTCAAACAATGTATACTGTGCAAAGTGCTATGTTTTTAAATAATAAAAAAGTATTATTCTTAATAATAAACTTCTTATCTTCACCTGCACTACAACACAACCGCCCGTTCACGAATCGTCGACTCCACTACACATTCGTCGGTTCTCTCCTCACGATCTCTCTGTGACATCTAATTACTCGCCAAATTAAGCCTCAGCTATGAAACTTTCTTTCGTTAGGGCGGGCTGTGCTTCAAACTGTTCGAATTTAAATTATTAGTTTTTGGTAGTTTTAAGAAAGAGTTTTCTGTGATTACAATGTTAGAGAGGAGAAACTGTACTTCTAATGAGAAAGTCGATTTGGCTACTTGGAGTCAGACTGGTGGTAGTAGTCCTAAATAAGATATTTTTAAACAAAGTACTTAATTATTCAGTACGCTCCAAAAAATGACACGCTTCAAAAACATTACAAAATATTATATCGATGAAACAAACATTTTATCAAAATAATATTCGGTCAAACAATTTTCCAGGAAATGTGTATCGACTTTACGTATTACTCCTAAAAGATTCCTGCTACATTTGTGCTCACTAATAGATCTTTTAAGTAAGTAGGTACTTACTCCGTTAGATCTAATGATTTAATTTATTATTCAAATTGGTAACGAGCGGCAATTTTTTACTCTGATCTTAAAGAATAGAGCTCCAACAGAATCACGTCGACGACAACGTCTCTATAAATGGTCAACAAAATAAACGTTTCACTTTGTAACACTTTGTTACCCGACGTTCATCTAATGAGAAACTTCATAAGCTGCATATTAATTCGAAAATTAAGCTTAGCATCGAGCATTACACGAACAAATTGCGTCGACCTTTGCGCCGCCAATAAAAACACATTTACTCTCCCTCACTTGAATTAATGATTTAACTGCACAAAAGGAATGTCCCCAGTGAGGCCACGAAAACGTACGCTTATCTAAACTGGCTGGCGTTGTATGCGCTCTCTAATTGGCTAATTGGCATACTAGCGAAGATAGATCAACAATTGCAATCTCTTCCTAGTTCGGTTAGATAATGCATCCGCCTCTGTCGCCCTGATGAAATGCTAAGCGATCGATATCTCGGCCATTGAAATACGCTTCACGAACGGTAATTGTAATATATTATAGTGGTAATTTAATACTTGTTTTGTAAACGTTGTACTAAGGTCATTACTATGGACGATTAGAATTTGTTGGCGCAAAAACAACGCCGCGTGTGGTCGGACGTGAGATTCTATTTACTGATAACAGTTCTTATGAGGTTCGCTTGATATGACGTGTGGTGTGTTTGATTTGAACGTACAACTTATCGCATGTAGTGTTAGCCCCCTTGTTAATTGACCGGTTGTGAACATTGAGCAATTTAGGTACTTCAATTTAATGTTATGTTTAGACGTGGAAATAAAAACATCGTATTCTAATTTATTATCGCCACTCTAGATGCAGCAAGTTTAATTGGTTGGTTCGAATATTAAATTCGCTTAATTTTCTTGCTGAAAATATTTTATTTTACCTACAGCTAAGATTTAAAAAAAATGTCATACCTATTCCTGTACCACACGTGAACTATGTCAACAAAAATATTCTGGTTTATCAATTTTCCTTTTTTCTATCGAAAACATCGAAAGCCTACACCCCAACTGTAGCCCAAGTGCTAGGGCTTCTTGAATAATTCCTTTACACATCTTCGTATCGCCAAAGCCCACCCCTAACTGCGAATACATTTTTAAAGCTGTGCGCACATAAAAGGGAATACAGGAGTGTTATTCGAAAGTGCGGAAATGCGTCCCATACATCAAGTGAGGAAAATAGAAAAACAGAGGCGAGATAAAATGTGAGTACATCGCCGTGAAATGTTGCTACAATTCCGAAAGAGACAAATAGCCCTTTGACAACGACAGCATATTTTATATGCACTGGTTTGGGGCATGGAGCTAGTGAAGTAAGCCTATTCTCGTACGTGGTCGGTTTAGGGACCAACTGTTTGCAATGCGAAGCCACGACCACTGTTTGATAATGAATGCTGAAGCTGCGGTCGAGCTTAGTTCCGTTTCAGCCTAAAACAACAGGTTTGCTGAACAGGATTAGACGTGAGGACCGAAAATTGTTTGCCTATTCTGTGTGACTATAATGGCTTTGTAAAGGTATTTGGAATTTCCAGCTATTCATACAAGGACTAAATTGAAACGGTAATTGATAGAGTTAACGTTGAATATGATATATCGCAGGTATAGGTAACGCAAAACTGACGTGACATTATACAAGGTGGAGACGACAATATGATAATAAATTATATGATGAAGAACGAAAAGCTAACACAAAAGCTAAACCACATGACACTTCTCTATATGAACAGTGTGTGATAGTCATACAATTTTGTACTAGCTACAGTTTCCCACCTGCAAATATAACTCCTAGGGACACGGTTTCAAATTCGCACGTCCCAAAGAACATTCAAAAGAGCCACAAGTCGACATTTTTCGCCGAGACACAAAATAAAATGACATCCTCGGACGTGTTTGTTCCCGGTTGCAGTATTTAACACTCTTTCGCCGATTCCTTTGCTCCGGTGTATTTCCGTCTCGTCGGCCAAATTGTCCTGGACAGTTCATTCGACCGTGTACACTATCTCACTTTGAAGTCACTTAATTATGTCGATTCTGTGGGCTGTCACTCGTGATATATCGAACTTTGAGGGGAAGTAAAGCTCCCTCTTTGTTAGTTTCAATCTAAAACTGAATGCACTTTAGGGTTTTGTGAACATTTCAATTACCGTTCATTTTGGGTAAACAAACAGCAGTTATAACTTTGTAGTTGGACCTTTCTGGCGTTGAAATCGGAACTAAATTATCCCCACAAAAATATGAAGCGTGGTATAAAGTCTACTGTTATATCTCTTGTATACTGATATAGATAAAAAAAACAATAACTGAATGTTGATCTACTAGAGCACTGGTGGCCCCGACTTACGAGAGGTTCGAACCCAAGCAGATGCTTTACTTAGTGTAAATAATTTAACCACCACTGCTTTCAAAACGGTGAAGGAAAACATCGTGGAAACCAGCATGTCTTAGAACCAAAAAATCAAATACGTGTGATATCTACCAACCCGCACTGGGCCCGCGTGGTAGATTACGGCCCACTCCCTCTCACAAAGAGTCCTGTGTTCCAACTGTTCCAGTCCTAGCAGTCGGAACATTATTAGTTGATTATGCTTGATGCTGGTCTGGTGATGAGTTTTTATGGTTTCGTTTTTCCATGTGCAGTACATGGAAAAACGAAACCATAAAAACTCATCATTAAGGAAGAACTGCTATAAATACTTGCCTTCTTTTTTTTGAGGTTGGGAAATAATCAAATGACCCCCCTCCTGCTCTGAGTGGAGCGGAAGGGAGTGTCAGACTCTTACTGACTAAAACCCACCCGTGTTCCTTCCTTAGCCCTTTATGTAACCCAGTTATGGCCAGTAACCCAGTTATGGCCAGTAACCCTTTCGGACAATCCCGCTGACCCGGCAGGATAAATACTTGCCTTAAGTACTGAATGAACCATATTTGAACTCGTGTCGTTACGAAACCCACGCCCTTCACTGTTTCTTCTTCGTGTACTGAAAATATAATGATTATTTTGAATTACCTACTTATTTACTTTTAAATATAACAACATAAGCGCCGTAATGGCGCACGATTTATATCTTTGCATTCCACTTAAAGGGAATTACACAACAATTGAAATAATGGAACCTTGAAACCCATGGGTACTTAACCTATAAGAAGCCTACTGGGGTTCCAAGGTCTAGTTGGGTTAGGGCTCTTATAAGGGTCTTTATATTTCAAGTGAAAAAGCAGAGAATGCCTGTATGCTAGTAAAAATCCCATATAGTAATAAATTAAATAAATAACTATAGAAATTTATTATTATTATTTATTAATTTATTTTTATTTTTTTTCGACACATTGCCAAGCGATTGGTCGACTCTTCACGTGACCAGAGGGCTGGCTTATTTTTGGGCCAAAGAATCAGCATTGCCATTCAACGTGGCAATGCTGCCAGTCTTTTGGGCACGTTTCCTGTTGACAGTGATGTGGATGAATTTTTTGATGCCCTTTGATTATTTTCCCTCCTTTTTATTTACTTGTACATATTATTACTATTATTATTATAACTATAGAAATTGTAGCTTAAATATTTTAAAAATTCATTGAGTCTCAAAAAATCGCAAAGAATGTACGCAATTTGGATGGAGTAATGGAACTATGAAGTTAGCGTTGTGTGAGCATGCGTGTTCCATCGCCGCCCGTTCGATGTCCACCACACACAGGATGGATGGAAAGCGGCACATGAAGTAATTTTTTGCTCCGTTGGTGTAATTGCTGTATGGCGTACCAGTAGGAGGATAAATAAATAAATAAATTTTAATATTAATATGTAGGCACACGTATACTCAGTTCGACAGTTGCTCCATGTAAAATACTGGTATTCGGTAATTAGACTGGAAGCCGACCCCAAGATAGTTGGGAAAAGGCTGGGCAGATGATGATGATGGTGATGATGATAATGATGTAGGCACATGTACGTAGACACAGTATAATTTAAACCATTATGTATTTGTTCTTGATCTTATCTTATGTACAGTCAACAAAAGGGATAAGTATGCAGGATCGTCGGATATAGTTGAAGTTTAGTAAGTAACCGATGGATGTTCTCGAATAAAATTTTATTTTATTAATAAAAAACAAAACGCTTATTTATCAAATTAAATTTCATTCGACAAATCCATCGGTTTCTTACTAAATTTCAGTTATATCCGACGATCCTGCATACTTATCTCTTTTGTTGACTGTACATATTGCATTATTTATTATTTCATCTAAAAATCAGCACTTTATCTGCAATATTTTACTTCAGAAGTTTTCACCAGAACAAAACTCCGCACCAAAATTGGGGGACATCACTTCAAATCCCGTTTCTAACGTTTTCTTCACGACAACTGACGCTGCCAACGATTCAGACTAAAGGCCGCAGACAGACGCGACGCGCGAGCGATTTCCATGAAATTTTCATAAGAAATTGTTCTACTAGAGACGCATCGCGTCTGTCTGTGGGACCCTTAACACCACGACCAAGCGACGTGTCTGTAAGACACAAAATAATTAAGAAAACGCGGCTGTTAACCGCAGATATTTAAATTAAGCGTCAATCGTCATAATCAAATCAACAGTCTCGAGTCTAGACGGTCCTCAAAATATGCACAGGGAGTGGCAATGGTGGCATTAGCAACTTTTTTTTTACAGATCAACATTTAGAGTGAGGCCACACAGGCGTTGCGTCGTCGCACCGCTATTATTTCAACGCACTGAGTGCCACACGGGCAATACAGTGTCTCAACGCAACGCTAACACCCCCAACACCGAGATGCTGCGACGTCGCAGTCAGTCGACGTGTCAGTCTTCTATATTACTATATACAAACAACACTGCGCTGCGGTGCCACAAAGCTCCGTGTGGCAACTGGCATGTCACTGCCGTTTGTATGTAGGATGACGTAGCGTCACCGCTCAGGCATCGCAACGCGCTGGCAACGCATCGGTGTGACTTAGCTTTCACTGTATATTCGAATACTACTTCATTATAAAATCACGATTCGATTACACCCACAATTAAAAGTAGTTAGCAAACATGTCTGTAATTATTGCGCACAGTAATCGCTTTCGAACTTCGGATCGAAACAAAATGTTTTATTTATATTTCAAGACGATGTTTCTTCGACCTTATGATTGCCACTGCCTTCGAGGCTTATAGGCCCCGAACCAATAGATCAATTTATCACACAATTATTACTAGATTACAATATTGCAATACAATATTATCCCTGTTATTTGATGATCTTAAGACTGCGTCAGTAAGCGGAGTTCGCGCAGCAGAATTTTGGGCCAAAAATGTTTAAAGTTTTTTCCATCGATACGCTAAGAAGATTATTCCTTATCCTGTTTATATTTATGGTATTTTTCAATGCTATCATAGTAATTAAGAGAAGAGGAATAATGTGATAAGGCAAATTTATAAAAGAAGACGTAGTGACAAAAATTTGAAAGAGTATAACTGAGATGGTTTAATCAAGAGGATGAATCAAAGGCGACTAACGAAAGATGTGACTGGACACGCTGGGAGGGGACGGCGAAGAAGGACATTGATGTGTGTAACTTATTGATGTGTTCCGACATAGCCCGAAAAATTGCCAACCTTAAGTGCCAGTGGACAGACCACATTGCTCACTGAATAGATGGCCGTTGAGGCCGATAGGTTGGAAGGCCTAACACAAGCTGGACCGATGACCCTCTGAAGGCCGCAGGAATCCATTGGATGCGAGAAGCACAGAACCGGTCGAAATGGAGGTGCTTAGGGGAGGCCTATGTCCAGCAGCGGAAGTCTTTCGCCTGAAATGATGATGATGATGATTGATGAATGCGAAGACATTCGTGACATCTACCAATCCGCACTGGGTCCGCGTGGTAGATTAAAGCCCTCAGACCAACAGTGGGAACATCATAGGCTGATTATGATGATTATACTCTATCATTGTAATGTTTTGCATATCTGACTATGTATTAGGACTGACTACTGACTTTAAGAACAACACTGTACCAATACCTATTGAAAAAAAAATATATTATGATTGTGGTACATGCAGTTTTCTTTTATAAAAAAATAATCAACTATCAATATATAAATAAAAAATTGGATGAATAAACTTAATTTTCAAATACCAATAAGGTCACAGTACAACACAACATAGCAAAAAAAAATTATAAAATAAGAAACACAGCACTCAAACTTCTAAATGGGTGGTAGCCTACTCGTCTAACAAATTAAGCAACCCTATTTTGATTGTTCACAATCAAGATTGCACAACACACAATTAGACATACAGCTTTCAATAACTCCTCAAGGTCGGCGAAAGTAGCCCGTAGATGTAGTTTTCGATTTCGTTACCGCGTTCTATCCATCAGCTGTAACGTTGGTACTTTCGAATAATCATAGACTAATAAAGCACGCATGCAGAATGTTTTATTGCATACTTTTCTTGTTCGATTCTAATTAGAGTCGGAATCAAATGCACGATTCTAATCGAATGATGGGTACCTACTAGTGACGTAAAGATGATAATTCCAGTTGGATATCGAGGTTTGCATTAATTGAGCTTGTAACCTTGTCGGAAATATTAGTAGTGATAGGAAGATGCCTTGAAGGTTCTTCGTTGCGTTGTTTCATACAATGAAGAGTGACTCAAATGTTGGAGTTATTTGCTCCACACATTATTTGCATAATATCGTGGTCTTATTGTCACGATAAAGAAGTAACGACTTAACCAGGTTAATTATAACCTTATTTGGTTACTTCTTAGACTGAGAATGGCTCGATTTGCCAGATCTCTATTGAGTTTTACGATCGAGAAGTGTGTAAAGAACAGAAAACCTGATATTTTTTATTATTTTAATCTATACTGTCCCACTCTTTTCTCGCGTTACCTTGAACCAGGCCTCGCGGTACGCATCTAGAAATTGTATTAGAAAGTTTTAATATCTTAACACATTGAAGGACACTGAACGAGACACAATAGAAGTTTTATTGTTATTACGTCGAGGGGCGTTAAGTGTCCCGCAAAGTGTTAAGCAATGAGTATGTAGGTGACCAAGATGAGTAAATCCACGGATATACAGTTTGAAGCTTCGCACTCATTGATCTTTCAAACAACAATCATCAAAGCCGCTTCCGCAAGACAAAGCAAACCATTATCCCACTCCTAACACTTAAGCAAACAAATATAATCCATAGAGATCCGCAATCGAATCCATCCAGCCTATGAAGCTAATAATACATTTACATCAAGATAGCCAGGTAGACCGCATCAGCATGCATCGTACGATGCAATAGACGGAACTCTGCGGCGAGTTAGTGGAAGGAAACGGAAACACGCGACCGCGACAGCACAGCGTTTGTTTTGTTCGATACCGTTTCACATACGACTATACCACCATACATCCTATACAGGAACTAAGTCCCTACTTTTGTGGGACAAGCTCACTCACACATGCAAAAACAGTTGAAAATGAAATTCTATATTCAGAATGTTGTGGAAACTTCTTCAATTCCCGCTCAATTTCCGAATCACCCTACATATTCTGTTAAAAAAAAATGACCGTAAAAACTAAGGTGAAATGAGTTGTCAGGTAGTGTCAATCTCTAGCATCAGCGGTGCTATTCTGTAACAATCTCAACGTAAAAAATTAGGTGAAGTGAGCTGTCAATAGTGTCATTTACTAGCATCAGATGGAATGACAGGTCACTTTAAGCTCAGTTCACCCAAATTTTCCCGGTGATATTTTTACAGAATAGACCGACACCAAATTACAAATCTAGGCCGTAAAGCATCACTGTAATATGTCAACGTGTGACTATACTAAAGCTGTTGGAACAGAAAGGGCACAGACGAGTCCTGTGTCGCCCTTCTGTGCCAGTCATAAAGAACTTAATCAACGTAGAGAGACCGAGGGTAAAGACACAGTGTTTGTTTTGGAAAGCTATTTTCGGTTTGTGTGACATGATGGAATGTTTATGACGTAGCCACATCCTTGCATAAAGGTGGATTCGGAGTAGAATGCGTCGTTGCACAACGGAAGCCGGTCATTGAAAAAATAAGCATATACTTAATCATAAAAAAACAAAGGTCTGATTGCATATTGTTTGTGTCTCTGTCTCGATGCATAGGTATTTGTAGGTCGTTGTCTGAGGCAGACAGTTTTACATAATATACAAAGAAAAAGTGACTATTGAAAAAATAATAAGTTTAATAAAAACACTTTATTTAGATAATAATGTAATGTAATTAATATGTCTGTTTGTTCCGGCTAATCTCCGAAAAGTCTGGGCAGATTTTGACGGAACTTTCACTGGCAGATAGCTGATATTATAAGGAGTAACTTAAACTACTATTATTTTAGAAAAAAAACATGGTTTCGCGCAAAAAAAACCTATGAAATGCCTTATGCACGGGAACGAAATCACGAGCACAGATGGTTTTAAAATATTATCTTCACGACTTCTTGTTGACGTCGAACATTCATGTAAAAAACAGCAAATGGCACTAACAGGCTGACATGAAAACCACGAAATTAATTTCCGTAATCAAAAGCAGTCTCTTTGTCGGCGATCGTTACGTTCAATCACATAAAAACTCTAATATAAACGTATTCCTGATCATATGCGACGTCCTTCAAGACTTCCCGCTGGGAAATTAAATGCCCCACCATTATTTTGCAATGCACATATTTTCAATAAGTATAGAGTTCACTTTTACGGGCCCTCTACCTTAATACACCGTAATGTCATTCAAAAATACATTAACACGTAAAATACTGCCAATATCAATATGTAAAAAATTATTTTCAGGTTAACCATATTAAATACGTAAGTTAGTGGAATATATTAAGTTCTCGTACAACTGTCAATTCTTATACTTTTAATATTCATTTTATGGACTGTGTATCTTTTTAAAACAAGGCTCGGGACTGGCTCGATACATTTATTGGTTTCTTCGGCTTGTATTGCCTGTCAAATAAATCACTACCATAATAAAAAGACAATTTCACAAAGTTAACGAATGAATTTCGAAATGATTAAGGATGTATAGTCTGTATCGGCCACACTGGTGATTTACTTTTGTTTTTAATTGCTACAGGAACACGCATGCCACACATTCTCTGGCCATATTTGTGTTGTATACTATGTATTTCTTTTATTTAGCAAGAATAAATAAAGTAATCGATTCAAAGCGCCCGGAAACGTAAACAAACTATTGGGATCGCGGTAAATCAATGGATTAAAGTCAGTTTACCAAATATTGTACACAAACCACATAAAAGCGAGGAAATTATAAATCATCATAGACAAAAACTAAATTATTAGACATATTAAGCGCTTTCATATTAAAGAGTTACGCTACACAAGTTTACAAGTCGGGAATCCGTATTTTAGGATGGAGCGCGTGGGCGCACGACATTATTTCCGTATTAAAAGCTTCGAGTTTCGTAAGATCCAGTTTTATTAGCTCTGTGTGCATTCTTTCGGTCACTTAGCGGATATCTACGAAAGCCGATTGGGGACACTAAAACGTTTCGAAGAGCCATCATCAAAGCCGTGCGAAATTCGGACCACACCTCGTGCGGCTTACAGCGTCATGTGAGATGCTTATTAGCGTACCTATATTTTATTTCCTCATAAAATGCCCTGCGTACAGCGACAAGCGACGTTAACTTTCAAAACTATATGGGCCGTGACCCGTAATAGTTATTTACATAAATAATTATATTATCCTGCCTGTCCCTAATTACCTTAATAGTCGTAAAACAAACTTAATTAACTTCGTCCACTGTAATTTGAGTCGGACACTGGGACCGAATATCAAAATAGGCAACGAGGGTAATTTTAAATCCACCAACTTCGAAGGAAGCGTAAACGACGAGCTTGACGAACGAGACCTTGAAAGAGAATCTTGAGTAGATTAAAATATCAGAGCATCAAATTGAAAGTTAAGAAAACAGATTTAACTAAAAGTAAAAGTATCTAAATGAATGAGGTGGATAAAGACGTGGAATTAGGAACAATTAACGACGAAACTCGGTTACAATGGCGACGTCATATCAAAGGCACAGGTTTACAGGATTAACGTTTGAACAAAGGGAAACAAAAGGATTAAGAGCTTTCGTCTCAATTTGGCGATGCCACGTTTAAATTAAAAATTGGAAAGTGTCATTCAAATATGTAACAAGGTATACGTTTGAAAGTCTCAGCTGTCACAAAATTAATCCTCGCACCTCTAAAGGAAGAACAAATAACGTTTTGCAAAAAAAATGCATTACTCGTCCATAGTGGACAAAAATCTTTTGTGCGCACAAAAGTCGCACTTAAAATTAACTTTTCGTCAAATCTTCGTGGAGGTGCTTAACAGTTGAATTTCTTCCTTGTGTGGTTGGTCATATGGTTCAATTTGTGGGAGCTGCAGTTAATTCAAAGTGAATGCGACATATTTATTTTACGAAATCCAATTTTCTGCTGACATCTCATCTGTCGACTTTAAACGTTCGGGACTATGGGACTGTCTTCTCGGTTTCACGCTTACTCTTTGAGTATCATCTTTGGTCCATGAATGTTTTTTTAAATTAAAACGCTTCGTGTAAAATTATCATATCAACAGAGATGCGGATGTTGTCCAATTATTTTTGAGAATGCCAATTGAATTTTTATTCCATAACTTCATTTATTTTTTTGCAGTAAGCTCTTTATTCTGTTCAGGTTGAGTTTTTATGTTACCAACCATTATATAAATGTACGAAATAATCTTTTCTAATGATATAATACAAGACTATATGGGACTCCTATGGGGCAAAATAACAAAACACAAAAATTTACTGTTTCTCGTATCTTGAGCTTCAGAAATGTTTATTAGCTGATCTGTCCAATTGACACTTAACATTTTAAGCCGAACAGTTACAGACGGTACGTTCTATAAAAGCTTTAACTTAGCTTTCTTCCCTTTTTTCTTCAAATGTGTTAGTTAATGTTAAGATAGTAATTAATTTAGTTTAACATAGTTTAACGCAAAGCAAAAAACGAATAAATAGACTGTTTCTCTATGAAATTCTTCAAATTTCAATGCAGAAATACAAAAGAAACCCAGAACTTGTCCGTCCTATCGAAAGCTAAACTATAAGACCCTAAGTTATAAATGTAAGCCGAGGAAAACCGATCTGTGTTCGTTCGTAGGCGGGCCCCTAAGAACCTGTCATGTTTGTACTATTGTGATATAGTTAAACCCGCTATTTTATTGCTGTTGTGACTTCAAGAAATACTAGGGAACAGCGAAAATATAGTGAATGTGAGGTTTTAAGAAAAACAAAACACAACTATAAGATCTTTCACGCAACACTTATTGTTTCCTTTTAAATTCTAACACAAGCAAGTTAAATTGTGTTTGATTCTTTGTGATTTCAAATTGTTATCGTATGTGGAGAAACTCTTCTATCATAGAGTATCCTATGTTATCGATACCTGTAAATGTTATGGGTCTTCATATGAAAAAATCCCATCGAAATTATTTGCAACATTTAGCGAGTGAGGAGCTTGCAGCTAAGTAATAACAGCCGCACGAGTCTGATGACCAGGTTAAGCGACGCTTGACGCGGTCGGTCCATGGATGGGACCACCTTTACATACCAATACCCCTCTGTGCCTCAGAAAGCACGTTAAGCTGTTAGTCCCGGCTGTCATTCTTGGATCATTCTCATAACAGTCGTTACGGGTCGTCAGAGGCCCGAAAGTCTGACAACCAGTCTTACCAAGGAGTAACGTGTTATCCAGTAACTAGGTTGTGGATGATATAAATCAAGACCGAATTTCATTGCCTGAAGTTTTGAAAGTCATTTGTTCCAATCCAATCCGTCTACCTCATGTCTCAGAGTAAAAGACGTCTTCATAGTTGCACCATAATTGGTCCCAATGGTCTCAATCCTCCTGCATCTATAACCACCTCGTTAATTCTAAAACCCGTTGCTTTATCTGGCTCGGAGCCATCATACAGTCGTTTGTTATCCCCTAATATAAACGAGGCATTATAAGAAAGAATAATGTCCTCCCAACCCACTTGCGAATAACCTATCTATCGGGCACATCTTCCAAATCTAATTTAACGTCATTAACGGACAAAAGATCGTATAAAAGTTCATCGTGATCGTTACGTAGTTCCGATGACGTATGTAGGTGTCGTTGTAACGGTTTATTTTATTTATTACACAATAAGTCACATAAAAATCTAAGCTCCTGGTACTGTGATAGCATCTTGAATTCTTGCTGGTCGTCGGTATAGACCAATGGACTTATACAGGGTATTTGTATTAAATCACTAAAAAAACTTACTCGTTTCTAATGGGAATTTAGTACAAGAATTTTTAGACGAAGCTTAGATTGTCAACTGTTTTTATTTTGGTGGCTTGTCCTCCAATGTTGAATTCAAAAGTTTGTATACCTAGCATATTCTTTTTTTAAAAAAACAAAACTAGAGAGCTGGCTGGATTTTCCACAAAAAGTTCTGATATCAATTTTCACGTATCCGTTGGTAACAATTTATAATAACGTATTGTGCATAGTGTGGGGTTTACAATCTGTAATGTAATACTGATAGGGGTTTAATCCTGATAACCTTGGCTTACTTGGTAACTAATAGCGGTATATACGTTGCTACCTACATATATACACACATTATACATAACTATACAGGTTGATATCCTGAAATTGACTATCCTACCTAGAAATATATACACATTATGTTTTATGTTATACAAGTTAAATTGAATTAGAATATCCTTTATTATTATTATTAATCACAAAGCCTGTTCACAATAACAATGCAATGCGCACAATATAAACAGCCTGTATATTTCACGGAAAAATATTTTGACGTCAAAAGCCGCTTAACTTAAAGGTTAACGAGACCTTCGTCATTGTGACGCATATTTAGAATTAATACTCAAATACTTACTGTAATATTTATTGTGTTTATTTTATAGGCTATTGAACGTAACATGATCAAGGCGGGGCTTATTTCGCTTAAACATAGATCAAATAATAGGTCAATGAATTTAAAAGCCGTGTAGGTCATGATAGTATAGAGTTTGCGCTATTTGGTTAAAAATATACCGTATGCAAAATAAGGCTAAACTATTTTGTGACCTCCAATCAATTCACAACTTAATTGCAATAGGTATTAAATTCAATATTGTCGAGCATAAAACTCTGGGTCCGTTCCGCCAAAGTCGAACATTTTAAGTAATATCTTTGGAATAGATGGTACGAGGAAATGATCTCTCTAATAACTTTTGAACAAAGAAATTGTGAAAAGTAAAGATGTAAAGTTCTTAAACTTCTTAATCAATTTGTGTTTAATTAGGATTTTAGAATAATTCTTGAACTTCGAAAATATTAATTAGTTGACCTGTCAAATTGAGATTTAAATGACGGTTTGTTCTATGTGAGCTTTAACTGAGATGTTTCTGTTTATTTCCAATAGTGTTCGCAGATGTTAAGAAAGTAAACAATTTCATTAAAAAATTCATTATTTACCACCTGGCAACAAATTCAATTAAAATAATTTCCCCAACACAAATCGCTAAGCTTTCTTCGATCAACATTGACACTCGAATCACGTTAGGCCGTGTCTACATAACAGCCTTTTAGTTTAATCCGATCTGTTCGAGTTATAAGAAGATTGTAATTGAACGTCAAAGGGGCCGATGGATTAGAAGATCGCCGGACAGATTACAAGTGACAATTCGAAATCGGCCATTTTGATTGACGTCATTTGACGTTTGACTGTAAAGCTATTCGTTATGCATATCCCAGTAGCGTGACGGTGATTATTAATGTTCAATTAAAGTTATGTTCAATAATTATGTTGATTATTATTGAGCAGCAAAAAATTAGATTTAGAGTACGGAAGACGGTTGGCTTTGACGACTTTGTAAGCAAACGAGAAGTGACACGATGTGGGAAAAAATAAATGATGTTTAAAATGTTTCATTTAGATGTTGGTTTGATTGATTTAAATTAATATTTTAGTATTCTTATAGGTATAAAAAATACACGCAAAAACAAAATATTTCTTGAACTTAGTTCTTTTTGCAAAAGTCCACTTTCTGACTAAATATTTCCTTCTACGCTCGATCGTCGACATCTTTAGTAGGTACATTTACCATAAGCTATTCCAATTCATGAGTAAGGAACTTAGTCGCAACTTACCTCATGTTTTAAAGAACAGAAAACCCTTCGAAAGCTATTCTATGAAAAATGAAAATAAAGTAAAGCTATCGTTCCTCAGTTACAAAGAAAAAGGTTGACTTACGCGAAGTGAATAACGTCATCGCTATCGTGCAAGCGATATTCGATAAAATTCTTTATGTAGGATAAATAGTTTCGTCGTTATATTTCGACTAGCAGAGGTATAAAATAAATTCCAGAAAACATAGCCTGCTTTCATACTCGAAATAAATCGAAAATATTAAAAACTGATTTTCATATTTCTTCAGTAACTATAATTTCTAAACAACTCTTCGAATGTAGAACAAAACTCCAATTTAACATGCACACAGCCTATGCAATATCAATACACAACAACGCCCTATGTAGTCCCAATAACTTCCCGAAACCACTTTGTCTCCCCCACAATTTAAAAGTTAGGAAGAAACAGATGACGCGAGGACACAGTCCGCATACAAAAAGGCCATAAAAAGACGTAAAAAATAAAATAATGCATATTTGTTGGCGTAAATACAGTTAGATGTGCGTTGGGGAGTCGAGGAAGCTCAAACTCGTTCAATTCGTGTATCGCGAGCCTATCAGTAACACATCCTGTAGGAAACACGTGACGGGAATAGGGACTGGGACTAGGAGAAGCTTCTAGGATAGCGGGGATTAGGTAGCGGTACAGAATACTAAATGGTAGTGGGCCTAGCGAGGTAGGTTTGAAATAGTAATGAAAAGTAAATTGACCAATAATAATGATATAAATAATAATTTAAATGTTTGCATGCCGATTGGTAAAATGTGGCTGGGCTAAATATAATCTTAAGAACTATGTATTACCCATATTTGCAAAATAAAATTCTATTCTATTCTATTCTATTCTATTCTATACCAAGATACGGAACAATTTTGTGAATGTGAATAAGCGAATATCTTAGTTACCATAATGTTGGGTAAAATAAATCATCATATCACTTATTTTCTAGTTTTTAGGGATCCGTACCCAAAGGGTAAAAACGGGACCGTATTACTAAGACTCCACTGTTTGTCTGTCTGGCACCAGGCTGTATCTCATGAACCGTGATAGCTGCACAGTTGAAATTTTCACATATGATGTATTTCTGTTGCCGCTATAGCAACAAATACTAAAAACAGAATAAAATAAATATTTAAGGGGTCCGCTCAAATACAACAAACGTGTTTTTTCGGCGTTTTTGCTTTGTGTGTGTGTGTTACGGAACCCTTCGTGTTTTGCGCGGCCAGTTTCTTTTGGCTTGTGGCTAAGTAATAACAGCCGCACGGGTCGATCGATCAGGTTAAGCTACACCTGCCGCGGTTGGTCCGTGGATGGGTGACCATCTTTACATATCAAGATTCCTCCATGCCTAGGAAAGCATGTTAAATCGTTGGTCACGGCTGTCATTCTTGAATCTTTGACAGTCGTTATGAGTCGTCAGAAGCCTGAAAGTCTGACAACCAGTCTTATAAGGAGTATCGTATTACCCAGTTACCAGGTTGTGGAGGTCAGATAGGCAGTCGCTTCATATCAAATACTAGTATCCAGCTGCATTCGGTGAGACTGGAAGCCAACCCCAACATACTTGGGAGAAGCCTAGGCAAATGATGACTTATTTTATTTTTAGGGTTACGTACCTCAAAAGGAATAACGGAAACCTTATATGATCACTTCGTTGTCCGTCAATCATGACCCTTTTTCTCAGGAACGCGTGGAGTTATCAAGTTAATATCAAATTCTCAAGGCTGCATCCCTTGAAGCAGTGATAAATCAAACTTCTAAGTCACCGCAATCAAAAGATACGGGCGTTTATGTTCCGGAATCAAAACCTATAGGGTACTTCCTGTTAACCTAGAATCATGAAATTTAGTAAGAAGCAGTGTCATGTAGCACAAGTAAAGGAAAACATCCGAAAACCGTAAATTTGTAGTTAAGATTACAAAAAAAACCCGTTGTAAACTAGTATTTACATACCTACAAATTTGTACAGAACCCTCTGTGCGCGAGTCCAACTCGCACTTGGCCAGTTTTTATTTAGCAATTATTTTCCTATTAAATTTCAAGTGTCATATTTGTACTTACTTTTACTTAGGTACTATGTGAGATGTAGAAGTATTACCAACTCAAGATCATTTATTTCTAATCAACCTTTTACAGGCACTTTTGATTTGTCACGGAGTCGGCCAGTCAGGAAGTTGAAGCCATTTGCCCGTTCTAAAGCTTATGTTAAGAATAAGCGTATACCTATGGAAAGGAACGGGTCAGAAACTCTATGGACAACCTTTTTAACCAAAATATATCTTTATTATCTCTACCTACGTAGTTTTATGTGGTTAATGTTTAATACAACACCTACAGGAACACGCATTGACAACAACAATACCAATATCACCAAGTTACAAACTTACAAGAAATCGTCGTACGTGAGACTATTCTACAAAAAAATCAGTATTGATGTCCACCGATTTCGAGGCCCGGCTTAAGATCCACAGGAACAAGACGCGACGGAGGAGATGCGTCGCGCATAATGTCCTATTTTGTTTTGTATACAAAGTTATTGTGTTACCGATATTTTCCATCAAAAAGATTTCTCGAAACACGTTGTGCGAACACATACGGAATTTTTATATCTATCGCCTAGAGATTGAAAGATAACACAAACTGCATAAGTCTATTTATCAATGGAGTTTTTTGTTCTTTTTAGGTACAGACAAAAGGAAGTGTGTTTGTGTTTTACCAATGATGATCGCAAAACATACTCTTGCAATCACAGATATAGATAGACCTAGATAAAGCAAATATCACGATCTGTATGAAAAGCAAGCGTGCCATTTTTACTATCTACTATGACGTCACAAGTACTATTTAGTGATGGGAAAATAAAATCGATTCAAAGACGCTGCGCCTGCAGCACCCGTCTCGCCCCACCCCCGGGGCCTAGCGCCAGCGCTTACGCTCACCCCAGCCAGCAGTTCTCAGGACTGAGCGCGAAAATGGCAGCTTACGATTTTTGTACGTAAGCTGGGCACGCGAAGTAGTTGCTCTTGCGTGAGAGCCAAACCACACGGGCGGTGCGGCGCCGCACCGCAAGCCATTTCGCCGCGCTGGCGACCACACGGGCAGAGCGGCGTCGCAACGTTCTACGGAGCCGCGGCGGCGCCGCAGCGGCAAAATGAGGGGTTGCCCATCGCTATGCGACAGTCTGTAATAAATACTACAAACAACAGCGATCGATCGCAATAGTGAGGGTAATCGATTGCAATCGATTACCCTCACTATTGCGATCGATACCATAAATAAACCTCACCATACGTTGTGTAAGGCATAATTACGCGCAGAATACAAATGAAAAGCGCAACCGTGCACACGTAGCCACCATGTCTTACCCAGATTATTTATTGCCGTTTTATCTTACGGCGACCGTTTGAGATAAAATAAAAGAAATGTCAGTCCCTCGTGATCGCGATTATCACGAGACGATCACTGAATCGCCCCTGAGTAACAGATCGGAGCCGCAACATGTGTCGCTATCAATGAATGCAAATACCATATCCCGCGCATCTCGAAATGGATTCAGAAAGTGGATACTGAAACCGCAATGGATGGTTGTGAATTCAAAAGTATCGGTAAGAAGAATGCGGTAAAACAAAATACACATTGAAAAGACTTTAAAAGCTTACTTTACAACGTGGTAGTACTGGTAGTCAGTCATTGACTGGGAAGAAGGACTTGCTCGCATGGCGTGCCCTTCATGTTCTCTGGGCGGACAGCTGGGATCATTGTGTAAGAGAATGTCCTTTAATTAGCACATGTAGAGCAAGATTATCGGCCGACAACGTCACCGAGTGGGCGACAACTGAATAATGACGTTGCTATTTATACCGAGATAATTATTGTTTAAAATTAAACACTCATTTGTTTAATGGTGGGGCTTGAATTAGCGAAATAAACTGTTATTGCAGGACGGTCGCGAAATAAATGAGTATTCCAGGATTCATTGCGGTTGTTTTGACTACTCGAGGAGCTATGCATAAAATAATGATGTAACACTAATTTGTTTTATTGCTCATGGGAGTTCAAAAATAACTTAGAGTACCTATTCTAAGTTATTTTTGAACTCGAATTTATAATATTAGTATGGATTAAATAAGTGATCAAGACCTTAGGTACCTATCTAAGATCTTCATCACGCCTAAACCACAGAACGGATTTCGATAAAATTTGGCAAAGAGACAGATGGCATCCTGGGGAAGAACATTGACTACTTTTATCCCGGTAGCACGTTCCCGTGGGATAATTTCCGACATCCACGCAACCGTAGCCGCGGGCAGAAGCTAGTTTTTCATAAAACATTATCACTTAGTGACATATCGAATATCTACTGCAAACATTTTCGTCGCTACGGCATTTCATAACACTGATTGACTTCTAACATCGGCAAGCATTTTGCACTGCACAGATGAATTTGGAGCAGAAAATATATTCTATGAACGTTTTTACGAGCAGTCATTTGTTTTTTTTAACCATGGTTCAACCCAGGTCAAATAGTTCTGGCCAGGTGCCGTATCATGACGTTTTAATGCCATCATGACTTCAGTGTAAGAAAGTGACGGAGCTATACATGACCGATAGCACCATCCCTTTTTCGCACTGGAATCATGATGGCATTAATACTTAGTAAAACGGCCTCAGAACCACTGGCCTCGATTACATGTAAATTCACAAAAACATTCAAGATAACAACAACCGCCATCCATTAGGCAGCATAAAGGACGTTCTTGCCAACGTTATATTGCTAACGGTTCTTTCCAACTTTTGGAGCCAAATGACCAGTGACGAGGAGCCAAGTAAAGCTAAACAGGCACCTGCCATCGGAAGCCAGCCAACTCCTGATAGGCTATCAGTCTGCGCCAACTTTTAAATTAGACTACCCTATATTTTGCTTGTTAGTTTAAAAAGGAAGCTTTTTGCTTTTATAAATGTTGCCGTTTTATTTTGCTGCCTCTCAAAGACAGTGACTGGTTGATTTTGATTTTAAAGTGCTGCAACTACTTCCTGGTATATTTCAGCTAAAAGAGACGTATCTTTTAAGTTTTATTACTATCTTAAGTAAGCCACTCTACTAGTCCTATTTGATAGTTATCGGGCACTTACCGACTCATTCACCAACCTGTACTGGGCCCGCATGGTGGGTTATGGCTCACTCCATTGCACAGAGAGGAGCCCTGTGTCCTAGCAGTGAGAAATTGTAGGCTGATCATGCCACTAACCATTTCCTAGTTTATATAATTCCCTATTAGGTACCGGGAAATACAAACCGTTCAGGAACTTCTACTTCCTCGATGTCATAATTTTAACCAATCATGTGTCTCCTTTCCGGCGCGGCGTCTAGACACATTAGCATTTTAGCACAACAGTAATCGTTGATAGATAATTTATGGTCACTCATTCATTCTCATCATAAATCATCTGTAACAGCTTCAATTGTAGACAATATTGTGTATGTCCTTTCCTGACATCTCATGGGGTGTTAAGACTAGACTTATACGATTTACACATACATACTTATATGTGGCGTCATCAGCCTTATCAATACGATAATGCATCACAATTGATTCAATAGAAATGAATTGCGTAGAGATAAATCGATCATTGATATGTCATTTGTATGACTAATGATTTGTTATCAACGCTCTTATTAAAATCGTATTCGTCATATTCAACATCAATACAAATACCTACTACATAATATTCTAGTGCATGTTTAACAGTTCTATTTTAGTGCAGTACGAGTGCAACACTAGTGCAAGTAAAGTGCATCTCAGGACATTACAAGTATGTTTATAGGTCAATGCCAACTACAGTGCAAACTCATTATAGTTTTAGTTCACACTGCGTTCAAGTTCAGTGCAATGAAAGTTGTTTTAGTACGACATTCGTGAGGACAGGTTCGACATAAAGACTATGAAAGTATCTTTGATATTTTATACTAGAACTTGACATTGTACACTAAAATTTCCGTAGGGTAATTCAGTTAGGTCAATGCTAGTACATATTTCGTACATCAGAATTAGTGCGAATTGAATACGAAGAGATAATTTTATTATGATGATCTTATACATTGTTAATTAGACGATAACGCACAGTAATATTCACGGAGTTGGATTATTTTTATCGTCGACAGATAGTCTCTGCCAAAAATAATAACGATGCTCCACTTCCAGTTCATAAAAAAACAATGATGATTTTATTTGGGCTTTATTAGGTACTACTCACAGAAGCACCAAAAACCAACATAAAAGTACGTTCTTAGATACCTTTCCACTTGCACAAGCGAAGTAAAACCATAAAAACTAAAAATTCATGGGAGCACGTTTAAAAAATCACGTTTATGAAATATTAAATCTAGTTATATCTGCCAAGGGAATCTCTACGGGCTTACGTCTACCAAGAAAGATAGACAGGTGCGCCCAACCCACGGGTGCCGAGTCTCCGAGCATAGACAATTATCATTCCGTGTGCTTGCGAAACATGCTTCGTCACTATCATGCTGCCCATCATCACGACTTCACTATTTACACATAATGACTATTCAACAATAAACAAAGAAATGTGCAACGCCCCTGCTTGTGATGTTATGACATAATTTAATTTTTGGTTTTTTTTTTTTGTAGTGGGCTATGGATGTCACGTCTGACTAATCTAAAGTCGCATGATTATATGTTACTAGATCAGATAAGTGTACCAACAGTTGTCAGGTACTCAACAATCATGTTCCTAAATAGGAATAATACTTCGATATAAGGTCATTTCATTGATAATAATGACATATATTTCTACGTTACAGGAAACGGAGCTGAAAATGATGGTTTTTTTTCTGGGAACCATACTGAATTAGAAGCGTATGACGGTGTTCGGTAGCTGCAGTGACTTGCAAGTTCCTGTTTATAACATAGTAAAATAATAGACGCGTCGTTGGTCTAGTGGTTAAGCGTTACTGTTACTATTGTTGCATAAGGTCGTGGTTCGTATCCCGGATCGGGCAAAGAGTTATTGGGTTTTACAATCTGGAATTTCTCAGTAGCAGTCCAGAGTCTGGATTTGCCAGATCGATAGCAAAAGGCTCGTCCGCTATTACGTTGGACTTAAACATAACTGGCGAAAAGTGGGGATACTTCACTACTTAACCCTTCGGGGAACATAGACGTGGTGATAACATACGGGGAACATAGATAGTGAGTCATGTAAAATAATAAACTTCATTGTATCGTAAAACTGATTGGTCCTCTGTCACTTTCCTCTTTTGCGTGCCAAATAAATCATTGCAACAACGGTGGCTACAATCGACAAAATAATTACTTGTCACATTCCTAACATAAAATACTGTCCTTTTGAAATAACAAGGGATACCACTGTACAAATCACGCCCGAACCAATCAAGTTAACCGCAAAACCCAGTGCGTTAGTTCTCAGGCCGACTACCTAAATCTTATCGCGACACCTACCATTTAAGTTGCACCTTACAAAAATGTTTAACGCCCAACAAGTTACTGAGTTTATGTGCAAGTGGCTGGACACAAGTGACAATACGCCTAAATTAACGGACACGAAATATTGGTGACACAAAGAAGGTAGGTGTAGAAGGACGACTTTGATACTCTTACACAAAGTCAATAGCAATTACGGTAAAGGCAAACCAGACCAAAGAAGCACTTTTTGAAGTGAAAACATTTTAGGCACGTTGGGCATTTTTTGAGATGGGAAAAACCATTGAACTCGCAACACTGTTACCGTAACCGACACCTCACGTGTTTTGTTTATGTCGATGCAAAAAAATACACACGTAATTGTTCAAGTTTTCACTTCTGTCGGCACTCCCGGAGTGCCACAGTTTTTTTTTTTTAATCTTTATTACTTTAAAGGAACTCTCTGTTAGATCTGTAAGTGTTACAATGCAAGGAAACAAAATAGATCGCCCTGCCAGGCGACAGAGTTCTTCGGATTGAGAGCGAGGATGGCGCACCTCACGCATAAAATACTTTACAAGAGCGAGTAATGTGCCTCGTCTGCACATCCTTCGAAATGGATTATTCATCTCTTGGGAATAGCTTACATCTGTTAACTGAAGCCGTGTTTCACCACGACCTGAGAGTTTAGATGCTTCAGCGACATTTGCATGTTTTCGAAACACAACAACGGGCGTTTATTTAGACATTAATTTAAGTGTCGCTCCTCTACTAGCGGCCCACCCCAGCTTCGCGCGGGTGTAATTTGTTTTTCCGAATTTCTGACATTGTCTTTCATACAAAACTTGTCCTGGCAATACCGAATACAACAAAAAAAGAATTATCCAATTTGGTGCAGTCATTCGGGAGTTATGCGCGTACAGACATTTCGGCGACTTTGTTTTATACTATGTAAGGATTCAAGTGTGTTCGCGGGTAAGTTAAGCTTTTGTGTTCAGTTCTGTAGTGTTGTTCGTTAGTTAACCGAGTAGCTCTTCGGACGTAACTTAAAGAAATAAATTAAGTTTGACCCCAAATGGCCGTGTAAACATATGTGTTTATGTTTGACACACTGAAATTTACGACTCCACTGTGGAAACTCTAGCTACTTTGTCGTTTAACGTTAATGCTTCACATATTTGTTTAAAACATAAAGGAAATAGCTTTACTGAAAACATATACGTTTAACTAGTAGTTTTACGCTGTGAGCCTACGATTCATAGCCCAGAGTCGTAAAGCCAAGTATTTCACACTTACCTTTCGTTCAAAAGCTTAATTAGTCAAAGGAACTTGCCTCCAAAGATAACAGAAAGAACTTAATATCAAATTAAAACAAAATGCTGATACCATCAAATAAGAAAAAGTAAAAAATTAAATAGATTCGACGGAATCCGAACTCTCCCCTTACCGCCTAATTATCATTTTAATTCCTCATAATGAGGTAGACGTAGCTACCGTGCTTCCCAGAATGCCATCAACACAGATAAATTAAAATAAGTTTGTTTATATTCGTATATAGTGCCACCCCAAACATCAACATAATATAAATTATGACCAATAACGTGGCATAACTTCTATACCGTCTCGGTAGCTATTAATGAAGAAAAATTGTTAATACAAATCAATATTCAAACATTCGCTAAGCACAACTCTATAAACTACATAAAATTTAAAATTTATATTAACTTAATCCATCCGTCCAAATATTACATGTTAGAACTTGAGACCATTCCTATTCACAATCGATTAGCGGTCGATCGTTTATTAATGCCGACTGTAGGAATACCATTTCGATATATCGAGATAAGAGCTATAAACTATATACTCGTTTGAATATAAATAAAATATAAGCAAATATTTTAGAAACCTAATTCGGATTAACAATTTTATATTCTACTGCCGTAGCTAAGCTTCGCCATCGCGTTCAGAATATATTTCTTTGAATCTATGAACATCAAATATTATATCGCTTCTCATAAACATAATATTTATTTCAATAAAACTTTCCTACTATGTTGTAATAGTGGATATTACCCTAATATTATAAAGTCGATAATTTGTGTGTGTATGTGTTTATATGTTTGTTACTTGTCCACGCTCAAACGGTTGTACCAATTTTGATAAATTTTTGTATGGAGGTAGCTGACACCCTGGATTAACATATAAACTACTTTTTATCCCGATATTCCCACGGGATCGACATTTACGCGGGTGAAACCGTGGGGCGCAGCTAGTAAAAAAACATATTGCGATGTTCAATATAATGAACGTCGAATAGACTCCCCATTTTTTCCAAGTTGTATTTTATCTTTTATCCTTTTAGTTCATTAACTACAAAAATGTAACATCGTGCTTCATGTCTAATACTCGTTAACTTTTTCTGACAAAAATAAAAAAGTCGGTTACTGGTTAATAACGGCTCGAGGAGAAATTACTCTTAAACACACGAACCTTTCGTCATAACACGGTACAAATTACGTCAAATCATGTAGATATTATTTTTTACGTCGAACAAGAGCACCATGTGGTAAATTAGGGTCCCTAATATGACGAACAAAATAAACAACATAACGACTATACACAGTTTCTTGAGGATAGAAAAAAAACTAACAACTTCCCGAAGTGGATGTCGCGCGCTTCACAAAAATTATCGACTCCCAAAACTAGTTTACTTTGGTATTATTTTTTGTTGGATCAACAAAATAAAAACATGCTATAAAGAACGATGAATCGATAAAAGCGATCAATTTTATTACTTATAGACGATTCTGTAATTTTATAACAAACTTTTAAAAGTCTTAAAACATTATAAAGGCAAATATTGCCAACATTTAATTCTTTTTTCATAAAATTTTAAACATCCGTAGTTAAAATGATTGTTAAGTGATGACAGCTATCGAAGACTGGTTCTTCGCCTTGATTAAGGCTCCTTCAAACAGGCGCGACACGACACGCGACACAAACGCACCGCAAGTCGCGCAACGAGCGGTGCCTTTGTGTCGCGCGTGATTCGCGTCGCGCGTCGCGCCTGTTTGCAGGAGCCTTTATTCAGGTACTTAAGGGTCTTTAGCATGCATTTTCCCACAGGATCTTTATTTCAATAAATCTGGGCAATTTGAATTCCGATAGGGTATTAGTGAACCTAAAGACAAAAAGGCATGTGGTCCCCAAGTTTCATTCCGTGTATGGTTTCACAGCAATCTGCATGGTATTCCTTATAGCTGCCGAATTGATTATATTGACCTGCGGAAAAAATAAATAATTTGCTAGCTATAATTGCATAATCAAATCCATGAGAAGTGATAATGCCTACAAAGTACACAAGTAATGATTAATCACCAAGCAATAAGGTGCTAACCAAACAGGTTTTTGGCATTGGAACGAATACCAACATTCGCAATACGTAATAATTTTTAATTCTACATCCGATGAAAGATAAGGTCTTGTTCACACACTCGCGGCTAATTTGACAACGGAAGATGGTGATGGGTTTATAAGAAAATAATGTGAAGTAAAGATAAATGCCGCTATCTTTTGTACGGTAAAACGAATACCTACATAAGAGATAATGTTACTTTTCTTAGTAAAAATATAACTTCATTAGACCCAAATAAAGAAATTAGAAAGCTTTTTATCTTAACTTATCTCAAAACTTTTATAGTAGCAACTAAAACTAACAACTATGATCGATATTTTGAGTAAAGTGGTCTTACTAAACATTTATCAGGAGAAAGCAATTTGGTAGATTGAGTTATTACCGTCCCAAACGGCCTATTAGGACATTTAGCTAGAACAGGTTAAATAAAGATCATGGAATTCAATGAACCAATGAAACCATTACTAAAAGGCTTATCTTACATAACATTACATAACCTTACGCCTTGTATCCCCGAAGGGTTAGGCAGGGGTGTACCTATAGTACACCGACATTTCGCCAGTTTAAGTCCCATGTATTAAGGCTCCTTCAAACAGGCGCGAAACGACACGCGACACAAAGGCACCGCAAGTCGCGCAACGAGCGGTGCCTTTGCGTCGCGCGCGATTCGCGTCGCACGTCGCGCCTGTTTGCAAGAGCCTTTAGGGGGCAAGCCTATTGCCATCAACCGGGCTTTAATCCAGACTCCGAGCTGTTACTGAGAAATTCCAGATGGAAAAACCCATTAACACTTTGTCCGACCTGGAAATTGAACCCAGGAACTCGTGCTCAGCAGTAGCGCTTGCGACCAATACACCAATATAATAGAAATCGAAGCATACAAATAATAAGAAGAGAGAAGACGATAAAAAAATCGGTTGTCTGTAAAGTCGGTTTACGGACGATAGTTTAACGTGACAACGTCATAACAAAACATTAATGAAATTGCCGAACGCGGAGGCCGATTCGGCAGCGTTCGACATCATCTGTCTCTCATCGCTCGTTCCGCGCTCTCGCTTGCACTTCAAGCCGCCATGGAACGCTACAACGCTACCGAGCAAGGCCGCGAGGTAACGCTACATGAGTCATGTTTTTTCGTGTGTGCAGCCAGCTTCATCGATTTATTAGACGTTGTCACGTCAAAAAATCATGAAGATACCTCTAAAAACTTTCTTTTCAGAATAAAAACCATACTTATATACATACAATCATTCCGATTATTTTTCAAGCAACATACTAAAGCACTAGTGTTTTAATTTATTAGTCCAAACAATAGATTTTTTGTTAATAGATAATTGCTCCATATCTTGCAATAAATTGCCAGCGTTGCGTCATCGCGCTTCTCTTTCTTTTCTATGCAGTCTGACAGTGACCGCACTTTAGGTCATGTAGTCCCCTTAAGTTTTAAAATCAAAGGCAGGAGACAGACAGAACAAAACCAAAGTCAAAGTCGATTACGTTGTAAAAGCCGAAGTCGTGCGTGAATGATGACACACACATTGACGAGGATTATGCAACCCCACGCGGTTTGAATGATTGCTCGGATTATGTTGTTTTAAATTATTTGCTGGAAGAGACTGGGTAACTTTTTTAACAGTCTCCGCTCACCATTGCAATTCTCACAGCATCGTTGTTTGTAGATAGGTTATGTGATGTTCAACGTTTTCCTATAAAGGAATTCTCCTCCTTCTTATCTCGTGTCTCACTTCCAATATCTATGTTCTTCTCACGCTAAGAATCTGCGTTCTTCTAACAATCTTCTCCTACTCTGTCCTTCTCATACTTCTGACTTTGTTCATTCTTCCTTTCATATTCAGTCCATTCTTCTTTGGAATGCACTTCCTCTTGATATCAGGACGGCCACCAGTCGGTATGTATTTAAGCGGAAATTGCAGAGTTATTTTCAAAACAAATAGCGTAGAGTCATCTCAACACCTCACTCCCTTGAATTTCTATATATATATTATAGTAAATAGTATGTATGTGTATATAACCTATTTATGTATTTGTGTACCTAGTTTTATTAGATTTTTTTATCATTGTTCCTCTCAATCAAAGCACCTGCCATCCAATCTCTACACCACCCTTGGTTGACTGGTAGAGAATGCCTAAGGCATTAAGTCCGCCTTTGTATCTTTTTGTGCGAAATTTAAATAAATAAATAAATACTAAATATTAAACCAAAGTAAAAAAAAAAAAAAAATATCCACCACGATAAAAAAGTTGCTGTTCCCATACATTTTGACCACGTAGGTATTTCTATGTTGCTTCTAGAATGTGTATCATGTGCTGTTCACATGGTATATTTTGCACGTCGATGTCCCAACCAACCTGTATTTAATTAAGTATAGCCTAAACATAATTAACCTACAATGTTCCCACTGCTGGGAAACAATTGAATCAAGAGGTTAAAATTATAAAATCAAGTTCTGACTCCGGATATTCTCATACAACATCGACTTTTTTACAAAAGCAGTAATAGTCCAGTCAAATAAGACTTCGAAGGTTACAATAATTCCCATAGAGCTAAAAATTGGTATGAATGTTCAGAATACTATTATAAATGAATTGTGAAAAGTCCCCAACAATCCTCCTTGTGCAAAATTTTTTATTGATGGTGAAAGTTTGCAAAAATAGGTTTTTCGCGTTTTTCAGCTAAAAGGTGAGTTTTACAGCAAAAATAGTTCAGACAAAAATTGTAGATCATCCGATTCTCTACAAAAAATGTATCCACACTTTTTTTCATAATTATTGCCATTTCCGTGATATAGCGGTTGTAAGAATTGAAAAAAATAATTTATTCGTAATATGCACGTTAATGTACATACTTTTATATACATTTTTGAACCGTTATACGAGTAAACATATGAGTCCCTGTCTTTTTTCATGAATTTTTACAGATGTCTGGTATTTTGTATGTATAAGACAGTGAGGCGGGGTCGCGGCAGACCACGTAGGAGATCGCCATCTCCTACGTGGTCTGCCGCGACCCCGCGGCACCCGCGGGGTCGCGGCGGTTTGATGGGACCTATCCAGCTCGTCCCGCCGGACAAGCTGGATAGGTTCCATCAAAACTGGAAGGAGGACGCGCGGGCTCGCGAAAGATGGAAGGAGTGGAGGGAGGCCTTTGCCCATGAGTGGGACAGCGCAGGCTAAACAAAAAAAAAAAAAAAGACAGGGACTCATATGTTTACTCGTATAACGGTTCAAAAATGTATATAAAAGTATGTACATTAACGTGCATATTACGAATAAAATATTTTTTTCAATTCTTACAACCGCTATATCACGGAAATGGCAATAATTATGAAAAAAAGTGTGGATACATTTTTTGTAGAGAATCGGATGATCTACAATTTTTATCTGAACTATTTTTGCTGTAAAACTCACCGTTTAGCTGAAAAACGCGAAACACCTATTTTTGCAAACTTTCACCATCAATAAAAAATTTTGCACAAGGGGGATTGATGGGGACTTTTCACAATTCATTTATAATAGTATTCTGAACAATCATACCAATTTTTAGCTCTATGGGAATTATTGTAACCTTACCTCTATTTTAAGGACTAATTTGACTTAAGGGTAAAATAAAAAGATAATAAAGAAATTAAGAAACTAAAGATATAAAATATTCTGAAGTGTACAATATCCCTTAAAAGTAACCCAGACACATAAATTTTATTTACATGTCTAGACAACGCAAGTAACGCGTACTTTGCAACTCAAAAGAAATATACCTATCTCCCTAGGAGTACCTACCTACACCTCTTTGGATGAAACAGATTGAAAGAAAGGGTTGATGATTTCAGAACGTAAATCTTGATCTGTCACTAGATTTGGTCCGTGACTTCGCCCGTGCTGTTTCACCCACATAAGTTTCGACCCCATGGGTGAAAAGGGTGGAAGAAATTTAGCACCCAGATAATGATTGCTATTAGCGATATTGCTTGCCTTCTAAGTAAAATCCATGCATAATATTCTAAATACTAAAGTAGCTCTATTTGTCTGTCTGTTACCTTTCACGCCTAAGCCACTTAACCAATCGTTATGACAGAATTTACAGATAGGTAGCCTGGATAAGGATATAGCCAAATCTTCGACCGAATATTTTTATTTAAAAACATACACGCTGACGAAGTCAAGCAATAGCAAGTCACACTAATATTATAAAGGCGAAAGTTTGTGAGTGTGTGTTTCTTTATATGTTTGTTACTTCTTGACGTTCAAACGGCTGGATCAATTTTGATAAAATCTTGTATGGAGGTAGCTGACACCCTGGATTAACATAGAGACTACTTTTTATCCCGATATTCCCACGGAATCGAAGCTTACGCGGGTGAAACCGCGGGCCGCAGCTAGTTCTACTATAAACTAGTCAATGAAGGAAAACAAGCTGGAACTTTTAATCACTTTCCAGTTTTTCATAACAAAACTGTCCTGATGGGATCATGTAGCTCAAAGGCAAGGTCAACGAAACGTATTTAACGTTTATTGACTTCATAATGACGATGATGATTAAGCCGTCTTAAATACAATAGTGCGAATCAGATACAACCGAGGTGGCGTAGCGGAGCGTGGGTGTTAGCTAACATTTTATTTGAATGACTAGGTTTAATTTCAAAATTTTCCGTTTCTATGAAGCCTCCGTCAGGGTACGAAAGATAACAGACTTTTTTTTTTTCATTTCTGACAGGGTTACCTCGCCTACATGATGTAATGCTAAGAATATCATTTTTTCCAAACCTGAAACAGTGGCAGACGAAAAAGAAAAAAAAACATAAGTTCGTTAGTTCTTAATTAATTCGTTTTCTTTTTTGCGGATCATTCTTGCAAGATTAAAATCCTCTATGACAAAAAATAACAAAATTAAATTCTAACTTAACTAAAACTATACAGACACTAAAAAATAGCGCCGAAAAAATCATCTTTGACAAAAATGTATAAAACCACAATTTTCCTGTTCCCAATACTACGTGCCACTTTCAGTAACACTCTATGCTTGTATCAAATAGATTTGAAAGCGCGGTCGTCTCTCGGATTAGCGATGGCGTGTTATCACTTGGCTGCAGTTAGCACAAACTTTGGGAGCGCGGCCCGAGGGGGGTTCGCAAAAATCATACCATTCTGCGGAAAAATCTGGGATGACTTGGAGTTTCTGTTCGACCGCTGGTGACTCGGGGACTGTAGGGATACATATATGTATTTCGATAAAATTTTGATACATTTTACGCAATGCTTATGAAGGATATTCACTGTGTTGGGAAGATAGTTTGGTATTTGAACTGGGCACTGATATAATAGATCGTGTGGATATAACCTCTCAATCGCCTCTTTTAGTTCAAATACCTAATATTCAAAGTTGTACAAAAAAGCAGCAATTAGTTTAAAATTCATATAAGCCTCATGCCATTTCGTTTCTTCAATTTCAATTTTAATCTCTCTCTTAAATCTCCAAATATCTTACACATATATAAAATTCATCACTCGTCGACCAAAACCATTTATCGTAGCTCACGTTTCGATGATTGTGGTTCATACAACTATCACTCGCATGATTTCTTTAATTACAACCACCTCGACCTTACTGGGGAGCCCCAAAGCTTTGCAAATGCGATCCAATCGCGACCCGAATAACATGGACAAACGCGGCGTCTACAATTTGTACCACATTTCATCTGGTCACGATATCGTCCAGTCTGTGTCTCATTGGGTGCTTTTATAATTTTGTACTAGACGATACGATTGCGACTCGAAACCATTTCATAGAATTTCAATTTAGAATCTCCTAATAATATATTTAAAAGTTTCTGAAAGTCAGTCAGTCACTTTCGTCAGTAGCATCTGTGTATATAACCTATATTGTACGTGATTAGGCTTGGGTTACGTGCGAAACCGGTTGTTCACCCTCGAAAGTGTCCGTATTTCATATAAAAAATATTTGAGTAAAGCCAACAAGCCAACCATTATAACGATTATTGGCATCGTCATCACTGATTCCCGTCACAAGTGCCTCCATAAATGCTGGTAGCATATCGTGACGTTCACGCATCTTACCTAGCAAAATTCTAAAAGTTTCCATTGTTTCACAATTCGACAGATAGCGACCGCTCACCGTTGTGCAATAGTGTCGTCCGTATAATTACTCTGACTCATTGTTAAACGCTCCACTGACAGCTTTGTTATTTATCACCTAGTTACTGTTAAGCCCGATATGGTCGGATAGCTTTTTGATTGGTTTTGAACTGTCACCGGCGTTAATGTCCTGACTGAAAGATATGAAGCAAATCGAGGTCCGAGTAGCTAACGATAAGAATCATTCATGCGATTTTTCTCGCATTAGCGAGAAGCATTAACTTCTTCTCTAACTATCGAAACCTTGCTGATTACTATCATTCATCATCAAATGCCTCTGTTTGTGGCTTATGTTATGAAACGAAAGACATTGAATCGTACAAATAGCACAAACCTATTAGATTATCATTAGTGATCCACTGTGTTATTAAGCCCGTGTATTGCAATTCAATTTGTGTTATTCGGTATCGAAATCGCATTATCGGATATATCGCAATAGTCTCTCATGTCAACACGATTCTCTTTACACATACAGAACAAAAAACGCACGCTCGCCGCTCTAAATTTCAAACAAAATTACGGACAACAAACAAGCAACGTCAATCACTTTGGCTAATGGCGCACAAAGCGATCTTATCTGGGGAACCATAAGCTCAGTTGTCAGCGAGACGGAGCGGCCAGTAGAAAAAAGGCTCATTGAAAAATTATGAATTTGAAGCAGTAGCGACGTGGACCGGTCTGTAGGCAAACAAATGATTCGTCCGCCCCATCGCACGGACATCCGTGGCTTCGGGCACCTTCGGGCCTCAACTTTTACAAGTCGTGCCCCTCTCCAGCACCGTTAACTAGCCCGATATTAATCATAATTTCCACTGACGCGATCCGCTCAAGTGTTTTAGATCGGCGTCATTATCTAAAACACTTGAAGCTAACTTTGGATCGCAAACGCAAGCGATGATAGATGGGGCAACGCGAAAATTGGCCTCCGCGATAGCCAATATGTCTGTCGAAACGTAAGGAGTTATACCGACCAGCAAAGCTAATAAATTGAAAAACTTTCAAGAGTAAATTCTCTTTTAAGTTCATGCATCAAATTATAACGTCCTAGATTACATAAAAGATAACGTTTTGTACAGTGTGTGGATGGAAAATTATACCAAGAAGAGTTCCTTAGGATGAGTACAGAACATTTTCAAAAGAACAGGCAATCTCTTATGTGTTCTATCAATTCATGTTTCATTCAATCAATATCTTACCCTTAACTTAAAAGAATCTATAAGCCATTGTTCTACCGTATATCCCAGCCTTTACACCTCACCCGTCAATAGCCTCAACCAAACATAGGAACAACTCGAAAATTGAATAATTGGCCAAAGATTCCCACGACATACGACCATGTTCGTATACATCATTGAAATTGAGATTAGATAACGCACAGATGTATTGGCATCTTGCTATAGTGATTAGTTTGTGTTACAACCAAATGCAAGGGTCATAATACTCATAATATATAGAAAACAAAAGAGGGAATAGATGCCGCTCATACTTGCAGCCGTAAATTACGTATGGCTCTAAATATAAACCTCAAGGTGGATAATAATGATTATGCTTTGCTACTGAGTCCGGACTCAAATTATAATTATCATCTGCCAAGCGTTTTTCCAACTATGTATGTTGAGGTCGGTTTCAAGTTAACCGGATGCAGCTGAATACCAGTATTTTACATCGAGCTACTGCCTATCTAATCTCCACAACCCAGTTACTGGGTAATACGGTAACCCTTGGTAAGACTGTCAGACTTTTGGGCTTCTGACGACCCGTAACGACTATCAAAGACCCACGAGCGACAGTCGGGACCAACGAACTAATGGACTTTCCCAGGCACGGAGGGGTCTCGGTATGTAAAGGTGGTCCCCTATCCAGGGACCGACCGCTCGACCCGTGCGGCTGAAAATGAAGTGATCCGAAATTCATAGTATCATTACGTAACACACAATTACGGAGACATTCCAACAAGATGGAACAATGACCTAGTAATTGTTGCGGTAATCTAATGGATGCGGGAAGCTCAGGACCAGTTGCTGAGACGATTCTTGGGGGAGACCTATGTCCAGCAGATGGACGTCTTTCGGCAAAAATGGTGATGATAATGACCATGGAAGAAATATTTCAGAATATGGTAAGCTTTTTGTGTTTTAGGACTGAGAGCTTCACTTAAATTCCTCGTAAATTCCTAGTGGAAGCGGTAGCTATGGCTACCGCTTCTATTTCCTTATGAAGATTTCTGTAGTAATATAATACCAGGCTACATAACACACAACAAACAATAAACGGGTATTACGGAACTTGTTAATAGAAGCTTGTTAAATACGGAACCCTAATGGATATCGCCGACCTCACGCATTCCTGCCTGTTTACGCCAACCGCATGAAAACTGCAGCGTCGACATCCGTCCAGCAACGAGCCGCCGACGCAGCAAAACTCATCGTAGCAATTAATTATTTTTAAGTATTTTTTCGGTCATTCCATATTCTAGCATCGAATAGGCTTCACTAGATTTATTGTAATAATTTCATTTTAATTAAATTAGTTTTAAAATATCTTTGGTTTTTTTTCGATCCACCGTCTGCAGATTACGTAATTGGCGCAGTCGGTAGGATACTCGCGGGCCGGTTCGCGAATCGCGTTAGAATCATCTCATATCGATCACCACGGTCGCGAGTCACCCGGGTGGCTATCAAGTCACGTCACGAGTATCCAGAATCTACAGTAAGCTGCGGAGCCGCGTGGAGAATCCAGACATCGATTCACGGCAAAGAACCAGAGATGAAATATATGTGAGTACACCAGAATCTTTCTCGTGTTGCTTCCTCTCTATTCCTAGTTACTTTTATGTCCAAGACTTTTCATCACGAAAAATCCAATTGTCAGGAACCTGCATCGCGACAGGCTCGCCGACATATAGTAGATATTAGCAGAGACTTAGATAGTGAATTAGATTCTAGTTTAAACAGTTTATTTGAATCTATAATAATGCCCTACGACCCCGATGTAATTTTCAAGGCCCTACGCCTTGTGCCCGATTTTGACGGAAACCCCAATGTATTGACGAGGTTCATTAACATCTGTGACCGGATTGTAACCCAGTACGCAAGCGCTGAACCAGGCAATGAGTTAGGGAACCTGTGTCTTTTAAATGGCATCTTAAACAAGATAACAGGGCCTGCCGCATCCACCATCAACTCAAATGGCATTCCTGAAACATGGGCAGGTATTAGATCAGCTCTAATTAATAACTTCTCGGATCAGAGGGACGAAACGGCCTTGTACAATGACCTCTCGTTGGCTACGCAAGGTAATAAGACCCCGCAGGAATTTTACGATCAATGTCAGACTTTGTTTAGTACAATTATGACTTACGTGACGTTACATGAGACCTTACAAACGACTATTGAAGCAAAACGGACACTTTATAAGAAAGTGACAATGCAGGCTTTCGTACGTGGACTAAAGGAACCTTTAGGCTCACGTATACGTTGTATGCGTCCGGAAACCATAGAAAAAGCCCTAGAATTCGTGCAGGAAGAATTAAATATTATATACCTGCAACAGCGTAATGATGTACCAAAGGCCCAAACTTCTCAGGGCGCACCCAAAATTTTATACAAACCTCCTATGATGCCTGTTATGCCGTTTAACTCGTTAAATGTCCCGCGACCCCCTGTACCTAACTGGCCTACTCCAGTAGGACAGCGTGGCTACCAACCCCAGCCTCAGGCCTTTAAGTTCAATAACCACTTCCAGCATCAAAATCGCATGCCTACCCGGACTCAACAAATGTTCCGCGCACCAATACCAAACTACAACCCTCAAAGCAACGTTTTTAGATTGCAGCAGAGGACTAATCCACCACAAAATTCCGGTCCCAGACCTATGAGCGGTGTTCAACATTTCACACCGAAACCATTACCAATGATGCCAGGGCACGATTGGCAACGAAACGGGAACCCACCACCGAATAATTATTTTAAGACGCGTGAATTAAACCTCAGCGAACTTGCTTTGCCTGATAGTTCTTACTACTCAGCTGACTATTACTACGAGCCAGTATATGACTATTACACGGACGGAAATGACTGTTACATTGTTTGTGACTCTGACTACAACATCAATATGACTGATTCCAACCTGACTACATCTTCTGATAATCAGATGGCAAATGAGGCAGAGCCACAACCAGGCCCTAGCAATGCAAATCAGAACCAGGATTTTCAGTCGAACAGGACATCCAAAGAGCAAAAATAGACCTTAACTTACAGACCCAAAGACAGTTACCCTACATAGAAATTGCTTGCCCTCCTTTAAAATTTTTGATTGACACTGGCGCTAACCAGTCGTTTATAAGCCCCGAGGCTGTACAAAAGTTTTTCAATGATTATCCTCTTAACTATGACCCTTTCGAAGTTACAAACGTACACGGCGTCAGCAGAAATGATTATTCCATAACGCTACCGTGTTTTAATGAATTCAATGAGGCCGACAGTATAAAATTATTCGTTTACCGTTTCCACGATTACTTTGATGGCCTTATAGGATTGGACTTACTATCCAGATGGGAGGCTAAAATAGATTTAAAGGATTTCCAATTAATAACGCGTACTGCTACGAACCAGATAAAAGTATACAACTCACGCAATGTTAACCTGTACGAAGACATCATCCCTGCTAAAAGTTCTAAGTTAGTCAAAATACCCATCAATGCCCCGGATGGTGACGTTTTAGTAAACGCGCAAGTATTTTGTAACTGTATCATCCACGAGTGCCTTACCACTGTTACCAATAGTCGTGGTTATGTGGAGTTAGAAAACCCAACTCCTAATGACGTCATATTTTCATTAGACCAACCAACCCGTGCAGAGCTGTTCAATGCTAAGTGCACGCAAATGAAACAATCAAATCGCGTTGACGACGTATTATCGCGTTTACGTACGGACCACCTTAATGCAGAGGAAAAGGCTAATCTCCTAACCCTTTGCTCTCGCTACGCAGACGTGTTTTACATTGACGGAGAACAATTGACATTCACCAACAAAATTAAACATCGCATAAGAACAACGGACGAAATTCCCGCATATACTAAGAGCTATCGGTACCCTTTCGTTCATCGGGAAGAAGTTAGGGACCAAATTTCCAAAATGCTAGATCAAGGTATAATAAGACCTTCCGATTCCGCGTGGAGCTCGCCTATATGGGTTGTGCCAAAAAAAATTGACGCTTCCGGAAAGCAGAAATGGCGCCTCGTAGTCGATTTCCGCAAATTGAACGAAAAAACAATAGATGATAAATACCCCATACCAAACATCAGTGACGTCCTTGACAAATTAGGCAAGTGCCAATACTTTACGACCCTAGACCTGGCAAGTGGCTTTTACCAGGTAGAGATGGACCCCCAAGACATACCAAAAACAGCGTTTAATGTGGAACACGGGCATTTCGAATTCCTTCGAATGCCCATGGGACTTAAAAATTCACCGTCCACCTTCCAACGGGTCATGGACAATGTTCTAAGAGGCCTCCAAAACAACATCTGCCTCGTGTACCTTGATGATATTATAGTGTACAGCACCTCCCTTCAGGAGCATATGGACAATTTGGAAAAAGTTTTCGAAAGACTTAGAGAGTCCAATTTCAAAATCCAGATGGACAAGTCCGAATTTCTGAAACTTGAAACCGGTTATCTGGGACATATCATCAGTAGGGATGGCATCAAACCAAACCCTGACAAGATCTCTGCAGTCCAAAAATATCCAGTCCCAAAAACCCCTAAGGAAATCAAACAATTTTTAGGACTTTTAGGGTACTACCGAAAATTTATCCCCGATTTCGCTCGCATCACCAAACCTCTTACCCTATGCCTAAAGAAAGGTAGTAAAGTTACCCTCAGCCCCGAATATGTCAATGCGTTTGAAACCTGCAAGACTTTGCTAACCAATGACCCTATTCTACAATACCCAGACTTCAAAAAGGAGTTTAATCTCACAACAGACGCTTCGAATGTTGCTATTGGAGCAGTGTTGTCTCAAGGACCCATAGGTTCCGACAAACCCGTCTGTTACGCTTCTCGTACACTTAACGAAAGCGAGCTAAATTACAGCACCATTGAGAAAGAATTGCTTGCCATAGTCTGGGCTACGAAATACTTTAGACCTTATCTCTTCGGTAGAAAATTTAAAGTACTGACTGACCACAAACCCTTACAATGGATGATGAACTTGAGAGAACCAAATTCACGATTGACCAGATGGCGACTCAGACTAAGCGAATATGACTTTACTGTAGTGTACAAAAAAGGAAAAACCAATACTAACGCGGATGCTCTCTCCCGAGTAGAAATCCATAACGAAGAAGCAGATGAGATCAACTCAGTGATCGAAAATATTAAAAGTCTCAGATCAATGATTAGTAACCCATCGGAGGCGCCACCTCCACCAACAAACTCCTCGATTGACACCGACCCATTGACCGAAGACACCAACGATCTTAGATCAATGATCAACAACCCAACGGAGGCACCACCTCCACTAACAAACTCCTCGACTGACACCGTGCACACCAGTAATGAACATCCGATACTAGAAATCCCCATTACAGATGAAGCTCTCAATAAATTTCACCGACAGATTCACTTTACCATAGTAGGTGACATAAAACGCCGACCGACAGTAACTAAGCCATTCGAAAATCATACTCGAATTGCAGTCCAAATTTCAGAATCCAATCTAGAGAACGACATAATTAATGCCATCAAGGAATATGTGAATCCTAAAGTCAAAACGGCTATCCTGATTAATCCACCCTTGGCCATGTACTCAATAATACCCATCATACAAGACAAATTTAGAAGTTCCTCACTTAACCTGGTACTAGCCAAGACAGAACTCGAGAACGTTAAGGAATACCTCCGACAACAAGACATTATCCGACACTACCATGACGGTAAGACGAACCATCGTGGGATTAACGAATGTCATCTAGCCCTCTCACGAAAATACTACTGGCCAAAGATGAAAGAACAGATCACTAAGTTTATTAATGAGTGTACCATTTGCGGTCAAGCTAAGTACGATAGGAATCCAATAAGACCTCGATTCAACATAGTGCCCCCAGCTACCAAACCTCTTGAAATTATTCACATGGACCTCTTTACAGTTCAAAACGAAAAATATGTTACATTTATGGATGTCTTCACGAAATATGCCCAAGCGTATCACCTGCGAGACGGTACCGCCATCAGTATCATACAAGCTCTATTACGGTTCTGTACCCACCATGGACTACCCATGACCATCATCACCGATAATGGCACTGAGTTTACGAACCAACTCTTCTCCGAATTTATACGCCTTCATAAGATAATTCACCACAAAATTCTACCTCATAGTCCGAATGACAATGGTAACATCGAACGTTTCCATTCAACATTATTGGAACACATCAGAATTCTAAAACTACAAAATAAAGACGAACCGATAGTTAATCTTATGCCATACGCTATCATAGCTTACAATAGCTCAATCCATAGTTTCACAAAATGCCGACCGTTTGACCTATTGACTGGACACTTTGACCCCAGAGACCCAATCGACATAGACTTGACTGAGCACATCTTACAACAATATGCGCAGAATCATAGACAACAGATGAAGCAAGTTTATGAAATCATTAATGACTCGTCTCTTGCGAATCGTACCGCCCTAATCAACAATAGGAATAAAACCCGCGAGCCTGAAGTAGAATATGCCCCTCAGCAACAAGTTTTCATCAAAAACCCCTTTGCCAGTCGACAAAAAGCTGCACCACGTTACACGCAGGACACCGTACTCGCCGATCTGCCTATACACATATATACTTCGAAAAAACGTGGGCCCATAGCCAAAGCACGACTAAAACGTGCTCCTAAAACAAGCCAATTGTTACAGAATCCTGCTACTACTGACAATCCATGCGACTCATCCTCAAGAGATAAGACTTGAGACCTTAGCCGATGGACCAGGACTATTACCATACAGATTGGGACCAACCAGACTTACTACACATTACCACTCATTTATACAGTATATACAATTGACCGACATAGAAGATAAAATAAATTCCGTACAGACGCAACTACAGACTTTCAAAACTAAACTTACTAACGAGACCTACATGCTTTACGAATATCAGATTGACTATCTTACTAACAAACTTAGTAAGGTACTACAACAAGTAAAATCTTTGGAACCTGTTAGAGTCAAAAGAGGTCTTGTAGATAGCCTTGGGTCAGTAATAAAAAGTGTTACTGGCAATTTAGATTATCTAGATGCCCTAAAATACGACGAAGCTATTAAAACTCTACAAAATAATGAAAATAAAATAGTATCAGAGTTCAACAACCATATCAGCTTAAGCAAAGAATGGATGTCCCAACATGGTACCATTGTAGGCCAAATAACAAAAAATCAGGAAAGGATCAACGCAACATTAGAAGTACTCTTAGAGAAAAATGCTTACACAGACTACAGTTTAATAAAATTTGCGAAATTTGCCCAAATTTTAGGAATCATAACTAATAACGTGGAAGATTTAATGTTAGAGATAATCAGATTAGAAAACATAATGGCTTTTATACGTGCATCCAGCACCCATCACTCCATGATAGATATAGAAGTTTTAAGGTCCATGATAGATAAATTAAAATCCGTATACAACCAAGATCAAGTCCTAAACTTAGAATTACGAGAATATTATAATCTTATAAAACCAGGTTCCTACTTTATTGAGAAAAGAATAGTAATAGTATATAGTTTTCCTATAGTCTCTACAGACATCTACGATTTATACAAACTATCCGTTGTACCCAATAAGCAACAACTCGCCCTGATTCCTTCCTCTCCCTATATAGCAACAAACGAGAAATCATTCGTGTACATAGAGGCTGAATGCCCGAAGTACAGTAGCATCCATCTCTGTGAAAGGAAGACAAGTCATCAGATCCGGACAAAACCTGATTGCATCCAAGAGCTCATCATCAACCAAAGCCTAAAAGACACCTGCCAATACACCAAAATTTCACTTTCCAAACAAGCAGTAGAAAAACTGGACGACCAACACTATGTTCTATCACTGCCCCGACCGACCAAAGTACAGCTAGCCTGCGGCAGAAAAGACTTCAATATTCTAGAGGGAAGTTATCTTGTCACCCTTCCCATGGACTGCTACCTCCAAACAACAGAATTCACAATCATCAACGACAGCAACGAGATAAAAGGACAGCCACTAAAATTATCAAAAATCCCCTACAGCGACATGAATCAAACGACTGACTCCACTCACATCATCGGGTTCAATTCAGTCAACTTGGAAGAACTCCACAGCATCCAGAGCAAACTCCTGATGGAAAGCCCTATTCAGATTGACAAGACTCAACCAGTTGTTCTATACCATACCACCATACCGTTTTACGTCATTGTGCTATGCGCAACCATATTAATCATTTTGGTAATAAGCCGCAGATACAAATGCTGGAACCCCAGAGCAGGCGACAGAGAAAAGCAGCAGACTCTTAAGATACACACGTATGAAGATGTGACCAGAAAACGAGAAGAACTCCCAGCAACATTTTCTCTCAATATGAGCAAATAGTTGCTGTTCTGCGGATGGAGGTGTTAAATACGGAACCCTAATGGATATCGCCGACCTCACGCATTCCTGCCTGTTTACGCCAACCGCATGAAAACTGCAGCGTCGACATCCGTCCAGCAACGAGCCGCCGACGCAGCAAAACTCATCGTAGCAATTAATTATTTTTAAGTATTTTTTCGGTCATTCCATATTCTAGCATCGAATAGGCTTCACTAGATTTATTGTAATAATTTCATTTTAATTAAATTAGTTTTAAAATATCTTTGGTTTTTTTTCGATCCACCGTCTGCAGATTACGTAATTAGCTCTTGCATTATTGAACCGATTGTATGGAAATACATCGAACAATCGTTTTGATATTCTCAGCATCATAAAGTATATTTGCGGGAGAAACAAAAGATGTTAATATAAGTAGGTAAGCAACCAGATCATAAATACTGGCTGCGTATGTATTTAAAATGATATTATTTTGCTTACATCTGCCGGCTTCCATACGTTAAGTAATTCCGATTTTACCATACCACTGCTGGCTAGGAACAGGCCCCTATTCCCTGTAATTGTTGGAAGAGGTATAGTTATGGATGATAGAGGTAATAATTATAACATGAATAAGGAGGAACATCTAATAGGTATTCAAAGTTGAACAGCAGTAGCAGTCATTCTGTGATCGGTTAAATTAAAGCAGGAATTAACAGACATTCGTAACATCACAGGCCGTAATTCAGCTGAAAGGCGTCTACCTTTGGGTATAGGCTAAAATCAGATGGATAAAAATATTATAAAAATGATCAGTTGTAGGTACAGACGCCAGCACTTCAAGCTACGCGAAACTGTCAAATTTTCCCAATCAACTTTGAACCTTATGCTTTAGCGATAAAGTTGAAAATCTATTAGAGAAAGACAGATTGTAGTAGCTTGGTGTGCTGCCGTTTGTACATACGACGACATAATTATGAAGTTATACATATTCAGATTTAGCACAGCTCGCATTGTATAGGCTTTTCGTACAGTAAGAAATCAGCTTATACTGAAAATCTATAGCTTGATTTATGTCCCCGTGCCTACTGACCATTAAGCATAAACAAAAAAGAGCAGCAATGCGTCGCGCCTGTTTGCAGGAGCCTTAGCAAACAGGCGAACCGCGCGACGCGAATCGTGCGAGACACAAAGGCACCGCTCGTTGCGCGACTTGCGGTGCCTTTGTGTCGCGCGCGATCTTATCGCGTGTCGCGCCTGTTTGAAGGAGCCTTTAATCGGAACTTAAAATGCACTTTTTGCATTAACGCGCATCGAATAAAGATACTTAATCTAATCTTATAATCTTTATTAATACCAATTGACGTCACCCTTCAGAAACGTCTGATATCAATTAATAAACAACGAATAAAAACGAGTCATCAATTATTGTTATAATTTTTTGTTTGGATCGAAAGAAAAAATACGTCAATTTAATAAAAATCATTAGCTGCCATTGATGTGAAGAGTGATTGACAGTGTGGTGGGTTCAATCAGACGAATTTGTAATGCCTACTGAGCGAACACTCGAGGGAACCCTCGCCTCACGAAGGCGCCTTTTTATTTTACATACACCTTTGACATCCCACACAAAGGTCGACCGTTGTTTATAAAAATACAAAAGGTCCCATGATCCAACGCTGACGTTTTTCAATTCATGCTCCTAACAAATTGGACGGACTTTGCAGCATTGACCATTATTTTGGCTGATTCATGGAGACTTTTGAGAGTAGAGACAGAGGTGTGAGAGGCTTTAGAGAGAAGTGGTTACACAGCGGTAATGGCCCCGACTTACGAGTTGTAGGTCGTGGGTTGAAAACCTTTTTTTTTCAGGATGGGAAATTATCAAATGACCTCTCCTGCTCTGGGTGGAGCGGAAGGGAGTGTCAGACTCTTACTGACTAAAAACCACCCGTGTTCCTTCCTTAGCCCTTTATGTTCCGAGGCAGCGGTAACCCTTTCGGACAATCTTTTGTTCGAGCCGCCAATGCAATAACCAGGTACTTAGAAGTTATTTTTAAATCACACGCGTAATTGTTACACCTGGCTTCCACTAGCAATCTTGTTCGCATACACCTTGCAACTCTGTAAATAATTAGTATAGGAAAGGATTGCTAAGCGGTGCATGCCGACATAAACACATCCAGTTTACCAGCTGAAATTATAGCTTTCAGTATAACAACATCGATATAAAACTGACACCGTCTTTTATAAGGCTGGGCAACCGACTTACTATAAAATAATGAAAAATTAAATGAAATCGTTTATTGTACCGATATACATGATCCAAATTAAAATGAATACAAAAATTATGAAAAAATAATAATACATAGATATCCCAATAAACATAAACAGTAGGTACAGACGTCAGCACATCAAGCTACTACAATCTGTCAAATTTCTTTAATAGATTTTCAACTTTATGTCAAAAGCATAAGGTTCAATGTTGATCGGGAAAATTTGACAGTTAGCACATCAAGCTACTACAATCTGTCAAATTTCTTTAATAGATTTTCAACTTTATCTCTAAAGCATACGGTTCAATATTAATTGGAAAAATTTGACAGTGTGCTGGTTTCGGTACAATACAACATTACACATTTACATTTCATGCTCATCCATACTCATAGCATAAGCATAAACAGCCTATAATGTTCCCACTGCTGGGACACAGGCCCCCTCTCAGTGAGAGATATACGGCCACAATCCACCACGCGGGGCCAGCGCGTGTTGGTGGATGTCACGTCTTCTAATTGTTGGTTCTAGGACATGCCGGTTCCCTCACGGTGTTTTCCTCCATCGTTTTGGGAGCAGTGGTGATTAATTAATTTACACAAAGTAAACCGCTCGCCTCAGGCTAGGTGAAGCCACGATCTTCGCAGGATGGCTGGTAGCAGCTGGATGAGAGTTCTGAAAATCGAGTTGATTGGCGTGCAATAGATGAAGCCTATGTCCAGCAGTGGACTGCTGTAGCTGCTGATGATGATGATAATGGTTATTGGGATGCATGAAAAAGCCTCCTCGTGTAGCGCAGTTTGTTCCGCCAGTTAATCAACCTGTCAAAAAGAGTAAACCTAGATAATGTGGATAAGACAGATTAACAGAAGACGAACTAGCAGGGGATCGAGGAGGGGGGTGGAGGGGGCATCAGACTGGAATAAATCGAACCGAGCGCTCGGCGCATCCTGGACAATCACACCCAACACCTTATTTGACTGGCCAATTTTTCCCTTGCGGTGGTAGAGTTAACGCCCACCTGGTTTGCGACCACCCTCCCACCGGAGTCCGGCCTCAAGCAGACTGCTGTGTTTCGTCGATGCGCGGGAGTTCCAGTGCCTTAGGCATACGCTCGTTCCATCATAGACCTCATCCATCGCTTTCCATCAGGCGTGATCGAGGACAAAAGCGGGCCCAGTCAGCAAGAAAAAAAAAGTAATAATAAAAAGCGCATGTCTGGTTTTGTGACTGCGACCACAACTCGTAAGGCGCAGGCTTTACCATTGGGCCACCACCACTGCTCCCAAACCCATAATGGAACAATTCAAACATATTTTTATCCGATATCAAAACTTCTCGACTTGATTAGTCAAGTTGGCCAACAGAAGACAGTTCCGATCTTGATTCTACCAAAGATTCCTTCAATTCACGCGATCAACCGAGAACAAACCGACGCCGAACTTAGGTAACAAACCTAATGAATCATTAACTAATCTGGCCAGAATAGGGCGAGTGTACCTACTAAAGAGGAAACGATAAGACAAGAAGTACGCCGAACCCGAAAACGAATCATTGTTGTGTTACAAAGTGGATATCTTATCATATGTTCGAACATAGGAAACTGTTTGTTTCCGTCAACGTGCGGTTTGAAACAAGATAAAGTTTACCCTCAAATGACGTCACGTCTGTATTCCCCGAACTGAGGTCGTTCTCACAGACAGAAGTATTTTCACACTTCTTTTACTTGTTGCAGTTTGAAAAACATTGCAGTGCGCTCGATACTTTATATGCTCAATCACATTGGCCAAATATAGACACGACACTTTCTAATCTGTGTACTTTATCCATCACTAGCTGAGCCCCATGGTTTCACCCGCAGAAGTGTCAATCCCGTGGGAATATTGGGATAAAAAGTAGCCTATATGTTAATTCAAGGTGTCAGTTACCTCCATAATTTTTTTAAATCAAAATTGGTCCAGCTGTTTGAGCGTTAAGAAGTAACAAACTTATAAATACACACACACACACTCACAAACCTTCGCCTTTATAATATTAGTGTGATAGTCAACAGCTAAATATTTTTGTCTTTACAAAGTTCTAAGGTTTATAGGTCCTTCGCCCCTCAGCTTGGTTGTGAGCTTTGTAACTTAGCCGTTTTCCAAATATTTGCTACAATATCGCAGTATCCATCCAAAAACTTATGTCTTCCATCAGTCCTTCGCACATTCCAAGTTACACTTCCAACAATATTTAATATTCCACGTTTCAAAAATTCCAGCTATTCAATCGTATGATAACAACAAAGTACAGTATGATCGAGAGGAGCGGAGTAAAGCTAATAAATGCTATGCGCATGCTCAGCCCACACTTCATTATGAATGCATGGTCATGCACGCTTGTAGCCGTAATTGCTGCGTCATTTTGTCTATTAAATAGCTACTGACATCAATGGAATAGTGATTATTAATTTTATCTATTTTTAGAAGCGAGAGGAAATAGATTTATTAAGTCTCAAATGATTCTTTTGTGTCGTCTTTGGGATAGGCGACACAAGTGCAAGCCAAAAACTTCGTTTGCTAGCGGCTAGTGAACAGAATTTTTTGTTCAAATTCAAATAAATTTATTTGTAGTAGAAAATAGTATAATATATAATATACATGCTCAACACGCGGGCGAAGCCGCGGGGCAAAAGCTAATAAGACAATTTTCAAACAAGTGTCAGCTCTAAGTACGCTAAACAGTACCTATATACGAATACCTTTGTTCCAAACTTATCACGTTTGTGTGACAGATGGCCTAACAATTGTTTACATAGTGTCATGAAAGTGTCGTCACAATTTACAAGTAGTTAGGAAGAGCATACTAACTGTTATTTATTAACTCCACACTTGAGACGAAAATTGAAAGGAAATAATGCCAAAGAAAAATTGAGAATTGAAATCCATACTACTATTATAAATTCGAAAGTAACTCTGTCTGTCTGTATGTTACCTTTTCACGCCTAAACCACTGAAAGATTTCGATAAAATTTGGCAGAGAAATAGATTGCATCCCGGGGAAGGTGATAGTTTTATCGACATACCTCGAGGGCGAAGCCACGGGCGGAAGCTAGTATTTAGTGAATTTTACTTACTTTTAAATCATTTACGAAGAAATTAGTCTCGTAATAATAAGTATCAAAAAAAGTCACAGATTTGTAATTTCATGCAAGTCAAGTAAATCAGAAAACGTTATAAAATTTAAATTTCGCGGCTTGACGATTTCTCCTAAATGAACTGCAGAAGGTGAGTGTTACGCTATTGTTTACTGTCCACAAGTAAAAGGTATGTACAGTCAGCGAAATTGATTGTTAAGCAAATTAACATCCTAAGTCAATTTGCCATGTTATAGCCATTTCATACATCAATTTGCTTAGAATTCATTTTCCTGTGTCCCACTTTGCAAAAGCTAAGTTTTGCTAGCTACAAAGCAAGCGATGCAACTGATTGATTTGTTAACACCGGACGGACAATTATTACAGTTCAGTTTACTTCAGGTTAAACTGAAGTCAACAGTCACAGTAATCAGCGGGATTATCTGAAAGGGTTACCGCTGGCCCGGAACATAAAGGGCTAAGGAAGGAACACGGGTGGGTTTTAGTCAGTAAGAGTCTGACACTCCCGTCCGCTCCACTCAGAGCGGTAGGGGTCATATGATGATTTCACATCCTGAAAAAAAAAAACAGTCACAGTAAAAGCAATTTTAAGCGAGCTATTTCATTAGTTTGCCATAGAGAATATAAAAGCATAAAGCATAAAGGCCGGCAAGCAGGCGCGACGCGACAACAAAGAACAATATCTTTGAAAACTTTGTGGAATTTGTTCTACCAGAACCGCGTCGCACCGTCGCGTCAACACGAAACGCGAAACGTTGGACACAGAACTTTTCACAAGCTTTATTCAATAAAGACACACACATTGCTAAACCATAACTTACAAAACTATTATACGCCTGTTAAACTACTTCCAAAGAAAAAAAGCCTCCTAAAGGTATACCATCAAGACCCACTTGTTCGATTTTGCAGCTAGGGGCGAGGCAGATGAATATGATCTGTCCTGCACCTGCTCACGTGTGCAGACCTTTACAAAAAGGCTAGGTACACGGTTCATATTTAATGACGTCATTAACTGCAGGAGACAGGAGTCTTGTACCATGCCTCTGGCGTCCCATCGCTCGCTTTGTCACTGTGCTGTGTGAATTAGCTTCAAGTATGAGATCTTTATTTATGACTAGCTGTGCCCGCGACATCATTCGTGTGTAGTCGGAAAAAAATTGGATTATATGGGAACGCGGAATCCTAATCTTTTTCTAAAATAAAAGTTAGCCTAATTAGTCCTTATAACATCAGCTAACTGCCAGTGAAAGTCTCATCACAATCGGTCCAACGGTCTTCCGTTTCGGAGGCTAGCCGGAACAAACAGACGAAAATTATAAAAATTGATTTTTTTTTATAAGTACAGTATATACCTACTTTCATAAGCATAGTACAGCAAAAACCTGTTATTTTAACATAGCAAACAAACACTTCAATTTATTTATTTGTACGTATAGATATTTGAATAGATGAGGAGATATGATTTTGTGGTTGTGGTGACTGATTTATCCTCTTATTTTGCAATATTGGATGTCTGCGTAATATTGTTAAGTTGCTTTTAAAAACTTCTCACATAGGTTTTACTTTATAAATTCCCAAAAAAGCCCTCCAATATTTTTCCTCAACGAAATCGACAGGCTTATAGGTGTGACGTGGAGCGTGGGCGGTTAAGATAACCTTTCTAAACAAAAGAATGGAAGGCGCAAATATGATAAGAGCAATGTTGATAAACTGTGCTTGCTCAAACTTCAGCCTATATTTTTATTACACAACGCGGCCCCATAAAGTGCATTCCATAGTTATCGCTTCTTTTGTATTCAATTAGCCTTGCATTTAGATTACTGATGCCTTTCACGACGACAGTGGTAACGAGCGTGGTCAGCTGTCAAAACGTCCAAACAATCAACTGTGTACTTCTACACCCAGTCTCCTTTTCGATACACACCTATTCGAAAGCTTCGAATTATGAAACATTCATTGAATATTTGATACCGTTCCATGTATAAAAGTCTTTACGTTAGCATCAATGGATGTTTAGACAGGTTTAGAAGTACCGATCAATTTTGGACAGTCAGAGTGTATATTGTTGGTAAAGTTCGATTCGGGGCACATTGTTCAGTCTATTAAAGTCTTTCAGAGGTGGGTCAACTTGGACAGGGCGTGATGCGATTATGCAATGAAACGTATTTTGTATCATCACTTAGGTATATTTGGATGACATCAGGAATGTATTGATGCTAACAGGAAAGGTGTGACATTATTGGATGGCTTTAATCGAACGTCTTTACGCATTATTTCAAATAAAGACATTTAAAATAACGTTTGTTGATGCCTTATCGAACAAATTAAAATAACTTTACCATATAAATGGAACAGCTTTGATTACAATCCACAATTTCTTTGAAAAATAACTCTAATAACACCCACTTGCCCAGTTCCAGTTGCACCATTCTTATTTTCTGCTAAGGACCTTTTAAATGGCCTGCGTTCTGATTACACCGCGATACGCTCCCCATTACCCGATGCATGCGTAGAGATATATGCCACTTGAATAAAAGAAATAAAGAAAGTATTGAAAATACTGACTGCATCTGGATCTAGAACCATCTATAGTACTTATAGTTAGTGTTTATGGTGAAGTTACGGACGTCGTACATACCGTAACAAGTTATATCAATTGCCCAACATGAATACGTAATGTGTTATACTCGAATGATCGCCGATTCGACAGCCAGCCGACAAAGATAGGTATCGGACATTACCACAATCCACAACATGGTTTGCGGCATCGGAGATCAGAGTGCTTATACGAGTTAGATTGAATCGAGTAATCAAAGCGCCATGTCTATATCGATTCAACAACTGCTACGGCTATCTGCTGGACGATCGATATTTGTTACATTCGGAGCGACCAACGAGTTTTTGCTGTTCTCTAAATCGATCTTAGAAATCAAACCATTCGATTCTGCGTCTTACGCCTTTTAGAATTGGGATGTTAGAACTTTTGACGGAAAAAAATGTAATGGTCATGATCCGATGGTAATTTCAAGCATACCAAATTGATTTACTGTCAAAATCGACACAATCGATTCAATGTCAAATGTTTGCGATAGTGTTGGACCCTTTTATTGAGTTGACCTTTTAACCGACTCTGTCTGTATAGTTAACGACAGTGCGTTAACACATATGGTAAACCATGCAGCTGTTAAAATTGAATAACTCACGCTTTAACGGTTTAATGATGTACTATTGCAGAGTGATACAAAATAGGCGAAAGCTTGTTATATTTTACTTAGATATTACTGTGGACCATCATTATCTGAAAGATATTTAAAGTTAGAAAGAAATAATAACGCTTATTTCGACACAGAGCGTGAAACTCAAAATACAAATAAAAAAGTCAAAAAAAAATAATGTTTTAACAAAAATGGTGTGTGCCTCACGGTTGCGCCAAAAATGTCTTGAGTAGCATCTGTCTGGACAGATGCTGCTGTTGATGCTGCTGTATAAGTACCTACAGAAGTTAAAAAAAAAACTTGTTCGCAATCCAGTGCAAAAGCTTTGCTAAAAAACCTTAATTAATTGGTGGATCATTACCATCGTTTCTTATCAACCTAACCTAAGCTAGATAATAGAGAATAGCAAACAATATGAAAACTACTATCACGTAAATTAGGTAAGGTGTAAGCCTCAAACAAATAGCTAGAGATAACCAGTTAGCTCATCATCAACCTATTAACCCAATAATCAAGCCTCCACCCACGCAAGAAGATAAAGAGCTTGCTTGCACACCAAACGAAGCCTAATTAATTATTGTTTATGGTATTTTTTACCATACACCTACGGATTCGGACGCAGAAGTTTTAATGGCGTAACACTGTTCGCATCAGATGCCGGAATCATTATATGAACATACACTCTCTGCTTCGATACACAGTTTGTCAGAAAATAATTTGGCCCCCAGAGGTTAATAAAGTTATTCTAGTAAAGCATTCCAATGTTAACTAAATGAGTTATTAAAGAAAACCAATTATATATACACGAAAAGTGGTGGACAGGGTTACTTTCTATTTAATTTCGACTTGACTTGGACATGATTCTAGTCCAACAAATACCGTAGAACCTTGTATAATTGAGAGAAACATCTACTTTCACTGGCAAATAAGTTAAAGATTTCCGATTCACTTGGAAGCCGAATGTCACGTAGCCAATGCGTAGGAAAAAAAAGCCGGTCAGATACGAGAGGCGAAAATGCGGACTTCAATGTCATCTTGAATTTTCGGCTCATGTTGTGAAGTATCAAATTGAATTAATTTCTTCGTTTGCCATTGGAAGGATGTTACTCGTAAGGATGTATTGAAATGGCGTTATTATTATCGGGCAGTACCTACTTTTATGTTTATAATAGTGTTGTAAGTATTCAACAAGCGGCGTCAGTATTTAGTTATGGAAATGAAGTAACTGTAATTTTTATACGAAGTGACATTTTGTTCAAAGTCATTGGATTCAACTTAAGAAAATATAGATAAAATCTTGAACTTTTTTTACATCTATTTTATTACTTCCCATTTCTAGCTTTGATATCACAAATCCAGTTTATTTTAGTGTTCTCGTAATAACCTGTTACCCGAAAATAAATAAAATTTACTACATGTCTGTAAGAACATGGGAATAAATCAATTATTCGATCAATACATTTATCTTATCAGGAGCCTTGCGGCAAAAGGCCTCCAATCGATCTTGCCGAGACATAAACACGCCATGAACTTATCTGCAGCGGCAGATAAAACGTTAATGGTCATCAAACACTTTAATATATTGTGTAGAAGTTCATGCTATAAAACTGATAAACTAAGGCCCAACCAGTTTTTTATGATAAATAGCGGACGAAATGTGTAAAAATACGAAATACGGTGAGAACACACTTTACTGCCTTACTTCAATTCTCGCAGGTATCGGTGAGATTACGATATGAGAAAAATATGTCATGTCTTCTCATCACGATCATGATTTAGATATATTGATTGTAGATTGATATAACCAACAGAATTTCGCAGAATGAGAGAAAGCTTGACGTCATCATAATCATAATTTCTTCCGAAAGGGGGCCACTGCTGGTCATAGGCCTTCCCTAAGCATCGCCACCTCGACCGGTTCTGTGCTTCTTCTGTCTTTGCTCGCCATTCAAAAACCTTTTGGCTCCATCGACCATCTGATCTGCAAGCAATGTGCCCTAGACACTACCATTTAAGTTTGGTAATGCTTCGGGCTATGCTCGACTTTGTCCATGTAAAAAGAAGCCCATATCGTCAATCAATCTAGTCAGCCTATCGCAATCCACTGCTGGACAAGGCCTCTCCCAGGCTGCGCCATGACACTCTGCCCTCCGCCTTCCGCATCCAATCCATCCCAGCCACCTTCTTTACCCCATATCGTAAGACTTGCTAATACAAGAACTAGTACAGTACCCGGCGATAAATATTGCACATCGACCTTTGGAAAGAGACAATCGGCTAATTTCGGCTTCGTAGAGCGTTATCTCTGTCGCACGAAATACAAACAGTCCGGTATCTATTAGGAGCTGTTAAAACAATTATGATTTGCTTCTTTTGATAATTATTTTTATTCTTTGTATAAAATCGATAGGATCGAATAGGTCGATGTGCAATATTTATTTTATCGCCGGGTATTGTACAACGAGGTGACGACGTAATCGTCACGATATCGTGAGGACAAATCCGAAGGTTTATGGCAAACTTTAGGGTCTATAATATTTCTTAAAATAAACACGCTATTATAGACTCTATTTATAGACAAGAAACACAACTCGATAAAGGATAAAGATAGCCTTTACTGCTTACCCTTAGCCGTATTTGGGTATAGCTACACACAGTACAACATATTTACTTAGAAAACAAACGTCTTTGTCTCACTCAAATCGCTAACGCTATATTTTGTAATATGATCAAAGATAACATTTTGTTAAAGGTATTCACATTCGCCTGCTTCTGTTTTTCTATGAGTAACGGTACCAGTAGGTACATTTTTGTACTTGTCAGAATATATTTTTTTATCTTTATTACAGTATTTCTTAGTTTTTTTTTTTTTTATACTGACTGTACTGAGCTTCGTAATTGGATAATTATAATAATTACTAGCTCCTGCCCGCGAGTTCATCTGCGTGAAATTTTCGCCCGTCACCCATCGCCCGCCCGCACTATACTTCATTTTCCGTCCTATTATTATTTCTGCTCAGCTCCTAAGGGTTGTAGCATGATGTTAAAAAGCGTATAGCCTTCCTCAAGGATTGGGCTATTAAATGCAAGAAAGCAAGATTTTTCAAATCCAACTTTAGTTCTAGAGATTAGCGCATTCAAACTGACAAACAAACTCTTCAGTTTTATTATTAGTAGGTAGATTGAATTAATATTATATCGCTTCCGTAATCGACATTAAGACGTGATCAGTACGCCGAGTACCTTCAAAACTTTTGCAGCCAAAAGGCCTGTCAAATTACTAATGCCTATAATGATGATATATTCTCACACCATTTCCTCTTTTGAGAGAAAGCAGACCTCCACGAATGGGAATGGCTCCACCAATCTTTCTAGGAAAAAAATTAAGAACATTTTTATGAGCATAAATCATTATTTCATCCAACACGTCTCGTTCCCAAAAGTTTGTCTCGAGAAGGCCGGAGAGCAATCTCAGTAAAATTCAAAATAAGCTCACGTGCTGAGGACATGTAAATCTACTTACACTCGTGAGAAGAATCCTAACAACGTTATAGTAGCTACACTATCTAAGTAGGATTGTAAATATTTTTTTGTTGGGAAATGTAGTTTTGAATGAGATTGCGTCATCTAAATATAGGAATGATGCTAAAGTACCTACATGAACTTGTTGCTAGATATGATGAGATGATTTATCTTGAATCATAAAACAACGTACAGTCCGGACGTCGTCGAAAGAATGCGTTCCTGACACCTGTCACAATGACAATGTAGCTAATAAAGATAAAATTCGCAAAACACGTATTCGTTTGTTAGAAATCGACAGGTGTTAAGAATGCATTTTCTCGACGGACGGATTGTAACTACAATTTTTTTTTACTGGATGATGATGGAAGTGTTTCAGTACTAATACAGTGCAGTAGTGCTCCCACAGTACCTACGAACAGCCGTTCGATTCTGTAAAAATCTCACCGTGAAATCTTAGGTGATGTGAGTTTGTTTTTGCTAGGAATTGACACTATTGACAGCTCACTCCACGCTCACTTCACCTAAGTTTTCACGGTGAGATGGTTATAGAAGCGCACTGCTGACTAGGAGTCTCCCCGAGATCGCCATGCTCAAAGCTACTAGAATCAAACTCTGATATAATTATCTTTATAAGATTACTATGTATTTAGTATAGAGAACTTTTATATTAAAAAAATCGGTTGTCTGTAAAGTCGGTTTACTGACGATAGTTGAACGTGACGGCGTCATAAGAAAATACTGATGTTGTTGCATTGCATTTGTTAATATTCGCTTGCATTTCAAGCCGCCATGGAACGCTACAGAGCGAGGCCGCGAGGTAACGCTACATGAGTCATGTTTTTTCGTGAGTGCAGCCAGCTTCATCGATTTATTAGACGTTGTCACGTCAAAATACACCGCTGTCTGCCGTCTGGGCTGATTGTCTGTTGAATCTTTTCTATTCAAAAATATCAAATGAAATATATATTAGTTTTTATATCGTCATATGCCATTAACTAAACGTGTTGGAGGTCGGTTGGCAAAGCCATCCAAACAAAACCTCAACAGTATCTACACTAATGATTCCTATAATACACCTGGGGGCCTAAAACTTGGCAGAATCATAAAAGGATAACATTATGAACCATAATTTTATGACAGTTAACTGTCAAGTAAATCGTATCAAATCCCATTGGTGAAGGATTTTTTGGTTATTTTTTTTGTCTGTGCTAAAATACCGATCAATCCAATCCAAGTCCAATCCCAATCTCTTTGATTATACTTACGTAGTGCAGCGAAAAAAAGAAAAACACGGACTATCTTCGCCATATTATGATTCATAAATTGCTTTTTGTATTTGTGCCGAAGTGGCCTTTTTAAGCCCCCTGTTATCTACAACCATACTGAACTCTGGTCACCCTGTACCTTAGGTACTGCCTAGAAGTCTTTACCACACACGTAATTAGTTCACTATGCGTGATCGGTACGCGTGAAGTGGCAAACAGTTACTGACGTCAGTCATCGGCCAATAAGCATCTCTTTGACGGCCCAACCGAAACATTTGGGCTAGAACTCGCTCCAATACTCCCCGTTTGATGTAGGTTGTAGCTGTGCTTAGAGAGGATGTTAACTTGCAGTTAAGTTATATCTAAATACCTAACCTAGTAAAATATCTCAAGAATGAGTTCATTCATTGATAGTTTCCAACGAAAAATGTGCTTTACGTGATATCCCAAATCTGTTTCTTCAACCAAGTTGTTATTTTTATTTTTTAAGCAGTGAAACACGGTTACGATAGCTGCATTCAAAAAAAGCCTACTTAAATTGAAAGTCATTTTCTTATTTTTTGGTGACAATGATGCTAAACTTTCTTTACTACAATCATCCATTAGAATAGAATAGAATAGAATAGAATACTCTAGCCAAGCCAAGCCAAGCCAAGCCAAGTTTAGCCAAGCCAAGTTAGCCAAGTTTGCTGATTTGTGCAAAAGAAGCCGTGGGCTTAAAAAAAGAATACAGACTTCCATCCCCATTAGGGGATGAATTTTCAAAGTTCCATCTTTAGTGCTCTCCGTTTTATGTTTATGGAACTCTTGCGCAAAATTTCAAGCTAGGCTGTGCGTTGTATACCAGTGAATTTAAGATTTTTATTAAGTAGATGTATGATGATGACGCATTTGGGGGATATACTCGTACCATAGGTACAACATTACCTAATCCTTGAGGGGAAACAGGTGAGTGTTATGGTAACATAACACACCGCTTTCCCTTCCTGTATTTGTTGATTGTGTGATTCAGGGCCTTATTTCACGAAAAATTCTAACAACATGATATTAGTTTACAGACAGCCATTCGAACACTACACGTGACAACATAACAGTAAAGTTTCACACAATAAATCTTCTAAACCAAATAAACAGCAGAATAACCCGACCAAGTAAGATTCCTCAAACACTCTCGAGGCACAAGAATTTAATAAAGTACCTACACGTTTTATCACTATAAGTCGTCAACTATGAAAACGCCGCAGACAATGCAGGCTAGAGGTTAATTCCCATCAATACAATGTAAGGAACAGCTTCGCAAAATATTGTACAGACGCCAGCACATCAAGCTACCCGAAACTATCAAATTTTCCCAATCAACTTTGAACCTAATGCTTTAGCGATACAGTTGAAAATCTATTAAAGAAATTTGACAGATTGTAGTAGCTTGATGTGCTGGCGTCTGTACGTGGCCTGAACGATCCCATGTTAGCAATGTTTCTCTTCGGGCGGTTTTCAATTAACAGTTAAAAAAAGGGGAAGAATCTATGGTCAACATGGTAACACATCTACCAACACGCACTGGGCCCGCGTGGTGGATTACTCCCCCCTCCCTCTCACACAGAGTAGGCCTGTGTCCCAATAGTGGGAAATTATTAATACTAAAAAGAGTACGAATCAGTTCATCAAAAGTGAAATTGTAAAATCTTGTTAGCCACTTGTCTTAAAATAATATAATTTAGTTTAGGACATTCAGGAACTGAATGTACCTTATCCTGGAACGCATGAAGAAGATTAAATTAATCAAGAAAGATCAATACTTCCGCAACAAACACTACCAAAAGCAAAACAAAATTCTCACATCAATGAATTTCAAGGAAATGAGTTCAAGCCAATAAAGGGAAGTTATCGAAATAATTAATGACGAAGTGCAGCATCTGAGATCTGAGAATGATCTAGTCTATTTGTTTTTATTATGAGAATAACCATCACATAAATCTAACCATTAATCACTTGAAGACTGTGCAGCGCAAGCATTGATTCCATTTTCCTAATAAACTATTGCCTACAAATGGGGACTGCTCGTACGTTTGTTTTGAAACTGCCATTAATATTATATTCCGTCTACTTTAACAAAAAAATGTAAAAATGTCTACTACTACTACTAAGAAAAATGTTAATTACTCGATGTAAAAATTCAAAGAATTAAATAGAGTTATAGACACAAACACGCAGTATTGACAGCTCACATAATTCCCACTAAAAACACAAGAATAACTTGTAAATAATCAAAAAATGTTGTCAAACGACATGTTAATCTCGACGATTTCTATAAAAAGTTCTTCGAAAATAGTAGTGGCAGAGTAATGTGAGTTATCTTATCGGACATACATAATACATCACGTAAGTTGGCCGGGCGGCGTCAGGTGGCGAGGTAGTGAAACGTAATGTATAGCGTGCTTTATTAATATTCATAGGGACCCATTTGTTAATATACACACGGCTGACAGCTCAATTTCACTCGCAATACGAACCACACATTTCCCATAGAACCGTTGCCTGCCAATTATATCTGATATTGGTACTTTCATCGTTGTCTATTAGTATTACTAATTGCATGTATTTGTTTTTAAGTTTGGAATTAACTAATTGTCTTTTGATGCATCGTTCCTGTCAGATCTAAGCAGCCATGTTTAACTTTTGTTTTTGGAATAATTTCGTTGTGGTAATTATGTTCTACACTTTCACTATTAGCAACCTAGCTGATCTGACAGTCGTTGTACTGTCCTAATAAAATCCTATACAAAAAAGGATGTTCAATTTTCCCCTTTGAACATTTTCCGGGAAACTTTTCGAACTTTTCTTTCTATAAAAACTTAATTCGGAATATTACAAACATTTAAAAACAAAAAATAGCCAAATGGGTCGAGCCGTTTTGCTAGTAACTGACGTTTTCTTTGATTTTTCTCCTTTGTGCCTACTTTAAAGATTTCTGAAATATCTTCATCGCTTTGCTCATTTTATTATCTTGTCTAGCTGAACTGTCTTTAGCAATTTTTTCTCTTTTCTTGAGCCTCATGTCCCGCATTTTCAAAGTACCCACGTACCCTGACATAAGTAAAGTCAACTCCAAAAAGAGTTTTGGTCATAGGTTGTACAGATGTTTTGTGTCAAAACATCTGTACAACCTTTACTTTGTTTCGGTAAAAAATATATAAGTAGGAACTAAGTTTTGTCTCTGTACGGTGGATAAAATGTTATGAAACAAAGGTTGTTGACATTAAAATGGTTCCTTATTCATGTATACATCGTTTTGGGACTGACTATGTAGAAACTGTATATTTTTTCATTGACTAAAGTGTCACAAGTTCCAACAGTTGTAGCTCTAGAGTGAGCAAAGACACTCAATGAAGAGTCATCGCAGTGAGTACTGATGAGTGCACTCCATGTCTCCGGGTTGCCCAACGTCACATAAGTGGCGCTATTGCACTTGTGACACTGCATAATTTACAATTTGGTTAACGTTTTGTTTTCCTTTCAAATCCTACTCTTTCATTGGTGTGAAAAAGTAAGCAATGGAGAGAGAGGTCTTTGTAATGTTCAATGAACAGGTGTTGGTAATGTTCTGCGTTGGCCAGTTTTGGATTGTGGACAGGCTTAAAATTTGAATCCGAGATGACACAAATGAGCTAATAGGACCTTCTCAAGTTGAAACAAATCAATTGAGAACTTCATTATTATCATTTTCCAGGTGGACATTCCACCTGCTATGAAAACGCAGGTAAATACTGCCCATCCACCTATTGGCTTCGAAGAAGGAAGCGATCAGGTGATTTTTCTTATTTCGACCTCACGTTCTAGTCCAATGTAGATGTAATTGCACAACAGCCCACAATCCAACTCAATATAAATATTCGGACTACGCTTTTTAGTATCACTTTCACCGTCCAAAGAAGATCGGTGAAACAAATTGAAAATAGCAATTCTCGAAACTGACAACCAACAAAACCTTTATTAAAATCCAACTTCACAGTGAATAAAAAAGTTGACGATCGTAACGCCTCCGACTCTATCCTAATCTAATCTCGGCAGAAACTCCATCAATATTATATCGCGTCCGTATTTTTTGGCATTGCACGTAATAGATTTTTTTTTTATTTGCGTTACGAATCGCATCCACAGAATACAATTTTCAATTTCCCACCATGTTTACATTGTAACTATTTTGTATGATTGTCATTCACAAATCATAAGAAACGGAGCCTATAAAAACTTCGGCTTATCAGAATAGGGAATTTAAAAAAGTAAAAAATGTTTCTTTCACAATCCAATGTAATTTCTTACTGGTTCATTTTTTAATTGCTTTTTTTGGGCATAACAATCGGCGAAGTTGGCGCGGACAGCGGGTGGCCGCCGGCCCCTTTGCCTCTCATATAATTATAATTATTCCATTAACTTGTACCACTGCAATTATTACGTGAAATTCCATCTCATACTGTCATGCAGACGCTAATTCGCAGTCTTCATACGTCGTTCGATGTAAACAATGTTTATTTTGTAAATTCTGCATTAAAGTAACAATGTCAGTCGTTAAGTAAAATAAATTAACTACATAATTAAATTAAAGCCATACACATTTCTGACATCGTCATTTTGAATCTGTGTAGATTCGAAAGTTAAAAAGGAATCTTCGAATAAAAATTGCAAAACACGGCACAAAAGAATCCACATCATTGTCGCGTCGTTAAATAAATAAATTACTGTCGATTACGACCTAAGTTAACAATGCAAAAAATCGACTTTATTTTTAACAATCTTATAAACAAAGATAAATTCGTGCGCGCCGCCCGCAGTATGACGTCGCATCACCACCCGCCCTTTGCAAGATTTATATCCGCTATAAAAAAAACATTAACTAAGTCCATTGCGGGTTGTCCTAAAGTTTATGCAGCAAATTTTACTTTGGAACCAGCAGTGTAACGAACTACGCATAAAACATTCCTTTATTGACAGTTGCGCCATACGGTGAAGATCTGCAACATTTAACTTTTGTTACTTTTCTAATACCCTGTGGCGTGGGATCAGGGATCACTAACAATTTTTTATTGGGCCGATTAGAAAACCCGTTGTAATTAAAAACAGTTTACTAATAATAGCAGCTATGAATAATTTAGAGATCGTTCACTATCATTAGAGTACAGATTGGGGTTTTATTGACATTATTATTTATTTATGTAGACCTTCGTTTCTATATCGGGTTCTAGTCAATTTCTTCATAATGTGTGTGTATTGCTGGAACGTGGAACTATGAAGCCTTTAAGCGGGTCATAAAATCGAAAAGAGATTCCAAAGAACGAACTCTATGATCACTAACGGAAATGGTCGTACTGCCTATCTGTCTCTCAAATTTTGGGTACCTAAAGCCTATGGAATGATTCTAAGCTTTATTTCATTTAGCTAGTTACCTACCAATTTCTAAATTCAAAGGTTGAATACCCCTGCTACGCCCGAATTTAAATTCAAACCGCTACAAAAACAATGTTTGCGGTAAGCATCATTTTTTTTTTCAAAAACAGAATTCCGAAAATCCGCACTCGAGTGCAGGTAGCGATCGAATTTTAAAACTATGTATTTGTATTTCCGAAAAAAAAACGTTCAACAATAGACGATGTATACCTGACGCCGATTATAATAAGGCACAAGAATTATGACGACATCCATATGTTGTTTTATTTTGTCTATGAGTAGAAAAAATGTTTAGTAGTCTTCTGTAGTGTTTGGTGAGTGAATTATTTGTTATTAGTAGTTTAGCCGGGTCGTTAGAAATTCGTTTACAATTTCGTAGATGCGCCCGTTTTTTGGTGTGCCCTCGGGCGGAAAAGGAGTTTCTGCGTCGGTTGGCTACTTGAATCGGATTTGCTACAATTACAAGCATTAGGCCTGTTGCATGTGAGACGCAATGAACTGAGAGATAGGGGCATTTTTTTGGAAACCAGAATTCTATTAGTTCCGTTTCTTGTTTGTTAGCTTTTGTAAGGAGCTTTTGAGATGTTTGTGGAAACTGCGGTTGTTATTCTTCTTGTAAAATTAGTTTTATCTTACATTTTAATGATTATCTTTCCCATAGCTTCCCATCAAGTCCATATTCCTCAAATTGTCAAGCAGACAAACACTTTTACCACCCGTACCTATTGGTTACATAATTTAGTCTCTTGTAGAACCTATCTATATAGGTGTCCTAGCATAATCAGCCTATAATGGTCCCACAGCGGAGAGAAGGGAGGAGGAAGAGTGAGAGTAGGCACACAGGCCTCCTCTCTTCAAGAAGGAGTGGGCTGTAATTTACCACGCAGGCCCAGTGCGGGTTGGTAGATGTCGTCACATTTCTTCGAGTATTTGGGACTAGGACATGCCGGTTTTCTCTTGATTTTTAGGTATCCTTGTTATCCATAATTTCAGACTCCTGATAAAATAAAATAAAGGTAGGCTGGCCTACCTATAAAGTTCAGTTTCTGCGATTACGACCCAATATTCATCCTCATAAATTGCCATAATGGACAGTTTACTTCTTTTCAAAAATACTAAATCCAAAAGTTAAAAAACATAAAAATCCTCCATGTTCCATAAACAATATAAACAAGGGAAGCATGTCCTCACTATGTCCAAACACAGTGCTCATTAGTACTGGCCGGTTGGACAACGGCCTCGCCACAGTAAATGATAATAATGAGCAGTTATTATTTCCCTACACAATTATATAATTATTAGCCTTTTTTCCGACATTTCCGACCAAATTACACTTGCGACTCAACTGGTACCTTCTAACTAGGGTTATTTGATTTAAATCAAATGATTCTGTATTAAAATCAATTATATAAATGGAGATGACCAAACCAAAGATATTAAATACTATAGTGAACACGGTGTTATTTTGTTTTTTTTTACATTAATGTTATTCAGCATGATTAACATAATGTTAATCTAATATTGGTAAATTTTACTAAATACTAAAACATTTCTTGATTAAAAATATTAACAATAAAACAAAAGATTTATAAAAAAAATCCAACGATAAAAAAAGGAGATTTGCCCATTACCGTTTCTAGCACACCGCGGTTATTACCAACGTTACACCCACTATCACCAAATAAGATGTTAATTAATGTTTATAGAACAAAACTTAAATTAATCAAGACATTAATAACTTTATTTTGATTTGCTATTGCTTTCGCGGAACGGTTGAGGTGAGTTTTTTTTCTTATCTTTGGCTAGATTAATGATTTTTAATCGATAATACTTTTTTCTGTCAGTGCATGTTACACGTTAATTTTAATGTTACACCTTAATTTTAACGTTACACGTTAACTTGCAGTAAAGTTATGAGTGTTTATTTTATTACTGTGGAGGAATAAGAGAGCAGCTGCCAAAGAAGCATTGGTTGCCCAGTGATAACAGCCCCGACTTACGAGCTGTAGGTCGCGGGTTCAAACCCAGGCAGACGGTTTTCTTTGTGTAAATAATTTCATCACCACTGCTTTCAAAACGGTGAGGGAAATCATCATGAGGAAACCGGCATGCCCTAGAACCAAAAATTCGTAGACATGTGACATCTACCAACCAGCACTGGGCCTGCGTGGTAGATTATATCCCCCTCCCTCGCTCGGGAAGAGAGAAGGCCTGTATCCGTGTCCTAGCAGTGGGAACATTGTAGGCTTGTTATTGAATTACTGACGTGCACGTGTCGGAAATTTTCAACTCCATCGTTGTTTCAGCACAAAGACGTCCACTGCTGGACATAGGAAACCCGCAAGGGTCGGCACATCGACCGGTTCTGTGCTTCGCGCATCTAGCGGATTCCTGCGGCATTCACAATGTCATAGGTTCACCTTGTGCGAGGACTTCCAACAGTTCTAACGATACGTCTCCCGGTATGTGGTGGCTGCTCCAGAACTTTCGGCCCCATCGACCATCTGTTCTGCGAGCAATGTGCCCTGCCCATTGTCACTTGACATTCTTCATAGGAGTGTTGTGACTAGTTTCGAAACAAAAAAAAGCGCCGATTCCACGTATTCCACATAAGTCGTAATCTGCACCCTTATTGCGTAACACACTATCAATCTCAATCTGAATCATTTTGAAAGATTTAGCTAATCCATTGCTTCATGTGTTCGAAGAATTTATCTGCTCAACAACACTAATAACGCAATGAATGTTGTTGTACTGTCAAAATGAAAACCATTCCTACTTTTAGTGTGTTAACCCGCTGTTTAAGTCTTAACTTTCGATCCCACATGGCAACTGAGAAATAAAAATCAACGAAATAAACGCAGAACTATAAAATAAAAGTTTTATATGAAACTGATATTGGGTGTCGTGCACAAGATAAAGATAACATACTCATAAAACCGATGAACGCTCAATTAGCTTCGCAGTCCTTTTTTATTTTATTTTTGCGAAATCATAAAATTCGAAATCATAAATAAAGTCATTATTAAGTGGAATTAATTTAGTACCTTGATAAGGAAATTAAATTATGTAAAGTATCTCTTTTCTTTCAGCGTACATGTGCAATAATAACGCCAATTAAATCCGAAACAATGTAAGATCACCACATTATATAGCGATAATTTTTTGCCTCTAGATCAGAGAGACATCTTTTTCGTTCATCATCATCATCATTTTTGCCGAAAACGTGCATTTCTGGATGTAGGCCTCCCCTAAGCACCGCCACTTCGACCGGTTCTGTGCTTCTCGCATCCAGCCGATTCCTACGGAACTCACCCTGCGGTCTTTTTGGTTAGGGAACAAAAACTCTTTTTTACCGTCACTATTAAAACGAACTAAATAATTTGCCTTCGGTAGGCACATGTTATTTATGTAGTGAATCTATTTATTGTTAAATGTGATGACATACAAGGTAAATGTCAAGCTATGTTTACATACAAGTAGGTGTAATAATAATAAACAATCCAATAATAAAATACAAACTTAGTTTTCAATCATGTTGCAGGAATTTGCCCTGAATGATGATAAGTGGGTGACTCATCTTACGGTAACTCAATACTGGCTATTACAATAACTTAGAACATAATAATACTACAAACCTATGTAATTATAGTTCGCGTCAAACGTCATGGCGGCTCTCCACCTCACACCCCCGCTGACCCATGAATTTGTTACTGCGCAGCGATCGACTCGCCGCTATTCTGAGCCGTCATAAAGTTTGAATCGGTCTGTACCTAATAAGTAGCTACCTATTTCAAAAATAAAACAAACAGAAAACAAAATGAAAAAAAAAACAACAAAGCACGACAATGTCAAATAAAAAAACATGAGAAAAAAGTTAGTATTGTCATTTTGACACGTTGGAATACATATATCCAACAGGATTTGTCACATTTGTCTATTTGTAGTCTGTTAAGGAAATTGTAGTCATACAAAAAGTATAATTGAATTTCCAGTAGGTAAGTAAAATTCTCTCCGCTACTGTGATACAGGGTTCTCTATAAAACATCATGGCCCTACTAAATACCTTTGCATTGGTGATCTGTGGGCTGTGATTGAATGAGCCTCCTTTAAAGACCACAGAAAAAATAATCAGTTTGAATTTATTGACAGATTTATTAGATTAATTGCAAGCTTGCAACCATGACCACTCTTCATTCCGGACAATATTTATAATTCGCACCATGAGGCCACTTTTTTTACGAGAACAATTTGTGCAGGGAACCTCAAAGGACCTGGTGTCAAAGCCTCAAAATTCTTAATAGTCTTTGATACAGAAATACTAATTATAACAACAAAAGAATGTTACGGTCAAAAGTTAATAAATCCTGTCTGTAGGACAATATTATTAACAAGTCGGTTGACTGACCACTCGAAATGTTTTTGTAACATTTTGAACATTGTGAAACACCACCACATAAAGCACTTTCAGATAATCAAATTTGATTCGCGTCCATTAATCAGTTTAACACATTTGCAGTGTGGCCATTGCGATTACATGCGATTAATAAACGCAGACAGCGCGGACGAAACCGAATGATTAATTATAATCAAGTGTGAGCACCAATCAAAATAATTACGAGCATCGCGATTCGTATTCTGTAGTATTGTTTAATATTGAATGCATTACATACTGCCTTAGTTATCTTCCATCTGCATAGTACATCCGTTGGACCACACAAGCATAGCATGATAATCTTGAAGTCCCCTACTGTTTATTGATCGTCAGATGTTTCTTGTAATAGAACCTTGTCGTACTCAAAGCGCAGATTACTGAGTTACTTCATACTACTTCATAGTGACTGTGGTCTCATTATTCATTCAAACAATAGTGCCAATACAGCTGCGTCTGAATCCGTTTGCTCTGAAACTATTATTGAGAAACCTATTTCAATTTATCGGTGTTGAAGCAGTGGATTAAGAACGTTCTCGTTGAATGATATTTCAAGAATTTTGAAGACCAATTCTACTCCAACAATGTGTTGTCCCCAATTTTCCTACAAATAAATACCTAACCGTTATCCATTATAAATTCGAAAGCAACTCTGTCTGTTACCTTTTCACGCCCAAACCACTGAACGGATTTCGATAAAATTTGGCAGAGGGATAGATTGCATCCCGGGTAATGACATCTTTCTTCTTAGTTTAGATCTGCAAAAAGAAATTCGCTGTTAACCTATATGCCTTAAGGAAAGTTTCCTGGCAGAAAATATGATAAGTCGCTAGCTGACTTTGGAAACATAAGCCAATTACCCAGACCTTTATACCAGGAAAAGATGCCTAGAGATCACGTCCAGTATGTCATACCCATGTCAATTACGTGAACATGCTCACTATGTTGATTGATTATTATCTATACAAGGGGATGTAGGGAAGTTACCGCCCTTTTCTAGGGAAGGGCAAACATTAAAGACTTAAAGGAAAAAGTTTTGTTATAGTAAAGTAGAATGCTAAACTTCTACAACGCCAAGCTTAATTTGGCACGTGGCCAAAATCGGAACTAACACAACCATCTTGTTTTGCCAATATTTCTGTACCAAACTCAAATTATTTATTTCAAATAAACCAATTATAGTAACTTCTAAATTATCAAGGAGTCGATAAGTCAGAAAGATGAAGCTAGTTGCCCATTGCAAAGCGTAGTAGGTATCTATGGAGAAAACGGGCAAGAAACTCCACGGACACTCTTTTAAATCATAAAATTGTTACAAAATATTGGTTACAACATTCATGTTGAAATGATACATGTGAGAATGATGAAGAAAGTTTAATTTCACAAATGTTTTACCTACAGCGTCCCCCTGTCAAAGTCATTCAAGTGCCAAAAGACCCTTGTAGCACTCTAGGCTTCACAAAATTCGACTGAAAGTATAATTATTTACTTTTCAGTATACCTACATTAACTGAACTATTTAAAAGTTTCTATATACGCAGAGAGTGCGGTAGTACCTATTGATACTATACAAAGCAAAAAACTATCAGTTTATTTGTGGGCAGGTCACGTACTAAATAAACTTGAAAAGAGTTCACTATTGTATAATCAATTTGTGACAAAAAAATTTGAAATATATTCGTCGTAGTTGAATAAAAGATCCGATAAACATGGATTTGGAAAATTTAGACAAAATACCATACGCGCGAAAGATGTCCTTCCGGTCCATTCTGTAAAAGCTCAAGCTCATTCTATTAAAGCATCTTATGTAAAATGAGCTTCAAGTGAGCTGTCATTCCACTTGATGCTAGGGTTTGACAGCTCACTCAACCGCCAATTGTACACCTTATTTTCCAATTCACTTTAGACATTGGCCGCATGGTCGATATCGGCTTTGCTTGTCGTAGTTATAAAAATAAAATAGAATAGAACGATACCGTTAGACCAATGTAGGTACTAGATGGTTACACATTATGTAGCTAAACCAAAATATAACTATTGTAGTGAACATTAAAGAAAACCATTTAGAAATTGACAAATAAATATTTACCTACAACGAAGAAGGAAAGGCAAAGGTTCCCAATAAACATAACGGTTTAACAGATATTTAATTTCCAAAGAGTTTGGAACGGAAGAAAACTCCGTGCATAAGATTATTATGCACATCGGCCGGGTTATAAAATTTTACTGTGGGAGCTACACAAACTTTATTGTTGGTTATATTTCTCAGTTTGAATAGGCATTATTAACATTATGAAAACCTGGAAGTCTTTAAACAGACTCCGGACCCAGGTTGGCCGAAGCAAGGAGAACCTGTTCAGGTGGAGATTCATAGACGACTCCGCCTTGGAGTGTACATACCAACATGACTTGACCACGAATCCACGATGATACGATCGCATTCTGTTTCAAGCGAGACTTCTATCTATTTACTTTCGTAGTGGCCAGTATTATGTAGCCATGTTATTGCATCCATGAATTCGTGGTATGTCAACGACACATTATATGTATTTAATGTGCTATTATTAAAAAGACGTGTCACCTCTCGATATTGCCTATTTTATGGCCAAACATTTTTTATATATAGAGATAGGTACCGATGTCGTGAGTCATGATTGGCTATAACATAAATGACAGATACGAATAGTTCGTGCAAAATATATCCTAACTTATGAAAATATTTTTTATTATTAATAAACTTAAATTAATTAAAATTGATGATTTCCCGACAAAATGTCAATGCACTATTTAGGATTTTCTTTAAATTAAGAATTTGTCAACAGTTGAAAAAAACGTGTAGTCAAATTATTTCTTCTACCTCATTATTCATAAACCATCTTAATGAAACAGAAAAAACATAATATTATTTGTCTCTGCCATCATCATGATCAGCCCCACCTCATCATAATGTTCCCACTGATGGGGCATTGGCCACCTCTCGGTGAGTGGGTGTGTGCCGTAATCCTACAATGCAGGTTGATAGATGTCACATGTCTTCGAATATTTTTTATTTGTTTTAGAACATGCTGGTTTCCTCACGATGTTTCCATTCATCGTTTGAGAGCAGTGGTGATGAAATAATTTACACAAAGTAAAGGCTCCTACAAACAGGCGCGACACGCGATATAATCGCGCGCGACACAAAGGCACCTCTCGTTGCGCGACTTGCGGTGCCTTTGTGTAGCGTGTCGTGTCGTGCCTGTCTGGTTTCGAATCTACTCGTAAGTCGCCTATACCCTGGGCCACCATTGTCCACCAGTCACCTCTCGTCTCTGCCGTGCATGTTCCATATTTAGTATAATTACCTTATTTGGACAAAACCTATGCACCCTATTTCCAATCATTGTGTGATTGATATCAATAATTATATTCAACATTATCCAACAATTATTATATCATTACCGTTCTGACTCAGACTCGTGAGAAAAATATAATTTCCTTGTATAGCAGCACATATTCATTCCACCTCACATATTCCCCATAGTAACTTAATATAATAATAAAAATACTACGTGATTCACTAGTATGATTTCATGGCGGAAGTTCCTCTATTACACACAGTCACGACCTGAACTACTGTTATAAATATTACTTTATAAATCCTAATAATTTCATATAGTATGTCGAATATAAGTGTTTTAATTACATGTTATTAATTCATTTAAAAATTTCAAATCGTTTTGTTCAAGTAATTGGTATGTCACGATTGGTATACCTACCTACATTTACATTGTATGTACTTATATTATCTATAATTTTGGAAGATGAATAAAGGACATCATACATTTCGCACACAAAAATTAAGGTGCCGGCCAGTTTTTTTTTTCTTTAATATTTCTTTAAGTACAAAATGTTCGACACTAGAATGATGTCCATTGATAAACTTTTTTTGAAGTGAAAACTTCTTTAGCGGCGTTGTACACTTTTTTGGAATGGGTAAAAAATGTTAAACTCGCGTCAGGACACGTGACCTGATCGAAAATTCGTAAGACGGATGGCCGTAGCCGGTACCGCGCGTGTTTTGTTTATAAGACGATTCACAAAATACACACGTAATTGTTCAACTTTTCACTTCTGTCGGCACTCCCGGAGTGCCACTGTTTTTTTATAAAACTTTGCCCCACACTAGGAATTACTCCTGTATCGTGGGTGCGTTTACAAACATTTAAATTCACATACACAAACAGCCAGACCCGGAACACCTACCTGTAGGTATTACAAATATTTGTTCCGTGCGGGAATCGAACCCGCGACACGCAGCGCAGTAGTCGATCGCTCAGCCACTGCGCCAACCGTGTCGTCAGTTCCTATAGCATTAGGTAATGGGTAGGTAGGTGCTACAACGGTAACTACAGACTAAGATAAAAATGTTTGACTCACTAACCACTTTACATTACAGATTGGGCGAGCAAAAGATAGAGCACCCCGCTCGACGGTTTTTCTCCCAAATTGTTATTTTGTATTTTTTATTTGTGTTTTTTTTTGGTGCGTCATGTTTGCCGCAAATAAACGTATTTTTTTTCTTTCAAAACCTTGCCCTGTCAAATTAATTATTAGGTAGACATAAATGTGTCAATAATGTCTGTAACATTTTCTTCGTCAATAAAGTGTGTGCACACTGGTAGTTTCACGCTTCACAGTCTGGTTGCAGTATTCAAAAGCAGGAACTTTAATGTACAGGGAAGCGCTCATTAACGACTGAAATTGGCGTAACTAGATGTTTTGAAGAGTTATGCCACCCTAATAGACGGGGATATTCTAAATTATTTTCATGTCTTACCAGTGCTATATTTAGAGGAAATGAATTTGCTATTTATGCGACGGTTGTCATGCAATATTTTTGAGAGCTAAAAAGTATGTAAATTAAAAGTAAATTAATGGATCTAGGTTTATTTGATATCTGAGAGTTTATACAGAGTTTTCCTTGGTTTCACAAGCTAATTATTATTCAATAATAAGCCTATAATGTTACAACTGCCGGGACACAGGCCTGGGTGGGCCGTAATCCACTACGCGGGCCCAGTGGGGGTTGGTGATATTATAGTTTATACTGAGTAAAATGTGTTAAAGCTAAAATTAAGGACTTAATTAAAAGAATATGATAAATGTATGATTTAACAGTATAGGACTAAATAAATTATTTTGGATTACTGCTTATAGGCGATTAATAACAAGTGATCTATTTTATTAGCGGCTACCTTTTTAATATCAATATTAATTAGTTCACATTAATGCTAATCTTGTTACTACTTCGTTACTTTAACACTGAAATATAATGCCAATAAATTGTAACTAGCACCAGACATTGCTCTCCATTATACGTTCATGCGCAGTGTGGGAGTGGGACAAGTTTAGCCAAGATTTAGATGTTACTCCACTTCGAAATGTCAAAGCATGCCCACTGATACACTATTCAAATACCTCCATAAATATATCACTTTATACCTCGAATCTGCTCATAAAAATTAAGTGATAAGACTTCTGCTTCAAAAATCGCAATTAAGTTACCTCCTATACAATTAATTTCATATATTATTACAAAGATAGAACTTGTCTCTGACCGTATAATCGAATTTTTCGTGGGAGGCACAAAGTTCCCGAAGCCATAATTCATCTAAAACTCTCATTCTATAAAACGATTTCAAAAATAGAATAAGAGTTTTTGCCCCGTTCGGCCACCAGTCGTCGAAAAACAACAATTAATAAATATAAATAAAAAATCCAGCCAGTGTTTCAATTCATTCGAGGGGCGGGGTCGTTTTACATTCAAGGGGAGGGTATCTCTCGAAATCATTAGTCGTGGAATGCCTCGGAAAGTGAACACGGTCCATAATAATTTTCGGTGCCCTTCGTCCGGCGTCGTGGGCGGATATTGCCTTTGTCTTTAGTTACAAAAAGGACAAAAACCTATCCAAACGTCAGTTCAAAATATTTATTTGCGCCGTTCAGTATGAGCCGCATGTAATTTCGCTCGCATTGTACGAGTCCCGTGTTATTGTCCAGCAGAGTGATGTATAACGACACGCGTTTCATTATTCAAAATTATGTTCCAAAAGACGTAAGGTCTGTGTGCCTGTGTTTCATCAAACGAGACCAAAAAAGGTTTTAATCGTCGATCTTAAACAAATATCGTCCGATGTGAACGCTATGTTGTATTCATAAAATCATGCGTTCATACTACATATAAGTGCATCGTTATAACCCTTGCTTTGGATAAGATAAACCGAATTTACGGTAAAATATTTTCTTCCAACTGACTTTCCCTTTAATTGACTATGGATACTTAAAAACCTATTTAAAGTTCTTAACACGAATCGTTATCCTGATCGTAAACTAAATGGAGCCGAATTTTCTATGAACGGAATGACTTTACGAGGGAACATGCCCAACATTTTAAGTAAAAAATATATTAAATCATCGTGACTAGGTAGGTGCTTACGGCTCATTTAACTTGCCCATAAATCCTTACTATGGTTCATAATGTGATTCAAGTAAAACTTTAAAAGTAAATAATTATTTTCTCTTAATGTGAATAGATCAAATATAATTATTTTCCCACAGAGGTCAATACACAAAATCAACATCAAATCATAATTATTATTTTATTTTCAATAAATTTCACATTAAAATACAAAGTATGAATCTAAATTCTTATCGATTTTTTACTTGAAAGAAGCAAGGTGTTCGAAATTCAAATGTACAGTCGCCAGCAAATCAAGCTACTACAACCTGTCAAACTTTATTAGATCTTCAACTTTATCACTAAAGTATAAGGTTCAAAGTTGACTGGGAAAATTTGACAGTTTCGGGTAGCTTGATGTGCTGGCGTCTGTACTGACATAAGATGGCAGAAGTTGTAAACTAATCAAATAATACGGGCGTGAATAAAATACGTTCATATACAACTAATTATTTAGTCGGTGCTTCTGTAAGAAGGCAAATATAATCAAGACAGCTAATGAGAACGATTTACATGAATACACTATTATCACATGAGTGATGATCGTCTTATGTAAACGGCATTTTTAGCTGGCAACACGAATGCAAGTTGTTTTTTTTATTGCCTATTATGGCAACCGGCTTTGTATTTGACTTCCCTCCCGCCTACATTACGACATTTTTGTTAATAATAGCTTAACTATTTGTATGGTTTGTTCTCATAGATGTTTACACAAAATCTGGGTAAAGGTAAACTTGTAATTCGGTGCGGTTAAATAAATATTTGAACAAATGTTTACCAAAATTACTGCAAAATCTGAACTTAAGCACGTACGATTACGTAACGTAGCAGTGTTTTTTTTTTTTAAATACACAAAGTTAAAATATTGGCAAACGCTAAGTCCGCTACACATCAGAATCAATGCTCATGTCGATCGGGATAAGTGAATCATAAGTTTCTAAGATGCATCCAAATCTGGGGAGTGCCACTCATACTAGGTCATCGCAGTCATATTAAAGGCAACTATAGGTTATATTTGCATTTGAGAAACGTAAAAAGAAAACCATTTCGTTTAGTGCATTTAAAGACACAACAAAATAATCCCACACTGCGAAAACGACGACAAAATTCAGCAAATCTTTACCAACAGCCAGCTAAACTGCATATTTTTTTGTCTTAAAAATATTAGATGTCGTAAGGATCTTAATACAATACACACCTACACGCGACGGAAGACAAGGGACAAGTTTCACTTAAATCTGAAATCGTTGCGACAAAATCTTTTCCCTACAGTCCGCGCGTTTAATTAGAGTGAGCGCAAACTCCGCGGCGTACAAAGAACTTTGTCGTATTATTTGATCGCAGACGATATTGTCGTTGAGTTTGTATACAGACTAACTTTATAAAGCCGAGATTGTAAGGCACTGTTTGCCTTTTGATTTGTGAAAAGTGTGCTGTAATTTGTTTAGCGAGAACAAATTTTTGTTGTTTTTTTTTTGTTTGCCTTAGCTACAAATAAACAAACAATCAATCTGCCTAGCCTTTTCCCAACTATATAGGGGTTGGCTTCCAGTCTAACTAGATGCAGTATTTTACATAAAGCGACTGCCTATCAGACCTCCACAATCCAGTTAATGGGTAACACGATATCCCTTGACAAGACTGGTTGTCAGACTTTTGGGCTTCTAACTACCCGTAACGACTGTCAAAGATCTACGACTGACAGCTGGGACCAACGGCTTAACGTGCTTTCAGAGACACGGAGGGGTCTCTATATGTAATGGATGGTCACCCATCCACGCACCAACCGCGGCCAGCGCAGCTTAACCTTCGATCAACCTGTGCTTCTCTTATTATTTAGCCACATCAAATATAATAACACTAGCTTAAAATTTCGTTTTATTGACTTGAAACGATTTGCAAGTGCCAATTCTTCACGTGAAATAAATCGCTACGTTTTTGTATTTTTAGTTGACTTCGTTTTTTCTATTTCTTCGATAGATGCGAAGTTCCGGCAGACGTTGCGTGCTACGCCCCTCAACCAGATGGGCTGACGACCGCATTAAGACAGCAGGGGCAGATTAGAAGGTGAAAAAGACAGTAATCTTAAATAATGCTTTGTTGTTATCATTGCCGCAGAGAAAACCTTCACGCGTAACTGGATGGGACCTTTTTATATCTCTGGTCTGTATTCATACTGCCCACGATGAATACAGACCACAGATGTAAAAAGGTAAACACCATAGTGTTTTTCTTAACTATCCCCATGATAGTAGGTACTATGTCTAACCTCTTGACTCTGTCATAAGTCAACAGTTTCACTTGTATTATCACATTATACTTTGTTGAGGGGCTTGTGGCTAAGTAATGATAGTCACACGGGCTATCGATCAGGTTAAACTACGCTTGCCGCGGTTGGTCCGTGGATGGGTGTCCATATTTACATACCAAAACAGAGGCTCAACGTGCTTTCCGAGGCACGGAGAGCCGTGCCTCGGAAAGCACGTGAAGCCGTTGGTCCCGACTGTCATTCGTGGATCTTTGACAGTCGTTACGGGTCGTCAGAAGGATTTATAAAGCCTGACAACCAGTCTTACCAAGGGGTATCGTATTACCCAGTGACTGGGTTGTGGAGGTCAGATGGGCAGTAGCTCCATGTGAAATACTGGTATTCAGCTTCATCCGGTTAGACTAAAAGCCGACCCCAACATAGTTGGGAAAAGGCTAGGCAGATGATGATGTCACATATACTTTGTTGGACATGGAAACTTCCATTGCTGGACATGGGCCTCGCCAAATCGACCGGCGACAAAATAAGGGCAGTTAAAAACAATGGAAACTTAAAAAAAAGATACTGAATGCTCAATCATTGATTGCATTTCACAATGTGTACAGTACCCGGCGATAAATATTGCACATCGACCTTTGGAAATTGGTGTATTTTATACAAATAGGTAATAAAAATAATTATCAAAAGAAGCAAATCATAATTGTTTTAACAGCTCTTAATAGATACCGGACTGTTTGTATTTCGTGCGACAGAGATAACGCTCTACGAAGCCGAAATTAGTCGATTGTCTCTTTCCAAAGGTCGATGTGCAATATTTATCGCTGGGTACTGTACTTAAGTGGTAACTAAAAATATTACACTCTTCAAATTTTTTGTTCTAGGACATACCGGTTTCCTCACCATGTTTTCCTTCACCGTTTTGAGAGCAATAGTGATGAAATAAAATAATTCCGCTTAGGTTCGAACCCACAACCTATAAACTCGTAAGTCGGGGCCGGTACCACTGTGCCACCACTGCTCTACTGGTACAATACATTAACAGTTCACATGTCTTTTTTTTTTTTAGCATTTTCAAGACTCGCCGCACCGTATTCATCCGTCCAGCACATAATGAAGGCAACCTTTCGCAAAGCAAGCGACCACGGGGACAGATCGACCAGTATTTATATCCACATAAAACTGTTCGCGATCCGAACAAGCGATCACACAACAGATGTGACTGCCAGACAACGACAACGTGATTTTCAGCTTTGTTTATTGAAAGAAAACATTTCATATAAACTTTGTGGACAAACTGCTTAAATAAAGTTATGGAGAGTTAAATGCTGTTGAAAAGTTGGAATTGTTTTGTTGAAGAGAGGAGTCGTCGTTGGCATTGCTGGTTTGAAAACTCGTTAGATTAAGTAAGGTTTGATACGAGCTGATGGTAATAATAATCCGCCTATAATCCCACTACTGCATGCTCCCCTCTCACAGCGAGGAGGCCTGATGATTCTAATGACAATTGAAAAAACAAATGAACTGCCCCGTTGGTTTCTTAGTCGCAAGTGAGTACTGAGCGTGGAGTCCTGGGTTCTCATTCCAGGTCGGGAAATGTTATTAGAATTTTCCATAAGGGACTTCTTAGTAACAGCCCGTAGTTCAGAAGTTGGCAGTACGATTCCTCCGTGCCTTGGAAAGCATGTTAAGCCATTGGTCCTGCGCCTGTTCTCTCTCCGGTCGTGTCGGATTGGGTGCTGTCTTCAGTCGGACTATAAGAGTAAGACAGAAAAGAGCACACACTTGTGCACTAAAATATTTCCCGCGCCGAAAGCTAGTCTTGATTGAGATTGTCCGAAATACGGCTTGGAGGAAAATGACAATAGCGGTAACTGACCGAAATCTTCACATTCATTAGACAAGTTACTAAATATTACTAGCTGTATTTATTTGAACGACGTTTGAACTACAGATATACATAACGAATGTATGAATCAGTGAGCAAATATTGAATTAGTAAACAATAGCAACACAGACAAAACTGATACGTTTGGTATTGAGAACACAGACCAAAAAGTATATTGTTCTAAACGTGTTATTGATTTCTTTTAGAATAACAATCGAATGTATCCCATAGCAGACAAAAAAAAACTTTAACTGATTATAGAGTTCCCATCCAGACCGCCGCGCCTTCATGGACTGTCCCGAGGCGGGTTCGCAGACAAATCTGTAGAAAAAGATTTACACCTCGAAGATTTCAATTGAGGCGTTTAAATCTCTAATTTTGTCATAAAAATTATAAACAAATGGGTTGTTTATAAACAACATAGCACCAATGTATTTCACAACTTCATATTACCATAACATATAATATGTAAAAACACATAAAAATCCTACAACTGAGATAACGGGAGCTAAAATATTAAGAGCATTCTGGACTGTTTTATGGCCGTAATATTTACTGCCACTAAATATTACTGCGGCGTACAAAATTAACAAATGAATGAGCGTTCATTGAATATCTCATACAATTTTAGCGTTCCCGTTCATATATTGACGCTGCAATCACTCTGAGGCTGTTGTAAATCAATTTTACAACGTTTTTGATGATCATACGTAAAATATGAGCATATTCTCGTAGACTGGTATTGTGAAAATGGCCATTCCAGGATCCGCAGCGTACGCGTCCGTATTTATAAAATTAAATAATGTTTACTGTTTCCGATGAACATTCCCGTTCGTCGTTTACGAGTCCGCCAATGTAAACGTACGCCAGATATATTGTTTACACAAATCCGCGAAATATTTAAACAATACTCGAAACTCATGCACAACAAACAATATATTCTCCATTACGCAGTATGTTACTTACGAGTATATCTTATGAGACCCAAATAAAACCGAAAGGAAAGGGTTTGATCGCTAAAGTGCTCCTTATCAACATCCCAAAAATAACACGCGTTTATATTCAACTGAGATATGAGGACATGTGTTACGATTATAACAATCCTCTTTTTAAGTTGAGCAAACAATTTGTTCGAAGTAGTGACAAGTGATAACTGCATTAAAATCGCATTAGGCACTTATCTCACACTTAACACTTTAGCGTGTGATTCAGTGTTATTTAGCTTCGATTCGAATCAGGAATCCAAATCAAAATCCCACACGGGCACTTACGTTCTTTTAGAAGTGGGCCCGGTATTAAATCAGATACACAAGTAATACCAGTTCCATGCGTATCCATACTCGTCAAATTGCCTATAGAATCAATACCTCCCACATAAAAAGCTCACGACCGTTCAAGCGCCGTGACCAATAAAAAACGATTAGTTCACTGCTTCAACATGCAAAGAATTAATATTTGTATAGACGCGATCAAAGGTCGTCATGTAGCGGAGGTCTATCTCGTTATAAAAAACTGTCAGTTTTTTGCTCCCAACGACGACTGCACAATAAAAGTGCCAGGGTGTTCTTACAAACGAGAATTTATGTTCGCTATATGTAAATGAAGTCCGGCGACGGTCGTACGCTGTGCTTTTTTGCTATACAAAACACTGCTCGTTGCGTGCCCGTAATCAAACTGTAATGGAACAGTTTACGCAATGTACACGTGAACGTTTTTTGTATGTTTCATGAAGTTTTTGTACTGGCTTTTTGAAACATGTGCGTTTTCAACGGTATTTTATATGAGCAAAAAGTGGAAATAATTTAAATGTTGGTTAAGTGAATCTTCGTAAAATATCCGAGGCCAAATACTGATGTATATGAAAATCCCGTTAGCTTCTAGTTTATATCACAAAGAGACCTGAAAATAGAACCTTATCAGATGAGTCAGTACTTTTTTTGTGGCTTATTTTGCAGCTCTACCATCATATTTCGTATTATGATTCCGATATCACTATTATTGAAAACTAGAGCGTGATTAGATGATTGATATCATAAGTACTACCTGGAATTTGTTCGATTTCTACCCAAACATCCACAGAACAGACAACAACAATCATGCGACGAAAGTTGATAAAATCGATAAGTTTACTGTTTACTGCATACATCCTACCTTTAGGCGTCATTGCTTAGGAATACTGTAGGCCAGATAATAACAGCTAACTCTCTTCATCATCATCATCATTTCCATGTCCACTGCTGGACAAAAGCCTTCTCCCCAAACACCGCCACTTCGACCGGCACCCTAATTGTGTAACACCCCTTAAATCACATCATCATCTGCCTAGACTTTTCCCAACTATGTTGGGGTCGGCTTCCAGTCTAACCTGATGCAGCGAGTACTAGTATTTCACATGGAGCGACTGCCTATCTGACCTCCACAACCCAGTTACTGGGTAATACGAAACCCCTTGGTAAAACTGGTAGTCAGACTTTCGGGCTTCTGAGGACACGTAACGACTGTCAAAGATCCACGAATGACAGTTGGACCAACGGCTTAACGTATTTTCCGAGGCACGGAGGCGTCTTGTTATGTAAAGATGGTCACCCATCCACGGACCAACCGCGGCAAGCGTAGCTTAACCAGATCGATCGACCCGTGCCGGTATTATTACTTAGACACAAGCCCCTCCACACCTTCAATCACAATCTGAATCATTTTGAAGAATATTGCTAATCCATTGCTTTATATGTTCTAAAAATATATCTGCACAACAACGAAAATAACGCAACGAATGTTGTTGAACTGTCGAAATTAAAGCCATTGATAATGTTAGTGTTGTATGCAATCGCTGTTCTGTGCTAGTCTCGTACACCTTCATAATAAAATTAAAATCAATTACCTTTCAAGCAGCTCTTCGTTTACTTCAAATCTCAAGTCATCATTATAAAGGGTTCTTATTTCTGCAGCCGAACGATAAAAGACTCATCTGTATTCCGTATTCATAAATATTACTTAACTACTGGCAAGACATGGGACTGTGAGTAGAAATGAGTATTTTATCACCTATATTTCTAACAGCCCAATAAATTATCGAGACGTATCTTGCGAAATAAGCCCCAGAACTGTGACTAAGTTCCCATAATATTTTTCATCGACAATAAATTTTACTATAATACTAGACAGTGAGGGGTCAAAATGCATTGCCGTGGGTTGTAAAACAGCACTTAAAAAATTACTACCATCTTCTATGATGGTTTCTGTCAGAGTATATGCGGGATTTATGGGAAAGACATTGAACGTCCCGTTGTGGGCTTGACACCAGCATTATACTTCAACATAGCCTTTACATAAGAAAATTTACGTAGCTTCCTAATTTTTTTTTTGTTACCCTATTTTATGTCCCACTGCTAGCCAAAGGCCTCCCCTTTCTTCTTCCAAACCTCCCTGATCTCTGGCCATGTTGACCCTGCAAATGACATTTTTTTGGAAAATTATTCCAGGTTATTCGTTTCTATTAGACATTTTGTAAAAACCTTTGATACTACCAATAATTGTTAAAATATTCTGAATTATTCTCATGTTTCTTAATAGTTTGCATGAAGTTTCTAGTTTTGGTAGCGAGGATTAAAAAAGAAACACGCTACTTAAATTGAATTGAAAGTATGTACAGACGCCAGCACATCAAGCTACCCGAAACTGTCAAATTTTCCCAATCAAATATGAACCTTATGCTTTAGCGATAAAGTTGAAAATCTATTAAAGAAATTTGACAGATTGTAGTAGCTTGATGTGCTGGCGTCTGTAATTACATAATACTCAATCAGCTTATAATGTTCCCACTGCTGGGACAGGCCTCCCCTCTTCGAGAGGGAGTGGGCTGTACTCCACCACGCGAGCCCAGTGCGGGTTAGTAGATATCACATCACATGTATTCGATTTTTTTGTTCTTTGACATGCCAGTTTCCTAACAATGTTTTCCGTCACCGTTATGAGAGCAGTGGTGATGAAATAATTTACACAAAGTAAAGCGCCTGCCTGGGTACGAACCTAAGACCTGCAACTCGTAAGTCGCGGCCGTTACCACTGGACCACCACTGCTCTCAAGAAAGTACTTATTTTCCAATAAATCGCCGTAAACCAGAACAATATAACTCAATACACATTCCCACAATAATCAACTTGAGTGAATTAACTATAATTCAGCACTCAAATTAATTTCGCAATACGATAAAAAACGAACCAAAAAGTATTCACATTTCCATGCTATGCAATTTAGTGCCTGTAAATTGGCTGGATGCAATTCAAAAATGCATTCTAGTCTTTGTACTTGTTCAATCACTAAAAGGAGCTTGTTTAATGGATTTCTACCATTACTGAACAAATAATCGTACTGGACTCGTAAGGGTGCGCGCTTATTGCGCTGTCTATTAACACAATTTATGTGCGCGTAATAAATAATTTTGTACTTTTTGAATTATTAGGACGCTCGTCTAACGAGATGTTTTATATCGTTTGTTTCTATCTCGTTATTTGGTTCTACTATTTTTGCATTATTCAAATCTTGAGCACATAAGTTTCGAAATACATATTTTAAATTAACGTCATGCGTTTTTCACAACTAACGAACTTCAAATGCATTTCATCAAAAATATGTATGACTGAGACATTATTTTTCCACTTGCTAACTAACTTTATGCTCCAGGATTTTGCATTGACTATTAGACATATTATACAGTTTCTGTAGTAAGAATCATCTACATACCTTAGGTCACATGGCCCTTGGCCGTAGTTTCGCCAGAACCACCTTACAACTGACTTGTGTTACATGTTTCACTCTGCGTATCACTGTTAAATTCATCGACTTCACCAGCTATATCATTTACAAACACTGCGTTTAAAATCCCTGAATTAATTCCCTATTGCTTTTTCTTCAGATCTTTCATTAACTTCAACATTATTATAATTCTAAAGTTGTTTCCCGCTCTCCGATCCGCTTCCCGCTCCGCTCATGTTGTGTTCTCTGTAAGTGGATGCGCCCGCGGCGCGGCGGCGCAGTCACGACGTGCCCGTCTCGCTGAACCGCCAATTTGTGGCCGCCCCGTGTTGGTTTTGTTGAAGCCAGCGTCTTCATACCTACATGCGAGGCTTTTTACACTTTTTGCCACCTCAATACACCTAGACTGGACGTGAAAAAATGTTTACAAGCCCTTCTTACCGATGTATGCGATATGATTCGAATACAATAGAATATTTGAATTACCATCAAACCTGTATACCCGGTATGAGTTTCCATTTACTTCGTTGTATTGGTTTTGGAAGATGCACATTGTTCTACAATGTCTGTGTGATTCTCTTTTCGATTCTGATAGTCTCTTGAATAAATTTCAGGATTGAATATAACTTTGTTGCTGTAAATGGTTACTCTACTTTTGCATAAAATAATTTCCAATCCGAACATGCATTTATTATTAAACGCGTATTACCGAGTAACCGAAGTTAACGTTACATGAACCAATAATTAATAATTAAGTGCATTTACATTTACCGCATACCTCGTCAACTACAAAATTTCCAAAACATACAACCTGCACCAGTGCTGGTTGACCTTTGACTGCACGTTGGTTCCGCCGGGGGCCACAATTTTGTGTATGCAACAGGGGGCACCGCGGGTCAAGATACAGTGGACGCTCTTCATAATGACGGGCCCGTCAGTTCGCCCGTCAGTCAGCGAGTCCAAAGAATGAGTTCATTTCCTTCGAACACGCGAGATACGATTTTTAATTAAGTTTTTGTTAAAAATTCATTAAAGAGCAGCGACGATGGCGCGGGTGGGTCTTCAAGCTCAACTCTACATGCATAAATGAGTATGTAATTAATGAGCGTAGAACGCGGTCAACTTTTTAAATTAAACTTCTGCATGGAAAAGGTTTTCTAGATAATATAGGCGATGCAGGGCAGCGAGGCCTGAATTTAAAATTTAAAACACTAGAAACAACGGAGGGACGTATGAGCCGATGAAATGTAAATTCCTACTTATTATACCAGCTCCCGAATGTCAACGGGAACGGTCAAGTCACTTTTTATTCATGGAAATAATAGTCAATGTGTCAGCACTAAACGAGAGCCAGTCGCGTAACGAATATCGGTTTAGACACGATCCGACAGGTAACACACCCGCCTCGCGAGCAAAGAACTATTGCCATAAATAGAAATAGATATTTTATAAATAAAAACAAAACTATATACGTCGTTTCCCTTACATGCGTTTTCCTTTTCATGTCCTTTATGTGTTTGTAGTTTCCTTAACATGTGTAGTTTCAGATGTATTTTGGGATGACTATAGATACCAAAATTCTTAAAAGTTGACATATCTAATATTTTATTCATTTAATTTCCAGTGTGCTAGGAGAATCATCTCCATCTCATGTAGAAACTGTTGTCGGCAAAACCAAAGTGAGCGATGATGCAATTGAAATACTGAATCTGTCCAAGAATGTCTCGCATCAAGAAACATCAAATGCATTGACATAAACCCGAGTTGACAGGGGGGTGAGACTCGACGGCTCATTTAAAAATCCAGTCAGCACTGCGTACGAGTTGACAGGTATGGGTTTTCATGTACTTAAGAAAGCATAAAGCATTTTTGAATAACTTAAATCACAATAGGTCAGTATATTATCGGATCATGGTTGGAATTGGAATACATTTGTGGATGCAAAGAACAAGGCAAGAAGATGCAAGAGAAGACAGGACGGGATCCAGGACTATGAAAAGCCATGTGTACGTCAATAAGAAGAAATTCAAGCCAGCTTTTGTTGTGAAGTTATTAAATGCTGGAAGAAAGAATTAAGATGGTAGCGACGCGACGTAATGAAGCTGATTAACATCTGAAGATAACAATTTTAAGGAAAGGCAAAGAAAAATATTCAATGATGATAAAATAAACGTTCAAGTAATAGATATACCAGATATAAACGTTTAGCAGCGATCATGCTATCCTCTCTAACCATGTTCCAGAAACCACACTGCCTTTGAAGCCCTAACAAGCGGAATCAAAGGAGAAATGAAAAGCGTGGTAGATTAAGATGTTACCCAAATTCTATAGAATCGTTTGATATAATCCATATTATATTTAGTCGCTAACAACCTAACCGCAGCTGCGACAATGCGTCCGCGCAACGCAAGCCCGCTGTCAGCGCGCGGCGCCGCTACCATTTGTAAATTTATCTTCAAAGTAAGCCCCGGTCCTAACATATTGCTCGACGGATCGAATCGTGCGTCGCAGAATCTTTTTTGTATCTTTACTAAAATAAGAACGTTTTTAAATGAATGTCTCATGTTGTGTTTTAAATAGATCTCTATTGTTCACCGGTAGTGGCTTTCATCTTAATTAATTTGTAACTACAGTTTTATTTACAAAAATAAATTTGAAGAAAACCTGGATATTGGATTTACCATCTGGAATTTCTCAGTAGCATCCCGGATCCTGGATGGGAGTCCGGTTGATGGCAATAACGTCGCCCCCTATTGCATGGAAAGAAAAAGAAAGAAAATACGTTTATTTGCGGTAAACATGACGCAAAAAAGAACATAAACACAAAAAATAAAATAAGAAAGGTAGGGGAAACATACGTCACATCCGCGCAAAACGGTTATCGCTCAGCATTATACTGCGAGCGACGCTATGCAAGACAGAGCCCCAGCGCTGGTTTTAAGCGACAGCCCATGCTGACGCGGACGTAATGACGTCGACGACACATCGACGTCGTTGTCATCGTGACATGGGACTTAACCGTTACATATAACTGGCGAAATGTGGGTGAAAACTACTAAAAGAAACACCTCTGCCCAAACCTTCGGGAAATACAAGCCGACCCTAACATAGTTGGGAAAAGGCTAGGCAGGTGAACTGTAAGTATAACGGTACAGTAAGTTATTAGCTACTGGAGACATTTATACAGGGTGTTTGGAAGCTGAGTGCAAAGATTTATGGCAGTGATAGTTGACACTATTTACAGCATTTTGAGGCACAGATGGCTTAGACGAAGTATTTTTTTTAACTGCAAACTTTTAATCAAAAATAACATACCAACTTTAACTGCGAAAAAAATAAAAGAAAATATTTCGTCAACTGTCAACTATCACCCTCTTAAGGCTTTGTATCCAGCTTCCAAACACCCTATAGCTATACCTATGTGTAATTGCATTGCTTAATTTAAAATTCCACTCTTGCATTCTTGATTTTGGATTTCATAAAAAACCATGAATGGGAATCAACTTACTGACATGTATACTGATTTGAATATTCTTATCTGAGAATTTCCCCGGAAACGTGAGCTCTTCAATGTATCGCTTAACTTATATGCAACGACGATATTCCAAGGTTTCTATACATTATACTCCCTGTAAAACAAAATCACGGACAGTCGTTAAGTAAAACGATTCACCTTACTGCCACTCATAACTTATCTCATAAATCTAAGGTAACAGCTGAATACCGGTATAAAATTAATTATCAAATAAAACATGAAGTGTTAGAATAATCGCTTATTAAGGTTTCCTACAACTATACTGTTAGACAGTTAGGTTTAATATCTTCATGCAAAGCAAGACTTTAAGAGCGTTTACGCCGTACGGCATTTCATACAAACTTTAAAGCCCTTATTTTTCGAAATGAATGAACCGATTTTAATAAAACTTCATACGCATAAGCAGAATACAAAGGTCTAAAAAGTTAGTACATAACATTTTCGAAATGTCTTATTTAAAAAAAGATAACTGGAAATCTCTGTTTCTATAGAAAATTAAAATTCGGTCTAATGTGGCCGTAACACTATTTTTCAAAAATGTTCTCTATTAACTTTTTAGACCTTTGTATCCTGCTTACGCGTATGAAGTTTCATTAAAATCGGTTCATTCATTTCGAAAAATAAGGTCTTGAAAGTTTGTATGAAATGCCGTACGGCGTAAACGCTCTTAAAATTAAAATACTTTCTGCCTAGCAAGCTCTTTTCCCTAAAACAAGGATGTATATAGGACATATATTTTATTCCTAAACAGGCAAATTCGGATAACCCCCTTTTAATGTATTTTACACATAAACCTTCCGGAATAAATCCTTTAAATAGTTTAAATGATAGTGAAAACCATGTAAAAATCGTTGCGTAATTTAGAAAAACAACGCGTTCACACAGACAGACACGAAAAACAACTTTAATGTACAATTTTGTTTTTATTTATAGATACAACTACTTACATAATTATAAATTGACATAAAGGCATGTTTTTTTGTGATTATAATAAAAATAAAATTGTTTTAAAATTTTATTCACACACAAACAGTAGAAGTATTCCTTATTTTCCATTTGGATTTCTAGTATTTCTCGAATCAAATAAACAGTTAGATTTCTAACTTTCACAACTGTTAGGGAAACCACTCGTAGTATGATTTTATCAAATGATTCTACTGTCTATCAAGCTGACGTACCTACCTACTTTGTTGACTTTTCCGGCACACACTAAAATCAAGGAAAAGTAAGAAAGGTGTACATACATATTTAAATTCTAAACATCCTCATGTATACATAATTGCAATAAGAATTTATAATGTAATAAAAATCTGGTGCTGTTCTTTTCATCATTAAATTAATGAAAACTCATGTTTGATTATGCGACAAAAAATCACTAAATAGATAAAAAAAGATTTTCCCGTACCGGGAATCGAACCCGAGCCTCCTGGGTGAAAGCCAGGTATCCTAGCCACTAGACCATACGGGATGCTGACTGACCTGTCATACGGAGCATTCAGTATTATGCCGCTCACTGGTTCAACTTTGTTGAAGAAAAGATTTCTACAATCGAATGTCTGCGTAATTACTCTTAATTATTATTGTTGATAACTAGAAGATCAATATTGTAACGATCATTTCTTCATAATTATTTTGATATTTTGAGTTTATCATTGACTTTTATTTTATGCCCTATCCCTTCACATTTACTAAATAACTACTTATGTTTACATACCGTATGGTGGTACCCTGGTGATCTACTATACAGGTATTCCTAGTGCGCACACCAATCTCTCACAAACTAGTGTCACATAGTTATTAAGCTTGTCTGAATAAATATGATACCATTGTTTGTGAAGAGAAAATAAATTATTCGAATTTGATATTTATAGACGCAAAATTATTTATATGTTAAAAAATAATTAAGAAGAGTTCTCAATTACTTAAATTTTCTCATCTCAATTCGTTAACTCATAGAAAGTATAAAAGGTAATAAATAAAAAACATATTAATGGTAACAAAAACTTAATACCGATAAGTCGATCTCCAACTGACATTTACGCAAAACCAAATTTATATACAATTAAATATTTACAACTTTATTCAGAGATTTAATGATGTGTTTCCTTTAACAACACCTAAACACGTATCTTAGGCATTTTATGATACTTATCAATTTCATATCAGTTGAAATCTCAGTATAAATTTAATTTAGAATATTTGTTTTAGTATATATATGCAAATGGAGCGAATAAATTCAACGGAAAAATTATGTGATACTATTTTAAGCGGGTCTTTAGCACCTTATGAAATCTGATACGCGATTGAGATTTCTGCGTTCTCGATTTCATGGTACTCGGAACGAACGATAAAAAGTGTTGTATTAATAAGTCGGACTACAAGACTTACACTGTTTATAATTAAGTCGTTGGGTAACGGAAATCCCAATTATAGACAGGATGATAATCTAACGCTTGCAGCTTTGTATCTATGGCAAAAAATGCCGGCTGCTCGGGTTAGGAATAAAAAAAAGTTTTGAAAATGGGAAGTTCGTGATGAGCACTTTATTAAGTAATTTAAATGAGGTATTCCACTCAGAGCACTTGCACCGGATATTTTTTTTTTTTTTTTTTTTTTTTTTTTTTTTTTTTTTTTTTTTGTTCTTATCTGCTATCAGTCAACCCTGACTATGATCAGATGTGTGGAAAGATACATCACATTTTTATGGAATCAGGACCAATGTCCAAATTCCACTTTAATCAGGCAGCACAATATCAGCTTTCTTGAGCCTCTTGGTATGATTTGGCATCAATAGTGAATGTGAGAGAGGATTTGGGTGGTTGGTTAATCGTTCTTTGTATTTCTCTAGGTAGCACTTCGCTTCTTCTAGGATCGTTGGAATTTCCAGGTGCTCATGGATTTCTGAGTTGCGAGCGTACCAGGGTGCCGCTGCCAGGACCCTCAGGATGCTGTTTTGACTTCTTTGAATGCACATGATGTTTGATTTGCTTGCGGAAGACCATAATTGAATCCCATAGGTCCATATTGGTTTTATGATAGAACAATAAACTCTAAGTTTGTTACTAAGGGTGAGTGAAGACTGTCTGCCAAGTAGCCAGAGCAAGTTCTTGAATCGGTAGTTTATTTCGGTTCTTTTTTTCTTCAGGTGATCCTTCCATGTCAACCTACGATCCAAGTAGAATCCCAGGTACTTCACACTTGATGATTGTGGTAGAGTGTCCTGACCCAATTTGACCGGGGCGCAATTTCCATCTTTGAGTGCAAAGGTGATGCGATTTGGGCGCACTTGCCTTTATACGCCATTTGTTTAGCCAGTCATGGGTCCTGTCAAGTTGATTTTGCAGCATGCTGCTCGCCATGTTGGCATCCTGGTCACAGGCCAGGAATGCGGCATCATCAGCATAGGTTGCTACAAATACGTCAGGGCATTGAGGGAGGTCGCTAGTAAATATATTATATAAAACTGGACCCAGGACGGAGCCCTGGGGTACCCCTGCTAGGCATCTGGCGAGAGGGGATCTAGCGTCTCGTAGCTTTACTTGAAATTGTCTATCATCAAGGTATGATTTCATTAGCAAGTAGAATGAATGGGGCAGGAGCAACTTTATCTTGCATAACAGTCCTTTATGCCACACTCGGTCAAAGGCTTGTTGGACGTCGAGGAATGCTGCCGAGCAATACTCCTTCTTTTCCATGCATTGTCTTATGGTGCGGTAGACTCGGTGTACCTGTTCCACGGTGGAATGTTGCTCACGAAATCCGAATTGGTGATCAGGTACAACTTGGTTTTCTTGTAGGTGAGGTTTCAGCCTGTTCAGGACGACCCTTTCCCATACCTTCGATAGTACTGGAGTAAGGCTAATAGGGCGGTAAGATGAAACTTCATTTTCCGGCTTTCCAGGCTTATGGATCATTACGATTTGTGATATTTTCCAGAGAGCAGGGACGTAAGAGGATCTGAGAGAGGCATTAATGAGGATAGTGAGAAAAACTACTCCCTTTCTTGGCAGCTCCTTAAGAATTTTCGGAGTAACAAGATCGAATCCGGGTGCCTTTTTGGAGTTCATCGTAGATATCAATCTAGACAGTTCCCGTGGGGATGTTGGTCGCAGTGGGGCACAAAGTTGCAAGTCCTGGTTGAGAATGGCATCAATTTCAGGATCATCAGGAACTGCAGATTCGTTTGGCTTGAAGACGTTGGCAAGGTGAGTGGCGAAAGCTTCTGATTTTTCTTGATCTGTACGAGCCCATGAGTTTTCTGATCTGATAGGGGGGAAGCTTTGCTGAGGTTGTGCCAAGTTCTTAGTTGCTTTCCAAAGGGAGTGAGTTCCTTTAGCTTCAGGGGTTATTCTCTCTAGCCTGTGTTGTAGGGCATCATTGGTAGATTTCGCAAGAAGGTCTTTCAGTTCCTTAATGGCGCGGTTAAGGCGGGTTTTGTCCCGTTCATTATGTGATGACTGCCAGATTCTACGAAATCGTCTCTTCTCTGCGATTTTTCTTCGGACTTCGATCGGGGTAGGTGTACTATGCGCAGAATGTTTTAATTCAGGGGTGTTGATCCACGCTGCCACTTGTAAAAGATTAGTGAAGTACAAACACGCGTCGTCTACGTCTTCAGGGGACTTCAGAGGTACGTTGAGATTAATGTTGTCTTCAAGGTACTCTCTAAAGCTATCCCAATCAGTTTTGGTGTTGTAGAGCATGTCATGATTTGGGTTACATTTTGCAGTTGTTTTATTCACTCTTAGTATGATTGGGGTGTGGTCTGAGGATCCGTCAAGGCTAGATTCTATTTGGGTGAATTTGTGGCATATGTTTTTTGTGACAAAGAAGTCAAGGAGGTCAGGTATTTTGTTAGCATCCGTAGGCCAGTATGTAGGTTCACCTGTGGACAGAGTTGACATGGTATTTGCAACGATACATTTTTTGAGTTCACGGCCCCTGGTTACGGTAAGTCTAGAACCCCAATCCGTATGTTTGGCGTTCCAGTCGCCACCTGCTATAAATCTGTTGCCTTGCGTCTTAAAGAACTCGGTAAACATTTCCTGATTGATTTTGTGTCTAGGGGGGCAATATACCGCCGAGATGTTAATAAGGCCTGATCTATCTTCTACTCTTATAGCCGTGGATTGTAGGTGTTCTGTCACAAAAGGTTCCAGAAGGCAGTGTTTGATGGTGTTTTTTATTACGATAGCACTGCCACCATGTGCTCTACCGTCCGGATGAGAGGTAAGGTACACGCAGAAACCTGAAATACGTATATCACTTCTTACGGTTGTGTGTGATTCTGATATCAGGCATATGTCGATCTTATTTTCTTTAAGGAAAACTTCTAATTCATTTGTGTTGGGTGCAATGCCATTGATGTTCCAAGCTGCTATGACTAAGCAAGTCATTTTGTAAGCTTGGTGACGAGGCTGGTGATTAGACTCACTAAGGAGCCTATTTGTTGTATTAAGAGGTCCATCTTCTCGCTCTGTTTGATTAGAATATGGTGTAGTGAATGATTCTGTTGTTGGTGAGGTTGTGGTAGCTCATGGGTTGCAGAGTTTGGTCCGGATGTTGCTTCAGCATACGATTTCTCATGAGTGTTCATTGGGGCTCGTACGTTGAAAGCAGATGTAGTAAGTGGAGCAGCTGAGGCGTTTGTCGTAGTTGGCGTATACACTCTTTCTCGTGGAGTGCGGCTTTTGTTTCTCCGAGCTAAGATCTCTTTATAGACTTCACAGCCTTTATAGTTGGCAGGGTGGTCACAAGAGCATAGTGCGCATTTGGCTGGTGTGGTTCTATCCTTCTTTGTGCATTCAGAAGTTTTGTGGCCTTCTCCGCATTTGACACATCTATGAGGTCTCATGCAATTGTTCTTAGAGTGCCCATATTGTTGGCACCGCTGACACTGAACAATGCTTTTAGATTTACGGGGGTCTTCTATTTTAACTTTTTGGTGGAAAATATATTGGATGTTCTTGACCTCGCGATTGTGAATGCTTTGTTTGACATTCACAAAGAAGGTTGAGGTGGGTTTTTTGTCCGAGCCATAACGAGCGTTAATTATCTCGCCTACGATTTCATTGTTGGAGGCTTCGACTGCTTCCCTTATAGCTTGATGAGGGGTAGTGTGGTGTAGGTCTTTGATAACAAAGCGGTAGCATTTAGCGTCTTTTGGTGTGAACGTGTGCCCAATAAGTCCATTTTCTCTAATGATATCGATGGTTTTTTTATAGGCTTCTATTGTGTTTATCATAACACGTATACTGTTCTTGTTGACTATCCGGTATTTAAATTCAGGTGGGCTAATGACCGTCTCTATCAGTTTGGTTAATTCCTTTAGGTCTTCTATTCCATACAATATGATCGGTGGAGGCTTAGTATCTTGCTTGGGTTGGTGAGTTTCGTCCTCTGTCAGGTCGATTGGTAAGCCAGCAAACCTGTTTCCTGTCTGGGTTGAAGCAGGCGGAGGTGACAGCTCCGTGACCTTTCGTTTTTTAGATGACGGTACACGCTGCCATGCGGGGGGCTGCTTTTCTATAATTGGCATTTGGGAATCAGTTGCTGTTTTGGCTGAAGTGAATAGTGTTGCGCCTGTATTAAGCATTATAGGCACAGTGGCTGTACTACATGCCTTGGGCGTAGGCTCAGTGAGTGAGTTAGATCTCTGTCTGGTAAAGAGAGAAGGATGGAATACTTGCTGGGTCATGGGCTTTTTGCTGCTTGTGGCGGCGGTTGCACGCGCTGGTTTCTTAGGTGATACTGGTGGTAGCGATTCATCAGTAATATTTGTTTGACTAGGAGCCTGATGCTCCACTCCAGTCATATTTCTACTAGTTTCGTTACTCATAGTAGATTAAGTTTCACAGCGGCAACACTCTTCCAAATGTCAGATGACATATTGACATGACAAGTTATGTAGAATTATAATAATTGTCAGGGAAAAGTAAATAGATATGCGGGTATGTGAAAAATCTTTGAAAAGACGATTGTCACTTCACAGTTTTGATCACTGATTTCTTTTTAAATCACATGCACTTTTTGCTACTAACAATTTCACACAATTATCACTAACTAGAGTACATTTTTATTGCATTTCCAAACGCTATTATGCAGTTTAACACTCAAAATTGCGAACGTAACCAACAGCACTTTTACGCGTGTTGACAGTTGACACTTGTGAAAACAGTGACAGTTGACAATTAAAATATGTATGTATAAATCCTTATGATTTCTCATCAACCCATCATCAAGCTCTCAACACTTGGCGGACGCAAATTTTCATCAAAGTATCTTTACTTTGAACGTAATGTCCAATCGCACAAATATTTTTAAGATTCTGGTCGGAGATACCGTCATCCGGAATTTTATCAAGTGTGATCTTTAGTAATGGTACAGACGCCAGCACATCAAGCTACTACTATCTGTCAAATTTCTTTAACAGATTTTCAACTTTATGGCTAAAGCATAAGGTTCAAAGTTGATTGGGAAAATTTGACAGTTTCGGGTAGCTTGATGTGCTGGCGTCTGTACTTACCTATTAAAATATATAAATATAATAGTCATCCAGACCAAATTTCGGCCATGGCAGCCAATTTCATCGGAGACTAGCCATCTACGCGGGAGATCAAATAGTGCACAAGTGTGTGCCCATAAAAAGGTGCACTCACTCTTCCCGCACTCTCATAGTCCGATGAGATGGTAATCCGACACGACCGAAGAGAGCTGATCAGGCGCAGGGCCAACGCGGCAACGGCTTAACGTGCTTTCCGATGCACAGGGGTAACACACCGCCAACTTCCAAACTCCGAGCTGTTACTGAGAATATTCTAGTCGAAAAACCCAATAACACTTTGCCCGATCTGGGCATCGAACCCAGGACCCCGTGCTCAGCAGTCGCGACCACGAGACGAACGAGTAGTTAAATACATATACGTGAAACATCAATCCGCTACCATTAGTACATTTTACAACAATGACGTAGGCAGCACAATGTCCCTTGCAGTCCCTAATGCTATATCATTGGTGGAAGACGATAAATATTTTAGGATAGAAGTGTGAATGGACATTGTCGCTTTATATTGTTGAGGTGACCGGGTTTATGGTCTCCATATAGCTGGTGCACTTCTTGTGTTTGTAGGATCTCCATTTTCTAAGGACACTCCTGTATTATTAAACGCTACTGTATTATTAAAATTGTTTTTGTTTAGTGTGGCTTCTGGTGAAGAAAAGGCTTCCCTGTTACTGGCCGTGGGTGTCGTAAAGGAAGAGGTGTATTGTGTTGAAAGAAAGGCTGAAGCAACACAATGTACTCCAATAAAATACGATTGCCACTGTTTTTGCCAAGTAATGATGGCAATATTTCATCGCAAACCACTGCGCGGTCAATTAGGATCGACCGTTACGGTCTAATGTAAAGGACAATAATGTAGCAGAAGGAATAGTAAAACAGGTAGGTACCAATATTATAATTTATTCATTCATCTAAAAATTTATCTTTCAAATCCTATAACAAACTAATGTGTTTAAGTATTTGTATGCCAGTACATGGCGAAATAGGTAAGATCATAACTATATTAATAAGACCTTATTGTATGAACCATGTTTTAAAGCAAATAAATATATTCTTTTAATATCTACTGAAGATAAAAAGATTCTTAAATCTTGAACTTTTCTCATCATCCTGTTTAAAATTTTAGCTTCTTAAATTATAGTACGTGTCATTTTACTAACCATTATTATCTTTATAGTCCGACTGAGCTAAACACATTTTGTTCAGCACAATCCGACATTCCTCCCAACGTGTGGTAACCCACCTGTAGGAAACAATTCAACCATTTAGCATACATACGCAAAGGCCGAACATAACAATGTTACCAGCCCCCAAAGATGCCCACTCCTGGCCATTGTCTACACAATGGTGGACTTACACCACGTTTATAGACCGTGGATTGTAAACCGCATAACGGAGGAAAATGGCGATTAGCGGGACGGTGAGGAAATTTACGATAACTGTCAATTGAAGAGCACTTTTATTGTAGATGACAAATGACAACAGTTTGTGAAATAAGAGATAATAGAAAATTATTGTTAACCTGATGTTTATAATTTGTATCAAACTCATTCGTTTTATGTAGTTCTAATCTATTCTGCAATAACATTCTGAAATTTTATTTGTGTAGGTAGGATGGATTTTTTTTTCTGAACAGTTTTTTTTATTTGTCTCATCAGTGTTGAATGACATGTCGTTAGAACTTCTGGATATTTTTACAATGTTGGCACTTTAATGGTTCTTAAAATAATTATTATGTGATATGATATAAATATATAGAAGATAAGATCTGCGAACGAAATATGGACGCTTTTAACACCTACCTAATTACCAGAAACAGCATTAAGTCGTCTAGAATATTATTTATGTCTCGTATCTAACCATCTTAAATCTAATAGCGTGTCAAATATCTACTAAGTGTAGGTATAATATATTTTTCGAGGTATTTTCAGAGTTCTTAGTCAGAACCGTTACATTATCACGGAGTCACTAACCAAACAACTTTTATGTCTACGATAAGAAATACCTGAGTATGATAATACGCCCTTTTCGAGTCTAACCCAAAACTATTAAGAGTAACTTCGCGACTACCGTTCAAAACAAACTTGAACCTCGTTTTATTACTCCGATAATTAGTGCTCGATCAGTTTGTATCGACCGCCAACGCGCATACGTCGGCATCTATCAAAAACCAATTTAAAAAAGGAACATAATAAGCGGTAACAATAGCTGTGGGCATCGACGAGCACCTCAACCTAATACCAATAACTAAAACAGTACACAGCGGCTTGCCTGTTGTCTAAACGCATTTTTCCCCGAAGTAAAGGGTCAATATTTACCCTTTCCATGAGCAGCACAAAGCTCAATGTTTGTCTCGACGTTGCACTTCGGGTCCTGTGTAAACTCGCCCTAACAAATTGTACGTAGTACTGCAGATCGGGAACAATTCAATCTAAACTTTGTTCCGAAAAGGCTAAGGTCCGATTTAGGAAACGGAAAACCCTGGTGTAGTAAAGACACAAAAACCATTATACTTTATGTCTATAGTAGCATTTAGTAGCTTAAGGCGATTCTGCGGTTACATTGTAAAGAACTTATAAGAAAATGGATACATCGCCTCCAGTGCTTTCAAGATAAACTATAACGCAAACTCTGAAGATATAATTATATTGATATAAGACCTAACTCAGGAGACGTTTTTATGAATTACTTATTCCTTTAAACTAGAACTGGTTATTTGATTACGGTACGGTGATGGGTACACTAATGGATTCTCTGAGAGAGTATCTGCCTACTGATGCTAGGGTTTGTAAGTAGGTACGTAATAAACAAAAATAGAGCTTGCTACGCTTAAATCCTGTTTATATGAATATGTAAATCGTTTACTTTGATATAATTTATGTTCCATACCGTGATTTTATGCGAAGAATTTGTATATGTGAGGTACGCACGCAACCGAAAGAATCTGTTGAGATAGGTACAGCACAGCTACATACTTTATGAGTCCATTACATTAATATATTGATAAAACACTTTACATCAACCATACCTGCTGTAATAATTAATCAGATAGGACATATAAAATAAGAACTACAAGGTAATAAAAACCCTCCATCTCAATTTGTTATAAGAGAACGGGATCACGATGCTACGAATTCAATTTGTTCTCATGCTAATTTAGAAATAAAAGTAAAACACTGAGTGGTATCAGACGGTTATCATACCCCCCAAGTTGTAGGAGCGTTGGGGGAAACAGGTTATTTTGTGCTCCTAAGCGGGTTATACTAACTACAACACGATTATGATTCCCAGAGGGATAAGCAGGTTACGATTTGTAGCTGCAGTTTTGCTCTGTTTAGAAGTTTATACGGGGCTACTGTTGGCAATTTTGTTTGTTATAGACCTACGAAATGTGCGTATCCAGATGACTAACTATGTGGAATTTCCAGAAGAAATAGAATATCCAGATGACTATTATTAATTGCGGTTGGTATGCCCTGGATAAATTCAGTGTTAGTTAAGAGAAGAGAGATAATATCTGTAGGAGATTCAAAAGACTTCTTTGAATCTAAGTAGAATTGTCCGAAAGTATAATAGAACAAGATAAATATAAGTCTAATCATAACAGTGGATGCTAGCCTGTCCCTCTTTCTATATTTAAGGGTTCTTTTATTAAAAGGTAAAAATTAACTTTTTTTTAATTGATATAATGTAACTGCCAGCATCATTTAAATCATAATTCCTGTTGATGGTATGCTTCAAATCACATAATTCAGCAAGTTATCTACAAGGACTAGGTCCTTTTTCAGTGTAAGCTTCACATTTGATACGCTGTATTATTTTAATCAAATACCTAGAACAATCAGTAGATGGTGTCAGTGAAGGAGAATTACTTAATGCATTACACAAATTCGAGTTTCCTTCATCTAAAGTCTAAAGCATCACTTCCATTGAGGACGTTTCAATTCAGTTCATTAAGTTTAGAGAGCTGTTCAAATAGGACAACTTCAGAACTTCTCCACTTTTAGCTTGACTTTCTATAAGTTGATATACTACGCTCCTTTAATCACAAATACATGTAAATTATACAACAACAAAAAATACAACAAAATTTTCAATCCACATTTGGGAGCTCCATCTGTCTAGCTTGTAACAGCGGCTTTAATATTTATTTGACATGTTTTGATTAAAGCGTTAGATACGGTGAGACAGCCATCCTGCCGATATCGCGAGATGTTAGCGTCGCATTCAAATAATGTAGTAACTGATAAACAATCAAAGGCTGTTAGAAAAAAAACTGGTGTTTGGTTGTGCTATTATGTTGAACAATCGTATTGTAATTTAATAAGAATGTGCTAACTTATTTTATAAAATTGTAATGCTATTTGTAGTAACAAAAAGTACTAGGCTTGCATGAATTCACGATGGCATTTTAATTTTGTATTATGACGACCATTGCATATTTTGTAGTGTTTGTGTGTTTTTGTGGTGTACTGTATAATATAAGTAAAGTTTATACGTATAAGTAATGTATAAATAAATATGCTACCAATAGGATTTGGATAGCACACAGATAATTTATAACCTGGACTAACACATAGGATAGTTTTTATCCCGGTAGAACGTTTCCGTGGGATAATGTCCGACCTCCACGCGGGTGTTACCGCAGGCAAAAGGCAAAAGCTAGTTTGTATACAGGGTAAAATTAAATTAGCTATAAGCGAAACTCTGTAGACCTGATGGGCTTATATCTAAACATGCAAAGAAAGTCGGAATATCACAATTATATTTATATTCAAATATACACACAGTAACTGACATTTAAAATTATCATAACTACATACTTACTGGGAGCAGTGGTGGCCAAGTGGTAACGGCCGCGACTTACGAGTTGTAGGTCGTAGGTTCGAACCCAGACAGGCGCTTTACTTTGTGTAAATTATTTCATCACTACTGCTCACAAAACGGTGAAGGAAAACATCGTGAGGAAACCGGCATGTCCTAGAACCAAAAATTCGAAGACATGTGACATCTACCAACCCGCACTGGGCCCGCGTGGTGGATTACGGCCCACTCCCTCTCACTGAGAGGAGGCCTGTGTCCCAGCAGTGGGAACATTATAGGCTGATGATGATGATACTTACTAAGTGCGAATTAAAATTAAAAAAAAGAGAGACCATTAATAACTGTTTGTATTGATCATCGAGATATAAGTACTAACGTACTTATATCTCGATGGTATTGATATAACAGCAACAATTTTAATTAATCAAAATACTCCGCTTTAACTTACAAACCAACGTTCTTAAGTAGGTATTCTTAATTACATATATGAGTAATTTAATGCATATATGAGTAATTTAATGTAATTAATGATAGGTAGCAAATTTTTCACACATCATCAAATTATAAAGCGGAAATTTTTAAGCAGTATCTGATTACTTTTTATACGAAACTTCCCATTTAAAGCTATCAAAACTGCCTATATTTTTTACACTTCAAACGACACCAATAAAAAACCCATAATATTCACATCTCAGCAACTGGATCATAAATCACGTTGTAACGTAAAACTAACGGGACCACTCTATTACACGACAATACTCTCCGTTGGAGACAAACCCATTCGAGACAGCAATTCGCAATCCAGCAGCAATAAAACATTTACCAGTTAAAACTTCATTGTTCCACATCACAAAACAAAGGGTTGTCGCGAACCTCGTAAACAATAACATAAATACTTGCAGATCATTCACAAACCAGTACAAAGTCTTTGTTGCTCGCAAACCCTTTGGGAGCTTTCGCAATGACAGATGACTCAGTAACCTATTACCTGTGGAACTGTTTGAGAGATATCTAAATATTGACAGTCAATCTGTTGCTCCAGCTACTGTTAAATTACGTATCAAACTAGTGTAGGGACATATATTTACATGTATCTGAATACAAGTATTTGACATTTGTCGTTGAATTCTCTATTTGTGTCTTTAGAGATTCCAGTCGTTTTCTTAAAGCGCTTAAGGAATGCTTAAGGTCATTAATTTAATTTTGGCTTTCAACATAAAGCTATAAAACATTCGTTCAAAGCCTAAATTGCCTACAAATGATACAATCTGGAATTGCTACGTTCCCAATTTACGAGTATAGTTTCCTCAAAGCATTCTCCGTGCGGAGGAACGGTTGGCATTTTTGTCGAGCACAATATTCTTATGAGTTTCTAAACATGACCATTCCATTTAAATCCGAGCTTCGTCTATGAATATACTTAAGATTTTATTGCGCTATTATTCCTTAAAAACGAAATTTAGAATAATTTTGAATGTTTAAAACAGTCTGCCGTAAAATCTAGATAAGTATCAACAGACGCACTAAATTAGGTATTATTGCTATTAAAGATATTTTGTTAAAGTTAATTGTTTCTTGTGTTCATAAAACTTCGTCTAATAGGGTGATTCGCTGTTTTTAATTAAACAATGGCATATTATTTACATACTTACACCGTGCGATCAGCATAATAGTTAAATAATTTTTTTGTTATACCTTGCAATCAGTAAATTATAACTAAATAATTTGTATATTGTCATCATGTACCCATGATTATTGTGCGCAAAGTGTATGTTGTAAGCAGTGAAAACTACATATCTGTCATAAGCTTTGAAAGGTGAATCGCTAGCCTCATAAAGTGCCTAATTTTAATGAGTTAATGTAACTTAGGATTATAAGTGCATTTTGTTTATTGTTCCATTGTTAAATAAAGATATTTGAAAATGAATTAAACAATGGCAAAGTTATGAGTGTTTTTAGTTTTGGTGATGCCGTTAGCAGATAACAATATAATTTTATGTCGATTTCCTAATATTTTATATGTACATCTCGAAACGATTTAAAATGAAGAAAAAGTCACTTTGATATCCCCACTTTATTTAACTGTCAAAAAAACTGTCACAGATTTGAGTATGAAATATGTTCAAACTACGAAAGCTGTTGAATTTCCAACAATGGCCGTTGACTTTATAAATGATAGTCAATTAATTTTATTATCATTTACATATAAGATCTATTCGTAAACTCGCCTACGGCCGTCGAATGATGTTGTCAATTGAGTATTTTAGATGATTATTTAACGAGTTGAGATTTTTCTTTTTCCAAAATTCCAGTACCTACCTACGAATCAAAGTGGTGTCAATATTAAACAAAATCCTTTAAGGATCTTTAGAAGGTTTAATCCGATATTGTTGTGGGCTCCTAATGGCAACTCAAAAGTGCCGACAGTAAACTCACTAGCCGTCTGTCGGATCACGCGTCTCCATCAAAATAATGTGTCACATATCCCGAGAGAGTGTCGCTTCCATGAGCTTTTTCCAATAAAACCACCAATGTTGTCACTAGAAGAATAAACGGCTAGATTACTACTCGGCGATAAAAGGATTTTTGTACAGGTGCCACATAGCTAGACTGATATATTTATTGAAATCTTTACGCAATATTGTTTTACGAGTATTATCATACTAGCAGCGGCCCGCGGTTTCACCCGCATAAAGCCTCGTACACACAGGCGCGACGCGACACGCGACACAAAGGCACCGCAAGTCGCGCAAAGAGCGGTGCCTTTGTGTCGCGTGTCGCGTCGCGCCTGTGTGTACGAGCCTTAAGTGTCGATCCCGTGGGAATATCGTCATGAACAGTATCCTATGTTTTAATCCTGGTTAAAAATTATCTATGTGTCAAATTTCATCCAAATCCGTTCAGTAGTTTTTGCGTGAAGAAGTAACAAACATAAGTACCTAAACTTTCGCCTTTATAATATTATAGTGTGACTAGCTGCGCCCCGCGGTTTCACCCGCGTAAATGTCGATCCCGTAGGAAAATCGGGATAAAAAGTAGCCTATGTGTTAATCCAGGGTGTCAGCTACCTCCATACAAAATATTATCAAAATTGATCCAGCCGGGCAGCCGTTTGAGCGTGAAGAAGTAACAAACATAAAAACACACACACACACACAAATCTTCGCCTTAATAATATTAGTGTGATTAAAACACTTAACATCAATGAATGAAGCATCACACAAAGAGTCCAAATGGAGAGTTACGTGACAATTATTCACGTTTTATTTACCATAATTCAATCGTCTGTCGCTTAAATAACATTATCTAAAGGCAGTAAATATCGGCCATTATCGAGGGCCCTTCAAAATTCCACGCGGTGTTTTTGAACGAACGCGAGAGAATGACGCGTCAACTCCATCCACTAAGAAAAATATTGAGACAACAGGCTCGTCGAGTGCCCTCCGCGGCGACATAATGGCTTTTCATTGAATTCCTCTTGCTTTCTTTTGTTTATATCCCATAATGTTTCGATTGGAGCATGATGGAGGGCGGCCGTGATTACTTTAATAACAATGACGACCGGGTACAAAGGACGAGACCACTAAAATTATGTGCGGGGTCGGTCTGTATGGTTCTCATGCCCCTCACGTAAGCACGGCGAACCGGAGCATGCTCTGTGACGTTTACCTGCCCCCACGTCACATAAAAATAGTATCAACACAGAAATAATGAGCCTTTCATAGAACCCATTAGCTTTATGACCTGATAATAAAATGATAAAGAATTATAAAAATATGTGACTAAAATACGGGAAATGTTTTCGTTAAGATTAGATGCCATCAAAAACATAACTTGTAAAAAAAGCCAAGTCTCGCAACTCAGTTCCTCTACCGTAAATCCATGTAATACCAAGTCGGTTAATTTATTCAGTCCCTACTTAAGGGACCTTCTGTCTTAAGTTATTACGTAATTAGCTAACCTAACAACATTTATAGTGACCATATCAATATTAATAATCTTTTATGTTTAAATAAATAGATTGACTTGGCCATCGCATGAAAACACAATGTATCTCACAAGTAAATACATATTATATTAAATTAGATTGTTTAGTGCGATTGCCAAGTCAATCTATTTATTTAAAACATAAAATATTATTAATATTGATATGGTCTGGTAAAGGATGGTACGGCCGTGCCGCTTTTTGCTCGAGTTGGCGGGGGCACTGCTGTGCCTCCAGATTATCATGTCGACAAAGAATTCTGCGAGTCTAAGGAAACAAGCTAAAGATAAACCAAAAAAATAAATGCCGGAGGTGTCCCAATTATGAAGACATAAGGGTGCAGTCATACAAAACCTCGGTCGTGTTTGTCTCAGAACGTGTCAGGTATACAGACACCGTGTTCGGTTAAGCATTAGGTATGGAAGCCTCGCCCCAGCGGAAACAAAACGCATTTCTTTACTCATTTTAATATAGAATAAAGGCGTCGCCTGCTCGTACCCGGCGATATGTATGCGACACAGCAAAGGGACACGCTGTTTGATATGGTTATTACGTCCTTTGTGGAAAGGATAAAGAAGCCGGTGTGAGCGGACTCTAGGCTCCGCGGTGAGATTTGTCTTCGTGATACGCTAAAATTTAGAAAAAAGCCACTTGACAAGAGGATACACAGTCGGCCTCCTTGGAAATGGTAATGTTTCATAAAAATCGAAACCTGTTTGGAAGATGACCTTAAGAATAACTAAATTTGGTGTGACTAGACTGGACGCCATTTATCTCTGTGGATGTCATTCACGACATGATTCATTTCTTGCTACACTATGAGAAACAATAGACAGCCACCGTCATTCACTGAATAAACTAAAGTGGGAATAATTTTCGAATCTTGTGAGATTCACAAAAAGCTATTATTCAATCCAGTTTTTGAATTCCCATAGCTTGTTCATCGTGCTGTTTGACGTGTAGTTCACAAACAATATTCACTTTACGATAACCATTGCCACCACGAAGAAGCTGCTACCTAAGACGCTTCAAAAGATACATGAAGCATAATGGCTGTTTACTGTCTTCTCCCCGTAGCGAAGCTTATTTTATGGGTTTATGTATGAGCGCCTCGGTCCGACGAGCATAGCTCCAAGCGATTCCGACATGATAATCGCAACACAAGAGGATGTCTTGACATTTCTTTTCTTCGAGGCGATATGTAGCAGTAAATAAGCCGGCATGGACATCAGTACTTGGCTGACAGCGTGCTATTATATTGTTTGCGTAATTGCACCCCGCGACCTGGAACACTTAACGTATCCAGCTTGAGATGCTAATGCATGCGAAGCGGACGCAAATTACTCATGTGAGAAATTATTATACGTAACATTAATAAACTCTTGGTACCTTACATAACTTTACAAAAAATCAATGAAAGCTACGCATTATGTGATTATGCAGTTGTTTAACATGCAAATATGAGGACCTCTTATACCGATATACGGAATCTGAATGTATGCAGAAGCATTGTCGTTCTCATATACAAACAAAGGTTTGGAATAAACTTAATGAAGCGTCGAAAGTCAACAGGGAAAGCAAACCTCGGCAATATTTGGAAAACATCTTTATGATAATACAACTTAGGCTCTCTTTTATTTTTCTTACGAACCATACTGTTTGACTACGTGCTGAAAGCGTAGGGACTTAAAAATAGGATCAAGTAAGGCTAACTGTAAGATATGTGTTCCTGGAAACAGTCACGCACTCTGGAAAATATCCACGTTTGTCGTTGAGACTTTTGTATGTGACCCCAGAAGTAATTCTTATTTAGAGGCAGTTTGCACTTACAGCACTTGCAGTATTTCCTTTATAACAAAGGAACGTCATTGGAAACAATTAAACGAGCAAAACTTTTTAAGAGAGTTAACATTTTGGACTAATAAGGTATTTTGGGAGTTTAATGATGTTGCAGATCCTAGAATGGCTCCCTATGCACTCCCAAGTAACATTTTAAACTGTATAAAAGCTGTATTATGGACTATTTGTTTACTGCAGGCTGTTAAACGTGCTGTATAAAGACTGTATAGCAAGCTATACAGCCCTTGTAACTCTGAAATGGGCCCCAAAATTATACAGCTTTAAGTGTAGATTTAGCTGTATAACACCTGCATAATAGCTGTACTATTTGGCTGGCTAAGATACTATTTAGATACTTTTATACAGCTTCCATTCTCTAATTTTCTTTTTTATTCTTTTATACAGACTCAAACTTGTGAAAATCTTAATAAAAGAATAAATATATTATAATTGTGTTCGTGGTTGAATTCATTCTCCATTTTATTTACTATGTGCCATATCTGAAGATAAGCGAAAAAATATTTAATAACCAAGTGGTACTACTCCTCCTGTTTATCGTTGTTGTTATGCTTGCGACTGATATTTTTATGTGATTATGTATACTAGTTTTAAGCTCAAAACTCACGCCCCTTCGAAATAAGGAATATACATACATTTTTTCTGTAACAACAAATATGTGATCAAATCTGAAAACAGTTTTAAGAGTAACCCGGACTGTTCTATTGATAGTAAACGTAATTGTGTGTACTATACAGTTAAAATCTTTTGTAATTTTGTACTGAAATTTCAAAAACAAACAAAAAAATATCTCGTAAAATTTGCAATGCAATTTATAAATTATTATAAAATGGCGTCCTTAGTTTATACAGCTCTTGCTCTTCTAGTACCCCTTAATACAGCTTTTTGCATAACAGAGTCGTTATTTAAGAACGTATCTCAGCCTAAAGAGTAACATTGTCTGTACATTAGTATTTAAGTACTGTAGAAGCTGCCTTAAATTCTTATTCATATTCATTAATACAGTTAATTAGGGTTCAGTTGAAAATATAGAAAACCTCATTATGATCCAAGGCCCGTAAGGCGGTGAGCAAGGAATCGGATAATATATAGACTGATTTTAGGTTATATTAGTTTCAAAATAATCGATAAGCTGGATAATTGTGTATGCCAACACTATAATAATAACTTTAATCTTCTAAAACACGAAAAACTGTAAAAAGGGAAAAATGTACGCCAATCGCATAAGGTTTTAAAAAGGAGTAAATCTAAACTCTTCTACATGAGACAGAATTGAATTAAACTACAGTAAAAGCTCCTTATTCGCGCTTCCTTTATTCGCGTTTTCACTATTCGCGGATCAAAAAAATGCTACCCAATTCCTATATTCGCGACTAAAAATTTCTTTATTCGCGGATCTAATAAGTACATACATAATAATAAAATTATTCCAATAAGTATCCAACACAATATCCTTGTCAAATGGACTAATAAAAAAGTAAAATAGATCTTATTACAACTTTACCAAAAGTATGTTGTTAAATGATATCGCCGAGGACTTTGACACAAGCCGCCTTCGCCGCGAGCAGTGTTTTTGAGAATGTAAACAAACAGAATGAAAGCAACCTTATAACTCAATAAATAAAGTATATTTTTAAATGTTGTTGTTCCGTTTATAGTAAAAGCCGCTTTGCGTGTTTTATTGTTTCGTCTTTTACATTCGTTACAAAAATTGTGATCGAGTAACACGTCTCTACTGCACTCTTCCTAGGTATGAACATTGATCCATCTATGGAACGAAGTCTTATTTTTGAGAGGCAAGTTGCTAATGCGGCTGCTGTGTATCAGTCTGAATTGAAGGAGCTTTTGAAAACTGCTAAGCAAGAAAAAATTACAAAATTCTTCAAACCATTGCCTAAGCCTTAAGATAATTAATTAAAATTTTCAAAAACTTCAATTAAATATTTTTTTTATATATTTGTTGTTTTTTTTTTTGCCATCTAGGAACGTATCCCCTATAATCCCATATAAATTACCATTCCGTATTCACGGTTTCTGTATTCGCGGCATATTTATGGAACACATACCCCGCGAATAAAGAACTTTTACTGTATTATAAAGGGAACTGCTTGCTAAGAGTATCCTAGATTTCCGTTGTACAGCTATTATCAAGCTTAACTTGAAGGCTGAACAATAGAGTAATTTTACACCAATATTCAGGCTATAACAATATTTAATTCTCTCGTGCAGAAGTAGGTTATATAAAAGTATAATTTGAGAGCAGTATACAGTTATTGTCTTATAAAGTTGCTGAACGCAGTTTTTTACGCCGCGGTCTGTATTTTAGCATTTTCCAATGCTATTTAAAAGCTAAAGGTAAAAATTTAGGCTCTATACATCCGTTAATCAGCTATACTGTATACAGTTGTACAGTTATACTAAAGTACAGTCCTGTACATATTTTTACACTCTTGTACATCATTTATTAAGCTTATAGCTGGTAATGCGCTGGTAAATATAATATTTTTCCGCTTAAATGTTACTTGGGCTGACATCATGACGCAGATTCAAGACTAAGTTTTGAAATCACTTTTTTGGCGTAAATTTTGGCGTTCCGAAATATGCAGAACAGTTTTAAATGCTCTAAAATACGCACCAAAAATTCTTGTGTACACATACATCACAATGAACTCGGCATATCATCTGATCCTGTTCTAAACAGGAATTGTAGCGTTCTGTATCTAATCTTCACATCTGCGCATGTTTCCTCCAGCGTAAGTTACGTACTTACGTTAGCACCTCTGTTCCTTGCGTTGTCAATTCGCAATGAATCTCCTCGAGTCGAACCCCATCGTACTTTATCAGCTAGATCTGAAACGCCGCATGCCTGATCGCTGGAGATACGAGCCTGCGGTTGAGAGACCGCAATTTGAATATTACGTCCTTTATTATCTTTCAGATTTAAATGTTATTGTTATTCTGGTTCTGTGTTATTAAGTGGTGAGGTTTCTAAGGACTCTTTCTCATGACTGATGTCTCGCTTAACAGGTATGTTGATCGTCAACAGTGATGCTTCTGTGGATTAACTATGATTCATTTCGGATTCAAACAGAGTACACGCATTTAAATCAATGCATTTACAAAGTCAATCGACCAGCAAGTGGTTAAGTGAATGTGTGCATAGTACACCAAACTGTAGTTTTGCCTTAAAACAACAGTTGTATCATTGTTGACACAGAAAAACAGTTAGTCGATCGTTTGCGCTAGCTATAATGCAGGATGACAATGTTTGACAACATCTAAAGTGTCAATTTAGACAAATTGCACGGATGTCGCAACTTTGAAACAAAATCCCGTTACTGCAATCTCGTGGGTCTAATGTACTTTCTACACCATAGTCGGCAAATACCAAAAGGTGATTCACACAGGCGTTTAAACATTCCATTTGCTAATATTTGCTTTTCAGATTTCCCACTTTTTACTACTTCCATTGCACAATGCAATTTCTATGCGTTTCCAAACAGCCGACTTTTATTGGGGACCATAAAACTAGAAGTGAACGGTACTGAAGGGTTCGCAAAAAGAGTTGCAAATAAAACAATAAAGGCTTTGAAATCCACAAACCCAATATTTGTTGTGACAGGAGGAACCGTTAGTCCGGTAACGGGCTTCTTTATTGCCGTAAATAAATTGTTTTCAAGGTCTTTCTAAAAATTGCGATTTCGCCAATTAAAGACAAAGGCTGTAACGGGCTGTCGGCGAATGCAAAATACAAAGACATTTACGGTCTAAAAGGATTAAAGTTCCGTTGCAGGCACACGGGAGAAAAAGAGTTAAATACATGTTCTTGTTTATTGTTTTTGACAATATTTAGCCGACAAGAAGCAAAATTACAGTAATAAATATACTGTAGGAAAAACCCAGACACTGTTATATTCAATTATAACGTCTTATATACGCATATCAATTTTATTAATGCTAAATTGTACGTATTATCTCAAGATGAATACATATATGTAGATGTAGTACCTATACTAAATCGCACCGTGCTCGCAATTAATTTCTTCCGAAAGGATCGTCAGTATTCAAGCCAGTCGTCATAAAGTCAATAATCACACACCACATCGGATTTTACATCTGTTTTATTATCAGGTTTATTCGCTTTGATGAACTGAATATATTTTATGAAGCTTTAGTTGTTATGGCGTTTGCAGAAGCAATTACTAAACCGATATAATAATCAATTTATGAAATGAATTGTTTGTAATTTAATTCCTATTAAAATACGCACACATCTGAGAAATATTTTCAAGGTAAAATGTACTTACCTATGTAGTAGGTAATTATAGCATCGAATTGTGCAAAGTCGAATGTACAATTCTAAAACTTCAAGAGTTAATTGTTCCACGCACAGAGAGCGATCCATTCCAAACAGAATGAACCTCTCTTACAGTGTTCCATAAACACATGGTTTTATGCATGACAACGAAATTTTCTGTTGTAAAGGTCGCTAAAGCCTCTGACAATGAAGTACATTGTCATGCGCTTACAGCACGTCCGAGTGAGGCGCTGTGAGTGACAGGCAAATAAAAGTAGACAAAGGGTCCATCGCGCGCCGTCGACGTGGTCCGTGGACATCACCGCGTCGCTCTTGAGTCACACTGGAAACATCCTTCTAGCGATTCTCACACTTTCTTTACTCCAATAAGAACGAAATAAAAATTAAATCAGGTATGCATGCGAGTTTCATTAAACAGTCTTAAAACAATTCTGCCGTGTAACAATGAACAATACTTCACAGTTTCTGAGTCGAAAGCCAATACTAATACCATACTAAATGTCCGGCCGTGAGTTCCCAGATGTAGTGAGCTTTTCTATAGCACGGCGCGGCATGAGAGGGGGCCGGACCACCAGCGCTGCGCCCGCGCCGCCCGATCTGCCGCATAATTACTGTGTACAGACACACACACACACCCATGCCACTGGCCGCACACCTATCGATAAAACTTTAAATTAAATTTTATCTGCCTTGTAAATTTCATGGGCTCTGATTGAGTTTTCGGTGTACAGACTTTAGCTGGTCCGGAATCAGACTCGAAAAACAGAGAGCGTTATCCGGTAGCCATATTAAAATCAGCTGCGGTCGCAGTGGTCAAGTTTACGAGCATCTCGTAGCGTATATTCTTATTGATGATGGTAATCGATCCGCAACAATGTTGGACCATCAGCAAATAAGCAATACAGAGTCGCAATATTCACCTCAATCTCTATAAAATCTCCATAGGTATGCGACCTTTTAACTTCACACACATATGGAGCTATTGTCAAAACGTACCTCACGTAACGTGTAGGAGCGATATATTCGCATTCTTTGCGTGTTTGTCGTTCCAATCAAAAATGGCTTTTATATTTGTTCAGTGAAATGTCAAAATATGTCGTGAGAACGTTACGAGGCGTATGATGGCGCGGGCGCATCGTGTCGGACCGGTCACGCGAACGCTACACTTGTACCAGTACACTCCTACTCTGCACTGTTTGCGAAATAAGAATTTCAGCCTCAGGGAGATTGAAGGCTCTTATGGAATTTTAAGTTGGAAAAGCATCCGCCAAAGGTTGATTTATGGACTAAGAAATATGAAAACAAGTGACTTTATCTCTTTAGATGCCGAAAATTACTGTCAGACAGCTAACAATTTTGAATCCTTGTACCTCGGTACTGGAGAAAAATCAGACGAAGAACCTTCTTTCCAAATATGTATAGTTGTAGTCCAATCTAAAATTAAAAAGGTTTGAAAGAATTTTGGGTGAAATGTGTCAAATTCCTCCCCATGACGTGAAATCGACATTCTACAATAATCAACAGTGGACAACACAAGGCTGGGTACCTATTACTTTGTATATGTATGATTATTAACCTCTATAACAATGCAGTTAATCAAGACCCTTAAGCAGCTCCAAAGTACATAGAAGCCTGGCCCCGTTTACTGCAGCGCGGTAAGTTTTATAGATGACCTACGACCCGCGACAAACATGGCATAGCTCTGATAAAACACAGAACATTAAGCAATCAATGAACAACACGAACCTTATTGCAAAGGTTATTACACAAAACATTAATAAAACACAAACTTATAGTTCCACCACTGATGCGAGGTGAATAAACTCGCCGGACCAAGGAAAACGATGATGATAGAGGACCGTCGCACATAACTCTCGATTTGAACGATAATCGATGATTCATAATTGAGACTTCTAAATCAATAGATAACTATGAAACATGATCTCATAATTACTGGCGAGCTAACGTCGGTACAAAACCAACAAAGCAAACGGGAAGACTGTAATTCATCCACCCATCTGTGGAGGCGACCCAGTAATGGCCATCTAAATCACAGGACGTAATCGCAACAGTGATTTTAAACAGAGGTCACGAAGCACTCCTATTGGACAATATTTATGAAGACGAAAAAGGTAGGCCCCTCTGGATGCCATTTATTACAGAGCACCTTTTTGTCAATTATATTGTCACGTCACACACCAAATTTCTGTACAGTATCTTCTCCGTTTGTTTTGTCTCGACTCGATCGATCGATATATGAAGGCTTTATCCGAATATGGCCCGATCGACTTACGAATAAAAGGATCAACGAAAAAAGCTCGGCGTCCTTTTAGACGTGAAGTTTGGTATCTAAGCGACGTGCCTAAAAACACATTAAGTAGATAATACTGACAGTGGTTTACACATAAATTGTGTAGAGAGCCGAGTCTCGGGTTTGAGTCGCGCTCTGGATCACGAGGCTACTACAAATGACTGCGTATCCTTATCAGGTAGCGCCGAAGCCCGCGGTGAAATATTTTTATAGCGTTTAGATGCAGGCGGCTTCCGTGTCTTTCAAACTGTCCGCCGGATCTAGTTACATGTTCCTATTACGACGTTTTATGGCTCATATCTCATAGAAACATTACATCAACGACATTTCACAACATCTTGGCGACGTATCGCGATGGCTCGAGCCGCTCTACAGTTTAAGGATCCATAAATATTTGTTTTAAATTGAACGATGTCGAATATAAATTCCGTTACGGATTTATTTTTAATTGGAGTAGAGTGTGCGCTCCTTTTATACTCTGCGTGTCTCGTTTCAATAAAATTGATAGTAATCGCGCTCGAATGTTTTATCTACAAAGTCAGTTTTTGAGCGGCATACCGTGGCTACAATAAATCGATGTTCATTACAGAAATCGCCGTAAAATACCTGAGCGATTCGACATCGACGCGAGGGATGCGCGGGCGGCGCGAGCGCGCTGCAAGGCAGTGTGCGTGCGAGCACCACACCTCGGCGTACGGCGGTGTCGGGAACAGGTAGTGTTGTGTATAAACAAATAACAAAATCGACTTGTCTTACAGAGCGCGCCAAGGTCGCGCTGGCCTGCCTGCGCCCGAGCCGCCCGACCGCCGCGCCGCCGCCGTCCTGCATCCACAGTCCACTTTTATACTTTTTTTCTTTCTTCAAAAGCCCTTATTTATTGTGATGGCTGAGTATTTGGGCGCACAGTTTGTATAAGCAATCAATTTTATTCATTTAGACGGAGCAAGTTCTCTTCTACAAATAAATAAGTGAATATAAAAATATTGTTGCTCCCTACTGGACGACCGGGTTCTTGAGTCATTGAATGTAAGCAATTACATAACCGAACCGAAAAATATTTGTATTGACCAGATTCGATATAATTTAATACCGTAAAAAACATACATCCGCTAAACAAAACTAAACTTAACGGTGCTAACCTAACGAATGGAGGGGAACGTGTCCGTGAAATCGATATCTCAAACGTTTGATTCTTCGATCGATTTCGTGATGAATGGTGGGTGATATTCGATACTCGATCGATTAGTGAATGGCGGCGGAAGTGCAAGCGTGGATGGAGTAGAAGGTAAGCCACGGGACCCCACGATCCTCACTGTGACAAATCGCTGCGTGCCATCACTCGATCTAATCGTTCTGCTTTGCGTCCACAATAATATCGATTTAATTCAATTAACGCTTCAATGCACTCTTGCCATGCGAACGGATTTATGAAAACAAAAAACTGATAATGATTTTCGTTTATGCTTTGATTCGGTTGATCAGTAAGCTGCCTGATTAATTACGATGTAATTTTGCTATCTTATGTAAGTCTCTGTAACCTATTATGCAAAAAGACAATGCGTTAACGTTCACAAACATAACAATTTTGACCGATGGATGACCACAGTTCTTTGTTGCGAGAGAACGGAAAGACGGTGTTGATTTCTCAACGAAAACTGGGTTTTGAAAATTCGCAGCAGACAATATACAAAACCTGAATCAAAGCCGAATGATACCTATACAATATTCATATCGCAGCTAGTCATCGGAAAATTATATAGAAGAAGAACTAGAATTAGCACACGGATGGATGACATCATGCAATTATAAATCAGTTTATAATGTCTTTCGTAGACACCCAGGTGACATGACAAAGATAGAATTACACATCACTGTTCTACTAACAATAAAGGTAGGGCTATTTTCCCATACATTCACGTTGTAAATTCTTAGAACCATGTTCTGTATTGTAGGCAACTAATGCACAATATAACTAAGTATTAACATACCTATAATATCGGTAACGGGTTTTTTTTACGATGTTAACAAAGTTAAATTTATATGGACCAAATACTTTGTTTGAACAAAGACTCCAAAAATATATAGAAAATGGCAATAAAGTTATCATCATCATCATCAGCCTATAATGTTCCCACTGCTGGGACACAGGCCTCCTCTCAGTGAGAGGGAGTGGGCCGTAATCCACCACGCGGGCCCAGTGCGGGTTGGTAGATGTCACATGTTTTCGAATTTTTGGTTCTAGGACATGCCGGTTTCCTCACGATGTTTTCCTTCACCGTTTTGTGAGCAGTGGTGATGAAATAATTTACACAAAGTAAAGCGTCTGTCTGGGTTCGAACCTACGACCTACAACTCGTAAGTCGCGGCCGTTACCACTTGGCCACCACTGCTCACACCAATAAAGTTATACAATATGTATAAAGAATTTTAAAAAAATCTTTATATGCCGAAAAGGCTAGGCAGATGATGATGATGATGTATAACGAACTTTTGTTGTAACTACAAATACCTACACTCAACAAATATATTTGCAGAAAAAATCAAGTCGTTGGAAATGGAACCCATAACCCAAAGGTTAGAAATTACATTGGTTGTGCCATTGAAAAAATAACTACAGCTGTATCATCTTCCACTTCTTATTTTTCTACTCTTCACATTTTACGCATTGCTGTGGTCAGTGCTTCAACCAAGATTTTCTACATAAATATATATAATCTTATAATTATATACTCTTCTTTTTCACCATCTTATATCTCACATAATCCAACCGAGATCCTTCTTGTCCTTGGTCCTACCTCAACAGTTGTAAAAGTCTGTTACTGACTAGGTACAGATTACAAATCACAGAATAGCCGCACTGGCAGCGTCTATGCTCTGTAGTACAAATATTATGAGGCACATTCTTGCACTGTCTTATGTTTAAGCAACATTGAAATAATAATAATTATACCTTCAATTCAACAGTTCCATGCCAACAGTAACAATGTATTACAATCAAAGTGGTTTACTTATAATAAGCGACGACAGGAAGAAACCGTACCCGACAATTTTCCACAATTATCATATTCTCGAAATTGCCTCTAATGTCAAGAATTTCATCACGAGCCTCCTTGTTAGCGGCAAAAAACGTCACGAGTAACAAGACAGTAGCTTGTATTAGAAGTTGTCAAAAAAAAGTATGTAAATCGATCCGAGACACGCAACGGCTCGCATGTGTAACTGTATCAGGTTCTTAGGGGCTTTTTTCGAAGTTTGTATTCCGGTAGCGTAAAAAATAGTTTGTAAGCGACGGAAATGTTAGAATTCTAATTCTATGGGTTTTTCAATGAATGTGGCCGTGTTGAATTCATTAGAATCACGGCCCTTAGATCATGGGTGCTAGCCTATCTGTAGCTAAAAGTTTAATAGAAACGAAAATATGCCTTGTAACAATATGTCTTGCAACAAATATGTCTTGCAACTGCCAATCCGATGAAGTAACTTAACGAAAAACTTACATTGCAGCCTATCATCGTGATTCAGGTCAAATGGTACGGGTCAAGTAAAGAGAACGGGACGAGCCAGTGTGATGCTTGAAGGCAATGGATTATTAACAAGCAACTTGTCATTACCTCTGTGAATCTGCGATCTTTGCCCTTATAAGTTACCGAGCTGCGGTTCCAAGACCTCATAACGCACGTTTTGGAAATCAGCCAAGATAAAAGGAAGCTAAGCTTTATTTGCATAATGCTAACTTAAACAGACTTTACGCATTATATTCGCCTTTTACAGCATTCCTTTGATTATTTTGCCTGGTTAATCTATATGCAGCTAGACGCTGAGATCACCGCCTGCGTTCCCAAGCCAAGCCTTGACACATATCATCCGACAACAATGAGCAAGAACATAGTAAACGTCAATTACAGCATTACTCGTGTATCGCTGACTCAATCGTAGGCACATGCGGAATCGAACAGGCGACATGGTGCGCCGCTTATGAGAACACAATTACAATCCATTATATTCGCCTGAGACCTTTTAGGGCCGAGCTAACCAGCTAACCGGATCGCAGAGCAATGCGTAGCAGTCGGCAGACGAGGAACACAAGAGTCCGTGTCGAGGTAGAACCGGGGCACAACATTATGTCCCCCATCCCGTATTGTTTGTCACTCAGACGGATTTCACGGCGACAAATGGCCTCAGAGATCCAGGATAAACACGCCACGGCACAATGCCTCTCGTATAAAATTAAAACAACTCCAATTTAATAAGAGTTTAGTGAGCTAGTTATAATGGCAATTTTCTAAACGACTGCTTGTACGACTCCATCCTATACGTTTGTTCATCTTGAACGGCAGCAGAATAGTTCATTGTGGATACTTTAATGAATGTCGGAGAAAAAAATGTGTAGGTGGAAACTTTCGTTCTTACAATCAACATGTATATTGCTAATGATCATTATTCCGACAACTTTGTTTATGTATTCGAAAGCGAACAAAACACGTTCGCCCATCAAAATTAAACCGTGAACGTAAAAGTGTATCAAATTGCAAAGAGTTCATCATTATAATGTTCGGGACCAGAATAATGCGATGTTCAAGTGAAATCATGTAGGTTGGCAATTGCTACCGTTGCTATTAATGTCTGCGCTAAACATTTATGTATTCGGAATGGCCTTTTTCGTGTCACCCTACACTCATTATGCAATAAACAGTGACGATTTGCAACCTAAAGAGCAAACGAGTGCGTACAAAATTGCGTCCAATTTTCCTCTCTCACACAATTGTAGGATTAGAGTAAAATTTATTTGTCTGGCTTTTTCAAATTAGAGCTCTGGGCTTGATACCGTCTGAGGACTAGCAGCCATTCCATTTGTCGCCTAACGCAAGGCTATCGTAACAATAGGACTTTACCTTTAGCTAAGGTGGGCTTAAGTAGACTCGGGCTAACTTTAAACACCATCTTCGCAGAAATGTTATGTTGCTTACTTTATGCGTAGACCGTGTGACTGCTTGTGAATGGCACTCATCCTTCTTTTCTCTGAAAGTGGAGTGTATCTTAAAATGATAAATGAATGGGTAAGTATTTGCTTTTCTTCTTTGTAGTTTTAAAGGCAAAATAACTGGGTAGGTTCCGTCAAAACAGAAAGGACGACGCGCGGGCTGGCGAAAGATGGACTGAGTAAGTAAAGAGAGACCTTTGCCCAGAAGTAGAATAGCGCAGGCTAGTAAAAAATAGTACTTATAGAAATTGAATAATAGACGTAGGCAAGAAGGCTGCCAGATTGGGCGGGTCACATCAGCCACATGCACGATGACCGCTGGACAAAGGTCTCCACACAATTTATGGGTGCCTGTAGATGGACGGCGCCACCGAGGTCGGCACAGAAGCGGTGGCGAGATGACCTGGACGCGTACTGCGAGGCGGCGCGGGAAAAGAGTTTCTGGAAGGACTAGGGGGAGGCCTTTGACCAGCAGCGGAACAGTATAAGCTATAAACAAAACATAAAATAAGTTGGTTTATTGTATGAATATACATTCCCTTTATTGTATTTCATTCACACTACTCCCAACCTCAATCTGTTTCCTCATTTCTTAACTTCATGTTAAATATTTTTCTCAATATATATTCACTCACTTTGAATAAACATTCTTCTTCGTACACCTTAGTAAAGTCAACAAAACCATAATAAATTAGTGCAGATCTTGGCAGATAACGAACATATACATGACATTAAGAGGCTGATAACCTTTATTCAAACCGTATAATTATTGGAGATACCATTTGCCGAGACTACTAATGTTTAAGTACAACCGTATGTTCGTCATGGGAAAATGGACCTTAGAGCTTTATGATAAGAGTGAAAGGTGTGTTGTAGAGGCCCACGGTCTGTCAAGACTGTGCTGGCACGTAGCCTGCGTCGCCGCCACGAATTGGTCTATAATTAAGAAATAAGTTGAGATACGGTTTTTAGCTGACTTTTTACAAAGCATCTTACGGGCCAACGCAATTAACCCGCCTTGTAAATTGAATGTTTGCTTTATAGTGATTAGTAATTAACTTTTAAGTTTTTATAAGAAGTATAAGAACCCGAGCACGACCACATTGATCCTATTGATGCCGATTTTGTTTTGTTTATAACGCGCAACTCAATTTTGTACTCAGGGTATTAATTTAACCCGTGCTTTGTTTGTTTTTGTCGTAATTACAGCACGCTCAGCTACTCAAGTATTAAAATTATACACCGCTCGTGGTAGGAAAGATGATCAATACTTTACTGCGACAATATAGCCATTGAAGTAATTTTTATTATTCACGGGTATCAATAATAATTATTTCACCATTTTATGCAATTTTATTCGTTGTTTAATAGCTAAATGATATGAAAGAACTAACGTAGTTTATAACATAATGATGATTCAAAACTTGACAGGACACGTTCAGGGGGGCTTTTAGGGGAAGAACTTTAGACCTAAGCTAATACTGATGAAATCATAACGCAACACAAAGGTAGCATTATCGACAAAACATTGATAACACACTTTGAGTACCTACTACGCATCAGATAACCCAATCACTTCCTGAGCTGCACAGTGGATGAGTAAGTAAGATATCTGATAAAAGATAGCGTCATTAACATGAATTTCGCAAAATTATTGGAAAATTGGTACAAGGTTTGTAATTGTATGATGCATCGATGCATTCTAATCAAGAAGGTAAGTCTGATATGCTTTTGCAACAAGGCCGAGAAACAGCCACTTATCACAACAACAATAGTCTAGCTAGATTAGCTTCGTTCAAAACTAAGTAAAAGAAAAACAAAAGACAGAATCGAGAATGCGCAACAGTGAAGAAGAAGTGAAAACACGTGTCTATTATAACATACGGAACACTTTCTTTACCAGACAGAAGACTTCTACAAAGTCTGCTCAGTGTCAGTACATAGGGTGGCAGGGACATCGACACCAAGCCGGTTACCGTCCGGGTTAGCGGGATTGTCCGAAAGGGTTACCGCTGGCCCGGAACATAAAGGGCTAAGGAAGGAACACGGGTGGGTTTTAGTCAGTAAGAGTCTGACACTCCCTTCCGCTCCACCCAGAGCGGGAGGGGTCATTTGATGATTTCCCATCCTGAAAAAAAAAGCCTCTTACCGTGGATTTAGTACATGATTCGGAACTAAATCCCTGCGTTAACATTTAGTCGGTAATTTAAAAAAAATTGTTGTTCCATACATTTTGAAGTCATAGTATCACACTTTTCTATAAAAGAGCAGACATTTTTTTGATGACCGACGAAAAATTTCTACCCTTATCATGTGCTGTATTCATAGTTATAGTTTTTTCGTCGACGTCCCTGCCACCACCACCACCACTGTATAAGTATACCATAACTGTACTGACACATCACCGTACTGACTTTTACAAAAGCCTATCTTTTGCCCTAACCTTCTCCAACCTTCCTGATCTATGACATCCTCAATAAACAACCAAGTTCAACAAAAACAGCCACTACACATTCTCCAAGTCGTGATAGATCGACAGGAAATCAAAACATTGTAAAAGAAGCGATACCCGCACATAACCATGCATATTTCATAGTCAACAATATCACGGAACACATAACATATCCCAGTTTCAATATTCGATCAATTAGCAATAAACCATTTCGTCGTAGGGCGGTCGCAATCCTGCATAAATTCAATTAGAGCAACCTCGGTGCCGGTCCACAATTCCCACTGCCTTTCGAGACATAACTATATGGAATAATTGATCGGTCGACGATGAAACCCGGGAAACCCTTTAGGAATTGATATCGGAAATTATTGTCTCTTGCGCGTGATATGAGTATATTTATTTGCAGTAAATTATTAGGTTTATGAGGCATCGCTTGTTGGCCTGACACGGTAGTGTTATGGCTTGTTAATATGTTTTATTGAAATCGAATGGTAACCTGTTTTACATTGAGGAAATGTGTTGTAAACTCGTGAGCCAGTCTATCATCACATTAGGTCGTAAATATTCTATTGTTGAACTAGTCCTCCCATAAACCGTTATAACGATCAGTTCAAGCGGAATATTGGCATGATCAGCACACTTTAGTATTTCATTTAATGACATTTCTGCACAGGGAGCTGTTTCTAATATCATACGTACGACAGCTCTTATGACTTGAAAACTAATTGAAATTGTCTCTTTTTTCGAAAATCGAAAGCATCGTCACTTGATCTCATAACTGGATCTCCATCATCAGTATCTGATAGGATAAAGCTTCTGATAGGTATATGACCTTCAGCACCATTATTTATTAGATTGGTCTTTCGGTCATTTCTTTTACACTAATTTATGGCAGCAGCTAATGCAATATACTATAATACTACAGTGCATCAGTGTGACAAGAACCAGTTTTAGTTTGCTTTACCATAATAGGATTTAGTACATAATTCTGGACCCCTCAGCGATGAAATATTATGCCGGGTATTTAATAAAAAAATACTGTTACATGCATTTTGACCGCGTAGGTATTGCACTTTTGTATGAAACAACAGATTTATTTATATAGAACCAACGAAAAATTTCAACGCAGGGGTTCCAGATTCATGAACTGAACACATAGTAACAGGATGCGCCTGCCACTCTGTATGTACTAAAGTAAAGTAAATTAGCTATCCACTACCTTTTCCTCGCCGGATGTCACGTTTTGGAAAGGTTCTGTCTTCTTCTTTTTACAGAACAATATAGATGAAGAATAGAAGAACTGACCTACATCCACAGGTGGTATTAGCTCCTCATCTTATTGAACACTATTCAATACACGTTTTAAATGTTACTGCATTTATACTATATACTAGAATTAAAGATCACAAGTATTGCCCAAGTCATGAGCATTACAGGATCGCACGCGCCGCTAGCACACGCATTGCATTAATCAGATTCGCTGATATTGGACGTATTGCATAACACTTGGATTTCCTTTGGTTTTTCTTCGAAACAAGTGACGACACACTTTTTTTTTCTAGTTAAGCAATTTTTGGTGTGTATGTTGGAAATGTGCAAATTGGATTAATTAATTTCATTCCTAAACTTAACAAAAAAGACAAACACAATAATATGTTACAAATGTATCCGGCCCTGAATGTGGGTTAAATTACAATTAAAAGGACATTAGCAGATTTTCCTTAAAGTCAGTCAAACTAAGACCAAAACTTGCAAATTAAAATCAAGTCCTCGCACAAATCGCTCACACGGTAAGGTACGTTTACACCGTTAGCCTAATGAAGCGTGTAATGAGATTCGAATCGAAACTGAAAATTCCAGAGAATCGTTCATAGTTACATAGCATTCTAAGACCATCTTGCTCTCACAGGAAACACAACATCCAGAAGAATCTATTATAGCAATTCTACAAAACTAATCACGTTCAAGTCAGATAACATCATCATCAACATCAGCCGGTCGATTCTGTAAAAATCTCACCGTGAAAACTTAGGTGAAGTGAGTTTGTTTTTGCTAGGAATTGACACTATTGACAGCTCACTCCACTCTCACTTCCCCTAAGTTTTCACGGTGAGATTGTTACAGAATCGCACTGCTGAAGGCCAACTCCTTTGATTAAAAACGATCAAAATCTAGTCTCAATCTCATCTCAGCGACAATCAATGTCAGAAACTTAACAGAAATGTAGGGAAATCAGAGGTATTTTTGACAGATTGACACTGACATCAGATTGTAAACGTTCTTAAAATTACGAGAATTGCCCCTCTGATCGCAATAAAAAGGTCTTAAAAATAAATTGCTACAACTACAAAGACATAAACTGTTAGGAAATATTCCGACGAAGGAACTTCCGCGAAGTAAAATCTTAAGGCGGTCTCTTTTATGACAACAACCAATGAAGTTTGAAGGAGAGAGTCGTCATAGCGTGCCTTCTAACTCACGTAAAGGCTCCTGCAAACAGGCGCGACGCGCGACGCGAATCGCTCGCGACACAAAGACATCGCTCTTTGCGCGACTTGCGGTGCCTATGTGTCGCGTGTCGTGTCGCGCCTGTTTGAAGGAGCCTTAACTCATCCTTGTAAACTTTATGAATACAGTACATCGGTATTTTGAACTTTCAAAAATAAGAATAATTTCTGTCTTCAAGATTCCTGTAGCTATAAAATATTTAGTGTAATAATTTTGTTACTGAATCGTCCATACCGGGTGGCAGCTAAAGTATTCTCTTTTATTCTTTAATGTATCCTCTAGAAAAAAAAATTGCCGCAGTTAACGAGGATAACGGTCCATGAATGACTGACCTCTGAAAATGAAGCTACAAAATATTGAAGAGGTAAAAAGGAAATAAGTGTACGTACTATCGCCACACTATGGTCATGGAAGCGGACTGTCTTTAGGAGCTCGTGCACAAAAGTTATTATATTCTATCCAATGACTTCCATAAATAGTATGTTCCGTGTATTACGTCTTAATTGCTTTTAGTACATCAATAGCCTTCTAAAAGCCTTCTTGGTCAACTGACCAAGAAGGCTTTTTGTAATTAATCGTTATGTAATGGAAATAAAAATCGGAAAAATAAAAACACATGCTGAAAAGTGCAGTATTCCTGCATAATAAAATCAAAGAAAATGAACAGTAGGCAAAGCAAACGCAACACAGCAGCACGTAGTAGCGTCACAGAAGAAGGAAGCCTCTTGAGAGTACAACACAACATAATCTCCAGCCGCTGAGCCCACCGCTCCATTTATTTATTTATGGAGATTATTATCGTGCGTAATAATTCACTAAGTTTCAATTGCATAATGACGGCGGACAGGGCTACTAGGCCTGCTAGCTAGCGCTCTGGGCGGACGCACCGACTAGCGACCACAGATAATCTTCCACGCGAGGACTATTATTAAATAGGGGGCTGTCAGTGAAGCGGCAGGCCGCCTCCTAGCGCGATCCCGCGATGTTATGTCCAACTTGTAAGACTGGCAACATCGAACAGCGGAACATTCGTATTTTAAACACTTGATTAACGTTCCAATGCGTTCAAAATATATTACTGCATGGAAAATCGGTGAACGTTAGTCAACACCAGGATCATAAATCTAAAATATCTAGATATTTTAGATTTATGAACTGAAAGTCGGTGTTGACAGTTCCACTTGTTGAAACAAGATAAGAGATATGTAAGATAATCTTGTTACGATATGCGTAAATCAATGAGAGTTCGATCAAATCGATCATATCTATCTCAATGTTATCTATGCAGAGCGGTAGATACCCACAGAAATCCAATGCCAATCGTTTAAACCGTTTAAAATAGAACAAACAATTGCACGGATATATTCATTGAAGAGTTTAAGACAGATAATGGGTGGTAGAAACAACTTTAAAACAGACACTCATAGACGCGATAAAGGCTCCTTCAAACAGGCGCGACACGCGATAAAATTGCGCGCGACGCAAAGGCACCGCAAGTCGCGTAACGAGCGGTGCTTTTGAGTCGCACGCGATTATATCGCGTATCGCGCCTGTTTGTAGGAGCCTTAAAGCGTGATTCCATCAGCAGCGAACGCCGGTAACCCATTACAAATCGGTTTTATTTCTGTAGAAAAAGTTGGAATTTCATGGAACAAAGAAATTGCGAGAACGTGTGAATGATAGAAAGTACTATTACGGATAAGAGCAGCTAAGTAACCGCTCGTTCGGGCATCAACTAGTTGACGCCCTTTGAATATTTCGAATTCAATAGAAATTACTGCACGCCACCACACTACAGACAATGAATGAGCTTGTGAAACACTGGGTAGAGCATCGAAGTTAGCGGTTACGACGGACGTCCCACATGGAAAACCAACAACGATTTCACACAGGAAAACTACGTCATTCACAAACTAACACTAACCCACCAACGAAGAGGGAAGTAAACTTCTGTTTTGAAAATTCCTGTGCCGTTATCTGACATTGTTTTATAAGCACGCTCGTTTAGAAGCCGCGAGGCGGAGCTCCCAACACTACATTCCCATCAGTACGGTATCTCGCGCCGAACACAGTTACCTAAACAGATATTAATCATAATTTTCACTGACGCCTGCTCAACTATTTTAGATGATAGTTATTAGTTCATTTTGATTGTGACCCGACTGCGTGTGGGCAAATTCGAAAGAGCAGCTACTGGAAAATTGCCGTGTGACATCTTAGGGGTAATGGATTTAAAACTGCTCTCTGAGACACCTTTAAATAGCAAAATAATCACTTCCTGCGCAATTACCTACACAGGCATTACGACAACTTGTCTGGTTACTTTACAACGATTTGTCTTTAAATTTTTATCATACTTGTAAGTTGGCTTAATAGCTATTCTAAAACGTTTTCTTGGCTGGTAGTAACGCGAAGACTTTATTGACTGTAACTTCGTCCGAATCCTTGGTGGGAATGTGGACATTAAGTGAACAAACAAAGCTAGTAAGAATGCGAAAGAATCCGTCGTAAAATCTACACGTTTTTATGTTTCTTAATTGTCTTACGCTGTACGCATATCACGGGAACGAATGCATATATTAATAGGGACACTTAACGGTAACTTAGGTAAGTAAAAAAGAAATAAACTTTTAATAATTAATACTCTAAGAACCCACACACCGCAGTGTCTCAAGAAGAAAATCTTTCACCAGTGTGTGTTGCCAGTGATAACCTGCGTTGGAAGGTTTCCCACAAGGAAGACGGATGTCCTTGTGAAGGCCGTAGGAATTCGCTGGATACGGGAAGTACAGAACCAGTCGAAGTCGCGATGCTAGGGGGCCCTGGGCTATGTCCAGCAGTGGACGTCTTTCTATGACTGTAGACCGAAACTATACTAACAAGTTGGAAAATTCTTTCCATAACTAGATTGGCAGAAGCTGAAAAGGATCATGATGATGATTTTGTTGATGACAAAGACAGAATTCTTAACGGTTTACACATTGTCCCTGGATCGTCACGATTTTCCTTATTGTTAGTGGTCTACCAAAAACTAAGGGAAGCAAAAAATATGAACACTACGTCATCCATATCTATTAGACCATCATATCCGATACAAAATGGCGGAGTCAAAATATATATACCTATCAAATTTCATGACTCACCTAATCGTCAGTTTATCAGCGAATTATCAAATATTTTTGTATTCATTTGCTAATAGCCACTAAGAGGCTGTGATTGAGAAATACCAGACTTTTTTGTATCACGCTTGAGGCGAAACAACAATTTAAAACAAATTAATTTAGCTATCTTGACTGAAGACGTAACGACGTATATCAAACGAATTGACGGGTACATTGTCTTAATGGATTTTAATTCAATTGGTGACTGTAGGCCGAGTTGTCTCCGGGATTTATTCGGGATCAATCAGATCAATTAGAAAAAGGCAATAGACATTATTGAGGCTTGTTTAAACGGTGTTGCTTGCTCACTGTGATGCCGGAGAAAGTATATTTTATCACTGTCTGTGTCTAGGTCGTGATGTAAAAAACACTTTACTTTAATATGAGAAGCAGAGCACTGGGTAGAGAAAATCGGAAGCTTTTAAATATTTTCAGTTCTTTCAGTTCGTTAGGTTATTTATGTTTGCAATACAGAGTCACTAGCACTAACAGACTAGGTACCTGATTGTTAGCAATAACTGGCTAATATTGAGAAATACTAGTTATAAAAACCCAAAAACACTTGCCCGACCTCACATGGTGCTTTTGTAATTACAAAGTTATTGCCCACAAAGTATTTTAAGGTAGCAAACCTTTAAATCTTTAAATGATTATTGCTTATCTATCAGTGTTTAGTAGAAACTCTTCGTCATAAGGAATGCCAGACACAATAGCATCAAAGGTTGCGACAAAACCTGTTCTAACATTAACTTAAACGCGTCACCAATTATCCAATACCTATCACAGACAAATATCCGTGGAAACGATTATACAAAAATTGCATATCGAATCTGCAACGATTACAGTACATTTACTTGTGTGAACAAGCCTTAAAACTAAAGTATGAATATGACAAACTATCCAAAACTGATTAACCGTTTAAAAGAAAAAAAAAGATATGCAAACTGCGTGCAGTAAATACCTTGTTTATACAGCTCGTCTTGTCAATTCATGACCACTCTTAAAAATTTAAGCCACCGAACTGCTTGGCAAAGGCCTTTTTATTCTCCTTTCACTACTCTCTATCTAAAACGGCTAAAGGCTAATCTTTATCAAAGGAGTCCAGCTCATTCCACCATCTACATCTAGCCGCGATATCGGTTGTGCGGCTTGATTGATAGAACTCAAATAAGAGTACTTACTAATTTTTTTTTATTTTCTGCTGGGGAGTTTGTTGCACCACTTCTTCTTCCCAGCGAAAGTACTATAGGAAATGGTGAAGGGCGGGCGTTTTGTGTCACTGTCTTTTGTAATTTTGACGTTCGAAAAATGCTGATTCTCAACCTAGTTTAAATAAATTACGTTTGATTTATTTGAAAGAAGAAGTGCGTATGCGGCGGCGTCTGCCCTCAGGCAATGGCCTACCTTCCACCTGGCGCCTGTCACCTGTGCACTTGATGAACTTGTACCTAACTGTGAGCAGAGTCCGCATAGCTAAAATTTCTGCCAAACGTATTTAACTTTTTGCCGTCGATACGCTAAGAAGCAGATTAGATAGTTTAAAAATTGTTTCCAGCATTTTTAACCGACTTCAAAAAAGGAGGAGGTTCTCAATTCGGATGTTTATATAAATATTTTTTTTTTTTTATACTGTTGAAGAAGAGCTTGTTTTATTCATACTCAAAGCTGTAAATATTGCGGCGGTGGCAAGACTTGCAAGTCAGGCCAGGCGGCATCATCCGATGTGGCCACTTGATTTAATTGAATTAAATTGAAACAATCGATGGCGGTTACCAGCGGTTGGTCGACTAGGTCCGATTTATAGTTGCTTTTATATTATGTGAATGGGTAACGAAAGAATAGATTTGTAGGTTGGTTAGTAATTAGTTTTTTAGTAGCTTTTTGGCAGTTTGACTTGTGACCTTGTCGAGTTTAGCTCCGTATGGCTTTGAAAATTTGAACTAGAAAGTGGGGCATACGGCATACCCGATATAAATACATGCCATAAAACAATCACCTATACGTAAGCTTTTAATGCGATCATGGACGGAAATGCAACAGAATTCTTTTCCAAAAAAAAAAAATCTTTCATAAGCTGATTATTCACTGATGCATATAAATAGGTTATCTAATCTCGAGATACAGAAATGCTAACAACCCTTTTTATTACTAAGCCAGACAACAACAAAAGAAATATGCAACTAATTATGCGATTATGTCATCACAACGTTATTCATGCATATGTGAGGCCGAAAATAGCGCGCGCACACATGAATGACGCAAGAAAAACAAAAGTCAGCTTTTATCAACGCATCCGAATGACTAACACAGCTGAAAAGATATTTTTAAAAGTCAATGTCGGCTCGAAAAACGCTAGCGTGTCTTCGGTTTCTTCTCATTGAATCGCTTCATAACAAACATTTCACGACAGTGTAACAACTTATTCACTGGGACTCTGCCTCTCGTCGCTTTTTAATACCCCCGAGGCACTAATCGTCGTATGCTGTGCCTGCTACAGCTGCTATGCGCCGTAATTGCTCACATATCAATCCACGAAGAGTAAGTGCCAACTTAACATCCGCTTAAAATAAACAATCTGCTTTGTTTAATATATTATTCGTTACACACTTCTATTAAGATAACGTTTACAAAATCTATTACTCCATCGTTATCTATATATTTATGGACGACTCAAACGATGCACAAAAATATAAATGTCGCAGCAAAATAACGATATCTGTAACGTTTAAATAACAAAAGGACATCGATACTAACGCATATCCGGGCGAATCGCCACGTTCAGGCCTTTAAACGCAACCGATAAAAACATTACTCGACGCTCTCAATAAATACACATTAATGTCCTGGAGCATTCTGGTTTACATTCCGTGCGGTTTCCAACGAGTTTTATAAAAGCTCCGTTCGGCCGCACACGCAATTACAAGCGCCTCTTTGCGGTACAATCAATATTTATACCCTTACGAGACAATACAGGACACACAAGTACATTACTGCGCCAGCTCCACACCACGAACACGCCATGTTTGTGAAGCCGGCAATCAATTCCCGACTCGAAATTTCGTTCACGTTACAAGCGTAGCGATTTATGTAAGGGTGGACGCACACTGGCCGGCCCGCAGAGTTCGTGTCCGTGCATAAATAACCCACCGTGCAATCTTCCCAGTTAATGATATTGCGATGCATTATCATTTCAGTCATTTGAAATCGCTCATTTCGTTTTTCTCGTCGATATCAGGAACAAATGGGCTTTCAGCGAATTAATAAGATAGGTAAGAGATGTGCAGTGCAACAAATAAAATGCGCACCCTGATTGTTTTCATTTTCAATTAATAACGATTAAAGCAGGAATTCATGGGTGTTCACAGAATAAAAGTAAAAAGGGAAATTAATTGCGCCGACAAGACAGAATAAAGGCAATCATAAAATAAACGGATAAATTTTATGGCGCGGAAAACAATGCGCTCGATTCGAACAATCGAAATCGTCGATGCAATGCGAAGGGATGTTGAAGTGAAAGCGCATGCGCTGATACAAGAAAAAGCCTCGCGAGCCAACCAGTTATTACACTAATCGCAGCGATATAATTCCCGAGTCAACTTAAACACAGGTTCCTTGCGGATCGAAATGCAAACATGGCGGGCGCTTTGAGCTCGATAGCGCGGGAACTGACGATTGCGGCTTGTCTGCAACGAATAATATTACAATACTAAATACGATCAAGTAGTAAGTCATTGCAACTGCGATTCAGTAGCTAAAGCCATATAGCTACTGAATCGCCTATGGATATGACAACTTGACTCCAAAAGCTGTCGTCATCAACTTATAATCTAACGTTTGGAAATAAACTCTTCATTTTTTTTTGTTACTCTACGAGTTATTGTGGCCGCACCTGCTTCTTTAGCAACAAACTTAGTTGAGCTGAAACTTCGTTTTATTATGGCTAAAATAAAAATTATATATATTTTTTTTTAATCAGAGCAGAGCGACTTTTTGATGTCGGAATTCTTACAAAATTTCAAAGCTAAATATGCCCATAATGTGCCATCTAAATATTAGATCCTTCTGACCGTGTCGCAATTTATGTCGAATCAAAAAAATTAATACATAGTAACAAAACAAACCCGAACTTTCACAGTGATAAGCGCTCATGGTTATTTACATCAATTAACTCGTGTCTAACAAAATAGTACTTACAGATGACATTTTCATAATTTCCTCACTAAAAGATCTATATTTAGGGCGAAATTCACCTATGAAACTGAACGCGATGAGAACATTTGAACCGCGTTTAAGAGCTGTTAGTATCATTATGGTTATGGGATATTGACTCTGACCGCGCTTAAACACGGTTTAGATGTCCTGATCGCATTTATTTTGTTTCATGGTGAAATTACCCCTTAATGAGGAAATGATTACATTCTTCAGCATTCGCAGTAAGTAACCCGCACGCATGGTCGCACCCGGCCCGTTTCGGTCCATCAAAACGCAGCGCGAAAGTCGCAAGCTTCGTTTTATCGCGTTCGCGCCAGAGTTATCTGACCGAAGCGCCTGCGCAGCGCCCCGGTACAAAACGGTTGCTCGATACAACTCTTTATATCCCCATAAACGTTTTACATGTTATTTATCACGATAAGATCGTGATCGTGGGTGACCCGCTTTATTTATGACGCTAAATATTATAATCGTCTTGATATTGAATAGTGACTCTATAATAATTGAAGTGGTTGGTTTTACAGGATTTGTGAATATTTTCAAAATATTTTTTTACTTACTAACAGAACCAGCGCAACATACGTGCGGCTATTTATGTTGATATTTAAGTAAATTAATTAAACAAAATTCCGAATCGGTCGACTTTATTATGGACTGTATTTATGGTTACGCTTATAAATTATAGCGCGAATGTATTCGTAACACCTAGCCGGCAAGATGACGTTTACGACCGATGTTGTATCCAAATATTTATTGGCTTAGAACAAATTAAAATTTTAATGTTAAGGTACTATCTCCGAAAAGTATAATCATGCTGTCACTTGACGACCAAATCCTGTTTATTATTGGTATGGACCCGCTTTTCTCAGTCACCCGGAGTGAATTTTAATGAAATTCACCTTTACAATTTGTATAATTCTTTCTATGTCTATTCAGTAACAGTTTATAATGCGAGCTTCGTAATAAACGTATTCTTTTTTTTTTTATTAATTATACGCCACATATTATTTTATTGAATAATCCGCCTAAACAGCCATAAAATTGAAAGCAATTTGAATTATAAAAATTGAATTAACTTACTATAAGTAATGGATTAAAAACAGAAGTATTAATAAACTTTCTACATACAGCAGAACCACCAAGTCAATTATAATTCGAATTTCGAATTAACTTCGTAGGTTCGTACAGAAAAAGATTTGTATATAGAAACGGATATTACGAACAATTTATCATAGATAGACCTCCTAGCATCTGGATTAAGATTAGGCAATTAAAAAGATGTTCTTTTAAGGGTAGCTATTAAAGAATGAAATATAGCCGGGGAGGCCGGCCACGGACGCACAATTATTCGCTTAACCCCCCACAGGCGGCCACCACACAGCACAGACTATATTTAAAATTTATCACTTGGATATTAAATGTCGTCCCACATATAAATTACTGTCTGTAAACCGAGGTATTGGCACGATTACTGCACAAGTGATTTTGTATCTAGTTTAATTGGAATTATTAATTTCTAATTGCCTTCTTCGGTACTTAATCGACTTCATCTCGTTAATAGTAACTTTCGTATATAGTCCTGCGAGTAATTGATATCATTTGTTATATTCCTGTAACATCCTTTCCATTACTTTGTCTATTGCCAATATGGGCCTAACTTATGTTGTTCTCAGCCCATATGGCTTGGTATACAAGTATACCAAGACTTACATTCAACTAATCGTAGTATTTGTATCATTGTGTGTTCGGAATGTAGAATAAGTCTACTATAAAAAGTTATTATTAAGGTTACCGAACTTTTAGAAACTGCAAATATAATCTTAATACCCACTTTAGATAAGATACTTTACCGCAACAAAAATATCATTGGAAACTTGTAAACTACACGATTAAAATGAAAACACACAAACAGTTTTTTTAAAGCATGATGTAGCGCCCTCTCGCGTTTTCTCGCGACACGAAATGGTCAGCTGAAAACTGAAAGGTTCGTATTTAAACTCGCACAGTCGGACTGTTTCCAGTAGCGCTACGCACTTAACTATGGACTATGTTTGAACGCTATACGTATCTGTGAATGTATAGGGAAGCGGGATGCTTTTGAAGTTGTGTTACCTACTGAACTTTTAACTCAGTTTTAGTTGAGACTTGTATTGTTCTGTATATCTGATTTAACATTGCTTTGCTGTATTTTTCGTTGCAAGCCGGACTATTGCTCTTAGTTTCTTGCACTTTAGAGCATGTTTATTCTAGACGTAGCACTATCTTGCCATTCATAATATTATATTTTATTATCATCAGCATTCTTTCTCATCATCATCTGCCTAGCCTTTTCCCAACTATGTTGGGGTCGGCTTCCAGTGTAACAGGATGCGGCTAAATACCAACATTTTACATGGAGCGACTGCCTATCTGAGCTCCGCAACCCAGTTACTGGTTAATACGATACCCCTTTGGTAGGACTGGTTGTCAGACTTTCGGGCTACTGACGACCCGTAACGACTGTCAAAGATGCACGAATGATAGCCGGGACCAACGGCTTAACGTGTTTTCCGAGGCACGGAGGGGTGAAGATGGCCATCCATCCACGAACCAACCGCGGCAAGCGTAGCTCAACCTGATCGATCGACCCGTGCGGCTGTTATTACGAGTTATTCCGGTCCTTAGCCACGAGCCCCTTATTATACCTCCACCAAAGCCTAAGTTCTTTCTATGTAAGTGTTTATAATAGCAGAAGTTGGTTCAAGTTTAATATTATGTCGTTACATTAACGTTAAAATATTTCATAACATTAAAATTGATTATAATCACTTACATGCCACCTATTTTTCACCTCATATTTTCGTGCTGCCTCCATACACTGTCAAAACCATTAATGCCAACAACTGCCTACAGATTTTATAAATCTTAACCTGTTTCACTAATTAGATAGACGCCTCCTACTGTGTCCTAAACACACCGCGACAAATTATTCATCCCCGCTGAGTTTTGAAATTGACGTCCGTTCCCCAAAATAGTACCTCTACAAGGCCAACTTGGCTAAGGAACAGGTTTAGTCAAACGTAAAATTATAACTTCCAATGCAACCCGTGCAAGTTCGCTTTCATTGCGAACTACTAAGGACATCTCGGTACAGGTGGCTCCTACCTCGCACGGCATCGTATTTCGTTCGATTGTGTATCGCGAATTGCGATCGAACCTTTCCGGTCGGAACTGGGTTGCACGCCCATCGTAAGCCATTGTGAGATTCACATTAATTGGCCTCAGCCGCAGTCATTTAATATCTCGTAATGCTCTCGAAAAAACACAAAAAGGCACCCCGAAATCTCCCAAAGCTTCAACATCCGCGCATTCAATGCGCTCGGTGTATAAACTGTAATGCGATATTTTCTTAAGCGATTTGTTGGCAATAGCAGATGGGTGTGTCTCGAAACAGGAAATAATTTCGAACTTGTTGCCACTGACTGATCTGTCTGCGTTGTGTTCTTTTTGTTAACAAACCACGTGTATTTATGTTGGAGTTTCTTCCATTGAAACATGACTACTTGTATACGTAGTTATTATATTCATGCTCGCTGCAGTAGGGGACTAGGGAGTATTGAATTTCGCATATAAACACCATCTGCTGCTGCGTTTGTGTTTTGTGAATTTTAACGCTACTGTAAACTATGTTGCACAAATGTCTATGCAATTTATGCTTTAGAACTAAACACGCTAATTTATAGGTTTGTTTAATGTAATTACCAGAACTGTCTTCTTAATCTTGAGTAGAGCGTCCACGGAATGTTCAGGATTATCTTTAACGCACGACAAAGTAGTGACGCTAAATTATTCAAACGAACACTGGTAGAAGTTTATTCCTGTCAAATCTTCAAAAAACACCTCGTCTGTTCGCGTGCACACATTTGTTTAACGGGACCCGTCGCTAACTAACTTACCGTTCAGGTAAAAGATAATATTTTTTTCGACGCACGATCTCCCCGCATTCGTGTCGAAACGCCACGACGAGGGATTATTATTTCAGTAACATCTGTACGAGTAACTCTAACTAGATACTAATAGATAACCACTGATGTTTTTTATGCGATCCCGCTTTTTAATCTTTTGTATCGGGTCGTACACCAAATGTGCATTTTTATTTATAGGGGTCTGTTACAATGGGATATGTATTGGGGTACTACAGTCGGATATACAATAAAATGAATAATAGAGGTCGCACTTGTGACCACTTGTCGCTAATTGAATTTTTTATTAACAATAACAAACAAGTGCGTAGGATTACACTGACATTTGCGGATCGTCCGCTGACAAAATACCAGTGAACAAATAAATACACTAGAATTAATTAAATAAATTGGCGGCACATACTTAATTATTAGGCGCAGTATGTAATCGCATTTGGAAGCGACAGGACGTCCCCAAAGTTACAATAAGCTGGTGCTAATTACGTAATTCAAGCACCGTGACGAAAATAAAAAAGCTAGAATAACTCGAGCATTGTGGCGGCAAACGTAAAGGGAATGTGGATCTGGGGAGACGGGGACGAACGTCACATTCTCTGGAGCTGAGTTGTTTAGTTCTCTTTTTATTAGGGACGATCTAGGATGGAAGGAGTATAGTGAATTAGCTGCGACGAATCCCTTGGTCATTGTCGCAGTCGAAGGGATAATTTTATCCTTGTATAAGAGTATGCCAATTTACCTACAGTTTATGTGAAAATATTAGGAAGTATCGTTACGTTTTTGATACATATTTAGTTTTACCACTTACTCCACATATTATAAATGTCTTCAAGCCCAAGGGAACGTTAACCTAATTTAAATTAACTACCTATGCTGCCTTAAGAAAATCTCAAACCAATAAAATAACGTACCTATTTTTATTTCAATAGGGCTGATTTTTCAATCGGCAGATAATTTTTATTCATGAAATAAAATTGACGTCTGACAGTTTTTATATGGAAGAACTGTCAAAAATTCAAAATTATTCCTCCGATAAAATTATCTGGCATTGCAAAAATCAGCCCATAATTGTAAAACAATAACCGATCATTTAGATTCCTCTTTCAACCCTACACTTGTATCTGCGGGGTAGTTTTTTAACGAACCATGTATTGTATCGGGGCATGCGCATGCCACAGTCTGTCTCCTAATCAATGTACCTATTCAATTTCATCCACTTATTATTTTTTGCGACACACCCCCCCAATTTATTCGCATATGCCAGATTTCTGCTAACCCCACACTCACTATATTATTTAAATTTAATGTTCAATAGCTTTTTATCTGTCCATCTTTTATTATGAGATTATAATTATTTGTGTACACTCTAAATGATTGGCTTTGGAAGGCGTACTCATCAGTAGGTAATTCAATATTTATATAACTTAAAAAATATGTATAATATTTTTGGCTCGTGAGCTGAACACAAACGAAGAAAAACAAAAATGATGAATATAAAAAAAAATTGCTGTTCGTTAGTCTCGCAAAACTCGAAAATGGCTCGACCGATTGTGATAAAACTTTGGTAAGATGTTCTGTGCTCACCGTAGATTTCTAATAAAAATAATGAAGAATGCATTGCAACATTTGCAACGCATGCCGCATGGCATTAGTATAAATATACAAAAGTATAAATGAAAAAAAATATGATTGCAAGCATTAAAGAACCCTGAATTCTGAAGCTTAACAATGTAGAAGCACACAATTGAAGTAAACTCAAAAATAAATATTAGTCCCATCCCGATAACCAACAAGAAAAAAAACCTTAAACACGTTCTACAATACTTCAGAACATTTGCGAAGATTATGCAAATAGATACTTATGCTAGGTAATTATTTTCATGCTACATAATGACTCACATTGGACCCAGAAGCATTTATTATGTCTGTGTTTACTTAGATAAATGCAAGTTATCTGCTAGCATCCGTCTATAGCACGTCCGGGGAATTATCCGCAGATCTTAGTCCCGCACTATTTACCCTTATCCACAAAATCATGCATTCCTTTAACTACGGCGAGGTAAAAACTTTCAACTTAATACCGTAGCTTCATATGACTAATGGCCTACAGATGTTCCCGAAACGTACACGTATATCAAAAATAGAAATTAGGGGTTACACGCTCGCCCTCTATCAATGATAATAATTAAAATTAAAATTTTATCTCTTCGGAATCTTGCAAGCCACCCAAGTAACGCTACGGTGTTTTACATAAATAAATAAATTTATATCTAACGTTAGTTTCATTAACACATTCGAAATTTTATATCATTTTTATGACGCAAAGCTTTCTGGCGATGTTATCAGCGATTATCGCTAACGTTAGTTTTATTGCTTCTATATCTTAACGCTTGCAAATTATAATTAAAAGAGTTCCAAATAAGTTATGTACGCCAAAGTTTAGACTATCAATTTGATTTTATCGATTAAAATTGCCTTTTTATCCGTGTCATTAAGTTATAACATTATTTGAAACTGTTTTAATATGGTAAAAATCGGTCCACTTTTATAAATAAACTATGTTTTTCTATTTTTTGTCCGAAACATTAAAAACGGAAAGCTAATTTCGAACAACAGCATATGCGTTACATTCTCCGCTTTCAACACTGTCACGGGCTATTCCCTGGCGAATTTAAATTTGTAATTCCTTCCTTGCTCCTACCAATAACAGCAAAACATTTATTAAAAAAACCTGTGACTCCTCCTACCGACGGAAGCAGCTGCAACCCTAATTATTACAAACATGGACTCTTGAGCATTGGGCAATGCTATAGATAACTAGAGTTATTGTTAATCATCTATTGAAAACTGTTATTAATTTACCAGCTGGCATCGAAGACACACATTGTTAATGTTTCATAAAATACTAATCACTAACCTTAGTAGGTAATTACAAGGCCTAGTAATTAGCTTCATCAACAATCGTAGTTAGTAGATAATATGACCATAATTTACAAGAATTGTATCGATCACCACCACAAAATCAATATCAATAATTCCATTTACAACATTAATTCAGCTGTCATGGATTATATTTGTTTTAATAAAGCCATAATCGAACTATTTTATTATGACATCCGAACGTCCTACGCGAACCTCACAGGCTTGAACATTTCTTTAAACATTTCATTAGCTGGGTCTGGGATATTTACGATTTTGGATAGCTATGGGCGGTCACGATTACTGTTATGGAAGTATCATTTAATGAGAATACGATACATTTAACATGTAGCTAATAAGAGGCAGCCTTCATTTACCCTCCCACGCATTGAAATTGAGAGGTTAGAATTCAAACATAAATATCATACATAACGCAAATAATAAAAAACAAATCGAATGGAACAGTCCCGGTCTGCACTCAAATGTTGCAGATATCACAGATGATTTACATATTCACTGTTAGGCTTGCAAAATACCTAAAAATGTCAACCGAAATTTATTGCAGCATTTTCATAAGAAGTGCCATTAATACTTTTGTAATAAACCTGTCTGAACACCGATAACATCACAATCTCAACTTCACCAAAAGCTAAAAGGTCGTTTATAGGGACATAAACGTTTATAGAATCATAAAGCAGAGCCAATCTATTGTTTCCAGTCGGCCTACGCTCGCCGACGACATAACTAATCGAACGATTCCGCTTTTTGTCTTTACAAGGGACATAATCAATTGTCACTTCGGCTTTAGATATTTCCCACCTAAGTTTAAGATGTCTAAGATCCATTTGGAACGGGTTTAGAATCGTCCGTGGACAATAAACGATAGGATATCGTATTGCATGGAGAGAAAAAAAGGTGATGAGTTGCCGATGTCGTGGTGTTGGCGCGTAAATGAATGGCCTGTATGTCATAGACATGGGACCTCTTGATGACTATCATTTAAATCCTTAACGATATTCGAAGTTTGAATTCTCATCGATACAATATTACGTGAGTGATTCGACTTGTAATTCACTTCCTCGTAGAACTTTGATATTGAATAAAATGTCAAAGGCATCGATCGAATGTGAGAAAAACACTTTTACGACCTTAGAAGTGATCATTCGATCAAAAAAGCGTCAAGACTTTATTGCGCATTCAGCCTATAAAGCAATGAATTCAATGTTAATATAGTCTACAATTCTAACTTCTTAATAAAAAGTGTTATTGATTGAAAGCTTTCAAACTATTTAAAGTACAAAAAGCTCTAGATTCGACCACTCTACCTAAGAAAGAAACACAATTAGTTGAAATATCAAATGTAACCTGACACATGCGTCTGCGCACTTAACGCGTAATCGATTGCTCCACTTGCTCACACCGCTACTTAACAATGAAGAGACATCGTCGTAATCAAAAGTCAATTAAAATGCTGTTTATTCATCATTGGCCCGGTCGGCAGATGATTTATAATTTCGCAGCGGGCCATCGCCGCACGCGCACTGTCGCGGTCGCTTTTAAATTAAAATCATACGAACTCGGGCGTGATCTTATCCGGCTCGATCAATTTAGATAAAATAAATATTTATACATTTGATTCTGGATGGTCGAACAAAGCGTTCGGTAAATTGATTATGTCAATGAAAAACTTATTTGACGTTTCGACGTTTGCCTCTATTCTATCACCTGTTCCGATTCAAGATATGCATTTATAAAATGTAACGTTTTGATAAGATTTAAATTCAAGCATTTTTTGTAACGATAACCGTCACTTAAAATTGTGAACTTTTAAGGGCAAAGCTCATGAGAGAAAATATTTTGAAACGAGACAGGTCTATTAGATAACGTTTATGACTAAGGCATACAGTTCAATAGATTCGTCCGAAGCTTTTGAGAGCCTCCACCTGTCTGCTACAAACTTATGGAGTATGGAGTAAGCCTAAACATTTTATTTTATGGACAACACTTTAAATAATATTTACTTTTCATTGACAGCTTTGACAGATGGTTGCGCATGGACTTGCTTGAGCTTTTACCATTATTATGTGCTTCAGGGTGAGCACACTAATTTAGTCTCTCTGCTATGTAATCATATGGTTTATATTTGAAAATTCTCTTGAATAGTTGATTGTATCTCGCGTAATTTGTCTTGTGTATGTGTGTGGAGAGTGAGTACAGGTTATATAATGTATGAAGTCATTAAAAGGCAATAATAGTAGATGAAAATATTATTTTATTCATACTCTGCGTTTGGAAGCGTAATAAATACGAAAAAATTTCATATCCTAGCTAAAAATTACATCACAAAATTATTTACTTACGTATACTTCTTACAAATAAGCTATTTACAATTGACTAGGGTACATTTCAGTTCTGCGATACCTTTTACTTACATAGTAATATTTACAGTACATATTTTCACACAGTTCTCACTTCACATGATAAATTCAATATAAGTACCTAACATTATCACAAAATACTCAGCATGTCAGGTCTTAAAATTAATCAGGAACCTTAAAGTACCAGTGTATGTATTATTACTCGTTTACATTACAACCTATGTATGCATGCACATATGCAAAAAGGAATGTATTGGTTTATACAACTTCATTTATCTACAAAGAACTCGATAAAAAGGAAGTGAATGCTACTCAAACAGGTACAAAAGATACTACAAATATGTTCAGAATTCGTTATAGACATCAATAGTACTTATAGTACAATAAAAGAAATATTTTACAAGTCTGGCATACAAGACCGATTACTGTTATAGAATACAATTTAATATTACAGCACCAACAAAGATAAGCTTACAAAAACAATTTGCATCCAGTAGGTACATGTGCCAGTTATTTTAATAATATTTTCTTTACAATGATAAATCGATGATCATTTGCTTATACAAAGTAAGTCTTTCTAGGATGCGTTGTGCTCGACATAGGAATTTGTTGGGCGGGCCTCAGAGGACGTTCCTCACACTGATGATTGTCTATCGAGACGTAACTGTGATGGTGAGGTAGGCGATCGTCAGGACGACCCTCGCTACTAGCCACCGAACACGTTTCGTCCTCCGTACTGCGCGCTGATACCTCTGCGCTTGCGCTGGTCGAATGCATCGGGCTTGACATCATCAAACCAGGTGGATTCATCCCATACTTATACCAAGGATCATGAGACGTCGGCGGCGCCGTATACCTCAAATTCCCATGACGACCAAACGCCTCCCTGTTACTACCACTTTTCATATTATTCGCATTATGAAGCGTCCGATTTGGAAGAGTCACGTCCACATCCGGTAAACGAAAATTTAGCTTTTCCCAACAGTTTCTCTCACCCCACACGATCACTGTACACGTTTTAAGTAGCACTTTTAAGTCCGGATCTATGTTTATGGCACTCAAGTCCGTCGTCACAAGGAATATTATCTTTTGACGTCTATGCCTAACGTTCACTGAATTGATTGCACTTTGTATAGCTGCATTCGATTCTGCCGCGTACCATTCTTGCTGCAAGAATGTTATCGATAACACTATAAGGAGTCTTTTAGAACTTTCGGAGGCACTCACTAAACTGTCACCTGAACGTCTTTCAACCAAAGGCAGGTCTCTGTGTTGTAAACATAACGTAAGTCCCATATTTTCTAGTTCGGAACTCACGGCGCGCGTCACGAAGTCTTCATCTCGTGGATTGTACACAAAAAAAGCGTCGAACCGTTTGTTTTTATTGTCGTTCATATCTTTCGGAGTCGAAGTGAAAACTCTTACACCGTATCTCGAATGCATCCATAATTTAAAGTCTTCCCGGAACATGAAGAGCAAAGCACACATTAGTAAGAGAATAATTGCTATTATCAGCACCGCAGCGATATATGGAATGTAATTTTCGACACCGTCATGCGATTCAATGAATAATCGCTTCAGTGTCTCGGTACCGGTCTCCTCAGTTGTAGTCTCTGTTTTACATTCCTTTGCTACTGTTGCGATGGTTTTATTCATTGCTTGACCATGAGCAAAGTAGCACATCATACTCTCTGTGTCTTTTGACTTTTTTATTAGCCACTGATTCAGCTGGTTGACGTCTTTACAATCGCAAATCCAGTTATTCCCATCTACTGAGACACGCGTGCGGGGATCGTTGTCTGTAATGACTCTCCATGGCATGTAATCAACGTACCCGTTATTGTCTAGACCCAAGTACTCCAGTGAAGGCAGGTAATTAAATGTATCATTTTCTATAACCTTGATCTTATTGTCACTGAGATAGAGCTCATTCAGATTTGGTAATCTTGTAAATTGTGTGTTCCTCAAAACTTCTAATTTATTGTTCTCCAAGTGTAGAATCCTCAATGACTCAATACCGTTAAATGTTCTATTTTGTATTGTGTTAATATTGCTGTTATTGAGATACAAGACTTGTAATTTTTTTTTACCGATGAAAACGTGATTCCCTAACTCTTTCAGGTCATTTCCATCTAAGTATATTTCGGTCGCGTCCATCGGTATTCTGTCCGGCACGTGATCGTAGTCAGCGCTCGAACAATCGACCACGTTAGTGGTGGTCCAGGTTTGATCATGATAACACGAGCATTTATCTGGGCAAGTCATCTTACAATCACAGGCGTCAAAGTCACAACAATGGCACACCGCGAAACAATGTGACTCGTACTCGCACAGAAATTCTGAAGATTTTACTTCCAGCAAAAGCATATCCGATCTGGTTCGTGAATGGGTTAAAGAGCACCTTACACTTTCTAAATCCATTACTCTCGGGCGCTGCCTGAGGTCACTTAATTGGTTAATTGTCTGCAGCCATTCCATTGTACAGTCACACTCAAATGGATTTTCGCTAATATAAAATTCTGGTAAATCTTTGTCATCAGGAACAGCTGATATCGCAAAGGCGCCGAGCTCCAGTGTTCTTATTTTGTTTGCATACAGTATTACCTTATTCAGATTATACTTTTGCAGGAAAGTCCCTGGGCTTATTTTATCAATGTTGTTATTGTTCAAAACAACCGTCTCTGTACTACTTGGGAACGAGAACTCATCAATGCTCCTTAATTTATTGTAACTGATATCAAGCATTTTTACCGAACATGATTCCTTCAGTCCGTATGTGTCTTCAAGCTTCTCAATTTTATTTTCGTGCATATCCAGCCATTCAAGATTTGTAGGAATATGGCTGTAATCAAACCAAAGTAACTCGTTGTTAGACACGTTTAACCAAACAAGCGGTTGGGTGTTAGTAAATATGCCTTTCAAGTCCACTAGTTTGTTGCCGTCCAGTCCGATTGCTTTTAGCTGTTGGTTTGAAGCAAAAGCTCCGTCATCTATTTGATCTATGTTGTTTGAAGCCAAGTTCAATATTTGCATCGAAGGTAACGCAGCAAATGTATCCTTTGATATCTTTTCAATTTTGTTTCCAACAAGACGTAAGCCATACAAATCATCCAATCCTTCAAACTGAGCAGTTGTGACTTTCGTTATCCTGTTCATGCCCAAGTCCAGGGATGTTAAAAATCTCAGTGTTTTGATAGCCTCCGGTACCTCTGATAACTGGTTCCCGCTAAGTCCCAAGTCATGAAGCTTTGTGATATTCTCAAAAGAACGTAAATCAACTTTCGTTATTCTGTTACCGTCGAGGAACAACTGATTCAGTACATAAAGATTTGAAAAATGTCCGCTGTCCACTTCTAATATGTTATTATGAGCCAGAGAAAGCGAGTGAAGGTTTTTCAAATTAGAAAATGCACCATCCGCTACGCGTGCTACGTTGTTGTGCTCCAGACTTAAAAACTGAAGGTTATTTAAATCTTGAAATAATAATGCATCTATTTTTGTGATTCTATTGTGCGATAAATTGAGAACAATCAAACGGACTAGTCCTGAAAATGTGTCTCTATTTACCCATTCACTTGTCAATTCATTCACCGATAAATCCAATATTTGCAATTGATCCAATCCTTCCAATAGTCCAGGGGCAAGTACACTTAGGGAGTTGTTGTTCAAATATATTTGTTTGATATCTCTCGAAGACTGGAACATTTCAGGTGGTAAGGCTGTCAAAGCGTTTGTTGACAGATTCAGAATTTGCAAATCACTCAAGCCCACGAAAGCTCTATCCGCTACAGCTGATATTCTATTGTTTTGTAAGAATAACTTTTGAAGCGCGCGTAAACTTGATAACCCATTGTCAGGTAGGGTCCTTATTTCGTTGTACGACATATCTAATGTTTCTAACACAGTGTTGCATGATTTACCAGGTGCAGTTGGTCCATTGCCCCAGTCGGAGAATCCAAGATTTGATATGTCCTGTAATCTGTTTTGCGTTATATTCAGCTCTTTTAAATTGTACAAAAGACAAAATATCTCAGGAGGCAGATTCCAAATGTTGTTATCACCCAAATCCAAAGTTCGTAAGTCAGTGAGGCCCCGAAATGTATCCCTATGGAATTCCATAGACATCGCTGACCAATCCGTGTTGTGTGTCCGAAGAGTCAGGCTCCTCAATCCACTAAGCGGTGATAACACTGCAGAGGGAACATATCGAATCTTACATGACTCTATCCTCAGTTCTTTAAGGTTGTGGAACCGGGACAGGAGTTGTGTTCCTTCTTCTTTTCTTCTTCCAAAGTCGAGAGAGCTCTCGAAAAAGAGAACATCTGTGCAATGTAGGTCTAGGACAGTGATGCGCTGAGCTTGTGAAGAGCTTAGACCGGCCAGTAGGTCTGTAGCGCCGGCCGCAGTCCGGAGCGAGCACGCGAGCTGGACGCGAGTGGACTCACTTGCATCCCCCGACACTCGCTGCCACTCGCACTCCTGAGGCGCCTCCGCGACGCGGCTCGTCAGCGAAGCAGCGCCGGTACCCAAGTACATCCAACTCCAAGCGGCATACCACACAGCCAATAATCCCATCGATAACATCTCGAATAACTCACTTTAAACTGTCACTTTATTTAAATTGTCACCGTTTGAGTTGATATTATCGCGCACATCGCTACGTTAGTCCGGACGCGCTCGGAAAACTTCACGAATTTCCCGTCAAACTTGTTTCGAAGTGCGACACATAACGGCACGAGTTCGCGAGCTGAGGTGCAGCAAGCGCCTCTCTCGAAGACTCGTGAGAAACGACTGAGTGTAGCGCAAGGCAAGTTGAGCGACCGGCCGGTGGCGGCACGCTCCCCGCGCACGGTTGCTCCTCCCCCGACAAAGAGCTCCGATACGTATGTCTCTGTCTGTTAAAAAGTTCACAACGGCAACAAGTTGCTCGCCGCAAGATTGGCATGAACAGAAGCGCGCTTTGCGAGCTTTTATAAACATGGCGGTGCTTACTTTGTTTGTTTTGTCTAATCATAAAATTTCAATAGAGTTCCGACTGAAAAGCGTGCGAACTAAAGAAATAAAATAAGTTTATAAATTATTTATAAATTGAAACCCACAACTTAAAATGTTTTACTGTATAAAGTACCAGGATATTTACAAAATGAAAAAACAGGACGGGCGTAGTCTAGTTATTAAAATAAATAATGCATTCAGGCTTACGAAATAAAATGCATATTGCTCAATAATTACTCACTATATTTTTAATCCACCTGATAACTCAAAATAACAATGCAATAAATATACCTAATATTACAGAAATCCCAATACGAAAAGATATAGGCAGATAAGTATGATATTTATCGCTTCTTATCACCTAAGAACGTGCATATTTTCATGTAATCACTGATAATGCAGCACAAGTACACTGTCATTTCTGACAATTTGCTTTTGTTCTACAATTCGGGACCTACCTGGGTTATGACGCATTTTGCGATACCCTGTCTTATCTAGCTCATCTGTCAACTTACTCATGGGTTCCAATCTTACTAAAACCTCTTTGGAAACTTTTGGAAGGCCGATAATATCGTAAAGGATTAAAGTGTGAAGTAAGCAATTAGTAATTCCTCGGCCTTATCAGTCCATTCTATACCGTTGGTTTTTCTAATTTTATCAGTGCTAATGGATACTTTCTTTCTCTTTTCCTGACCCTACATAATCAATGCACTAAAATATTTACTAAATAAAAATTAAATCACGCTGTATATTTTTAAACTAAAATGTAGAGTCACATTAAAAATCTTTTGACACCACATCCGCATTAATTTCAAAAAAGTTATTTGAAGTAGGTAGTTAAAAAATGTACCAAAACTAACTGTTCTGACCTTTAATTAAAAAATACCGCATAAAAATAACATTCACACATTCAGTATTTAAATAAAATACCTGAACTACTGTACGGCAGCGTGTTCAATACTTCGGTTTCTTTGGTATTTTATCACAGAATCAAATGTAAAAGCGAACACGCAATTCAGTTGGACAAACAAAAGGCGTCGGGGAACATGAAAAGGGCTTTATTGGCATTCTCGGCGGCGAAAGACAAAAATTGTACCGCAAAGAGTTAACTGATCTAAACGAGTGCACTCCGCGCGATCTGACGTGCGGCGGTGGCATAACGTGGATTTATGGATTTTATTAGTATAGTATTTATTCTCTCGTGGCTAAATAATAACAGCCGCACAGTTTAATCTATCAGGTTAAGCTACGCTTACCGCGGTCAGTTCGTGGATGGGTGACCATCAATTACATACCTACCGAGACCCCTCCGTGCCTCGGAAAGCGCGTTAAACCGTTGGTCCCGGCTGTCATTCGTAGATCTTTGACAGTCGTTACGGGTAGTCACAAGCCCGAAAGTCTGACAACCAGTCTTGCCAAGGGGTGTCGTGTTAAATAGTAACTGGGTTGTGGAGGTCAGATAGGCATTCGCTCCATGTAAAATACTGGTATTCATCTGCATCTAGTTATACTTGAAGCCGACCCCAACATAGTTGGGAAAAAGCTGGGCAGATTAATTGCGTATTGATTCACTGCTTTGCTTTTATTGCAGCCTTACCAAACAAAAGATTTTTCTAAAATTTTCGCACAAGACTGAAAGATATATTGTACGTAATTGCTTTTAATACAGCCTTACCAACAAGATTTTGCTAAAATTTTCGCACAAGACTGAAAGATATATTGTAAGTAAATTCAGTGAATAGTGTGATGATGAATATTTTTTATCGTCGAAATATTTTTTTTTTTATTCGAAATGGGTTTGCTCTTTACTCTAATCTAGGTCAGAGATGACACAGATAAAGTCTACGATGGAGTGAGCTTACCCAGAAGAAGCCTGAACAGGTATGCCATGTACCTTGTGGAACGGGCAAGCTTCAAACTCAAACTCAAAACATTTATTTCAATCCTTTCCTCAACTTTCTAAGTAACTGACCGACTCTTTGATTCAAAAGTGCCTGTAAATAATTTAATTGAAATAAATGCTTTTAATTTGAGTTAGAAAACCAGAAAAAAACATATACAGGAAATAATAATTTACAAATTATAAAATGTTGGAAATAAAAATGAACAAAATTAAAAAAAGTTGATAATAAATTTAGCAGCAGAGCCGGGAGCCGGGAGCCGGGAGCATTGCAGAACAATTCCAAATTCAAGCTTTTATGAAAATGAAAAAGAAAACTCTAAGAAACTAAAAAAACAAAGAGGAGTTAGGAATTCTGGCCACAGGCATAAAGCTTAAATTAACGAAAATATAATCGAACATAAATTAAAAGTGGAAAAAACTGCCACGCCTTACATTAAAACCTTTAAAGTGCGAGTCAGACCAGACATGGCAGGATTCCGTTGATATTTTTAACTACGAATTAATTTCATCAAAAAATAAATGAAGATATTTATGTGGTGAACTGTATATACCTAAACAAATTGTACAAATACTACAAAGCCCGAAAATCTTACTACTGAAACAAAATCTTCTGGTGCAAACTATGAATATAAGTTGGTTATTAATAATAAATAAATAAAAAGATCCGAAGTTTTCATGAAATGTAGAACTCCTGAAACTTTATATTTCTTGTTTTAGTGAAACTGCTCACATTTTGTTACAGACCAACATTGCCAAAATAACTAAAGTTTCTTATTTATCACAGAACCCTAACAGCGATGTTTTAATTAATAGAGAAACCAAATTTGGTAAAACAAAAAGTTAAAGTCATAATTTAAATATTTATCCAGCACACGTCGAAACCAGTTTTAATAAAATATTTTAAATCTTTATCGAAAGTGATCATCGATTACGATCATTGATAGCGATCATCGATCTTCAATTTTTTTGTTGCAGTGGACGTGAAACTACGTAATTACCCAATAAATGAAGGTATTATAGTTATAATGTACTTGTTTGCAGTAATGTCCCTGCATGTCGTATCAAGTTCAGTGCTAACGTGCCACTTACTCACAGCAGGAAGTTGTAAATCTTAACTGCTCTTCTTACCAGCTTAAATTGACCTTCCCTACCCCCGTACTTCTTACTAAACAGGCGACATATTCAAACTTTCTTCCATCACCACAGTTCTAGTTATCCTGGTCGAGATTTAGACAAACCGCTGAAAATGTTATGTTATTATATACGTTTTACTACCTACCTACATGTGCATCCTGTATGACACTGCCGTTCAGAAAAATAAAAGGTCTAAAGAATAAAAAATAAATAAAGTAATAATAGTGAATGAAATAAAAGTCTTTGGTTGTCATAGCTCACATCACATCCCCAATGAATCAACACCACAGAACGTCACCGATGATAAATTTAAACGATTATTCAATGGACCTTGATATTCTGAAAAATTATGTATAATAACTCTCTTCCGTGACTATAAATATTAAAATAACGGTGACAACTCTTCCATAAGTGGGCTTAAAAACGATGGTTACAACAGCCATTACAGAAAGTTTGTCTTCGAACACAGGTGTTTGATGTTCAACATTATAATTTATATATTTGGCAGCCAGATATACCACATTAACCTAATGACATCAAATGAAATCAACATGTGATTTTGATCACCATAACTAACCACATTACAACTTGAATCGATTGCCGCCAACTGTTCCCTATGCTTTCTGGGTTCTATTATCTGTCAATAAATAGGGTCCATTGTGGGATTTGGCAAAAAACGTATAAATCGAATCGATCTTCCTAGCTGTCTGCCATTCACTTTGTTCTCGTGTTTCCAGGGCTCTAATGGACGATCCCCAAAGAGCCGTACGTATTTGGTGGTAGTAAATGTCAAAATATTTTGTATCAGTTGTGCTAATGGTTTGTAAAGTCGGCATTAGGGTCATATTGTTATTTTGTACGGGGATATTGTGACCAAATGTGCGTTATTTTTACTAAATCATATTTCTTTCAAATTGAGGATGTTTGTTGTCTTTTTCCATATCCATAGTGAATTCTGTGTGGTATATAGGTCTCCTCTTTTTATATGGTATGTCTCCAAAATATGTAGTGAATTTTTAATCAATGTTGCTGTCCGAATCGCCGTTATCTTCAACTTTATTAGAACTGGGTCGGATTCTAGTAGAAAACCGACCTACCGAGCTCTGAATTCAATCATTTCCAAAATGAACTTATAAAAGAGGCTCCATCTAACGTATTTAACACAATTAACAAATCGCATTTCTGATTAGCCTCCACAATCGCAGCCGCCGCTTAAATTAACGTTTTATAATGAGAAAAGCACAAGAAGAGAGAAAAAAATGATGAGAATTCGAGACCTATCTCGGGATACTTGACAAAATCCGACGAATGAATGTAATGCCATTATGATTAGCATTATTTTCTCGGGAGGGTCGCGAATTCCGGTTTACTGGATAAAGCGAAATTCGTCGTCACAAAGAAGTTTTTTTTTCGGGGCTTTTTAATTCCCCCTAAACATCTGTGGTGGCTGGTACTGTATAGCGGTTTTAATCGCATTTGATGCGCCACACGTTATTGATAGTTGAATGGATTGTTTAAATATTTTGGTGATAGGATACAAGGAATATACAGCTGTGATTATACTTCAATGGGTTCTGTATAGTAGAAGTGTATTGAAAATCGAATAGTAGAACTATGACATATTAGTACTGTAACATAGTTCTACTCTTGTAAGATAGGACTAATATACGGCATCTCCTGCAGTAGGCATCGTATGAAATGACTACCAATAAAAGTTCTGTGCAGTAAACATCCCGAAAAATATGGGTAGGTACTGTTTTCTATAAGTAAGCAGACTTATTAGCAATATTTGTGTTTTGCCAAACGTTGGACACCATAAAACGCTCAGTTTTTGTCGCAGTTAGGCGTTTTGGTATACACTTATTACAAGCCAGAAAAAATTTAATGCATTGTCAAATGTTCAAAGAAAAGACTTAGTGAAAAGTCCATACTAAACTAATATTATAAATATGAAAGTGTGTCTGTCTTATTACCTCTTCACGCATAAACCGCTGAACTGATTTATATGAAATTGGGTATAGAGATAGTATGAGTCCCGGGAAAGGACATCAGTTTTTATCCCGATATTCCCACGGGATCGATACTTATGCGGGTAAAACCGCGGGGCGATGCTAGTATTTTATAAAAATAAAACAGTAGGTATATAAAAACAATCGCAAAACAGAACTATACAATTTTTTTCCGTCGCATAATTTTCATAATTTTGATTATTATATTTAATGTAATGATATTAAAGAGAATTCAATCAACTAAATAAATACTTAAAAATTATTCCACTGACCTGTGCATTATTTTTTTAATCTAATTAAGACTTCGAAATTACTTTTCTTTCGGTATTCATTCAATTCAACTAACATAAAACGCTTCGCTGTTTTAAATCTTACCTATTCGATGCCGTGATGCGCAATTGAATTACCTACAAGTTTGCTTCTTTGCTGGAAGTATTGTTTAACAATCCGTCGCCTTAATGCGCTTTAAGCAAAAAAAAAAGCCTTAGCTATTATGTATTTAATTTTACACCTTTTGGTCTTACGGAACTCTAAAAACTTCTTTACACAGTGACACGAAAATTTAAATTTATGTGGGGGATTTTAATAAATAATTATAGACGTGATCTGTAAACAGTAAGCTGAAATGTTTTATTTTTTAACGTATTTTATAGTTCGGCTAGCTAATCCGGTTACGTTTGTCACGCAGCCTTTTAGTACAAACTCGACTGCACTAAATATGAATCTTTATGTTTAACTGGTGACATTAATCACAAAAACCCCTTGATTTATGTTACTATGCAACAGCACGGATCCGTTTACAGTTCTAACTAGAGTTTAGTAGCATGCTTCACATTCGAGGAACAACAAAAGCATAGTTATGTATTTTATTAGTTTTACAAGTGCCCGAGACGTGGCTGTAAATAAAATATGACTAAATGGGAACAAAGACTTAGTTCAGAAGAAATATGATTAGCTTACTAACATTCCGAGTTATGCAAGACGAAAAATGTAATCACTATCCATAGTCCACAAGGTTTCAATATCAGAACTACTCATCACACCTTTGTCGGCGGCATCGTCGAATAAAATAGAATAATTAAAACTCAAATCGAAATATCGACGTAGCTACGCGAGTGCGCATCCCGACGTGTGTCAGTGACCGCTCCTGAATGGGCCCTAATTTTTTTCAGGCCTTCGATTTGTGGGTTCTTGCTTTGTGATACAAAATTAATGATTTTTGGTCTGTGCTTCGCAGCGTCAGCGGGTACAATGGGCCGAGTGACAATGGTGCCCCGCTGTCCACGATATTGACGGAAGGCCGTGCGGACGAAGCTACCTACGCTCCTGGCTGCCCTACCGGCCCCAGCCCTTTGTCCACAGGAATTTTAGACACGTCATGAACCAAATGGAAGCTCGTGAGAATAACCGCGATATTATATAAAAATAATTCTTTAATTATATCCCCGATAGGTGCCAGTTATTTTTATACTCATTTTCTCTACATTGTGGCAGAGCACGCTGAGCCTCTCTTGTATCCTCTCGTAAGCTAATCATTTTTTTTTGTGGCCTGTTCTATCCCACTGTTGGGCAAAGGCCTCCCCCAAATCCTTACAGGAACTCTTTTCCCGCGCCATCTCGAACCAGCCCCAACGCTGATCTTCTCGCCGTCTATTTCTAGACCGGCCTCGGAGGCGCCGTCCATCTTCAGGCACGTTAATAATCAAAATCATGTTGAAAAAGTTATTAGCTAAAGCCATAACATGTTAGTAACTTGAACTTATTTCGTGTTCCAAAGTTTTAATATTACACAACCTATTCACACAGCTCACATTGTTAACGGTTATTTTATTGGATGTAACCTTAACGTCTACCGCTCATTGGTCAACTGCACCAATAAATTACATCATTCATTTCTTGTAGCAGACCAAACATCATGCTCCCAACACTATTGTGACTGGGGACCAGAACGCACCCAAACATTTAGGGTGGTCTTACTTTGTGAAAACTATTTAACCCAAATACGGCGCATTGTAAATAGTCGTCATTGTGGTCGCTGGTCACCCCAGAAATGAACATTGTCGCCTCGCCTCTAATTTATAGCAATTCAATGAAATTTCATTAGCACCAAACTGTTTATAAATCTGTATGACCACAATACCAATTCGATTGACGACAGTCTGTTGTTATGGCCAATAAATTTTAGGATTATCTTGTCCGTGGGCCGTGATTAGGTGCCATCAATGTTTTGAGGGAAAGTCGAAAATTAAATCGTTTAAACCCAGTTAATGGCGGGTGTACAATGACATCAATACGTAATGATAAATTACGGCAATGAAATAAAACCACAGTATGTCATAAATAACGTTTGGAACACCCACAAATGTACCTATTCATTCGTTTTGACTCTATGTTTATTAGAAACTTTCTTTGCAAAATTCGTTTCGGGGGCCTCTTATTCCGAATATAATACCAAAGTAAAGAATAATTACTTGGAAGTTAGTATTCAAGGTTATTTGTTTTAATACAAAGCTCAATCAAATAAAAAATGCATGTTCTCGAGACGCGTTTGACAACCATGCTTCGCGCATTTTAAACCGGCTTCAAAAGAGCTGATCCGAGAAATTGCTATTTAAATGACGACAGGCGCACCTTAATTCTTCAACTTTTCATCGAAAATCTTGACCAAATCGGCGTGTATCGTTGTAAACAATTCCCGTAATTCATTCGAGATTCGCTTTGCGTCTAACAGAGATATACTGAAATGACCAATCACGGACGTGCGCGGACTATCGGACTTGATGTTTACTTCAGCCTTACCCATTGTTGTCACACCGACATACTGGTATATTAGCAATATTTATGAAGCCAATTTATAGGTCTTACCTTTGTACGACTCTCCTTAGATGGCTAATGTTGGATTCCTGAACAATACCTTACTTATCATGATCACTGCCATGAATAATTATCATTTAGGTATCTAACATGGCAAGATGACGAGACAAACGTGCGTATTTTGTTTGAGCTCATTAACTAATTGAACAGTAAGTACCTAATGATCCTGAGACCAACAAGGTCCTTAGAACACAATTAGTTTCAATTAATGCAGTTGGCAAACAATTAATAATGTACACAACTCATTTTAATGAACACCTACCTACTTGTTTATTTTTATTAATGTTTTTCCAGCTAGGGACACACTTTAATATGGATCACCAGTCACCATTGCAACATGTTGGCGATTTATAGACATTAGCCCCTTTATTTATAAACGTTGATTAAAGTTAAGTAGAGATTAGCGACTGTTTAACCATAAATTTTTGACATTTGAACGTCACTTAACTTTAATCATCGTTTATAAATAAACCCCTAGGACACTCGTCATTTTATGACATTTGTGTCGTAAAATTCGTCTCGTAACCCAATGAAGAAAGAAATAAGAGAATTATTTTAAGATTGTATACGATGATTTTCTTAGCCTGTTGCAACTTGCAACGAAATTCTTCTGCGAACAATCTTTGATAGATGTTCTCAAAAGAATTTCGGTGTAAGCATTCACGAACACCGAAGTCCGATACGATAGTTACATTTGCTCCGAAATCGACTATTTTTATGTCCATTAGTTTAATGTGATTTCTTTTAGATGTTGGAAAAACATGTTGGTAGTTATCTAATGGTCTTATCCCTTTGGTAAAAGGTTCAATAGTACCTATGTACGTGGAGTCTTTAAATATACGATGTTGTCGATCCAGAATTTCAAATGCTGTATTTATTATCTTATCTAGCTGCCTACATACACTGAAAGGAAATAATCCAACACACAATTACATTGTATTTCTCTTCACTAAGTCCTAATTTTGGTGTGTTAAAGTGCGTCTTATTTGTGCAGAATAAATAATTTTTCTGTATTGCTTTCGAATTGTTAAGTCGGATAAAGCAAATTTTTTCTGCCATACATTATTGCTGATTAAAACAAGCCACCATCCTGAAATGCATGTTTTCTTCAATTTATCTTTCTCTATTATTCTATAGGTAAGTACCTACCCATTATTTTAGCTTAGGAAGAAATGCAGGATTATTAAGTAATAATCCTGCATTTCTTCCTAAGCTAAAATATCAGTACAGAAGACGTTTTTATGGCAGACAAGCAGGATTTACTCGGGTGGTAACCGGGCCAACCAGCATCTGACGGTAAGTTGTCAACGCTGTATTCATTATCACATCATAATCAGCCTACAGCAGTCTCCTGCTGGACATAAGCCTCTCCAATTGCACACCACTTAGCTCGATTCTCGGCAACCCTCATCCAGCCACTACCAGCCACCCTGCGAAGATCGTTGCTCCACCTAGCCTGAGGGCGTCCTACCTTATTAAGTTTGCCGATTCGCGGTCTCCACTCACGAACACGTCTACCCCAACAATCATCGATTCTACGGCTAATATGGCCGGCCCATTGCAATTCAGCATGCTTATTCTTTGAGCTATGTCGACAACTTTGGTTCTTTGCCGGATCACCTCATTCCGTATTCTATTCGTCAGAGAGCCTCCAAGCATAGCTCGTTCCATATAGCTCGCTGAGCGACCTTGAATTTATGGACTAGCCGTACCGTGAGTGTCCAGCTGCAATCAGTTGTATGCAACCTTAGACCATACGTTTAATGGTCTAAGGGAGGATTTCACCAATGGAACAAAACGCGATCAGCACGTCTAAACTGCGTTCAAGAGCTGTCAGTGTCAATATTCCACAATAACTATGACACTGACAGTTCTTGAACGTAGTTTAGATGTGCTGGTCGCGCTCAGTTTGATTGGTGAAATTCGCCTTTAGCCTGCAACGCCAGAATCATCGCAGGTGTGTTGCCATCACAGATCCCTACCTACAAAGTTGAAAAAGATGTTCATTAGCTCAGCACCTCCAAAGAACACAGAACTACACCCAAGACAGAAGACACAGAACTGCGGGTAGGTAAGCCAAGTTCAGGACTACCGAAGTCTGAAAGAAAATCTAATCACTTCCACTCAAACTTTTTATGAACAGAGTATAACGACCTATTACTACAAAAACGATGCATAGCGGAAATTATACTGTCAACGATAAATTCAAACATAATTAGACGATTCCTGTAATTAGGTACCTCTCATTCTTGAAATGAACGTTAATTGGCTCATTAGCATATAACATCTACTTAATTTATTTGTGTCGAGATTGTTAGTGCAGGACTATACAATGACAAGGGACATGAAATTCATAGAGCAAAATAGGGCTTTGCAAAGTGCTAGATGATTTTAGGCTTACCTAATCCGTTTTTAAGTACCTAGTGAATTTATGTTTAGAAGGATTAAATTAGATAGCTATGGGTGTAAGGGACATTGTTTCGTTCTCATCAAAACTCCTTTCCTACATGACGTTCACATTTTTTCTCTGGGCTTACCAGCAGTAACGAGACGTCAAATTTTTGATTGTCATGCAGTGGACGCAACCGTCAAAGCTCAGAGCACAAGGACAGTTCGTAACGGACGCCGATCGGAACACGCGCGACTTCGCGACCAGCTCAAAAAGCATTAAAATTTCTAACCGACTCCGTGTGATCATCATCTCATTTCATCAACATAACTGAACCTTGGCCCCATCGTCAGCTCACCACATCCGGAAGTTCAACGAGTGTCAGTTTGCAGTCTGAGGTACGTACTCTGCATATATCTTTACTGTTGGCTGCCTAGAGCAAAGTGAACGTCTTATTTTATCCGGTAACTCGTCAGACCTCTCATCCAGGTCTTCCCTGAGTAGCAGAAAGCCATCACAGTATTTCGGCGTGGTGCGAATGCTACATCAATTTGGTGCCGAAACCAGGGAACTTCCATTTTAAATCGTAAATCGCCATCTTTACTTGTGGTATTTCTGGTTAAAAGCGTAGCTTACGATATCTCAATCAATCTATTGTTTTAACAAAAAACTACGGGTACACATCGCAATCCAAGCTATTCCACAATTTCCATAGAATTACTTACTATCGAATCTATAAATTTACATTTAAACGTTCATGAGCTATCACCATCGAACTAGGATTTTACAAAATCGTAGTGTACAATAATTAAATGTCGAGTATCCACATCGTAATTGTGAGACCGGGTTATATTGTGCAATCACATCTTAATCGGTGCAGAATTTATTTCGCACAATTAATTGCTTCGTAACTCGATATTTGGTTATTTGCACCCATCATACATCGCAATCACAACTTAATCTTGTTTTATAAGTCGGGTTTTACAATACGCAAATCGTAAAATATTCCATTGGATTATTTTTTTTACGATCTCAAATTGTGAGGGTAGGTCGAAATCTTGCTCAACGGTCGAACGGCTCAACGTAGACACTGTGAATATTTTCGTTACCAAGTGAATGAACAGATTGGCTCGTACGAGTACCGCACAGTATCGAGAACGTTTTATGTAACATACCAACCTGTTTACTTCAACTTCCTGCTAGTTATATCTGTTAATCGTTATCTATCTTTTAATTGTATTCACTTACGGAGTAGTTTCATTAATAATATCGGAGCAAAATATAGTTTGCAGTGCACTTAGATTGTGCCGGAACTACACGTAACATATCTTTCCGGTACCTACTTGTTTACGTTGCACAAAATTGAGTTTGTTATTGTTTAAAGACCGACAATAGTAATCCATCTGCTACTATTTAGGTACTCAGGAACTAAACGCGTAATCGAGACCTATATACCTACATATTTTGTGATTATACGTATCGACCTACATAGTAAATGCCTACAATGTCACTTCTAAAGAAAAATAGATCAGGTACTTTGAAGAAGTCTAAATCAAAATCAATCGAGGTTCATTATACTACTGAGGATTTGCCGTCCTTACGTAGAAAACGAACCATCGCATATAAGCGTTTGACTAAGGCTTTAGAGGTTGGAATGTTAGCAGTTAGTGACCATTCTCAGCGAGACTTGTTTTTATCATATCATCAGGAAGTAAAGAATATCGCGGCTAATTTTGAGGATGCGCATTTCACAATTCAGGAGATTCTTGATGACCCTGAAAATGAAGATAACGAAATTCAGGAGCGTTTCGACGAAATGTATTACAAAGTGTTGTCAATAAATCGCACCTTTTCTAAAGGTGATTCAAATCATTCTCACGGTATTGGCAATGCTTCTTCGAACATTCGGTTACCCAAAATAACACTTCCGACATTTAGCGGTGACGTCAAGAAATGGCCGGAATATTTCGATACTTTCAACGCTTTGATACACAATTCAACTTCTTTGACTGACACGGAGAAGTTTCACTATCTGTTATCATCGCTTAGCGGCGATGCGGTGACGGTAATCAAATCGTTCCCGATGACACATGAACACTATCAGGACGCGTACCAAGCGCTCACCGCGCGCTTCACTAATAAACGCGACCTAGCCTTTACGTGTTGGCGAGACATCTTAAATGTCGATTTTAAATACAGTGATGCTCACGAGTTCAGAAAATCCCTTGATTTGTTTGAAGAGAATCTAAGCATTTTAAAAACAGTTAATCTGCCGGTTGGTCAATGGGATTTTATTCTAGTATATCATATTTTATCAAAACTTGACTCGAAATTAAGACGTGAATTTGAAGAAAATCATTCGGACGTCGAACTGCCTACCTACGTACAATTAAAGGCTTTCCTACATTCTAAGTGTGAGGCATCATTACGCGATACACATTTCGTTAAGACAATCAAGTCAAACGAACTTACGCAGAAAAGTTCGACGTCACATTCGCAACCAAAACGGTTCACCCCGGCACACACACTAGTAGCTGCTACCGATCAAAAGCAAACCGAAAGTCCTTCCGTTCCGTATACCAGTAAATGTTCCTTCTGTAGTGATGTTCATTCCATTGCGGCATGTTCAGAATTTATCAAGAAATCATACGATGAACGAATGCAGATTGCCACTGAGAAGAACTGGTGCTTTAACTGCTTGAAGCCATCCCATCGGTTGAAAGATTGTAAATCGATATTTTCATGCCGCACATGCAAACGGAAACATCACACCTTACTCCATCGCGATAATCCTATCGAATCCCATCCAACCTCATCGTCGTTGGTGTCAAGGTCACCTATGCATACAACTGTTTTGCTGGCGACTGCAGTAGTGCAGGTCAAGGATGCTCTCGGTACAATGCAATCGTTCCGTGCCATATTTGACACCGGAAGTCAAAGTAACTTTATTACTGAATCCGCCGTCTCACGTTTAAACTTACAGCCGTCCCCAATTAACACAACCGTATGTGGACTCGGCGAGGCACCAGCGTCTATCCTCGGTGACGTGAGGTGTGCTGTAGGTACTAAGGATACAATATTCTTTGATTTGGACCTGCATGTCATTTCGAAAATATGTGGCGATCAACCTATCGCAAAATTAAACACTTCTGGATGGTCACATATTCAATCCTTGCCACTCGCAGACCCCGGATTCGATATTCCGGGATCTATCGATCTGTTGCTCGCCGCCGACGTCTTCACCGATTCACTTCTCAACCAACAAATCAAAGGAAAAGTTAACCAACCCACCGCTTTCAACTCCATCTTTGGGTGGCTCCTGTTAGGCAAAACTCGTTTAGCTTCGAGCACCCTGGTACACACATCATTAAACATAGATAACGAATTGAATTCTCTGGTTCAACGTTTTTGGGAACTGGACTCCATACCGAAAGCGTCACTCTTGACTCCAGAAGAAATGCTCTGTGAACAGAAGTTTGTATCCAGTCATTCTCGTGATTCCTCTGGACGATATGTTGTACGTTTGCCCTTTAAAGATGATTCGGAACCCATATTCGCAGGCTCTCGTGAGGTTGCACTGCGACGATTCCACGCTATCGAACGCCGGTTGTCTCGTGACTCTGATTTAAAAGGCCAATACGTGGACTTCATGACAGACTACCTAGAAACCGGACACATGACATTGGTACCAGTGGAGGAAATCAGCATGGGAAAATACTATATTCCACATCACTGTGTTCTGCGCCCCGATTCCGCCACTACCCGTCTCCGTGTTGTATTCGACGCCTCTGCCAAAGACGCTAACTCCCGTTCCTTAAACGACTCTCAACTTACCGGTCCTAAGTTGCAACCAAACATTATCGACATTATTTTGCGGTTTAGGGAACATAACGTTGTCTTCATGGCTGACGCCCGACAGATGTATCGTCAAATTTTGATCTGGCAGGACCATCGTGACTATCAGCGTATCTTTTGGAGAGCCTCTGCTCACGACAATCTCCAAGAGTACCGTTTGAATACCGTTACGTATGGTATTTCTTCATCCCCTTTTCTTGCATGCCGTACCTTGAAACAGCTTGCTGAAGACGAAGGAGACTCGTATCCCGTTGCAAAGCGGATCATCCTGTCGGATGTTTATATAGATGATGTAGCAACCGGATGTGACTCGCTGGAAACCGCTGAACTAGCAAAAAAACAACTTATCGCTCTATTCCAACTCGGTGGTTTCCATCTCAGAAAATGGGTTAGTAACAAGGCGCAACTTTTGTTGGATCTTCCCAGCCAGGATTGCCTAACTGGGTCCGTATCTCTAGATAATTCTGAATCTTCGACTTTAAAAGTTCTAGGTCTGCAATGGAGTCCGTCACTGGATGCATTCCTTTTCGAAATTAAACCATCCGAGCGTCCATGTACCAAGCGTTCCATTCTTAGCGAACTGGCTAGAGTATTCGATCCATTGGGCTTCTTATCTCCCATCACAATTCAAATTAAATCATATATCCAAAAGCTTTGGATTCTCGGTATTGGATGGGATCAAACGCCGCCTGATGAGATCATTCATTCATGGACTGCATACGTGGATCAATTACCACAGTTGTCCCAACTTCGAATCCCTCGTAAAATAACATGCTCTGAAGCAAAATCATGTGAGCTTCACGGCTTTTGTGACAGCTCCGAGACAGCGTATGGTGCTGTTATTTATTTACGCGTCACTGATAAGGACGGTGCAGCCCATGTCTTCTTGGTCTGTTCAAAAGCTCGTGTAGCACCGCTGAAACGCACATCGTTGCCTAGGTTGGAACTCTGCGCGGCAGTTCTTCTCTCCAATCTATACACACTCGTTCGCGACACTTATCTAGCTCGTATCCAACTCGATGCTGTCTACTTATGGTCAGACTCAACCGTTGTCCTCTCCTGGTTACGCTCACATTCATCTCGTTGGACCACATTCGTTGCCAACCGGGTGAGTCAAATCCAAGACCTCACACCTACTGAATGTTGGCATCACGTCTCCTCGGACGATAATCCTGCTGATGTCTGTTCACGTGGGCAATTTCCTAGTGAACTTCTTCACAATTCGCTATGGTGGGCGGGGCCATGTTGGCTTTCACAAAATCATGAATTATGGCCTTCGAGTTCAGGCAGCATACTTCACGAGGACGACGTTACTATAAAGGCTGAAGAACGCAAAGTAGTTATCTTAGTGACCGATGAGACCGCGACGGATGACCCTCTAATTATCGAAACTTTACTAAATCGTTTTTCCTCGTTATCGAAACTTGTTAATGTTCTGGCTTACATATATCGCTTTATTAACAATTCTCGTATCTCACATCAATCAAATCGTAAGGAGTTCTTAAACAATGTGGAACGTCATCACGCTCTCATGCAATTCGTCAAACACGTACAGGGTAGATCTTTCTCGGAGGAAATCTCCAAGTTGAAATCAAAAAAGGTGTTATCGAAACCTTTTCGAAAATTGAACCCGTTTCTAGACGATCAGGGAGTACTCAGGGTGGGCGGCAGGATCTCTCGATCTGGATTAGAGTACGAACACAGGCACCCTGCCTTCTTACCATCTGATCATCCGTTAACGCTCTCAATCATCAACTTCACTCATCGTACCCACTTGCATCCAGGCATAAACACCACACACTTTTTGCTGCTTCAACAATTTTGGATCATCGCTGCAAAGCGTACCATTCGCCGTTGCCTTTCCAAATGCGTTCAATGTTTTCGAACAAACCCGCAGCCGCTTCAACCCTTCATGAGCGATCTTCCATCTTACCGAGTCAATCAAGTTAAACCGTTCTCGGTGGTAGGTGTCGATCTAGGTGGACCATTTCGCATCAAACTTGGTTCCCATCGTGGCGCTAAGATGGACAAGGCATATCTATGTTTGTTTATCTACCTCGCAACCAAAGCAGTCCACTTGGAGGTTGTGTCGACGCTCTCAACCGATGGATTTATAGCTGCGCTACGGCGCTTCGTAGGTCGTCGCGGCCGCTGTAACACTATTCATGCGGATTGTGGTACCAACTTTGTAGGCGCAAAAAATCAACTTTCGTCTTTAATGCAACGGGCTTCTAATGAGCAGAAAATCGAATTCAAATTCAACCCACCCGGCGCTCCACATTTTGGTGGTGTCTGGGAAATACAAATAAAAGCAGCAAAATCACATCTATATCGAGTTGTGGGTGATCAAGTCTTAACGTTCGAGGAGTTGACAACTCTGTTCGTTCAAATTGAATCCATTTTAAACTCGAGACCTCTTTACCCGATCAGCTCCGACCCCAACGACCTTTCGTGTTTGACACCTGGTCATTTCCTAACCTTAGAGCCTCTAACAGCTGTCCCTGATGAGGATCTATCGCATCTTAATCCAAATCGGCTTCATCGGTGGCAGATGATACAAGCGTTTCAACAGAACTTCTGGTCTCGGTGGAAAACTGAATACTTAAACTCGCTAACGCAACGCGCGAAATGGACTAAACATTCAAAACCGTTGTCGATAGGTTCTATGGTGTTAGTCAAGGACGACAATCGTAGCCCATTGCACTGGAATCTCGCGAGAGTCATAGAACTCCAGGTCGGAGTTGATGGAGTAGCTCGGAGTGCATTAGTAAAAAATGCAAACAATCAAATCATCAATCGACCTCTAGTGAAACTATGTCCTCTGCCAACAGAAGACTAGTTTCAATCGCACTAAACGATAGTTTATTAACCCTTTTCTTGACAATGTATCCTTTAAGACACATAATTTTTTTAAAAAAAACATCTCTTATAAAATGCATGTAAAACGGAAAGTTAATTTATTTTCCTTTAAAGCATACGTTTCTGAATGCACATTAGTGACACAATGACAGCTTACGTCAACTACTTTTTCAAAACTTGTCAAAATGGCGAACCTGTTGAGTGCAATTCCGCGGAAGAAGGTAAGAATTTAATATTTTTAATAGTTTTTCTTTTAAAATGGCATGAGGAATTGGTGTTATACAATTTCATGTATTTGTACTTATGCTGGAAACTAATTAAGCAGGAGAAATAATTACACTTGGCTTCGCAAACTAACAAATAAAGTGAATGTATCCTACAAGATACGTTGCTAGATGTACTAAGATTCTTTGCACAAGGTTAGCGTATCTTATAGGATACATTGGCAAGTGCACTAAGATTTTATAAGTATTATTTTTTTAACTGTGTTTTGGGGAAAGGGCATTGCATGATTGGCATGAGTGTGAGTGAGGGCTTTTTTTTGCAGGGAGGGACGCAACCATATTTTTCCAGAGCAAAAAGAATTTGTGCTCTAGTACCAAAACCACGTAAAAAATCAGACGACGATAAATCGGAATCTGAAGATGAACTTCAGCAGATTTCAATTGGTTTGAGTCATGTCCGTAACCATGTGACTGACTCCGATTCTTCACCTGCGCCATCTTTGCCTTCTTCTATAGAATACTTGAATTTGTTGTCTGATGAAGACATAGTAGACGTACAAGACGCTATTACTCAGTCTCCTTTGCTGCCTTCGCCTGTGCTGCCTTCGCCTGTGCTGCCTTCGCCTGTGCTACCTTCGCCTGTGCTGCCTTCACCTCAGCCGCTTCCAGCTCAACTACCATTTTCATTGACGCAAAATGGCTCTCCCTTTTTTTTTATTTGAAATGGGTTTGCTCTTGATTCTAGTCTAGGTCAGAGATGACAGAGACAAAGTCTACGATGGAGTGAGCTCACCCAGAAGAAGCCTGTTCACTCTTACTTTGAAGAGATTCGGGTTGTATGCACTCGGAAACACAAACGCAGGTAGAGAGTTCCACTCTTTTGCTGTACGCATTATAAAGGACATTTGAAAACGCTTAGTGCGAATTGGTGGAATAGCAACTAGGTAGGGATGGTAACTTGCAGTGCGTCTGGATGTCCGAAGGTAGAATGGGGCCGGTGGAATGAGGTCGTGGAGTTCTTGGGCACACTCACCGAAGTACAATCTGTAGAAGACCGACAAGCAGGCAACCTTGCGGCGATGAGCCAAGCTGTGAAGCTTGGCATCCACCAGTTTTACGTCGCCAATGAGCCTCTTAGCTCTGCGTTCCACCGAGTCAAGCGCCGCAAGTTGGTATTTCGCTGAGCCATCCCAAAGGTGACTGCAATACTCCATGCAGGATCGGACTTGTGCTTTGTAAAGGGTTAAAAGCTGTCCGGGCGTAAAGTACCGCTTCACCCTATTTAGGATGCCCAGCTTCTTGGCCGCAGTTTGGGCTTTGTACTAAATGGTGGCGCCGAAGTTGAGACTAGATGTCAACTCCATGCCCAGGAGCTCGAGCCGATCTGTTACAGGAACAGATGTTCCCCGAAAAGTAGGAGTCTGGTCGAAATGACTCCTTTTGGCGGTAAAAACACACGCCTGTGTTTTGGTGGCGTTAAAAGAAACCAAATTGTCATCACCCCACTGGGAGACAAGGCTTAAGGTCAAATCTGTCCGCTCCACCATGGCCTCTCTCAATAAACGAACTTCGGCCCCGCTGGCCCTTGCGCTGGACAAGTATCTCTCTGAAACAGTACTGTCATCTGCGTACCCAACAATACCAGACTGAAGTAGGTCATTGATGTGCAGCAGGAAAAGAGTTGCAGAGAGAACAGACCCCTGAGGAACTCCGGCATCAATAGCCATAAGGTCAGAGGAGCAGCCGTCAACGACTACTCTGATCGACCGCTCATTAAGGAAGTCTGATATCCAGCTACAAAAATCAGCTGGGATGCCATAAAGTAAAATTCCATACTGATAAGTAATTATTTAAGCTAATAGTACGCTTCAAATGTTTCGATAAATATTTTTTTTCTTTTTATTTTTATTAATCTGTAAGTTGATTTTGGTTTCATAACTATAAATTGTTACCACATGCAAATTTAATACATATGTTATTAAGAAAAATTTGTGTATTTTATTTCCTCAAACCTGGCAACGTATCCTGGAAGACACTTACTCGTACGGTCAAAGTTTTTTGCTAAGCTGGCAATGTATCTTCAAAGATACATATAGGATCTCATTAACCGGTTATATGCGATTTTTTTATATATTTTTCCCTAAATTCAAGGTTCATAATTAACATCATATTTAAAAATTAATTGAAAATAATGTGTTTTTTTTTTTGCCAAGAATAGGGTTAAATCTTAGTTAAGCAGACCGTAGTATAAGCTAATCTTAATCTAACCGTTGCTTTTAGCAATCTAAATCGTATAGTTAATCTCATTATCGTTTTCAATTAGATCTTCTATGTTCTAACCAGAAAATACCATAAGTATTTTGGTGGGCGGGATGTTTCGTTCTCATCAAAACTCCTTTCCTACATGACGTTCACATTTTTTCTCTGGGCTTACCAGCAGTAACGAGACGTCAAATTTTTGATTGTCATGCAGTGGACGCAACCGTCAAAGCTCAGAGCACAAGGACAGTTCGTAACGGACGCCGATCGGAACACGCGCGACTTCGCGACCAGCTCAAAAAGCATTAAAATTTCTAACCGACTCCGTGTGATCATCATCTCATTTCATCAACATAACTGAACCTTGGCCCCATCGTCAGCTCACCACATCCGGAAGTTCAACGAGTGTCAGTTTGCAGTCTGAGGTACGTACTCTGCATATATCTTTACTGTTGGCTGCCTAGAGCAAAGTGAACGTCTTATTTTATCCGGTAACTCGTCAGACCTCTCATCCAGGTCTTCCCTGAGTAGCAGAAAGCCATCACAGTATTTCGGCGTGGTGCGAATGCTACAGACATCTACGCATTTTCTAACGATTGTCTTTGTAATATCTACGGGAAAAGGGACTATGGACATATAGTCAGCAGGGGGACATATTGGGGTTTAGTTATAAACATTGGTTAAATTTAATGTTTTTCCTCTTTACAAAAACTTCGTCAAAATCTCTCCAGTGCCTAGTTCTGCTGTAAGATCTTGGCTAGAGAACGATCATGTAAAACTGTGAAACAAACAAACAGCTTTATTATTATCTATTTTTTTTTGTTTCGTTTCACGGATGATTGCTAACGCGTCCCCGTGTTCCTTCCGTAAGCGGCAGAGGAGGACACCGTGTAGTTTTAGTGGGTTAGAGTCCCACATAACTGCACTATCTCTCCGTGGTAATGCAGAATGCAGGAGCATTTCTCCACGATAATAAAAAAGGTCTTAGCTAGAAAACGATCATGTAAAACTGTGAACATCGTCAATCAGTGCAACACTAACTAGACTTAACACCAAATACTTTATTTTATTCGTCAATAATTATCGTGAGTCAGACTATTTTATTTTATGTGCCATTAAATTTAACAACAATTGCCTTTTAGTGACGTGAAAGCAGACATCTTTATGTTTATATGTCGTTAAGATTAACTGGTCCTACGTTTCAACGTAGGGTCCGGCAGAGCCGCTTGCAGGGAGGGAAGGGACCTCTACAGAGGTGTATCTCTGGATCCATTACCATAACTCAGATGAGTTTCAACGCTATCGTTGTTGTGGAGCATTTGTGAGTTGTTATAGCAAACCGCATGTTTTAAAGTCGTTCGAATGAAGCTCTTTATGTAATAGAGATGTGGACTGGTGGTCGCAAGAATTGTTTGTTTGCAATAAATAAGTCAAAAACAATAGATTTGAGAGATAGAATGTAATAAATTCGAGTGAATAATAAGTGATTTTTTAAATACATAGATACTTATTTAATTTGTTAATATTTTTAATCTAAGGGCGAATTTCATCAATGAAACCGAACGCGTTCAGCACATCTAAACCGTGTTCAAGAGATGTCATTGCTTAAATTGTTATGACACTTGCACTTGCACTGACAGCTCTTGAACGCGGTTTAGAAGTGCTGATCGCATTCAGATTTATTGAAGAAATCCCCACTAAGTGCCTTGTCTTTGTTATTATTCTAAAGAAGGTAACTAGGGACCTAACTGTCTGGTTAATTAATTAACACTGTAACTAGGAACCTACTTTTATTTATTAAAGATTTACGTACATACATATAGGTATAAACAAACACGAAATAAAGAACAGAAAAATAGGTACAAAGGTGATGTTTATTTCTAAAGAAATCTCTTCCAGCATACCTGCAATAGGAAAGTATATCTACTTTCCTATCGCAGGTATGCTGGAAGAGATTTCTTTAGAAATAAACTACTTTCCTATTGCAGGTATGCTGGAAGAGATTTCTTTAGAAATAAACACACAAACTACTACTACACTCTCACACGCACTTCACGCTTCTTCTACTTCTACTTTTAATCTTATCTTCTCTTTTCTTTATCTATCTACTTATTTCTTTAAAAAAAGCTCCTAGCTCTAAATTCTAAAATATTTAATTTCATGCCATGCAAAACACCCAAGAAATCGTTTTCTAATTTCACATTTTTTTAACACCAGGTGTAATTTCGGTTTTGACTTTACCAAAACCTTTTCAATAAACCCCAAGACCACACAAAGATGTCCGTTTACCGCCAAGAATCACACTATTGTGACTGTCAAAACAAGATCGGTTACAATAAATCTTATTAAAAGTTAGGCCTGCCGCAACGTCATTCATGAGCAGCTTTGATCCGACCTCAAAAGAATGGTTTGTTTACAGATATTGCTAAAAGCCTTTGTCGCGGCGCACATCTGCTCTACCTACCTGAAGGCATGTGATAGGGTAAGAAATGTTACAATATTTATACATCAGATTTTGCAAAGTTTATATTTTTAACTTGACAGAGTGTCATATTCGCGTTAGCGAAAAACTATCGTAAAGAAAAAGAAAAAAAAACGATTTAATTTTTTTATTATGAACTTTTCTGTATTCTGAGGTTACACCAAGTTTTCATAAAAGGAATAGGAACTTTTCTAGGTACCGACGCGGACGAAAGCTGCAGGTTATTTTTTACCCGTGCGGCATAATACTTACCTACTAGTAGGTAGGTACTTACTAATATTATAAATTCGAAAGTAACTCTGCCTGTATACCTACCTGTGTTACCTTTTCACGCCTAAACCACTGAACGGATTTCGATTAAATTTGTCAGAGAGATAGATTGCATTCCGGGAAAGGACGCGGGAAAGGACACGGGCGAAGCCGAGGGCGGAAGCTAGTACCTACCATATAAAATTAGGTAAAATGAAATTACTTATATCATTTATCATTTCATCTATTTTATATTAAATGAAATTAGGTCATAATAATTATGATCATTAGAACTTTTGTTATTATATCAAACGTTACACACCCGAAATATATATAGGCGTGTTACGATTGGATCCCACGATCCAATCTCACTTTGTAGGATTCGTTAGGAATATGCATAAAATTAATATTTTGTTCCGAACAGATACTTAGTGCCAACCCATCCCAGTAAGTAGGTACAGACTCCAGCACATCAAGCTACCCAAAACTGTCAAATTTACCCAATCAACTTTGAAGTACAGACGCCAGCACATCAAGCTACCCGAAACTGTCAAATTTTTCCAATCAACTTTAAACCTTATGATTTAGCGATAAAGTAGAAAATCTATTAAAGAAATTTGACAGATTGTAGTAGCTTGATGTGCTGGCGTCTGTACTTTAGCAATAAAGTTGAAAGACAGATTGTAGAAGCTTGATGTGCTATGGCCTGTACCTACAAAATGATCCTTTCTGTGAAACGATAAAGCTATGGAAATTAAAATAAAAAAAAAACGTTTTGAGAGCAATGGTGATTAAATTATTTAGGAAAGTAAAGCGCCTGTATGGATTCAAAACTACAACGAACAACTCCTAAAGTCCTAAATCGGAGCCGTTACCACGGGGCCACAGACACCAGCACATCAAGCTACTACAATCTGTCAAAAACCTGTAATAGATTTTCAACTTTATCGCTAATGCATAAAGTTTAAAGTTGATTGGGAAAATTTGATAGTTTTGGGTACTTGGCTTGATGTGCTGGCGTCTGTACATAATATAACCGACATAAGTAGCAAATAAAAAGTTTTTTTTTTTATACATAACAACTAGGTAACTATTCGTCCTTGGCAGCTCTCTGGACAGAGAGAGGTTGAAAGAGAGTAGGAGGCCTTTGCCCAGCTGTGGGCCATTAATGACTAAAAAAAAAATCTACAACTATATTATGAATAGGAGAAAACGGGCACTGCACCAAACGCAAGCAAATACATACTTAAATGTATTATTTGTAAAAAATACATTTAAGTATTTGCTTGATAGCTGGTTGAACCGCACATTCTGGTGCCCAAATAATAACCTAAGAAACTACTTATACGTAAAGGGGATATTTTGCGCAGGGGATCCAGGGGGGGGTTCAGGTGATCAGACCGGAATAAGTCGGTTTAGTTGCTAAGGTGGAGTTGTGTCTCATTATATATTTAGTAGTCTATGAAGTTGTGGAGTACGGACCTCTGTTAAGACCTCGTTAGTGGAAAGACAACAATAGACAGGCTGCAGAGTAGGTAAGTATTGACTCGCATGTATTTATCGCGGGAACTTGTTGAAACTCAAAGTGGGCATGATTAGTTAGTAGTTTGTGATAAATTTAACAGATGGCGTTACTAGTATGCGTTCTTGCTCACAATTTTTGCAGGCAACACCACATTATATTTGTGTGGTTTCGGAGTTTCCGACAAAGAAAGTGATGAAACAATAATCTAAATATGTATCTTGTTCCTGGTCGCGTACTTCATTACTGAAGGTCTTGTCCCTGAAAGGCCTTTATGGCTTTATGTATGTACAGACGCCAGCACATCAAGCTACCCGAAACTGTCAAATTTTCCTTATCTACTTTGAACCTTATGGTTTAACAATAGAGTTGAAAATCTATTAAAAGAATTTGACAGATTGTAGTAGCTTGATGTGCTGGCGTCTGTACTATACAATGTTCTTCCACTTCGTTCGCAGCTTCTCTCGTTTCTAGAATGATGATTAAAATAATTTTCGATATTACCAATGCTATTGTGATTAATTTGAACATTTTTCATACTTATTTATTACTTAGCGTGCGGTAGATGTTAAATATAATCATGGCAGCTGGCAGCCCAGAGTCCCGAGAGACCCGGCCGCCCGGCGCCCGTCAGAATGCGACCACACAAGCTCCAGTAAGTTTTGATAGGAATCTATCCAAATCTATCGTTAGTTAGTTAGCTACCCACTCCAGCGAGCGAATTTGCGCGCTCTATCACTCAAAAGCTTTTTTGGATTGTAATTTTTGTGATTATAGTGTGATTCCTGTACTCTGTGCCTGGGTTTCTCTTACGCCCGTTCTCGGCGGTTCTCCGTTCTCAATTCAATTTTATACACTGGTAACCCAAGCGATAGAAAATGCATTTGACAAATGTCAGTCGACAATATTTGGTTCTTTAGCATTGCTTTCCTTGTCTGCGCCCTATATAAACGTAATGAATACATTTTTGTTATGCTGTAAATGTGTAATGATTAGTTTTAAAAACCTGTATCTTCAATACATTTTGAGTTTGACAGATTGGACATCGTGAGCCATTGCAGTTGAGTTGCATTCACTTTGTTTGCTTTGTTTTGAACGTGTAGTACTGTAGTAGTGCTCAACAAGTTTTTGGCTGTGCCGTGCTAATAACATCCTAACATAATATATGAGAAATTAAACCTGCATTGAATTATGGATAGAAGTTTGCGACTAAAGGAGTGAGTACAACTTATTGTTTAAACTTTTTGAACGGTTATTTTTGCAATATTTTTTATGATTAATTAGGAGCGAGAACAGTAGCTCAATATCTATTTACTATAATGTGATAACAATAGAAGTCTATCTGCAGCTTTTGTTTCTGTTAACATGTTTTAGACTCACTGGAACTGTAGAAATTCAACCAAATGGACTAAAAACTTTAGATTTGATAATAACAACACTTTTTACTGAAAACATCACATCAGTGCAACATTTATCGATGCTGAGAGACAATAAACCATGAATTTTCATTGTATTTTAAGTTTTATGTGCGAATTTGTGTCAGCAAAATTATTTAAAATGAAATGGTATTGTTTAAAAAATTCTTTGCTACCAAATTACATGATCAGTTGCATCATCAAACATTTTACTAGGAAGTACAGGTGATTACCCACAAATATTACTGCTTGTTGCTTGCTCTGTGTTGCATCACAAAATCATTGCACAATGAAGAACTTTTTCAGTTTCTGATAATAGAGGAAACATTCCTAACTTCTTAGATCTTTAATAATTGTGTGGAAGTCAATCTATATTGTCAATCTATATTTTTAGTTTTGGATTAACATAAAACATATCTTAATTCTATGGCACTCACAATAGTGGCAATAGTGTCACTCTTTATCAGTGAAAGAATTTTTATCATCAGATCAGTACCTACTTCCGTAGAATACCTTTTATAAATAAATAAACAATTTGACCTCTTTATTATATTAGTTTAAACTAACTTGCGCCCACGTCTTATGTCGATAGAAAGTAGCCTATGTTCTTTCCCATGGTTCAAAGTATCCCCATACCAAATTTCATCAAAATCGGTCCAGACGTTTCAGAGATTAGCAGGATTAAAAACATGCATTTAGCCTTTTGACCGCCACAGCCATGTATAGATGACAAACCAAAATGTGCCCAGTTCGACTACATGACAGACTTTGACACTGAGGGCATGTTTTTGATTTTTTGATGTGTGGCGGTCAAAAGGTTATTAAAGAGCTGATTTTGACATTACAAACAGACACTTCAATTTTATTTATTTGTATAAATTAATAAACAAGTCTCTTAAAAAAAGCAAAGCATTCTAATTATGTGAGAACAATAACAATGGAGTGATTGTTATTGTTCTCACATAATTAGAATGTTTTTAAAAGAAGTTCAATTTGAGAAGTTTACAAAAAACTTAAACCAAGTACTTACCAACTGCAGCAATATTGAAGTTGCTACTACATGTAATGCAAAAATTATGTCGGATTAAAATAGCTTATTAGTCTTATAGACTAGATTGTAATTAATTACTAAAAACCTGGTTCTTTAAAAAAAAACTAAATACAATTTGAAACAATAAGTTATTCAGTGTAAGTGTATGCACTTGATTCACCCATTGATTCTATTTATCATATTATTATTTGTGCAAATTATGATGTGTCATAGATCTTTACTCACTCATCCAAAATCATGTCGTTTTTAAGAATAAGAAACTACTGTAATGCCTTTAAGATGTCATTTTGTACTACTACAGTCTTAAGAAGATTAGGCCGCTCATGAATATACTTCTTTAAAGAAAACTTACTGTGAGTGTGGCTCAAGTACCTATGCTTTAGAATGGGCAACTAGCTCCATCTTTCTGACTGACTGACCTTTTACCAGTTCAAAAGTGCCTGCAATTGGTTTATTTCAAATAAATGCTTTGTGACATGGAGTTGCGGAAACCAGCTCATATTGAAAAAAAGAAAATGCATTTATTTAGCACAGACTAAAAGACACACAATACAACAGATATATACACCATCATCTGCCTAGCCTTTCCCTACTATGTTGGGGTCGACTTGCAGTCTAGCCGGTTGCAGCTGAATACCAGTATTTTACATGGAATGACTGCCTATCTGACTTCCACAACGCAGTTACTGGGTAATATGATACCCCTTGGTAAGACTGGTTGTCAGACTTTCGGGCTTCTGACTACCTGTAACGACTGTCAAAGATCTACGAATGACAGCCGGGACCAACGGCTTAGCGTGCTTTCCGAGGCACGGAAGGGTCATGGTATGTAAAGATGGTCACCCATCCACAGACCAACCGCGGCAAGCGTAGCTTAACCTGATTGATCGACCTGTGCGGCTGTTACTATTTAGTCACAGACCCCACACCATACATCAGATAAAAACAAATGAAAACCAAATAAATAGTCCGATGTAAGAAATTAGCAGGAAAGTGTGCCAGAATGACACAGTTCAGCAATAATGCCAGACGAATATTGCCTGATGCTGGTTTTCAACTGGACCTGTAAAATATTGCCTATCTGAGTTGAGTTGATTTGCTCTGCCTGAAAGCAACATTTGTTATTTTGTGGTAACAAAATTTCTCATCTGCCAAATAAAATAAAAAAAAAATCATTTAAAGTTTTGAGAACCTGGGAGAGCACATAGGCAGATGTTCAATTAAAAATAAGGTTTATCCACTTGGATGGACAAACCTTTGAATCTGGATATCTCACATCGTAGAATTTTGTAATTTTCTTAATTAAATCCCTGTAAATTCTACAAATTAAGTATAATCTGTGTCCTTTGCTATATGCTATATATATTCTATGTTACTGGGAGTGGGATTGGTCTCTGCAGTAAGTCCTTCAAGTGGACAATTGTACCTCTCTCCAGAAGTAGGTTAGGTCTCCTGGGCTGTTTAGAACATCTGTAAAAAATCTGGATGATCTGAGGGTTTCTGTTCTAATCTGGGTGATTCACGTGCATTCAAAGAGCACATACATGCCCTCTGCTATGTCTATAGATCATTTTCCCATGCCAGAGAACTCGCATTATTATCATCGTCCACTATAATATCTTTATTACATGACTAGGCAGACGCCCTGACATCACACATTCGGACAAACAGTTCTTATCTATTTTTATGCCCCCTCAATGATAATAACCTTGACTATATAATTAGAACTAGAAAACAAGTCTCAAGATTTTTTGGATGGTTTAAAGGTTAATTTAAATAAACTGTTTGTATGCAGTTTTTATTGTGTAAAAAGATAAAATAAACATACATGTACAGACACCAGCACATCAAGCTACCCGAAACTGTCAAATTTTCCCCATCAACTTTGAACCTTATGCTTTAGCGATAAAGTTGAAAATCTATTAAAAAAAATTGACAGATTGTAGTTAGCTTGATGTGCTGGCGTCTGTACAAACCTATCATCGATCACTTATACATATTAGTTATTGATGCCTTCGATCCATAAAATCAATCTGCAATATGCCTAGCCTTTTTCCAACTATTTTGGGGTCGGCTTCCAGTCTAACCAGATGCAGCTGGATGCCAGTATTTTACATGGAGCAACTGCCTATCCGACTTCCATAACCCAGCAACTGGGTTCCAAGGGGTCTTGGTACCCAGACTTTTTGTTCTTCTGAATAGCTGTAACAACTGTCAAAAATCTACGAATGACAGCCGGTACGGTCTCCAATGTAATGGATAGTCACCAATCCGCGAACCGGCTGCGGCAGGCGTAGCTTAACCTTCTATGGTCCCAAGTAACTTCCTATACATATGCAAACAAAATGGTAATAATATGATAAGGAACCATATTTCTGTATACTTCAGAATGGTTAAATCAATATCCACATAATGGTGTAAAACATAATACAACTGTACAATACCATAATATTAAGCTTATCATTGTTACCATTGGTTACAAGAATAAGTTTGTGGTTTTTTGCGAAATGTGTGTACACGATGTGTGGGTTCATCTCTGCCTAAACAGGAAAACAGGCGTGATTATGTAGTTGATTTATTCTGTAGTGGATCATTCTCCAAAAAGCTATCTGCACCTAACATGAAAACATTGCTAATGCTAATTCTTAAAAGAGCTATCATCACCTGGCAATACAATATTGAATGACTGTAATCAAACGGCAAAAACACACAAGAGAACAATAAAAATCGCAGGTGTTATAAAATTATTTTGGGTCTGAAAGTGTGCAGTATAAGTTACAAACCATTTATATTCATCACTCTTTTAGTCACATACGTCATCCTTCTCCTCCTTCCTCATCACATGCCCATACCAAGACAAACAATTCCCTTTTAACTTTTCCCTTGTAACTGGCGCCACTTTTAATCTGCCCCTAATATACTTATTTCTTACTTTATCCATTCTTGTCACTCTACCTTATCCCAACATTATTATTTTTCAATTTTTTTTATTAGTTTAGTGACCATCATTATATCCAAGTCCACCCATTCCGCCTATTAGCTAAAGTATTCTTAACTAGCTTCTGCCCGCGACTTCGTCCGCGTGAAATTTCTTGTTCCCCCGACCCACCCCGTCGCATCTCATCGCTTGCCCGCTGCGTTACTATTACTGCGTTTTTGCTTAGCGTTCTTTCTGACTTTTTTCTTTTAGCTCGGCTCCTAAGGGCCATAGCATGATGTTAAATAGCCTATAGCCTTCTTCAAGAATTGGGCTATCAAATACAAAAAGATTTTTTCAAATCCGACTGATAATTCCAGAGATTACCCCCTACATACAAACTTTACCTCTTTATAATATTAGTATAGATTATTCACAACAATGGTACTTATCATAGTTTATAATAAATTAATCAGCTGCCTTTTTATCGCCTACAAAATGCCGCCGAAAATGCACTTTATCGCCTCATGAGATAGTACCAATGACTAATTAGTAATTAGGCTTGAAGTTGTCCATATAATACATATTTTATCTGCACTTGCAAAGCCACAACTATTGCAAAGCATTTCCAACATGTTTCTTCAATAGTGAAGTTTCGCAACAATTTCAGTGTGCTGATATCAGTCCTGTGCTCCTGTGATAACTTAATTTTTCTATCAGTATTGTGCAATCATTCATCCTAATAGGTTGAATAATAATTTCTTACACATGAAAATGAAAGTGGTTCGATTTGTGAGTTAAGCCTCTGGTATGATTTTCATTTTTTTTTTTTTTTCATTTATTCATAAAAGTCAAATCTCCTATCCTTTTCTAAGATCTATATTTAGCTTCAAAAGTAAATGATCCTTGTATTTAATGTTTTATGAAAAAGAACTTTCAATATAATATTTTTTTTTAATTATTATATTTTTGAAAAATAATTTGAAAACAGAATTCTGAATGGTGGTGGTGTAGACCTGGTGCAGCGCAGACCGCAGTGCAGATGTTACTTTACTTTAGAATGCCGAAGCAAATATCAACATTGGCGCATTGAATTAGTCTAAAATAAAAGCTGTCGCCTGCCTTTTTTTTATCGTGGAGAAATGCTGGTCGTTCTGGCGCGGCGCTATCGCGCATTAATGGATTTTTTAAATTTTTATTTCGTATTAATTTTAATGTAGGTACCGAACGCTGATATTTCTATGGCAGTAGAAACCTAGGTCTTAAAAAAAAATTAACAGTAATCAGTATTAGCGTGGTATTAGCTTATGATTAATGTCAAAATTCTGGAATTTCACTTAGTGATTAAGTTAGCATGCAACCTGCTTTATAGTCCAGTCAAATAAGACTTTGAAGGTTACAATAATTCCCATAGAGCTAAAAATTGGTATGAATGTTCAGAATACTATTATAAATGAATTGTGAAAAGTCCCCATCAATCCCCCTTGTGCAAATTTTTTTATTGATGGTGAAAGTTTGCAAAAATAGGTTTTTCGCGTTTTTCAGCTAAACGGTGAGTTTTACAGCAAAAATAGTTCAGACAAAAATTGTAGATAATCCGATTCTCTACAAAAAATGTATCCACACTTTTTTCATAATTATTGCCATTGCCGTGATATAGCGGTTGAAAGAATTGAAAAAAATATTTTATTCGTATAAGCTCTTAAGCAACAGTTTGTGCTAGTTGGGTAATATGCACGTTAATGTACTTTTATATACATTTTTGAACCGTTATACGAGTAAACATATGAGTCCCTCCCTTTTTTTTTTTTTGTTTAGTTTGCTCTGTCCCACTCATGGGCAAAAGCCTCCCTCCACTCCTTCCATCTTTCGCGAGTCCGCGCGTCCTCCTTCCAGTTTTGATGGAACCTATCCAGCTCGTCCCGCCATCTCCTACGTGGTCTGCCGCGACCCCGCCTCACTGTCTTATACATACAAAATACCAGACATCTGTAAAAATTCATGTGCAGTGTCGAAAAAATTATACTCGAAAAAGTAGCATTGATACCGTGAAAAGACTGCGCCAAGAAGAAGAAGCTGGTTCATCAAAAATAAGTCCTCCTTGTACTAGAGCACGAGTAAGTGAAACTACACAAATCTTACGTCGGTACTGCAGTGCTTTTTTCTTCTCTTCATTTAATTCATTGCCGCAAAATAAACAACACTGATTGAAGCAATTTTTTCAACCGCTATATCACGGAAATGGCAATAATTATGAAAAAAAATGTGGATACATTTTTTGTAGAGAATCGGATGATCTACAATTTTTGTCTGAACTATTTTTGCTGTAAAACTCACCGTTTAGCTGAAAAACGCGAAAAACCTATTTTTGCAAACTTTCACCATCAATAAAAAATTTTTCACAAGGGGGATTGATGGGGACTTTTCACAATTCATTTATAATAGTATTCTGAACATTCATACCAATTTTTAGCTCTATGGGAATTATTGTAACCTTACCTCTATTTTAAGGACTAATTTGACTGGACTATTTAAACTAGGACAGTAAACAAATAACTTGAGTCATCATTTCGTTGAATTACAAACCAATTACCATTAATTGACCAAAGTAGGTATTTATTCCATAAATAGAAATTGGCAGGAATGGTAGCCACCTTATACAATCCAACTAATAATAAAATATTTTATAATAAAAATTGGCCGTTTAATTAACCGCCTAGTCTTTTAAACAAACGGCGGCCGTTCAACTAACACCCTGAATGATATCCAATTATAGTTTAGGTTGGAACTACATATAACCAATCACTCGCGAGCCGAATTGGTCGCAGTAACTAAGCCAGGGCGCCCCGACCAAATGGGTTAGGTTATAACTGTGATCAACCGCGTGCGAGCCGAGAGAGCGAAGCGAGGCGAGCACTACTTCCAAAGGCCAGGCGGTTAATTAAACGCTTATAACCAGTTGGCTGCGACGTGTACGTGAGCACTGTCTAGGGACATTTCAAGTTTTGTATCAACTTGAAAACTACTGGCCATATAAAAAGTTTTCAACGTCAATTTCGTCCTGGCCTATTTCTCTTAGTTCTGTACATATTCGATTTTTTTTTTTTAATAGAATGACAGGCGGTAAAATAAAATTAAGGGAAGTGCTAAGGTAGCCCGCGAAATTCAAATTTTATTACTTACTTTTTTTTTGCAACTTGCATACGTATATGATTTGGGACCGTAATAAGTACTTACTTACGTATTTACAGAATTTTAATCATTAAAATCACCAATTCAACCCACTTAGCTTATTATTGATTGATTAGATAGTCATTCATTCATTGCATTTTAAAACAGGTGGCAACAAGTTGTATGCACAGCATACAACTTGTTGCCACCTGTTTCAACAACTCCTTAAGAGGTCATTGTACTCATCATTATGAACAACTTTTACTATGGGAACAAACCAAAAATCGCAAAAAAAAATCAGCTGTTCCCTACATTTTGACGAGTTACACAAACAGCTGATTTTTTTTCGTGATTTCAGGTTTGGTCCCATAGTAAAAGTTTTTCATAATTATGAGTACAATGACCTCTTAAGAGGTTGTTAATGTTTTACCAATAACACTGTATATAGATACTTTTGTTTTATGTCTCTGTGAATAGTGACCATGTCTGTCTAGACTAGACCCGGCCTAGTGCCTGCCTACCTATTCTGAAAACCAATGCACACCACTGGAAACAATGAATCACTAATTCTGCACAAATAGATATTCTATAAGTGCTTGTTATCAGTCCAGTTGACCAGTTTCCGTTGTGACACTAATTGGCTGCTGATTAGTACAAGATAAGGTGACCTTGGCATAGAAGCATAATTTTGTTTTGTCCATTATGCCAAACGCTCTTTCAAGGTGGCACTCATTAATATGGCTGACCTGTCTTTGAGAAGCGTGATTTTAAGTATGATTAGTTCTGCTTATTTGTTCAAAAACCCATCACATATTATATTGACTAGTTTCTGCATGTGACTTCGTCCGCGTGAAATTTCTTGTTCTCCCCAGAATTACCTAACGATTGATTGATTGATTTGCTTACTTCATTTCGCGCGAAATGAACAAAAATCCTACTGCATCCTAGATGGGAGATTACACTACCTAAGCGGAAATACTGAGTTCACATTTAAATATATCTTGTCGCTGGGTAATCAAACTAGCTTCATATTTTCTGACTGACCGACCTCTTGACAATTCAAAAGTGCCCTGTGCCTGTAAATGGTTTAATTGAAATACATGGTTTGAGTTTGAATCAGTACAATCCATAGGTCATCCACAGGTAAACTTAGAATGGAATGTGAACATCGTTGGACGAGTGCTGGCATATTCATAGGAAACCTTTGTCGTCTGGATAAATATGGTTACCATTTCATTCCATGCTAGATTTTGGGTGACATTCAGAGTATGTACAGAGTCGTAGAGTGACCCAAGGGAGGCGCGGGGACTCCAACCATCCTACTAATATTATAAATGTGAAAGCTTGTGAAGATGTTTGGATGTTTGTTACTCAATCACGCGTAAAACGTTGAACAGATTCGGATGAAAATTGGTACATAGATAGACCATTTCCTGAATTAACACATGGGATACTTTTATCCCGATATTCCCACGTGATCGAAACTTACGCGGGTGAAACCGCGGAGCGCTGCTAGTTAACTGTATTTTTATAATATTTTATGTTCTTGATACTATTATGATTTAATTCCATTAATAGTTAGGTGTTGTAAAATGAGCTTCAGCATTTTTGCATGTCGACAAAATAATTTTACTAAACATATTTCTGTTTTTGGTCAAAAGAATACCGAACCCATCCGAGGTGGAGTGCGTAAATTTTCTAGATATAGAAATATGGTGTCACCGAAATTCACCGAATCATGTTCCTTCAAATTGCTGATAAGCTCCTCTTCTAAACACCCCACTAAAATAATCCCCTAGCCGTTGCGATGGCCATACTTAGTCATCCATCTCTTTTACTTGGCCAAGCACAACCACTTACACCTTCAGGATATATAGGAAGCCAATTGTGGTAGGACACAATTCGGGGCAAATCGACACGTGAAGAAGAGCTCTGCAACTTAAATCTCGATTGTAATCACTACTTGATTGATAACGTCATTCAAGACGATATGAGATAGGAGGTGGTACTATCTTGTGCGATTACCACAAGATACTGCAAGCACCAATTCAATATCGGTCATAAAAATAATGACCGATTGGTCATTGTATATTCAATCTAATCAAGGTAATCCTGCCCATTAGGATCAGACGATACATTATATCTACGCCCAAAATTCCGTAGAAAACTGCACATTAACGAGCAATGCTGCACTAAGTCCCGTTAGGCTGCGCTGGCGCTGATGTAGGTATATGACTAAGATGTTTATTGCCAATACCACGAATTGTATTAAAAAAAAGTTGGTTTCCACCAGTACCTAAGAGAAATTGCTTGTCTATTAATAATGATATGATAATATTATGATATTAATAATGATTGTATTAATTACTATTAGTGATTTTGACATTATTATTGATTATTTTGATATAATTAGTAATTATTACCAAAATTTCCCAAATGAAAGTACTCACACTAGTGTTTAAGATGTGTATGTAATTATTTTACTAACAAATTGGGTTATGTGATCTGGATAAATAAATTATTATTATTAAATCAGACCGATATCTGATAATATTTTATTTACTAGTACTTTGATAATATTTCAGGTCTAAATAGATATTAAATTTTGCATGATACCTAGTTTTTGTTTGCCGCTTATCACCGCCAATGAGGTTCGTCATTATTATTACATAATTTGTTTACTTTTTCTGTGCTTTCATACTAGCCAATTGGTCCTAACTCCTATAGTATTTAGTTTATAAAAAAAATGCATAGTGTTTTGAGAGTGGTAGCCTTCTTTCTTTTATCTATGGTGGTGGCCCACTTAACGGCCGCGACTTACGAGTTGCAGGTCGTGTATTCGAATCCGAACAGGCACTTTGTTTTATGTAAATTATTTCGCCACCACTGCTCTCTAAATGGTGAAGTAAAATATCGTGAGGTAACGGGCATGTCCTAGAACCAAAAATTCAAAGACGTGACATCCGCCAACCCGCACTGGGCCTGCGTGGTGGATTATGGCCCACTATCTCTCACAGAGAGGAGGCTTGTGTCCCAGCAGTGGGAACATTATAGGCTGATTATTCTATAGGACTTTGGGCCAGTTTTCTTGCTCGATACAACATACCATTTTTTTTTTGTACAAACCGCACTGCTTACACGAATTGGGTATTACCCGTGAGAATATTGTTTAGGAGCATGTGGAAAGAGAAAGTTTCTATACAGACATGCGAACATAAATTTACCTTAAAATGTGTCAGTATCTACTAGTCTTTCAGTCTTACCGTCGTCGGGCTTCTGACGAGACGACCCATAACGACCTACCTAATATGTACTTATTATAGTCTTCTAAGCTAATATAAAGAGAAAAGATTAGAGATTTTTTGTATGTTTGTTACGCTTAAAACGGCTGAACGGATTTGGATGAAATTTGGCATATGGGTAGACCATGACCTGGATTAGGCCATAGGATATTTTTTTCTCGCTATTCCCAAAGGATCGAGACTTATGCCACAGTATTCCAAGCAAAAGAATGGAAATTGCCACAAAACAAATAAATATCTAGTCGACTGTCAAAAGCCGCGTGCCCTTGACAAGGATGAAATTTAAGATCTTACAACCTCCGGTTCGGATTGATAAACTGATGGCACGGTAATGTTATTACATTACCGTGCTGATTGGTCTCCAAATGCCTATCGGCATTCATGTAACCCGATCCAATCCTAAACATGACGACTGTATTACAATTATTAAGCGATATAAGAGATAAACTCTCAATGAGTCATCATTATACATAGTTACGTAAGTACTTAAATTTCGCAAAAAAAAAAAACTAAATTTTGCAAAATTACAAACACAAAATGTAAAATTTCGCTTTTATTCGCAAAAAAATAAATACCTACTCAAAAATTAAAGTGACGTCATTAGTCATTATTGGCATAATCATTACAAGAACTATTGATAAAAATAGTTAAAAGCTAACATTGTGGTCGGATTAATTGTGGATTGTGGTATGATGTCGACAGGAATTTCTTGCTGAACTACATTAATTAATAGCTGACTATGGAAAGGAGCATATCCGTCTACGAGTTCATCCTGTGGTATCTATGTACGTCACAACAACAACAACCAATATAATTATTATGACTCTGTAGTTCCTCGGTTCAGTATACACTCAGCCTTGGCCATCGCCAATCATGGTCCGGTCATCGACCTTTTGTTCTCGAATTTTAAAATACCTATGTTCTTACTTATTTACCTAAACTGTTATGTAGGTGGCTGCTATCGACAAGGTCGTATATTTAAATCATTGGATATTCTCAGTGTGTAACTTAATTTACATTCGTATACTTGTGTCTCGGATTAGTTGAAGATATTTCTTTTTTTTTTTAATGTCTGTGAAGGTGTGTTGAGTGTTGACGTTTAAGGATCGAATTTTCTGTATGAGTTTCTCACTTCGCGTGTGCTTTCAGATGAAAATCGCACCGGGAAAATGGACATTAGCAAGAAGCTGCTGCTGCAGAAGCACCAGCAGGACATTATCGATGATTTAGAAGTAGAGTACATTTATGATGAGCTGTTTACGAAGCGTGTTATTTCTCCGGAGGAGTTTGATCATATTCTCAAACTTGTAAGTATTCATTATGATTATGACACACCAATATTTTTTTAAGGATTGATTTCTGAGTAAACCCACGCGTGCTGTTGTTTCAAGTTAATATCATACGAGTTTAATCATTAGGAATTATTTAATATGTTCTAAAGTTATCTTATAGTGTTATGTTTCCCTTTGCACCAAATGCAACTCTGTTTATCCGTTGAGGAAAATTAAACGTGAAATGGTTCGTTTAGCTAAAATTAATTACAATTTACCTGTTGGATAGGCAAGTCAATATAATATTGTTCGGTTAATTTAATAAGCATTTAGCTACCTATAGCTTCAACTCGTGTCGACTGCGGTTTTTACAGTTAAAGATAATAATTACTCAAAAGAATTACAAATTCACCTAAAGGGAATCATAACTAGGTTTTAACAATAATATTGTGCCATCAAGCGTAGCGTATCTTAAAATTAACATTATAATAACACTTTTACTTTTGTTTTTGTGAGTTTTATTTGAGTTCTTTATTAATTTACTTGAGTGGTTAAATTGGCTATTATTTATATCATTTCCATTTTGCCATATGGCTGGCCTATTTATGTATAAACGTTCCAAAGAAACTTACGCAGGAAGGAAGATGGAACATATGAATGAAAATTATTATTTACAATCGTTATGACACTAACCGGTGCAATACACACATTAAAGCGTCAGTCAGTCAGATTACAACTTCTGTTGAAGGACGACGTGTCGCGAAATAACAAAACGTCACATAGTTGACCTATCTATGTATAATTGAATTTAAAATAACTTTTTTGCAGTCATCCCGCGTTGAAAAAGCTAGATTCTTGCTAGAATCGTTGATTCTTAATGGTAGCAACGGCTCCTATGAAGCTTTTGTAGACAGCCTGCATAAAGACTACAAGTGGCTTTGGGAGAAGTTGGCGATTGAGAACAACAATCCGATGCCTAATGATAGTTTTGAGGACAGCCTCAGTAAAGGCGATGTGCCCAGACTACCGGACCATCATGTGAGGAGGATTAAAGTGGTAAGAAATCAAACTGTACATATTTTACCTTCATAAAATAAATGACTCCGATCGGTTTTTTTACCGCGCACTGGATTTTGAACGCTCGGCTTAGCGTTGAGAGTTGAAATTCCAACAATACGCTTATTTTAACGCGCTAAGGGATGCTCTCTGTTGGATTCTGAACTCATAGCTCAACCCTGACAGTTGAAAATCCAAGGCGCATTAAAATAAGCGCCGCACTAAATAAACAACCCTGTACCCAGTACAACAATAATCAGTAAAAACTTTACAAAAAAATGAATTATTAAAATCGGACTACTCTGTAAAAATTTATGCGTGGTCATACAATATAATAAAAATAAAAAATGTCTTGAGAACCTCCTGCGTTTTTTCGACGGTTGAAATTGTAGATTGTTGCATCGAGCGCAAAGTGAGTTATTAATGCACGAGAGTTGTGTTGGTGCCCGAGCGCACGCGAGGGCACTAAATTAACACGCGTGCATTAATTACCCACTTTAGCAAGATGCGTAATCTACTTTTCTTTCAACTACCAATCTACCTACTGGATAAAATACACCTACTCAAAATAAAAACTCAAGTTAATGAAAAAAAAATTTTCCTAAGCTTTTAAATATATCCCGCGACTTTTGCGGCAAAAAGTTATTAACAATTTCATTTGCACCTGTTTTTATACTTTCTGGAGTTGCATTCATATGCTATTTCCATTTTTTTTTAATCTTTTCTTGCTAAATATGAAGTATCAAAGTAATGGTACAAAATGCGCGCCACTTTTTTTTTTCACTAAGTCGGTTTTATTCAGCCGATTTTTATTTTCAGCCAGTATCTTGATCCAGTATGATCTAATGCATTAATTTTATATTAAACTTAATAGGAGACATTAAACCTCTATGGTAAATTTATATCTAAATAAAAAATTAAAAACAGTGCATTAATGAAAAACTGTGCAACCATGAGATTTCATACAACATTTCTGCACTGTTTTGGTTCTAAGCAAAAAATACGCTCGGTTGTGATCGGTTTTGTAGTGATTAATGATATGATAACATTACTACGTAGTTGAAAGAAAACACTTTTATCTTACTTCATTGATATTCCGTTATCATGTGTGTTATCTAATGTGAATGCATTTCAATATAAACTATGTTAATTCATAAATCGTATGTTTCTGATATTCCTATCTGATAACCTCAATCTTCATCTTTAGGGTTCCCGTTTTAACCCAAAGAGTAAAAACGGGACCCTATTACTAAGAGTCCACTGTCCGTCTGTCACCAGGCTGTATCTCATGAACCGTGATAGCCAGACAGTTGAAATTTTCACAGATGATTTATTTATTTCTGTTGCCGCTATATCAACAAATACTAAAACAGAATAAAATAAATATTTAAGGGGGGCTCCCATACAACAAACGTGTTTTTTTCGGCGCTTTTGTCTTGTGGTACGGAACCCTTCGTGTGCGAATTGGACTCGCACATGGCCAGTTTATTTTTTATAATTTCTACATGAGGTCACACGCGGCTCTTAAAATTAATCTTAGTAGGTGACTATGTAGGCATATCCGTCGCAAAAAAATATATGTGAAACCAAATGCGTTGTCCTTCACTATACTCAAAGTCATTGATTGAATTGTCTTCGTAAAACGATCGTGTATCGACGTTATGATTCACGAATTAACATAGTTTAAATTTAAGTGCTATTTCTCACATTGTACAGGGTTACTGGTAACTCGACGTATTCCTTGCAGGACGTCATAGTAGGGTTAAAATGCAGCAAATTAAGCCACCAAATGTTCTACTGAAGTTCGTTTTGAGTTAGAAAAAATCAAAAAATCTAATTTTTGATTTTTTATGAAAAATCCCAGATTAAATCATTTGAAGTCAATTTAAAAATGATTTACGGCGCGTCTGTATTGAAATTTCAGTTAATATCATACTTAGTTCATGCCGTAGCAGATCTTCACTACATAGTATAAAACAAAGTCGCTTTCTCTGTCCCTATGTCCCTATGTCCCTTTGTATGCTTAAATCTTTGAAACTACGCAACGGATTTTGATGCGGTTTTTTTTAATAGATAGAGTGATTCAAGAGGAAGGTTTATATGTATAATAATAATAATGTTTCCGTGCGAAGCCGTGGCGGGTCGCTAGTTGTTAATAATTAAAAGTTCAAAAATGCCAAAAACCTTGGCAAATATCACTAAACAAACATTTATTTTTTTGTGTTTCTTGCTATTACTTCATACACATTTTGTATGAAGTAATAGAAAAAATCACTAATAGCAAATGTTTGTCTAATGAAAAAAAAAATTACTACGCCTGATGTGCAAATTACTAAAAAATATCCTTGTCTTATCAGCTATCCAAAAAGGTATGAAAATTAATACAAAGTTATGGACTACATTATGTGCGTCTCACAAAAAGGTGATTATTTGGAAAATCAAATAAAACAATTTCGTGAATATTAGCATTATTTTTAATCAATATCAGTTTAAAAACTTTAATTACACTTTCACACGTCTTGTTCGATGTGCTGCCCTCGGTTTCGAATACATGTTCTTATTCGCTTCCTCACTTCAGTTTTTGTGATTCTTGATGTGATTGTTGCCCTCATCTGGTCCACTGCATCTGTTATTCTCTCCCTTAGTTCTTCAATTGAATTTACTGGGGTCACATAAACTAGATCTTTCATATTATGAACCCAGACGTAAAAGTCTAGCGGCGTAAGATCAGGGCTTCGTGCAGGCCACGGAATTGGCTCACCGCGCCCTATCCATCGGTTTCGATGGGTTTTATCCAACAATAATTGTCGAATTGTGATTCGGAAGTGGGTTGGACATCTGTCATTTTGATAAATCATGTTTGCTCTTCTGTCTTCCGGTACATCCGTGAGCAGTGGTGTTAAATGATTTCTTAGGAAATCTTCATAAAGTTCCCATTTAGTGTTCGGGGTTAAAAATGTGGGCCAATTAATTTGTTGTCGATAATACTCATCCAAACATTAAGCGAGAACCTACGCTGGGATGCGGTTGGTTGCAGTTTCTTAGGATTTGCTTCTGCCTTCAGTGCCCAGTAATGTAAGTTGTGGTAATTTGTGATACCATCACGGTCAAGACATGACTCATCGGTCCACAGAATGTTTTTTTTTAAGTTTTCGCCTTCGCGTCGGCACTTAGCATAAAACGACAAAATTCAAGCCTTCTCGGTGGATCTCCCTCTTCTAATGACTGGGCAGGTTGATAGTGTTATGGATGTCGGCCTGACAAGTGAACTACAGACCAGACTTTCCACTGTGACATACCAAGCTCACGCGTGTTTGTCGATATGTTGGGGTCGTCAATAAAACGTTGAAGGATCAGCTCGTCGTCCTCAGCCATGTATCTCCGAGAACGACCAGTGTCAATTTGCCTGCTTCTTTGGACGCTACCAGTTTGAATAATCGCCAATAAGTCGATCCAAAAACACTAACGTGTGGGAGTCGTTGGTTGGTTAAGCGAAGTTGATATTCTCTCCGCGCCTGAGCAGCGTTACCGTCACTAAGTCCGTAACAGTACATTATGTCAGCGTATTCAGAGTTAAAATAGGCAGCCATAGCAGCACTTATGAAGGCACAGCACAGCACAAGAGCAAGATACGCGGCAACAGTTAGGGAAATAGCCAGATAACAAAACACGAGCGCGCGACGTAGAGTTGACACTAACCAGTACTTACCCTTATCTACGAAACTAACTGACGCTGACGACCAGATTTTGTAAAGTCGCACCCCGTGTCATGCCGAGAGAACAATAGTGACCAATCACAAAGCTTGCCGAGTGTTTGGAGTTCAAACGCAGGTAAAAACTACGAAAAATCCGAATACGAAACAATAGGTTGACCGTCTCGCAATTTTACCTGCTCCCCATAAAACTCTTCCCTTCCCTGTCACACATACAAAAGTATTGGCAATCATATCTTTCTGAATTGCTGATGAGACAATGATATTTTCCTAGTAATTTGTTCATCAGGCTTAGTATTTTTTTTTTTTTCACTAAACTACATTTTTTATAGAGTTATAGCAAAAATTACTAAAACTTAAATGTTTGATTAGTGATATTTGCCAACGTTTTAGGCATTTGTGAACTTTTAATTATTAAAAAAGATCTGCTACGGCATCAACAATGATATTAAATTAAATTTCAGTACAGTCGCGCCGTAAATAATTTATAAATTGGCTCCAAATTATTTAATCTGGGGATTTTTCATAAAAAAACTAAAAATCCTAACTAACTCAAACAAAAACTACTGAACTTCGGTAGAACATTTGGTGGCTTAATTTGTTGCATTTATGACGTCCTGCAAGGAATACGTCGAGTTACCAGTACCCCTGTATAACACGTCATGCAAACAGCAGCGGTGCTATTCTGTAAAAAGATCACCTTGATAACTTAGGTGAAGTGAGCTGTCATTCCACCTGCTGTACTATTCTGTAAAAATCTCACCGTGAAAACTTAGGTGTAGTGAGCGTGGAATGAGCTATCAATAGTGTCACTTCCTAGCAAAACCAAACTCACTTCACCTAAGTTTTCACGGTGAGGTGTTTACAGAATAGCATTGCAGAATTAGATATGGGCGCTGCGCCGGCGCGGCGCCGCCGCGTGCCCCCCGCACGCCGCCGCCGCCGCCGACATTCATGCGCGGCGTGAGTGGCGTAAAGACGTGTATTTGTTTTCGTGATTGACTCATCCAAAACTACTGAATTATCAAAAACTACAATGAATAAACTTTCCATAGACGTTTTTTTGTCATTCCTTTCCTCGTACATCAGGGAAATCATAAATATTAATAACGAGCCAGAAGCTTTAGCCAAAAACGCAGGCAGTACAAGCACTAGTAATGTAATTGACACATCATTATTGCACAAACTGTCAAGGAAACATAGTATTACGTCCTTACATATGAAATTAGCGTTTTGTCGTACTGACCACTTTGATTTGAAATATCTCTTTTTTGGTTAAGAATTCCAAATTCAAATTTATACATTCATTTAGCTGGTACATTTTGAGTTTTGAAAACAGTCATTCATTTGTTTTTTCCTCATTATTTTTTTCTTTGGCGTCGCTTATTACCGCACAATGGAAAACATGAAATATCGGTATATTTACGAGTACGAGTTCTACCGTGGCACCAGTGCTGCAGAAACAGCTCGAAGGATTAATGATGTGTACGGCGCTGGTGTCGCAAAAGAAAGCACGGTACGTTTTTGGTTTCAACGTTTTCGTTCTGGAAATTTCGACCTTCAGAACCAACCCCGTGGACGGCCGGAGACCAACGTGGAAAATGAAGAATTAAAGGCTATTGTGGAAGCGGATCCATCACAAAGCACTTCAGAGATAGCTGCAGGCTTCGGGGTAAGTGATAAAATTGTATTAATCCACTTGAAGTAAATCGAAAAATAAAAAAACTTGAACGATGGGTACATACCTCATGAATTGAGTGAATCGAACTTGCAAACACGCGGGATTTTAAATCGAATCATTACTTGTGATGAAAAGTGGATACGGTACGATAATCGGAAGCGCTCGTCGCAATGGCTGAACCCTGGAGAACCAGCCAAATCCTGCCCTAAACGAAAATTGACTCAGAAAAAGTTATTTGTGAGTGTTTGGTGGACTAGCGCCGGTGTCGTTCACTACAGCTTTCTAAAATCTGGCCAAACGATTACGGCAGATATCTATTGTCAGCAACTGCAAACCATGAAGGAAAAACTAGCTGCTAAACAACCGAGATTGGTCAATCGCTCTAGGCCACTGCTGCTTCAGGACAACGCAAGACCACACACTGCACAACAAACAACTACTAAGTTAGGTGAGCTACAATTGGAATGTCTGCAACATCCACCGTACTCCCCGGACCTTGCTCCAACAGATTACCATTTTTTCCGGAATTTGGACAACTTCTTACAAGGAAAAAAATTCAACTCCGATGCGGCAGTCCAAACCGCCTTCAAAGAGTTCATTGATTCTCGCCCCCATGGTTTTTTTAGTAAAGGGATCAATAAACTACCTATGAGATGGCAAAAGTGCATAGATAACAACGGTGCATACTTTGATTAATTAAATATATTTTTACGAGGCTATTAAAGTGTCCCTTGGGAAAAAGTTTTTTTTTGTAGGTACCTGATGACCTGATCTGGAATTCTGGGCAAGGTATTTACTGTACTGCATAGGACTGACATTTTCCTGTCGTCCGCCTGAAACGATATTAAGGAGTCGGCCGGCTTAAAGAAGATAGGGAGTAGATTGAGAGTTTTAGTTGTAGGTAGTAGAAAACTACGCCGCCGGCGCCACGCCGCCGCCGATTGAAATTGGTCAGCGCGCCGCCGCCGAGAATTTTTAAGGCGGCGCCCATGTCTATGCAGAATATCAATGGAGTGAAATAAAAGTGTTTTTACTGTAGGTTTTGTGATATATAAATAATTTATGGAAACAGAGAAAAACGCAACAAATTATCCGGTAAACAGAATTAGCTCATTCATTTAGAAAATTATTCGCAGTTGCGAATTTTTCTTTGTTTCCACATACGTACCATAAAGATTGAAGTTTAGTAATTATTTGTACACACATTGAGGGGCCCGTGGCTCAATAATAACAGCCGCACAGGTGGATCGGTCAGGTTAAGCCACGCTTGCCGCGGTTGGTATGTAGATGGGTGACTTTCATACCGAGACCGCTTCGTGCCTCGGAAAGCACGTTAAGCCGTTGGTCCCGGCTGCCATTCGTGAATCTTTGACAGTCTTTACGGGTAGTCAGAAACCCGAAAGTCTGACAACCAGTCCTACCAAGGGGTATCGTATTACTTAATAACTGGGTTGTGAAAAAATACTGGTATTCAGCTGCATCCGATTAGACTGAAAGCTGACCCCAACATAGTTGGGAAAAGGCTGGGCAGATGATATTGATCGTTTTCACTGTATACAGTGTGTTAGGTTAAACGAGGGACATATTTTAAGGGAGTGTAGTACTCATGAAAATGAACAACTTTTAATATGGGCCTGACTTAAAAATACGAAAAAAAAAAACAGCTGTTCCCCACATTTTGCCAGTTATGCGAACAGAAATTTATAGAGTGGCTGGTTTTATTTTCTCGATTTCAATGTTGGTTTCTTAGTAAAAGTTCTTCATTTTTATGAGTACTACACTCCCTTAAAGTATGTCCCTCGTTTAACCTAACACACTGTATAAGGTATATCTATTCATACACGAAATCATTTAAGGAGTCATTGTATTCATCATTACAAACAACTTTTACTATGGGAACAAACATGACATCGCGAAAAAAATCAGCTGTGATTTTACTTTTATCCTATAGTAAAAGTTGTTCATAATGATGAGTACAATGACCCCTTCAGATATTTCGTGTATGAATAAATAGACCTTATACATAAATATGTCACCGACCGTAAGATTGTGAACACCGTTAGTTTCGTATCAAACAAAGTTTCCCTACTGCGAATAATTTTCTAGATGCGTGAGCTAATTCTGTTTACCGGATTATTTATTGCGGTTTTCCCCATCAATTATATGACATATCTACCTATAGTATAAGATCATATTTTCGAAAACCATTATGGGATTTCCTACAAACATTAGCCTCATTCCCTTGCGAGAAGTGACGAATCGGATATTGATTAAAATAACAGCAGCAGTGCGATTCTGTAACCATCTCACCGTGAAAACTTAGGTGAAGTGAGCGTGGAGTGAGCTGTCAATAGTGTCAATTCCTAGCAAAAACAAACTCACTTCACCTATGTTTTCACGGTGAGATTTTTACAGAATCGACCGGTTGTTTACTCTTGCCCTCTTGCAGCCTTCATAAGTGACGATGCTTAAATTACATACGTCCGGCACTCCCCAGTTAGCCGCGGAACCATTTTTATATTACTATTTTTATTTCTGAAAGGGCCTGCTTTTGATCTCGATCACGACTGATAGAAAAGATTGGATGAGGTCTATGATGGAACGCGCGTGCCTACAAGATGCCTGTTCACTCTTGTTTTGAAAGCTGACGGCACCTCGCTGACTATCCTTTTAAAACATGCCGATACGTGAGAAGAAAAAAGCTCTGTCTGATCAATCGACTCGGCCTACCACAGTCCAACGCTGGACACATGTACATACCCAAGTAGCCTTCTTCCAAATTGATGTTTGCACATCTTGCGCGAATCAAGGCTCCTTCAAACAGGCGCGACACGCGATAAAATCGCGCGCGACACAAAGGCACCGCAAGTCGCGCAACGAGCGGTGCCTTTGAGTCACGCGCGATTATATCGCGTGTCGCGCCTGTTTGAAGGAGCCTTCAGTCAGCTAAAAAAGCCATCTGGTTTTAACATATTGACGGAAAAATTGTCGTGTAAAACTGTCTTTAATGATATACATACTTACAAAAATAAATACGATTTCATCATTACTCCCAGTTGTCCACCTACTGACGGATACGGATACGGCGACGTATTGGGGTCCATTTAGCCATGAGGCGTCGCACGAAACCTTTACCATTCCCCTATCATCATCTTCCTGTCATTATCCCAATTTATTTGACGTCGGCGGAGCTTATCTTGTTCTTCATAAATCTTTCAGCCATCATCTTAGTATTCACCCCCTATCTGGTCATATTATCTTTCGCACAATTGACAAAATCCAAACACCCATATAAATACTCAAAACTTTCCTGACATTGCCGTTTACCTTGATAATATTCTGTATTGTCTTGTAGGAAGAAAATGTAGCAGATTCCCTGAAGCGTCTGGCGCGTCACAAAGTAGTCGCGCTTCACGGCATGTCCGGTTCAGGGAAGACGTGTGTCGTACTCAGCGCATTGAGGGACAACCCTGATTTAGTCACTAACAACTTCAACGGCGTAGTGTTCTGGGTAAATTTTGGCAACTGCAAGACTGATGATGACATTATTTTCCAACAAAGCAAGTGAGCATTTTCCTTATGGTTTTTCTGTCCTTGTTAAGATGAATCTTTTGGATTTTTCTATCGAAATGCACTACACAGCATTCTTGGCGTGGTGCCGACAAAATGCCTTACGGCGCGGCGTGATGTCGTTGCCGATTTTTGCGATGCGACGTCAAAACGCTCATATTAAGTGTATTGGCGTTTCTTTGCCTTGTTTGCCGTTAGAGGTGCCATGACGCAAACTATGACGCAGCAACGTTATTAGTAACTCATACTTTTAACGCGTTCTAATTTTTGACACTAGCTAAAAATATTGTACTGTACCTACAGAATAGATCAGTTAAGCATCAAAATCGTATTCTGCTGATACCCAGCCAAGAAAATTGTTTCTCTTTAACGTTACTTACTTACCTCCACAGATTACTAAGAAAAGCTTCCTCAATGTACATGCAAAATTCGTACATGAACTCGTCAATATCTATGTCAAGTATCGGCTCCAATGGCGATAGTCACTCGTCTTCCAATTACGAGTGGACTATGATTGATCTCAAGGACAAACTTAAGGCTCAGTTCTCTGAGCAACCTTTGAAAGAATGCCTTCTTGTGCTGGACGAAGTAAACGACAAGAAGTGCTTGGAAGCTTTCGATATTGGGTGCAAGATCTTGGTGACTACAAGAGACACCAATGTGGTTGCTAATTATCATCCACAGATTATTAAAGTGAGTTCTTCTCCTTATGTTGTTTTTATGTGCCTTTATGCCCTCAAGAGTCAAGTGTACATAAGAAAAAGTGCTCGAAACGTCAACGGTACACCAAGTGTACACAACAGTGTCGTTGTTAACTTAAAACAATGACTTCACTGCGCCCATTCAACTATTACGTGTTTATTGTGTAATGGTAACCACGCAATATAACAATATCTATTTATATAAATAAAAAATAAATCGGGTTAGTTACACCATTTATAACTCAAGAACGGCTGGACCGATTTTTATGATCTTTGATTTGTTGGATTTGTCTCCGTCCCGAATAGCAGAATAACTAATAAACATGGGAAAAATAAGAAAATAATAATGAAGATACTTAATTCATTTTCTCATACATTTTGTATTTATTGATTCTGAGGCAGTACGAAGTTCGCCGGGTCAACTAGTGTATATATGTATATAAAAAACTATAATCTGTGACGTCATAGTTATACTACAAACCTTTTACTTATATATTTCCCTATTATGTTTATCAATATTATTCATTGTTAATCCATGTTTAGTAGTACTGCGTAATGAATGCTTTTCTACATTGTTTTATGTGCTGCATTACATGGAAATTGACGAACATATACCTTCATTTCGTTTATTAATTAACCAATTGTTGTAGATGTATTTTTATATGCCTGCCAGAAATCATGCTACCCAAGTCACAATGTTTCGTGTGTCGTTTCTGTACAAACATAATAACAAAATAACTCATTATTGGCAAGTGCAAATTTAATGTCATCTTTAAAAACACTGTAACAAAGTTCATTTCCGCATGTCAATTGAAAACAATTCTAGTTGCATTGCAATTTCAACTAAAAGTACTGGAAATTAAGGTTTCAAATCCCATAAACAATGGTTGTTAATAAATATATCAATCAAATTGAATCATTACATCATGCTGGATCATTGCCCCCACGCATTATTCAGCAAAAACTTGCTAGGATATGTTTTTACCTAATTTAAAATCCACAGATAGAGAACAATTTAGAAGAAAAAGAATCCCTGGAAATCTTCGCGTTGTCTCTAGAAGTGCCTGTATCTGAGTTACCCTGGCAGGCGAAGAAAATACATGAGATTTGTAAAGGCAGTCCGTTCAATATCGGGTTGATTGGAGCGCAGTTAGCAGAGAACAGGGAAAGACTGATTGACGATCCAAAACGCTGGAATTACTATGTCAAAGAGTTGAAGAAGAAGAATCATTTTTATTTGTAAGTTCTCGTCTTGTTTATTGACGTGACAACTTCTAATAAATCGATGAAGCTGGTTGCACTCACGAAAAAACATGACTCATGTAGCGTTACCTCGCGGCCTCGCTCTGTAGCGTTCCATGGCGGCTTGAAGTGCAAGCGAATATTAACAAATGCAATGCAACTATTCCATCAGTATTTTCTATTATTTGATTGTCGATAAGCTCTGATAAACTGTGATAATAGGAACATTTTATTTTTGTTACAAATTGCACAATATTACAAAATTATCTGTTGCAATATTGCGCAATTGAAAAGAAGTTGCAAGTATCAGGTGCTTTTGTGTCAAATTAGTGACAAAAGGTAGTTTCAATATTTTACATTATACAATATCACAAATTAGGATATTATTATCTTGTTAAATTAAAATATTTAATAGCTGTAAGGGGGAAAAATATGAATATTTCTATTTATTTTACCTATGATTTACAAAAAAAAATATAATTGAAACAAATATTCAGTACAGCAACAAAATTAAATCACTTTAATTTTTCAGCATCCAAAAAAGTCAAGCCTACAACCCGATGAAAACAATTGAAGTCTGCATTAACTCTCTAAACGACTCAGTACTACCATTATTCAAAAAGCTCAAAATCCTACCTGACAACGTGAAAGTATCAGCCAAAGTGCTGAGTAAACTATGGAATAAAGAACCATCACAGGTTGAATCAATCATGAAAGAACTGCGCAGCAAATCACTCATCATTGAGTTCTACGACCGCGAACAGAGAAACTACATGTACGAAATACATGACCTAATTATGGAGTACCTAAAAAGTACAGCGGATGACGATAGCAAATTGCATTCAGAATTCCTTAACAGTTACAACTATAATCATGTTTCTCCACCGCTGGATATCATTGATGATGGCTACATCGCGTTTTACATCGGCTATCATATTAAACACACTAATAATTTCAATGATAAATGGGGTCTTTTCAACAAATTGTTCCTGAATTTGAAGTTTTTGGGCAACAAAGTGAGGTTAACTGGGCCAGCTGATGTTATGTCTGATCTTCAAAACTATGAGACTAATATCGTTAAATATGTAAGTATTATTATGATTTATTTACTCATTCACGCTATTCATAGACGAGAGCGAGAAAGAGATAGAGATGACTATAGCAAGGTTCCCACGTCCATCGTTACAATTTGACATCGGCAGCGCCTTTATTACGTAGCAATAAGAACGATTTTCGTAGTTCAACTGTTACTGCTCAGTTCTGACGTGGGGTTGTACGTATGTCGCGCGATAATACGTCACACATCCGTTGTAAAAGAACATCGCTGCATAAGCGAAAAAAGCGCGTACAAGATCGCTTTTAGCGATAAGATGCTCATTGTGTCAGCAGTTCCAATAAATATTTAGGTCTTGAAATCATCTCTATCTTTTAAACGCTCTGTGCAGACAATCAGGTGTGTCTTTTAATAACTTAGGTATAGTCAACGGCACGTTCATGCTAACAATAAAGACTTGTCAAGCTCCTTAATTTTGTAACATTAGGGTTGGTATTAGTAGTTCAGAACTGACGTGCATAAAAATTATAGTTTAAGTCACTAATCATAATTATAACATTAGATCATCAGCTATATTAGTTTTCCTGAATTTCAAGGACTAAGCATTCATAACAGAAAACTACAATGCAAATATAGGTCTAATCTTACATTTATGTATGTGTGGGATACATTTCAAATTAGGGAGGGCGCCTTCGAGCAACTTAGTTGCCCAGCAACTTTTTCTCTGTCGCTGTCTCCTCGCCGAGATTTGGACGACACGTTGCGCACACTGATGCCACAGCAACGCTACTTTTTTGTTAAATTTTCGGTAGAGCGGCAACTGGCTAGCTGCAACTGACGGGCGGCAGTTGCGTCCAAACCCGCCGACAAAAATGTCTTCCAGCTGTCGCGTCGCTACTTACGCGCACTTTCATACAAACCAAGACTTAATGTGAGAGACAAATTAGTTGAGGAGACAAAAGTTGCTCGTGGGCGCCGGGCTCCCTTGGTAATTCTTGCATCTATAACTACTTACATTAAAAAACACAGCTTTTTTTCCCCTTCGACATTATTTTTGTTTAATTTTCTTCTAATCATGCTTTATTTTCTTAGGAATTAGACAAGGATCTGATTAACAACATCAAAGCATTCTTAAGCACCCATGGAAACGATTTATTTCATTATCCCTGCACTGACATTATCCAAAGCATCCTACAAAACGAATCTAAAGGCATACTCTATTCGAAAGCTTCGCAGATCGCTCAAGAGAATTGTAATAATAATGAGCTGTATTTTGATTTTCTGTAAGTATTTTTGTTCTTCCTTATTTCGTGTCGTATTTTTTCTTCTAACTAAAGTTCTTTTTTGCTATTTCCTAAATTGCTTTTTTTATTCATTTATTCTTACATTTTATGTGTGTGTCCATAATCTCAGATAATTCATCGCCATCTAATCAGTTATCTACTTTAGTGAAATGTATTCTAAGTTGATGTTTGAGTGACCATTTCTAATAAAAAGGTCCTAATAAGTTTTTGGTTGCAATGGAATTTGAACTTTGTTAAGTATGACATTCGGTTTCTTGTTCCATAAATTTAAAATTATCTCTTATTCTTAATTCAAATACAGTAATATTTCTAGTACCCTAAATGCCAAATTATACTTCTATACGTTACCAAACATTTAATTTAAATACACAATTCACTAGTCTAGACAATTTGGAGTAATGACAATACATTATGATCGGTCGATACAATCTCTGACGGATTGATAATTATCAATCTAATTACTAGTTGTATCAAACCCAGACATCTTACGTCACGCACTAGATGTTTAAATACCTACTTAGACTATACATTAACAAGAACGCACTCATAACATCACGCTTGTAATCCCCGAAAAGTTAGGCAGACATTAATACACAAATAACGTTAATAATATTCATATTACGGTCTTGTCTTGTACAAGTCTAATATTGCATATTAAAACCCCATTTTTTTTTAAAGAAAAGTTGCGAAGCATTGTTTTCGTGTGCTGCGGAGACACGTTGCCGGCAACATGTGATGACGCAGTGTTGCTGGTAACATGTTAATGTTTCGTGTTCATTGTAAAAAAAAGTTGTTGCCAGCAACAGTCGATGTCGTGGGCAATAATGTTGCGCAACTGTTTCTCAACTTTATTTCCATTGAATACGGCTTAAAGGACCTCGTTTAGCATATATTGTATATATAAATGTAAATAGAACCCGCTCGAAATAAGTTGGCTCTGGTGAGAACAATGAACGAAAAATGTTACGGTAATGGCGAAATGTGGGTTTAATATACACCTCTGTCTTCCTCTTTTACCCTAAAATATTTAAAAGCATTTTGAAGAATTTCAGACAGCAAGGGTAAAATATTGAAAGTTGTAAGCCCCTACACGATACACGTTTCTTGTCTGTGGCATACAATACAATTAAAGCAACAAATAACTACAGTACCCGGCGATAAATATTGCACATCGACCTTTGGAAAGAGACAATCGGCTAATTTCGGCTTCGTAGAGCGTTATCTCTGTCGCACGAAATACAAACAGTCCGGTATCTATTAGGAGCTGTTAAAACAATTATGATTTGCTTCTTTTTATAATTATTTTTATTCTTTGTATAAAACACAAAAAAGGTAAAGGTCGATGTGCAATATTTATCGCCGGGTACTGAAGCATCGTTGAAACACTGCAACATAGACAAGTGCAACTTTTATTGTCGCTACAAATTATGGTATGCCACCGGAATTTAACTTGCACCGTCTAAATGAGTCTTTAATACTTGATTTTTATTATCCGTAGGCATGAACAGAACGTGGATGAGGTCAAACCCTCAACCATCGATGTGAAGGAAAAGATCACAGCAGTATGCTTTCTAAGAAATTATGTACTTGTGGGGACCAACTCCGGTGTCATTAAGGTATGTTGTTGTTTTAACAAACTACTAGTTCGCACTAGACAGGTGGTATTTTCATTTAATAAAAGGTCAATGCAATTCATAAAGTTAAAGTAAACTCACCTCTATGAAATATTACGTGTTAGAGAAGAATTAAGTAATTGGCAAAATGCTTATGCATGACCAATTTTTTTAAAACCAAACTTTAACACTACTTTTAAATAGTTAACTGTTGGCTATGAGTCTCTCCATCGACGACCTTATTTTTGTTAGCCTATACTGTACTGTCCCAATGCTGGGCAAAGGGCTCCCCATAATCCTTCCAGGAACTCTTTTCTCTAGCCCCTATTACTTACAGTACCCGGCGATAAATATTGCACATCAACCTTTGGAAAGAGACAATCGGCTAATTTCGGCTTCGTAGAGCGTTATCTCTGTCGCACGAAATACAAACAGTCCGGTATCTATTAGGAGCTGCTAAAACAATTATGATTTGCTTCTTTTGATAATTATTTTTATTCTTTGTATAAAATCGATAGGATCGAATAGGTCGATGTGCAATATTTATCGCCGGGTACTGTACTCTTATTATAACCACATTTGGCAGACAGATTCATAGTTTAAAAAATCTGAAATTAGCAGACGGACAGCTTAGTAGAGGACAGGCTCTTATTTCCTTTAGGCCAGAAATATTATCAGTTTTTTTCTTCTTATATATGTAGTTTTTTCACATCGTCACAAACAAACTGAGAAAAGAGCTCCACGGTACTGGCTCGCCAATCAAATGGATCGGCGTGTCGTGTACAAAGAACCCACCAATCGTAGCCGCGCTAGCGTATGATGGCGTCATCAAGCTGTGGTACATCGATGACGTAGAGAGTGAAGAAACTGATGACATTATTGAAGAAGGTATGCTTTTGTTTTTGTTTATTCTCGGAATGTGTGTCGAATTTTATGAGCTCGTAAAAAAAAATAACGTAGACATGAAATACAATGTCTAAAAGAAAAAAATAGATCAAATTATGATTTTTCTTTTTATTTGACTATTTCTTTTATTTATTTTTTTAATTTAATGTTATCTCCTTTCTGTTTCATTGTATTTAAAGTTCGTTATATTTTTTGGAACTTTACTTATTGGTTGTTCAGTAAGTATAATTTTTTGTTAATTGATAAAATTGACTGGTCGAGTCGAAACGGGATGATCTGAATTTTTCACAGAAATACAAATAAAATATCAGAATTTAATAACAGCAGTTTATTGGTCCTTTTCAGAACCAGAAGAAGCCAACACTTACGACGACACCGAACAAATTCAAGGCTCATACCTAAACTGCACATGGTCGGACAACGAAGAGTACCTAATCATGCACACAAACAAAAAGATCATCTTCTACAACCCTTCTCGAAATGAGAAGAACAAAATCTTCAAGACTATTCAAGACTTTGAAAGGGACCGAGAGATTTTGTGCTGTATCCCTTGTAATTATGATAAGAATATCATTGTGGCTACGAATGGCATAGCTAAGTGTGTGGAGGTAATCGATTTGAAGACTAGGGAGAGGGTCATCACGTTTGAAGAGTCGGATATAGTTCAAGCTATGATTACAGTTCCTCGTAAGTATTAATAACTATACTTTACTAGCTACGCCCCGCGGTTTCACCCGCATAAGTCTCAAAAAGTATCCTATGTGTTAATCCTAGTTATAAACTATCTCTGTGCCAAATTTCATTCAAATCCATTTAGTAGTTTGTGCATGTGAAGAAGTAAAGTAACAAACTTACAAACACCCAGAAACTTTCGCCTTTATAATAATACTAGCTGGACCCCGCGGTTTCACCCGCGTAAATGTCGATCCCGTGGGAATATCGGCATAAAAAGTAGCCTATATGTTAACCCAGGGTGTCAGCTACCTCTATACAAAATTTTATCAAAATGGTTAAGCCGTTTGAGCGTGAAGAAGTAACAAACATATAAACACACACACACTCCCAAACTTTCGCCTTTATAATATTAATGGTATATTAAGTGTGATATAGTGTGATTAATAAAGTATATGCAGCAAACATTTTCCTTATAGTATACTAACTTAATGTAACTGTTAATAAGTTTAGTAGGTAGGTAGTGACGTCAAGAAAGGCTACAGCAATTGCAGGTAATACATATAGCATTAGCGACTAGAGTAAATATTTGTAAACGTAACTGATCCACGTCACAATGGGTGACCTGAGTGTATTTATTTATTTGTGTACAGTCGCCAGCACATCAAGCTACCCGAAACTGTCAAATTTTCCCAATCAACCTTGAACCTCATGCTGTAGCCATAAAGTATAAAATCTATTAAAGAAATTTGACAGGTTGTAGTGACTTGATGTGCTGGCGTCTGTACATATTCGCGACAACATTTTTAGGGTACCGTACGCAAAGAGTGCCAAAGGGACCCTATTACTAAGGCTCCACTGTCCGACCGTCTGCCGAAATGTTCACAGAGTGTGTGGACTATGGCCGCTATAACAACAAGAAAAAAAAATAATCGTACGGTGTTGCGGAACCCCTCGTGTGTGAGAGCAACTTTAGTATATATTCACGTCGTTGTGACGTCAAAGACGTCTATGCAATCGTAGTGACAGCTGTTGCGACGTAGAAAATGCGGTAATTTGATACAGTGAAAATTTATGGGAATTGTTTTGTCAATACGCATCATATCCCGTCATCAAAATAAATATTATATTATTATTCAATAAATGTTATTATTTGACTAACTTATATTTTATCGAGAGTTCCCGATTCAAACTGGAATTGTATGAATTACTCACGAACCTTTACTGAAAATCTAACCAACAGGTAGCAACAAGATCATCACGTTAAAACCCAACGAAATTATGGAGCACGAATTCAAAATAAACTCAAACGCGCTCAAAGCAAACCCGTACCGATTCAGACGAGTAATCGTGAGCGATGATATTAAGGAGAACGTGTCTTTCTTGACCATGGCTGTTAATAAGACTGGTACACTGCTGTTTGTGGCAACCGATGATAGCAGAGTTGTTTGCGTTGATTTGAAGACTTATACAAGAAACTTTGATTTGGAAAATCGGAGAGGGTGAGTTTTTACATGTACAAGAACTGCTATTATGTCAACTATTTTAATAGAATAGAATAGACATTTATTTTGCAAATATGGGTAGTACATAATATGGGTGTTAAAATACATTAAATATCAGCCATTTTTCACCAATCGGCTTGCAACATTTATATTATTAACATTAACTGAAGTTTAGCCAAAAGCCAGTAGGCCAGATCCATCAATCCAGAGCAATTCTGGCAATTCTTTTCTCTGATAAAAACTCAAGTCACACTGTAGTAAGTTTTATCCATCAAAAACTCTCGTACGCTACTCTTAAACAGCACTGTTGTCAACTCTTTCCAACCACTTGGTAATTTATTGTAAATGATTGGGGCCATAGAGACTTCTACGCGCCAAAGTAGTTTGACACTAGAATTGACATATCTATTTTTGTCATTTAAAAATAATTAATTTGTCTAGTCAATGTATCATTCAGACTAAAGGAAATATTTTTTTAAACTTGCCTTTAAAAAATAAAGTACGAGATGGCGCGTTGAACGATTGGCAAGTACAAATTACTCAGTTTTACCTGAGTAATTTGTGCTTTCCTCAATACAATACAGGACAAATCATATTGGAAAGCAAGATTTCAAAGACAAGGCAAGGTTTTACTTTTATGAAACTGCTTTAATATCGACTTCAGAAGCTAACTTAGGGAGTTTATCTGGATGGTTGGGGGAATAGACTGACAAACTTTTCAGGTGCAACTTAATTGTTCTTTTGACTCGAGTTTTAATTGAGGATCATGGTCCTATTACAGGAATGTAGTAGCAATGGCAGTAAGCGAAATGATGTGGGATGAATTCGAGCCAGGTTCTGACGTGCTACTCACAGGCACCGGATCCATTGAAGATTCAGCTAAAGTGTGGTACTTGGATCCTTCTTATGTTTCACAAACGGCGCAACGGAATGGGTAAGTCATATAATCTGCGTTCGCGATTTATTTGCCAAAAATGTAAACAAATATGAATTAATGGAAAAATAACTTTAATCCCTACACAATAAACTTCAGTTTACGTTACAACTTCAAACATTCTTATAACACTTTCAATAGTGCTAGTCACTCTGAAATCAACTTGATTATCATTGAAATAAAGTTGATATTTGTTAAACTTGAAATAGGGTGGGGATGTGTAGCACTGCGCAGTTTTACTATAAGTTAGTTGTTCCTCATGAGTCTATCTAATCGTATGCTGCACTGGCTGACGTCATCACGTCAATCACCGGCTGTCGCTGAAAACCATCGCTGGGGCTCTGTCTCGTATAGGGTCTTAGCATTATGCTGAGCGTTGGCCGTTTTGCGTAGATGTGACGCATACTTTCTCCCAAATTGTTATTTTGTTTTTCTGTTGTTTGTGTTTTTTTATTTTTATGCGTCATGTTTGCCGCAAATAAACGTATTTTCTTTCTTTTCTTTCCAAAGATATTTATTTGTTTACTTGCTTTTTCCCGCGGCTTCGCCTGCGTATTGGTCGTAAATTATCCCCCGGGAACGTACTCCTGGGAAAAATGTATCCAATGTGTTAACCCAGATTATCTGTGTGCCTTTCTTTCAAATTCATTCAGCCGTCTTTGCGTGATTGAGTAACAAACACACAAACTTCCACATTTATAATATTAGTAGGAAGTAGAATATAGTAGGATTTTATTTTAATATAGTTTTAGTAGTTTGTGCAATAGAATACTGAAAACCTAGCGAGAGCAGCCTTGACTTCTGTTATCTAGAGCTACAAAAAAGACTTCGTCATAACAAGTAATTATTCTAGCCATTTTCCTCTTAAGTAAAGTCAATAGATGTCTTGCGACAAAAACTATAAATATCAACATGACACTGCGAATCGACCGGAATTACAGAAACCGGAATTCTAAAAACGAATCTCATAATTTAATTCAACCCTACCAACACCCAGTCAGGCGCTTTACTTTGTATAGATCATTTCATCATCACAGCTCTCAAAACGGTCAAAGAAAACATCGTGAGGAAAGTGGCATGTCCTAGAACCAAAAATTCGAAGCTATATGACATCTACCAACCCGCACTGAGCCCGCGTGGTGCATTACGTACTACTCCCTCTTGCAGAGAGAAAAGAAAGTACAGACGCCAGCACATCAACCTACCACAATCTGTCAGATTTTCCCAATCAACTTTGAACCTTATGCTTTAGCGATAAAGTTGAAAATCTATTAAAGAAATCTGACAGATTGTGGTAGGTTGATGTGCTGGCGTCCGTACATAGTTTATATGACCCAGCTGACACAATATTCATTCAAAAAAACAAAAAATCTTAAAATAATATTGTGTACCTCACGGCTGCGCCAAATAAGCCCAGTTCAGCATAAATGTCAGACAACTAATGGCTGACGCTGGTTTTGGCCTGAGAGGCCTGCGTTCCAGTAGCGAGAACATTATAAGCTGGTCATGTTTCTACGTAGCACTGTTACACTAATATGAACCTTAACAATTCTAGGAAAGTACGTCTTACAACGAAATTCGATGTCAGCTTTGTCAACCCGTTATCGCCACATACGCCAAACTCAACATCGTCAAGCAGTGGACCAGAAAGTGCTAACAGCACACCAAGGAGGCATCAATCGTTTAACCATAGAGAAGTACCAAAGACACTGCTAAAGAACTCTATGAGTTTGGACAGGAGTTCGTTAAAACCGCTGAATTTGAAGGGAATTTGCAATAATAATGATGGTGTTTTACAACCTTTGTTAGCTGTGGTCGATGATAAGAATAATATTCAGGTATGTTTTACAATAATCTTATCGCAAATAACTTACAAATAATTCTAGACTATTTTGTTGTATGTTTGCAATGCTGAAAACTTCTCAGACCATAGTAAAACTCTGTTAGTTTCTACATTGCTTCTTGCGGTCCCGAAACTGTGTAGTGTGAAATGCAATAGAGTTTATTATTTCTACTTGCAAGCGCTACTGTTGAGCATGAGGTTCTGGGTTTGATTCCCGTGTCGGGGAAAGTGGTATTGACTTTTTCCCTCTGGAATTTCTCAGTAGCAGCCTGGAGTCAAGATTTGTACAGACGCCAGCACATCAAGCTACTACAATCTTTCAAATTTCTTTAATAGATTTTCAACTTTATCGCTGAAGAGTATAAGGTTCAAAGTTGATTGGGAAAATTTGACAGTTTCGGGTAGCTTGATGTGCTGGCGTTTGTACTTGATAGCAATATGCTCGCCCCCTATTATATGGGACTTAAACATAACTGGTGAAATGTGGGTGTACAGACGCCAGCACATCAAGCTACCCGAAACTGTCAAATTTCCCCAATCAACTTTCAACCTTGTGATTTAGCGATAAAGTTGAAAATCTATTAAAAAAAATTGACAGATTGTAGTAGCTTGATGTGCTGGCGTCTGTACTTTAGGTGTACCTTTGACTAACCCAAAATATAATACGTCGAATACATGCGTGATGTTATGTTGATGATTTGAAAAGGCTTTTAACGGCAATGTGGGATTACTAATCCGTTTACCAAGCTTAATAGCTTAATTGAACTGTTAGAAATTTTCTACCTCCGTCACATCAAAAGGTAGATGAATTTTTTTTGACGAAAATAAATGCTTTGGTTATAATATTGTTTTATCACACCTTCCAGGTAATGCGCGGCAGAAAAGTACTAACAGAAATTACAGAAAAATCAGACGAATATATTACCAGAGTGAAAATCTCGCCATGCAATCAATACATAATTTACGGCCTGAAATCCGGTGCCGTCAAGAAATATACGCTCCGTACGAAAGAAAATGTCGCCATCATGGATGTATACAGCCCAGTGCAGTACTTGAACTTTGTTAATCCTGATCTGTTAATCGTTGCGGGGAAGAACACTTGTTTGATGGCTTATCGACTTGTGTCGAACGGGGATTGGAAACCAGAAATGATGCAGAGGGGCAATAATAATCTTGGGTCGCAGGAGATTCTGAATGATATTCAAGGTATGTTTTATTAAACATTGGTTTCCTAGCAAAGCAGTTCCATCATATTATAACGGCAGTCATAAAAATCCATCATTTACACCAGTGTTTGACATTAAGTCAAAACCCGCTCCCCAAAAATTTAAAACGCTAGATTTGCTCTCACCGTACTTAGTCACGCGAATAAATGTCCATACTGAGAAGAGTGAACTCACACATTATTAAAAAGCGTTTCCATGACAATCACGTCAAGTCACTGCGTCATTGTGTGTCAGAGGTACCAAAACGAAACAGAAACGCGACTATATTTTGACGCGTGTGGGCGTATCTAACGATTTAAATCTTTGTCGCTGTCTTTGTCGCATTTTCGTGATAGCTGTCACTGCGGCTTTTAAGTGCGGTCACCGCTTTTTAGAAAACCGTAGTTTTAAACCAGTCTCTTCAAAACTTGCTAGTTTTCAAGTGTTTTAGAAACAAATATGTATGATCGTTTTTATTAGAACAACTGCCATTTGGCATTCGCTATACCAGATATTTTGTCCTAAGATTGAGATCTAATTGAAAGAGTTCAGCTAGAAACTGGATGCCGGATGCAGCTAAATACCAGTATTTGACATTCGCTATACCAGAAAGAGTTCAGCTAGAAACTGGACCCCGGATGCAGCTGAATACCAGTATTTGACATGGAGCCACTGCCTATCTGACTTCCACAACCCAGTTTCTGGGTAATACGATACCCCTTGATAAGACTGGTTGTCAGACTTTTGGGCTTCTGACTTCTTGGTATGTAAAGATGTGACCCATACACGGACCAACCGCAGCAAGCGTAGCTTAAGCTGATAGATCGACCCTTTGTGGCTGTAATTACTTTGCCACAAGCCCCTCAAGCCCCAAAGTTATCAACAAGTTGGTATCTAAAGGGTGTGTTGACGGTCAGCGGGATTGTCCGAAAGGGTTACCGCTAGCTCGGAACATAAAGAGCTAAGGAAGGAACATGGGTGGGTTTTAGTCAGTAAGAGTCTGACACTCCCTTCCGCTCCACCCAGAGCGGGAGGGGTCATTTGATGATCTCCCAACAGCAAAAAAAAAAAAAGGGTGTGTTGACCGATTTCCAGTATACAGTATGTTAACTAACAGAGGGCGTTCCCATTAACCCGCAATAGTATAGCATCCATACATGCTAAAAAAATATTACCATTCGAAAATAAAATGTTTTTATTTTTTTTTATATTAAAATATTCACTAAAAATCGTAAATTGATACGTTAAAGAAACACTCTGTACACGCGTACTTGAAGGACAGCAATGTCGGAATTTATTTAATTAAATAAATTAAAATTATTTAAATAAATAGAGTATCAATTTACGATTTTTAGTGAATATTTTAATATAAAAAAAAATAAAAACATTTTATTTTCGAATGGTAATATTTTTTTTAGCATGGATATGGATGCTATACTATTGCGGGTTAACGGGAACGCCCTCTGTTAGTTAACATACTGTATAGCAGTCCAGTCTATATATAAACATTAAGCCTGGATTTAGTGAAGGCATTGCCCATATTCTAATTCTAAATTTCATTTCCAGGAATCAAGAAAAAGAACGGCCATTCAGAAAGGTTATCAAGTTCGAGCAGCGAGTCAAGCATCAGTTCTAGAGACCGTGCCTTCCCCAACGGAGACCACAAGAGGCTTTGCAAAGGCAGTGGTCTCGTCGACTGTTTCTACGTAAAAGACCTGGGTATCATCACGGTAGAGTTCAATGCAACTATCAAACTGTGGGCAGACACTAATTTGAAACTACTGACAATACTGAATGGTAGGCAGTCAGATGTGTCCATCAGTTCGGCGGCATTGCAGAATAATGTTCTCGTCATTTGTGAGATGAAGAATACGGCGTTTCAGGTATGTGTGGGTTTTGTATTATCTTAGATTTCTTTAGAGATTTTTTTTTTTTAATGTTGCCCCACACAAGGAATTGCTTCTGTATTGTGAGTGCGTTTTACAAACATTTAAACTCACATACACAAACAGCCAGACCCGGAACAACCGGATTATGTACTTGTTGAAACTAACTCCGGTATCATTCGCTCGTAGCCAAATTGTGGGCTGACTGTATATAGATTGACATCGACACTCTTAGAAGAAGAAGGTGTATCAAGCTGCCTTGCCTTTTCCTAACCATATTATAGTCGGCTTCCAGTCTAACCGGATGCAGCTGAATACTAGTATATTACATGGAGCCATTGCCTATCTGACCTCCACAACCTAGTGACTGGGTAACACCACTACCCATTGGTAAGTCTGGTTGTCTGACTTTTGGGCTTCTGACTACCCGTAACGACCGTCATTACGTACGAATGACCAAAGGTTTAACGTGCTTTCCGAGGCACGGAGGGGTCTCGAAATGTATTGGATCGTCACCCATCCACGTGCCGACCGCGGCAAGCGTAGCTTAACCTTCGATCGACCCGTGTGGCTGTTATCATGTAGCCATGAGCCCCTCCCCTCCCTCGAATTTTCTCATGCTCTATGAACATTTAATTTTGTGTATTTACAGACCTTCGAGCTAAAGAAAGGACACGATCAAGTGGAACTACACACTATTCAAGAACTCAGACTGAACAATGTTATTGTGTCGTGTGATCTCACTTCTGACGGAAATGTTCTAGCGTTGGGACTCGACTCTGGGAATGTTGTGGTAAGTTTTTGAAGAAGACTGCTTTATTTATAGTAAGTCAACCGGCCCAGTGGGTAACGACCCCAGCTTACAAGTTGTAGGTCATGGGTCCGATCCGGAGCAGGCGCTTTACTTTGTGTAAATCATTTTATCAACACTGCTCTCAACGGTGAAGGAAAACATCGAGAGGAAACCGGCATGACCTGCATGAAGACATGTGACATCTAGCAACCCACACTGGGCCTGCGTGGTGGATTATTTATTTATTTAATACTTCAAGCACATAAATGTACAGAGGCGGACTTAATGCCATAGGCATTTTCTACCAGTCAACCTTTTAGGATTACGGCCCATTCCCTCTCACAGAGAGGAGGCCTGTGTCCCAGCAGTGGGAAAATCATAGGCTGATTATGTTATGTTTTATTAAGTCGAAAGCGCCTTATCCCTGACACTCAAATTTTCTTACTTTTTTTGCAATTTGCAGGTCAGTATCAGGTCATATGTTGAACAAAATATGATTCGCGATCTTAATACATACATATGATATGAATTGCGCCTTGACGCGATATATAAGTTGTGTTTGTTCGATGAATGAGAGTATTTAATTATTACACCCATGTATTTTGAAAATAATCTTTAAAAATCCACGTTCTTCTAGGTATGGAACGTCAGAGGTGGACGTCAACTGTGCCTACTAAGGCACCACAAGTCCAAAGTCCATTGTTGTTCATTCTCTCCCGTCCCCGACCGTTCCAACCGCAACTCTATGACGTCATCACCGCATCCCGTACAATCGCCGTTACACTTTTCATCACCACAAGATGATGACGTAGATACCGAACAACCACCACTTGTACTAGTTACCATGGCAACAGAGATTGTTTGGTGGAATCTCACGCAGGTTATGAAGGCGCAAAAGCAAAAGTTTGGAAAGAGGTAAGTTATGTTCCTCTATTTATTTGAGCAATTTCTCAAAGACTAGAATTGCTTTATTGACCCCTATTTAGTAATTCTGTCCCTGACAAATTTACCCCTACTACTAACCCCTAAACTTTCTAATTAATATAAAGTAATATAGCGGATATAAAATTAAGAAATGAACCTTTCTTTTACATCTTCTATATTACTTTCTAGTTTCTATACTATATTACTTTTATTCTGTAAAAAATTACTTTATGGTCCCCTATTTAGTAATTCCGCCCCTGTCAAATTTAACTATTACCTCAAAAAATATAATAATATATAATCAAACAATACTTACAGAACCTACAACGCAATGACACCGATTGGCAGTCCGTTGGAGAGTAGATCTGACACACCAAACGCAAATAACAGCTCAAATGCTAAATCGTCGTCTTGCAACTTCTTCTTTAGTGACAGTTACCTACCGCAGCAATGCTGGAAGCTTATTTGGAAAGGGAAGTCGTAAGTATTTGTTTTTATTTCTAACTAGCTAACCCGACATTTCCATGGCCTAAACAAAACAAAAAAAAAATTACGCATATCCATCGTTTGAATCATGAATTATGGTCTTGAGACGTTCAGTTTTTCCCGAACTTGAAAATTTTTCCTAGCAACTTGTTAAATTTTTGTTTATACATATACAAAATTAATTCAGACACGAACATTTTAAAACAAAACAATAGCCAAATCGGTCCACCCAGTGAACGCTTGCCAACGACCAGAATTTCATTTTTATTTCTGTTTACTGTAGGAAATTGCAGTTATAGTAAAATTGGGATGTTTTTAGCAAGTCTCTCTCGAGTAGCGATACTTAAATGTACGTCAATCGTATCCAAGGCAGACGGTCTTACTGTTGACTCGTTTATTTTTTTACCAAGGCACTACTCTTTTAGTTATACTTCGTATACATTTCACAGGAGAATTAAGTATTTTGTACATCAATGTAGCAGCTCAGTAGTTGTTCATTTTCGACTCTAATAACCTCAGTAATCAGTTGTATGTTACCCCGTCATGTTTGTTTGATAATAAAAGCCTACGAGATATACATGTAAAACTCGTGTTCACTATTCGTTTATATCCACAGGTGCAAACAAGGCTCCAAAAGGAAAGAAATCTTAGCATGCATCAAACTATCAGGTATGAACGCGAAGAGGCTAAGTCACGACGAGAAGTTCTCATGTTTTGTCACAGTCGACAATCCTGGCCATATCCATATCATGAACGTAATGCGGTCGAACAACACATAGCATAGCGCCACTGCTATTTAATGTTATGTCTTAGAAAAAGAAATAATATATCGGTACAAAGTTATTTTGGCGCGTGGCCAAAATTCGAACTAACGTCGCCATCTTGTTTTTCCAATACATTTCACTGGAAACAATGGCACAAATGTTGATCAATAGCGTCATTCGAGCGCCAAAATTTCCTTGTAGCAGTGTACTTCGCATAAAAGTGAAACTGTCGTTCCAGAATGAACTACTGACTGACTAAAAGTAAAACTGTCGTTCAAAATCACGTTAAGTTTCAAATCCTTCCCAAGGTCCCAGGTCAAATAGGCGTATCATACGCCCTGTATGATACGCCTATTTTCGCTTCTTTAGGAAGGATTATTTCTTTTTATGGTTACGTGAAGCAATGTCCATACCGCACCCTTTTACCGTCATTCGGTAGACATCGCGACTCGTATTAACTATTTGATTATGTTGGTGCTATTGTTACTATTTAGGTTTTATTAAAAAACATTGAAATGTTGCCATTTGCATTTTTCGGAGAGACAGAGTGAGATAGTGCTATTCGACAGCCTAATGCTAGAATGTAAATTAATTAACCCGTTGCTACATTCCATTCACATTTATTTTACCTCTGATTTTGCATCACTGTAAATATTACAGTGATCTTTAATCTCCTGATAATAAGGTTGCTGTTAGGCTGCAGCAGTCAGAGATAAAATAACTGTGAAAGAACTGTACATGCAATAAGCGATATCGTTGACGGTAAAAGGGTACTACTTAACATTATCATATTATCAATGACTAAAGACAACTATAGTTACGAACTGCTCAACGAAATACTTAAGGACCAACCAAACACTGTCTGGATGCATTTATTTTTAAATAGTATAAACTTTTACTCATAAGTTTTATTTTCTTTAAGTTGCTCGCGGTTGTTTGTAGTTAGAATTTTGGTGCTACATTTTCAGAGTTAAAAAAAATGTCGGCTTAAAAATATTTAAAGCGCCATTTTTAACGCCATTCGAAGAATATTTTTATTTTAGACCCGCTGCTGCGGTTGTTCGTCCTAATGCCCCAGAAGCGTAAATGACAAGTACATACTAAACTAGAATATTATTTGAGATTTCTATTTCTCTATCCTAGTCCAGTGCATTTTCTTAACCACACCCTAATTTAAATGGATATTGCTTTACATAACCCTGTTATACTAATCATGAACAGTTATTTTAGTATAGTACATTTAAGTATGAGATAATTGTAATGTTGATCCCACCAGTACTGGTATGCTTTATTTGATTTGGGTAAACTATGTCCTCATTAGTTGAAATTAAATTATTTTTTAATCCTTTGGATAAGTAGATGCCATATAGCAAATACTGGATTTGGGTGACCTGGATCAAAATAGGTACTATAATTTGAATGTTTTTGTTCTATAGATAATAATTAAAATCAATAAAATAATTGATTTTTATGAATACAGAAGGTTTGATGTATTACACCCGATCTGTATTCTGAAAGTAATTGCAATAATATGATAGAAGAGAAATAGTAACATAAAATTCGGTACATCTCGAAAGTAAGTATCATAGTTACATATGAAAAATGTGCCATTTTTCGGTTTAAAAATATTTTCGGATTGTGAATAATAAATAATTCTGGAGAAGGAGGTTTGATTTAAGACATATTTATGCTTTCAAACGATTAAAAGTACATAGGTAAATTATCGGGTAGTCCTTGTTTGCTCAATGTGCTAAAAAATAAATAAAATTTAAAAAATGTCCACATAAATTCCAAATTTACTCACTATGTAGGCAATTCTTAGATATATATAATTATGTTTAAGTCCATGATAGATCTCTCTGTTAAACGTAAATATAATTTTTAATTATGGACTTAATAATATAATGGTGCTTAAATAATAAGACGTAGTTTATAAACGTTTATATACGTTTATATTTACCGACAACTATATTATATGTGTAGAAATATGGGACTATTTTCAGTTAACAAAATGAAAACTTCTTATGAAATTCGAAATCCGTTTTAGTTATAAATAAATTAGGGGCATAATCCATGCAATAAATTCTAGAACATGTGAACTGGATACGGCATAGGATGAAACTTTTTTTTACCTAGGCAACCACACACAATTTTGTTATTTACACAAGACCAATCAGTAGAATTGCCATATCCTGTTTAAATCACTAGGGCTGAAGATGAGAATTAAGACAAGTTGTGAACAGGGTGGAATATAAGTTTACCTTCTGGTGCATGCATTAAGTTCTAAGATGCAGCCTTTGGGTGAACCGACTCGAAGGGAAGATAACGTAGAACAAACAAAAATGAACAACGATTAATGTACATAATTTTATTATTATTAATTTTAAAGTTGTCTGATTTTATACTGTAAATTATTCTTTTTACTGAAAAGAATTATAAATATTATGAAAAGAGACTTTAACCTTTGCTGCAGTGGTTAGATTCAAAATTGTATTATTTTTCTAGAAAATTATAGCTTTATCTTAATTTTTATGCCACTGCACAGAAAGGTTAATCAAAAATTACCGCCCAACAGCGTGTGTGTACGCGCATGAAGTAGGGTTCCGTAGTAACTAATGTGATATACATAAAACTCAATCGTCATGTATTCAAGATCCGCCTAGTATACAAAATCGATTAAATACCAAAGAGGAATGTTGTACAACTTTTACTCAGTATTCTGAAACCTATGTCAATTTCATTTAACTCTAATCACCCCTAAAATAGGGGTCACTTAAGCATTTTTCAAACCATATTGAACAACAATCCTTTTGGACTACGGATCCTTACCATTATAATGCTCAATTCGTATTTTTACAAATAGTATGTTATTTTTAATGTAATGTTAACAAACCCAGCATAATTTAATGACAATGCAATCTTAAATTTTTCTACTGTCCCAAATGTTTCAGCTAACATCGAAATTATATTTTTTTATAGTAATTGGTTTTGTAATAAGGAAAATATTTTTAAATATATTTTTTGATAATACGTTATTTTATTTTAATACATATGTATATGAAAAAAGCTTAGCGTTTCATTCCCCTATCATTTGTAGCCGTATGTAAATATGCAAACAGAATACCCAGAACCACAAATGAAACTACAAAACTCACAACATCAGTCCTCACTCAACTTTTCCTGCAAGGGAAAGTCAAGACTGAACAAGCGGCAGCCTGCAAAAAGCTGCACTTTTGACATTAATTTGCACTTATCGAATACCGCTGTTGGAAAACAGGGATGCTGGGGCTTAGACCAATATGGTCTAAGGCTAGGGGGGGAGGGCATGATTCCTTGGGAAGGACCTGTGGTCTGGGCTTGGAACCGGTACCAAAAGTGCAGGTTCTGTATAGGCACTTGGCGGATCTTGCCATTTCGGAACCGGGGTACCGGTAATCCACCAACGAGTACCAGTTCCAAATTCAGGTACCCGGCGCGTACCATAAATTTCATATTCTGAGAAACCTCGTACGGTTGGCAACCTTGAAGTTATTTTTCTAATGCCTTTATATCTGTTTTCTCAAGGAAATATTTTATGGTACTGGTACAGTACCGATACTGATGAGAAAAACCAATAGTACCTGGTACCGGTTCCCAAAAATACCGGTATTTCAAGCCCTACCTAATATATCTTTATCCTGGGGCCAGTAAATCTAACTCTAAACAGTGCTGTCGGAACAAGCTGGTAGAGTTTGGCTAACGAAAGCTGACCACGACTTATTTTCTAAACTTTTAGCATGGACACATTTTAGGACTGTCAAAATTGTTAGTTTCCTGCAGCTTGGATAATTTTGATATTTCGGCTTTATGAAACAAAATAAAGAATTTTATGGTGTGAAAAAACAAGTCCCAACACAGAAGAAAAAGGCATTGCAATGCAACGCATGGTGGGTATTAGCTAGTTATTACCTATATAAGGTCAAATTAAATTTGCTAGCGAAACTCACACGTGATGTGTACATTTAAACGGTAAATCGAAAAATTAATTCGAAGATTTTATTTAAAAAAGAACATCAATTATTTTATATTTTATCGTGTTTAAATATCACGTTTGCAGAGTTTCGCTAGCTAATTTATTAATTTGACCCTTAAGGCGAAAGCGCCAGGGTAGCCCGCGAAATTCTTTTTTTTTTTTACGTTTTTTGCAATTTGCTGGTCAGTATTAAGTTGTACGTTGATTAATATATGATTCGCGGCCGTAACAAATATTTATTTACAGAATTGTCAGGCAGATGATGACTTTGATTATCTGTGATACGAATAATAACAAGTGATTAAAAGCAACTGCGATGAAGGAAATTTTGTTTGCATGTCCCAATTAATATCACTTATCTACTAATAAAACCACGTTGAAAAAGTCTGACTGCCAACCCCCTCATCACGGCTGTAAGACAGATAACGATGTGAGGGGTTGGCGATCCACGCCGCAGTGTACAGCGATTTGAAGTGGGGGACTGGGGGCAATAACTTCCCAGTCGCCATACGGTGGCAACTAGGAATTTTATTCGCGATTGTCACCTGGTGGCAGTCCATGTGGGGGTGACTGGGAATATTTGCGTAATCTATGTGTGGACGTCCGATATTGAAATCGCCAGCGAATCATCCGCGACTACAGTCGTTGTGTATGTGTATGTAGCATTACACACAAAAATAGTGGCGTGGGGTGTTACAATAATTTATAAGATCCAGTTACCAGGTCATAAAATTCAAAAAAAAAAATTTGGAGTCAATATATTTCTTATTGCAACACTATTAGTGTGAACTCGCATTAGTAGACTATAAACACCTTTATTTTATACCCGACTGCGGCGAAGCCCATAAAGAGGACTAAGCGAAGCGTTTGACCTGTATGTATGTATGTCCGTTTTTTGTTCTCTCGTAATTAACGGTCTGATATTATACAGAACACTATTACCTAACGTTAATATGCTACTAATGAATGAAGAAAACCTACCATGTTGATTTGATCGACCACACAAATTAAGTTTGTATTTCATAGTAATTCTCCTCAAAACGATATACTAAAAACAGTAATTTCTGCGGTAGTAATCAAAAACATACCGTGCCTCATAAACTATTGACTACAAGTTTGACATTTGAATTTTTTTTAAAGTCACTTAAAAACATCGTCATCTCATCAATTCATCATCATTCGTCATCGTCATCATTATGGGATTACGCTGTTAACTGGATTGATTTTTTTTCATCTCAGTATTATTTTTCCGCAGTCTGGCTGATTAAACTGAATTATCTCTGGTCACAAATACCTAGTTTCATTTTTTATATTTGGGAGCAGCTAACTCCCGCTTTGATGACCCAGTCTTTGGGTGACCCCTTCTTTAACGTCACGCTTCCGCCTGTCCAAGCAACATCTGGGGTCTGAAGGTGAACTGTGATCAGTAGCTAGACAAACAAATGCCAACGCCGGCGCCGAAGAACGAGAGCAGATCCCATATTTTCACGTTGATTGCGACGCTGCCGACGTCCAACCACAGTCCTGATGCTGCACCGCGCGCCGATCTAACCGGCAGATGTGAAACATCGAAAAGAGCGGCGGCGAAGAGAATGCATGCCACTTTCTTGATAGGGGGCATCATGACGGCTTATGAGAGCGTCATGCCATTTGCCATCACAACATACAATTCGGTCGAACCCCCTAGGCGCGCCAATAGATGTTTCACATTAAAAATAAACATATACTTAATATACTTTGCTTTTAAGATTGTCCATTTTAGATGTCGAGACAAATAAATATTCAACCATCATTAATTACTGTTGTTTTTAATGAATTTACTGGTGTCACGTTTTACCTTTATTTCCACTTTCAAGTGGGAATTCCAATATCTGGCAACATTATAAATTTTAAATTTCTTTTCAAACATTTCAGATTCTGGCGGGAATTTTAAAAAAGAGCGCTCGGATTTTTTTCTCAATTTTCTTTTTTATTAAATATTTACTAGTTTCTTGCTTAATAGTGAATTAAAAACAATAGTAATAGGTGTACAAACTTGAAAAAATGGTGGGAAATGAGGGGGGCGGGGATAACCCGCCCTCTTCACATAAACGTCCTCGGTCCGAGGTCGGAGACGGAGGGAATGGGATGGACTGTGGTAATGGCGGCGGCGGTGAGCATTCTGACTATTCACCGTACATTAAACCTGACTATAAAAGACTTTATTCAGAAAATGCCACTTATGTAGACTTTAAAGTGTTTATTGAAGCTTCCAACAATAAGGATAGAATAGGCAATAAGAGCCCTATCTATCTCAATCATATATTCTCCAGCGAAATAAAAGGGGTGACGGCTATACAACGAATAAACGCAAATAAAATAGCAGTAATATTTAAACAGTATAATACGGCCAATAACTTTATTAACAACAGCGCTTTTCTTAACAAACATGGCTTGAAAGCATTTATTCCGGCTGCGCAAATAGAAAAAACAGGTATAATTAGATTTGTACCAGCAAACATTTCAAACAAAGAACTATACACCAAACTATCATCAATTTATGAAATAATAGCTGTAAGAAGGTTCACAAAGAAGGTAGGACAGGAGCGAGTACCACTACAAACAGTTAGCATTACTTTTCTATCGAATATTCTTCCGGACAATGTACAATATGATCTATTTTCATATCGAGTTTTTGAATATGTGCCCCCATTACAGCAATGTTTCCGTTGCTTTAAATTCAACCACTCTGCTAGGATATGCAATGGCAAACAAAGATGTTCCATTTGTGGAGGTGAGCATTTATATAAAGAATGTGATAGACCAACAGAGATCTGCTGTTGCAATTGCAGCGGGCCTCATCTTGCAATTTCTAGATTATGTCCAATTAAGTTAAATAAAATTTTAGAAAAGAAAAATAAGATTACTTATGCAAGTGCTACATTGACGAAACAACACATGAGTGATAACACTGAATTTCCACCTCTGCTACCTCCAAAAATGAAACCAACTAACTCTGTAAATAAGTCTGTACATACATCTGTAAATAAGTCTATATCTGTAAATAATACTGTACATAGTGTAAATAAATCTAAAGATATCCCTCCTAAAGTAGACATTAAAGCCCAAATAGTTGCCAACAACGATGTACTTATGGCCCTGGTACAGACGTTGGTGGAACTGGGTAATAAGGGAGATAATACGCCTACCACCGTAAATAGTATAAAAGAAACACTACTTAAAAATCTCAAGTAATGGATCCAAGTCACACAATATCTAAGCTACGTATTGCTCAGTATAACATTCAAAGTGCTAATAGTAAAAAACCCTTATTGATTCAATTCTTACAAAAACAAAATATTGACATTTGCTTACTTAACGAAACATGGTTTAAAGATAATAATTTTAGAATACCCGGATATAATATTTATAATAAAAATTCCAAAAATACTCATAATGGTGTAGCAATACTGATTAAACCATACTTAAAGTACAAAGTTTTAAACACTAGATTTTATGAAGACATTCAAACTGTTGCTCTGTCTTTATCTACTGTACATGGTAGCTTGACTATTCTTTGTGTATACTGCCCTCCTTCTAGTGGACATATACGGATCAATAGATTACGTAATATTATTAATGATCTTCCAAAGCCCATATTTGTCAGTGGTGACTTTAATGCACACCACATTGCATTTGGTTGTCTATCCACTAAGGGTAGAGGTCATGATTTATTTAATATCATTGATGACTTGGATTTATGTATTTTAAATGATGGTAATTTTACAACTGTTAACAACCCGAGACGGAATCCATCTGCAATTGATGTTAGCTTTACTAGTGCTAACCTCGCATCAATATGCGAGTGGTCTGTACATGACGATGCCATGGGCAGCTATCACTACCCAACAATAACAGAGATTTCACTACATATAGATAAATATCATATTAATCCCCCTGTTGATAGGTTTATATATAAAAAAGCAGATTGGGAAAAGTATAAAACTATTTCTAAAACAATATTCAATGATTTAGTCTTAAAACTGTATGATCCTATTTTAACCTATAATGATTTTTGTTCTCGATTGGGTACTTTAAAAGATATGACAATTCCTAAACTTAATAAACCAAATAATTTTAAAAGCAGACCTCCAGCTCCATGGTGGAATGACATTTGTGAAAAAAGTGTAATTGCCTCTTACAATGCATTGAAACTATATAGAAGTGAACCTAGTATGGAGAACTATTTAGATTATAAAAGAAAAGATGCACTTAAAAAAAGAACCATATCAGAACAAAAAAAAATAGGTTGGGGTAACTTATGTAACACATTTAATAGAACTACTCCTATAAGTAAGATTTGGAATATGCTAAAAATGTTTAAAGGTATAAGAGCTGGCAATAAATCACATAAAGATGAGTTCATTTCCCAATTTCTAGATAAATTATCTGACAACAGCAATCTAAATAATGTTAATAGTTTAGGCAATATTTTCGAATTAAATAATGATAATCTAAATTCAAAATTTTTGCTAGATCCTTTTACATGGTCTGAATTTAAAATGAGTTTGTTATCTCGGAAAGACACTACACCTGGTTTAGATGATCTCCCCTATTGTACTATTAAAAATTTAGATGAATCAGCACAAAAAATGTTTCTTAATATTCTTAATTTACTTTGGCATTGTAAATGTATTCCACAATCATGGAAAACACAATGTGTCATTCCGATACTCAAACCAGATAAACCTTCAGAGCTTGCCAGCTCTTACAGACCAATATCACTGTCTTCATGTCTAGGTAAATTATTTGAAAACATGATTAAAAATCGTTTGGATTGGTATATGGAATCTAACGGCTTCATTCCACACGTACAATATGGATTTCGTCGAGGGCGAAGTTGTGCTGACAGCTTCACTTCCTTAATTTCAGACCTGAAACATGCAAAGGATAGAAAGTCACACACTGTTTGTGTATTCCTAGATGTTCAAGGTGCTTTTGACAGTCTGGATCCAGCTATACTTGTACAAGTTATGTCTAGGTTAGGTGTGCCTGGCCAACTATGTAAATGGATATATAATTTTTTGAATGATAGAACACTCTATGTAAGACATAATAATACATTGCATGGTCCAAAATGTGCATCTAGGGGTACAATGCAGGGTGCTACACTATCTCCTTTGTTATACAATATTTACACAAGTGAAATCTGTAAATTTGTTAATAGTAATGTAGATATTCTGCAGTTTGCTGATGATATTGTTATGTACAGTAGTAATTATAATTTAGAAATTGCAATTGACAATATTAACAGAGCCTTGTCCCAACTATTTCACTATTACAATGATGTGCTACATTTAAAAATTAATCCCTCCAAAAGCAGTGTTATGATATTTGGAAATGAGAACACAAATTCAAAAGTAGTTTATAACAGAGAAACTATAAATCCAGTAAATTCAAATAAATTTTTAGGCATAGTAATAGATAGGAAATTAACCTTTGAGGAACATATTAAATACATATCAAAGAATGCTCTAAAAGGTTTCAATGTAATTAAATGTCTTGCAGGTGTCTCATGGGGAGCAGACCCGAAAATATTATCAATTTTGTATAAAAGTATAGTTAGAAGTCATTTTGATTATAGTTCACTAGTGTATATAAATAGTACTCATGTAAATAAACTAGATCTATTGCAGAACAGGGCTTTGAGAACAATTTCTGGTGCAATGTGCTCTACTCCCATAAGGGCCATGGAAGTGGAGACTAAAACTATGCCATTAATTTTGAGACGCATTCTACTTGCAGAGAGATTCTGTCTTAAATTAATTGCTGCAAATAACAGGAAAATAATAAACAAAATTGTACCTTCTGTAAGTAGAACTTTTGGGCCTCTAACAACAGGAGAGGATCTCTTGAATGGTAAATCCCCAACATTGTCCAAAATATTGCTGGAAACAGAAAACAGTTTTACTGGTATTAGAAAACAATGCCCATGGCCATGTTACTCCTTCTCTTATCAGTGTATTTCACATCCCGTTAAAGAATTACAAAATCCCATTAATAATAATTCAGATATGATACAGTTTTTGGCAGATAATAAGAATTATCATGTTATTTACACTGATGGTAGTAAGGGGAGTGATTATGTTCGTGCTGCTATATATGATCCACATACTAAATTCTCTCAAAGCTTTGTTCTATACAATACATGTACTATATTCACTGCTGAGGCATATGCGGTTTATCAGGCATTAATACATATTCGCCAAATTAACAATTGTAAATACTTTTTGATTGTTTCTGATTCACTCAGTTTGATAAAAGCCCTAACTAACCTTACAGTTTCGTTTAAGTCAAATTATATTCTGTATTACATCAAAGAAATAATTTATCAATATTATCATAAGCACATAAAAATTGTATTCCTGTGGGTACCTTCTCACCGAGGTATCTCTGGCAATGAAGTAGTTGATAAAACCGCATATGAAGGTAATAATGCTATTGATGTTACAAATGCAATGGGCATTCCTATGACTGACTTCTTGCAATGCATTAGTGAAAATATATGTAAGTTATGGTTAGAAATGTGGAAGAAAGACCAAGTCATCAAAGGAAAGTGGTATGGAAGTATTCAAGAAAGTTTACCTGTTAGACCCTGGTACAATAGATTGAAGGAAGCCAGCCGAGACTTTATCACTACGATAAATAGATTGCGCTTTGGCCATAATACTGCTCCGTCACACCTTGCTAGACTTGGCATTATTACAAGCAATACATGCCCACATTGTGAATCCCAAGAAGGAACCATGGAACATCTTATTTTTGGCTGTCAAAACTTCTTGCTTGACAGATTAGTGTTGGCTAGTGAACTTAGTGATGTGAACATTAAGTGCGATTCTTTATCCCGCCCGCCGCCACTTGAAGAGATATTAAAAGACAAAAATACATACAAACCGATATATAAATACATTAAAAATACTATTAAATCAATTTAAAAATGAAGTGATAGTGCAGTGCTCTTTAATAAAATAAGATTTGACCTAAAGGTCCAGTTACCAGGTCATAAAATTCAAAAAAAAAAAAAAAATCAAACATTTCAAACCAACGTATTTTTGGAATAGACTGTCATTGAATTTTGATTTTATTCTTTTGGTGAATAATTCGATTTAACTCTAATGAGTGTTTCTCGTGCATTTATGAACGATAAAACTTATGATTTTATTGACAGTGTTTGATTTGTGAGGATTGCTAGTGTAGCCAGCGATTTTGTAGAAGTATGGCCCAGTTCAACTATTTGAATGAAATAAATAGTTTGGTGACAATGGATGGTCCGATAACTCGCGGCCCTCTTCAGCGTTGGGCGAAGAAGTCCAATAGTGAGAACATAAATCCTTTGAGTACTTCATTCAAGAACCATTCGAATGTGAACTTGAGTGCTTGCAACCAGTCTATGCAAAAGTTATCTCTCTCTGCGAATCAGAGTAACAATAGCGTGCTCTCTAGTAACAAGACACCGACTCGCAATGACAATAACAATAAGAAGGGCAAGAAGACGCCGTCTAAGAACAAATCTCCAGGTAAAGTTGTTGAATAACCCACATAAAGACAAAACTTAAAGTTAGCTTAATAATTATGTTTGTTTTAGAGCCGGCTCTTTGTGTTCGCTTTTGTAGTCAACGTAAATTCTCCAGTAGTGTTAGCTGCTATAAAACTTTTAGAGCACTGCATCTTGTCTAAAACAGCTTTTTGGTCAGTGGGTCGTATTTACTTAGCTAAACCCGCAATGTAACCTTAGAAAGTAAGCATAAACACTTGAAGGAAAAGTTATCCGTCTATACCTTGCAGGTCGCTCAACCACGCCGACTCCTAACAAAGCATCGAAAACTCCGAACAAAGCTGATAGATTCATTCCGTCTAGAAATAATTCTAACTATGACTTGTGCCATTACATGGTAAGTTTTTTATTATTTGAGATTTTAATGCAAGGCTCTGGAATGTCTATGTAAGTATTAGAACAAAATGTTTGAAAAGTGTACCTTTGATTGTAATTTTCAGCCTTTAATGGATATAATTGTAATTATGTAAGACATGCTTTTGTATTTTTGATAACTACTTTAAATATAGTCTGTTTTTTTTTTCCAAAATACTGAAAATTTTAACTGCATTTCTATTGGTCCACGTAATTAACATAAAGTCCGTTCCACACAAATGCTGTTGTTACATGTACATTCAGTTGAGTCATCGACTACCTGCACGTTGCATGTGTTTAAGTGAGTGAACCAGACGATATTGTTTGTATGTGAGTCATGGCGGACATGTCTCCTGTAGTTAAGCGTACTAAGCGCCCTTTGCATTCTACAGAAATCTATACTATTACAATATCGTTTTATTGTTATTTATTTATGAAAATATATAATGCGAACAGAAAATTTTGTTATGAATATACTAAGTACGCAAATTTAAATCATAAAATAATAATTTAATTTTCTCTACATTAATTTTAGAAGTATGCAATATGAATGGGCCTTAATAATTTCAAACACGATGGCCCCACCCCGACTAATGACCAATCGCACTCTGTCAATATTGGAAATGTGCGAGAGACATACTCAGTACTCCTTTGTTAAAAAAAAACCGTCTATAGTGTAAAGAATATTTCGTCCTTACGCTTGTCAAAACCTAAAATAGTCAAGTTTTCAGGGGAGACAATAAACTGATTGATGGACTTATCAATAAATTAAAAATGCAGTATGGTAGCAAAAAATATTATGTATGAACTGAGATACAAGTGAAAATGATAAAATGTACTGTTCATCCATTCATTTAGTTTATTGTCTCCCCTGAAAACTTGATTATAAACACATAGAGGTTTTAGCAAGCGCAACAACGATTTGCATAATTAATTATTCATTCTTTCATTCATAATATTTCAATTCATTCAATATCAATGAAAAGTGCATGCCCTGTGTAGTTCGCACTTTCCCTTGATTACATATCAATGAATATAAATTTGCTAAATTTACCCTTTCCTAAGAACACAACAGTTGTTTGTTTGTTTTTATTGTAAAACTTTGCCCCACACTAGGAATTTCTCCTGTATTGTGGGTGCGTTTACAAACATTTAAAACTCACATACACAAACAGCCAGATCCGGAACAATTACTTGTAGGCCATACAAATATTTGTTCCGTGCGGGAATCGAACCCGCGACACGCAGCGCAGCAGTCAATCGCTTAACCACTGCGCCAACCGTGCCGTCCGTTAAAGTTACAGTTACCGTTAAACATAATGCGGTGTATTCATTACAATATGTAGTCTATTCTTGCATATTATGGTGAAATTAACGCCCGAATGCAGAGAGTGTGTTAAGAATTGTGCATTAACCTTTTGACCGCCACGTCAATAAAGCAAAAATGTGCCCTCGGCACCAAGCTACAAATTACCTACAAAAGTCTGTCATGTAGTTGTGACCGTGGTGTGCTGGGCCCATTTTGGATTTTCATCTATACATGACTGTGGCGATCAAAAGGTTAAGGGACTTACTTAAGTCATGAATATTGTATACTATTTTTTAGCACTGTATGACCTAAACCTGCACTTAAGTCACGCTTTTCTGTGTAAAAATGGATTACTTAAGTCACACAAAACTGACTGACTTGCGCGTTTAGATCACACAGTGCTATAAAAGACATTGCTTACAGTTAAGTAATCATTAATGACTGCTTAAATAAACCCCATTGATACTAAAAACTAAACGAAAAAATATCCATCACTTTTTCACATCATTTCTTACCATCAGACTCAGATACATGACTCTCATACTTATAGAGGTATGAGGAACAGGGTGTAATGTTCACTCATACTCTATAGAAAAGGGAGGATCGTTTGACCAGACAGGTGTTGTGTCTGGCGGGCAACTGCCCGATGATTCATGTCGGGGTTGCATGTATGTCAGTTGCGCGGTAAATTCTGCTTGCGAGATGCAAGATTTTCGTGGATGTTCTGTTCATAATAAAAATAATTCCACTCACAAGTATTTAAGTAATATACTCATTTATTATTAGCCAGGATTTTCCCACTGCACGGCAAAGGCCTCCCTACAATTAATAATAAATAATTATAATCGTTTATTTCATAATTCAAAATTACAATATGGAGGTATTGTTGGTCCCAAACTAGGCACGGCCTGTATTTTGGGCACATACATTACATAGGTACAACATTTTGATAATTTTCATAATTATTATCAAAATTTTATCGCCAGCCCTATTAGTTCGATCTCGCTTAACGTTTCACCTATAACTTTTCTTTCTTGCTCGGCTCCTAAGGGCCGTAGCGTGATATTAAATAGATTTTTTCAAATCCGATTGAAAGATCCAGAGATTAGTGCAATCAAACAAAAAAGCAAACCTCTACTCTCTCTACTCGTATATTACTAGCGGCCCGCCCCAGCATTTTTTTGCAATATTTTTTTTTTTCGAATTTCCTCAACTTTCATACAAAACTTGTCCTGGCAATACCGAACACAAAATAAGAATTATCCAATTTGGTGCAGTCATTCGGGAGTTATGCGCGTACTTACAGACATTTGTCGACAGTTTTATACTATGTAACGATAATGTAATATACTCATACCAATTTTAAAACAAACAGTTGAGTCGTGACGAAGACAAGAATGAGGAAGTAGTGGTTCAAACAGCAACCAGTGAAGCTATTGGCCGCGCACTCACGGACACAGAACCTGGACGACTTCTACAGTACACCTGCAAAGCTCCGGCAGCTCCTGAAGGCTACCAGAACAGACTTAGAGTTGTGTATTCACAGGTATATCTGCTTGCTTTAACTTCCACTATGCAGTTCACTAACAAGTCTTTAAATACAGTGTTAACTCCTTAAAACGAATTAATGAATACATAATCAGCCTTTAATGTTCCCACTGCTGGGACACAGGCCTCGCCTTGGTTAGAGGGTGTGGGCCGTAATCCACCACACAGGCACAGTGTGAGTTGGTAGATGTCATGAACGTTAAATGAATAATTTGATACAAATTAAAAAAGTTCGTGGATAAAAAGTACTTAAATCCTTATTAAATGGGAAGGTGATTTTTTTGGTGCGGTTACACTGTATTTAATTATACTGGGTTCTCATTAAAACTTGTAAATAATGTCATTTGTATCACAAACTATTCCTATACCTACTACTTTTAATCTTATTCTTCTCTGGCCCTACAAGCAAGTAGGGATATGATTTGTAATAAGTCAATTATTTCTTCTTTTAGAGGTGAAGGGTACATCATATTGAACAAAAACACTCATCAACCTTTGTCGACCTATCCTAATTCATATGCAACTGCAAAATATTAAAGAATCAACCACGACATTTTTTATTGTTACTAATATGCAAATAACATTACAGGCAAAAATTCCGTCTTCAGTAAAAAATACAACAAGATACATTCCACAAGCTCCTGACAGAATACTAGATGCACCTGATATTTTGGATGACTACTGTAAGTTTTCGTTATATTTATTCATTCTTATTTAACTATTTTAGGTCAATCAATATTTTCAATATTCCAACTCTATGGAAAATTGTTGTTGAGAGAAGGCTAGATAGATCATAAAACACTGTTACAAAGTTTTTTCAAAGTTATTCAGTTTCCCTTTGGGGTGGTCAGAGGAAGATGCGTCGGGGAAACTTGGGTCGCGACAATTTATTCGCTCGACACACGCATAAACGGTTGAGTGTGAAAGGCTCAGACCAAATAAAAAACCAAGACAGAGGGCTGTCAACAGTAAAGTGAGGCCGGTTTCGTAAACATTTGTGCACATAGTGAGATGTAGTTTGATTGTAAATTGTTGTAAATGTGTGCGTGTGAGCGTATATGCACAGAGCGGAGGTGTAGTTTTTGCATGCTTCACTGTATTGTTCACAGCGCTATGTCTTGTCTTTTTATTTGGTCTGAAGTGAAAGGTTGAATGTTTTATTATTTACTGGTCCATTCTGGGGTTACGCGGCCGATGATACACGACGCGTCTTTCGTCAGATGTGAGACCACCCGTCAAGGAAAACTGAATAAAACTGAAACCCTTAATAAAATAAATTGTGAAAATGATGTTTGGCTACACATAGTTCTCAGAAGGCGGCAACAATATTTAGGAAAGACGTGAAACAAAAAATAAAACTTACAACCAACACACTTCGACTGGATCGGTTTGGCTATTCTTTGTTTTAAAATGTTTGTAATATTCCGAATTCCGTTTTTATAGAAAGAAAAATTGGAAAAGTTCCCAGAAAACATTCTTATTCGAAAAAAACCGAACATTTTTTTTCAATAGATCGATACATTGAAATTTGGACAAGATAAACGTCTGTCGGGTTAGTTAGTTCAAATAAAAACTCTTTCTTAACAGACCTCAACCTAGTCGACTGGAGTGCTTCAAACATCCTCGCTGTCGCTCTTGGCAACTCAGTCTACCTATGGAACGCCGGCTCTGGCCAGATAGAGCAGCTATGTACCCTAGAAGGTTCCGAGACAGTAAGCTCAGTACAATGGGTGCAGGGAGGCGGGTCGCACCTCGCTGTGGGGACTTCTGCGGCGACTGTGGAGCTATGGGACTGTGAGAAGATCAAGAGGTTGAGGGTATGTAGAGAGAATGAAAGTCACACGTATCGTTTACTATTTTATAGCACGTGTGACCTAAAAGCGCACTTTTAAGGGGCTACCTCGAAAATCTAAAATCCTCGAAAACCTACTAAGCGAGCGAGAAAGTGATGCAATTACTTTTGAAACGCAAAAGAAGAGTGATGGCTATAGTGTGCGTGCGCTCGGAATAAAACGACGTATGTGCCAAAACGAATTTAAGTACTCCTTTTTTAACAAAATAAATTAATTAAATTTAAAACTACTTTGAGTAAACTTTGATATGATAATTCTCCATGTTTTAAAGTAAATTCCATTGAATAACTCTTAAACCGCCGTGATGTCGAAAAAAGTAAAAAAATATAACTGCAATTTTATAGTATCGAGAAAAATTAATTGAATCGTGTATTCCTTTTACACGATACTAGACCACAGAGTCAAAAAACATAATATACCAAAATGTTAAATCTCTATTCTACGTACTTAACAAGTTACACGAAATAGAAAAACCACATTCTTTTTAATATATCACCTTAAGTCACTCTTTTCTGTGTAAAAATGGACAACATAAGTCACAGTCTCACAGAAAAGCGTGACTTAAGTGCAGGTAGACATTTTAGTAGTGACTTAAGGTCACACAGTGCTATAAATGATTTTTTTGTTCAACCATTGAATAACCACTGAGCATATTGTGTAAGCGTTTCAAGTAGACGAAATTGCGTTTTGTAGCATCTCGAGACTACAATCGCGTTCAAATAGTTTTACACAGAAATTCTACATTGTACTTTACCAGACACCAAAATACATTCTAAAAAACATTAAAATCGGTTTGGTAGTTTGCCTATAAACTAACTCATTTTCAGAAAGTTTATTTAATGTCTATGGCAGTAATTTCAGTTTGTTGAACTTTCTTCCGCAGGTAATGGACGGCCACACTGGCCGAGTGGGTTCCCTTGCGTGGAACATGTACATCGTGAGCAGTGGCGCTCGCGACGGCAACATCGTGCATCATGACGTGCGCCAGCGAAACCACGCTGTAGCTACCATAAATGCGCATACACAGGAGGTATGTACTCATTCACATCATAACATAACATCACGCCTGTATGCCCCGGAGGTTTAGGCAGAGCTGTACCTATAGTAGACCCCATTTCTTAGGTTATTTTTAAGTCCCGAACCTACTGCCATCAACCGAGCACAAATCCCGACTGCGGGTTGCTACTGAGAAATTTAAGACGGAAAACCCTCATATCCTCATACACTTTTTTTTTTTTCTGTATGGGAAATCATCAAATGACCCCTTCCGCTCTGGGTGGAGCGGAAGGGAGTGTCAGACTCTTACTGACTAAAACCCACCCATGTTCCTTCCTTAGCCCTTTATGTTCCGGGCCAGCGGTAACCCTTTCGGACAATCCCGCTGACCCGGATCCTCATACCCTCACGCACAATGGTTCACTTGAAGGACTAAATGCAGAAACTAAACCCTATAACATAGAACATGAACTCTCACATCAGATCAATATCGAATTCGGATTTCATTTATAGCAAGAGTGCATAAAAATTGCGGATCAAGTTAGTGAACCATAACCGTCACACGGTTCAAATACCTCTGTCTGAAGATTATTTCGCGCGCAGAGATACATAAGCATCTACCTACCGAGCCATGAGAATAATAAATGAATAATTGACACGGGCAATAAATGGATGGCATTTGTAAACAATTACAATTTTTGGAACTCTTTCATTCGAAGTTGTAAGGTAAAATCTGATCTTTGTTTTATTCACAGATTTGCGGGTTGAAATGGTCCCCTGATGGTAAATGTCTTGCTTCGGGCGGCAACGATAATTTACTCAATATCTGGCCAGCTGCACAAGGACAACACTACTCGCAATCACAGTTCCTGTATTCATTCAAGTAAGTTGTTAAAATCAAAAGTAATTTATTCAAACTAAATTTTGTCATCGATAGTATGAAGTCCAGCGTACTTGTATAATACAGATCAGTGGAAACTACGGAATTGCAGAGTGTCACAAGATATATTTTATTATAAAACAAGAAATTTAACGTTGTTTTTCCTTCACCTAAACTCAAAGTACATATAAATTGAAAATGTTACATTGTTAGTTCCCCGGATTTGAATCCACAACCTCGTGCATGGGAGAAGTCTTAACTACTGGGCTATTGCGTCATTCTGGGCCATATCCTCAAAAAATTTCTAAATTTTCTTCACTTACAGTCAGCATCTAGCAGCAGTGAAAGGTCTTGCCTGGTGTCCATGGAGCGCGGGTATCCTGGCTAGTGGTGGCGGTACGGCCGACAGAACTATACGCATCTGGAACATCAAGACTGGCGCCAATCTTAATACTGTTGATACCAAGTCACAGGTACGATTTGAGTTAAATATCATAGAATAGAATAACAATTGAATCCAGTTGGCCCTTCCAAAAGATAGTTTCGTAAGGAGAAGAATGGACAAGAAAGTGCATAGTTACTAGATAGCAATTCTTTACAGGTGTGCTCAATCGCATGGAGCACCCACTACAAGGAGCTGATCTCAGGCCACGGCTACGCTAACAACCAGATCGTTATCTGGAAGTACCCGGTGATGACGCGCGTGGCCGAACTCAACGGTCACATGGCGCGTGTGCTGCACCTCGCGCTGTCGCCCGACGGGACCACGGTGCTGTCTGCCGGCGCTGATGAGACGCTGAGGTAGGGTCAAGTGTCATCTTAAGGGAAATGATTTTTGTTTCGAGAGTCGATGATTGTTTTTGTATTTAAAAAATATAACACTATTTCCCTAAGTCGGTGTAGTTCTAACTTTCTAAGTGGTTGTATGTCAGCGGGATTGTCCGAAAGGGTTACCGCTGGCCCGGAACATAAAGGGCTAAGGAAGGAACACTGGTGGGTTTTAGTCAGTAAGAGTCTGACACTCTCTTCCGCTCCACCCAGAGCGGGAGGGGTCATTTGATGATTTCCCATCCTGAAAAAAAAAAGCTCAGGCATTGTTCATTTAAAAAAACGCATTTTTTCAAAACGTAGGCGTAATCTTGAAAACGAGGTCACGCCTAATTGCCGGACGACATCTCTAAACCAGACTTAGCACGCGAAATGTCGACTCGATATGTATTCCCTAGTAACAGCCTATCTTTGGCCGCTATCCCACTGGCGTTTTACGAGCGTTGACGTCAACGTCGCGTCTGCGCGGCGTCGACGCTGCGCAGACGCGACGTTGACGTCGCGTCATCGCGTAACAAGCATAAAACGTCCGCTGAACGCGACGTTAACGTCGCGCAGATGATACTATTGACAACAAACGCGACGTTAACGTTAAGCAGACGCGACGTTGACGTCGCGTTCAGCGAACGTTTTATGCTTGTTACGCGATGACGCGACGTTGACGTCAACGCTCGTAAAACGCCAGTGGGATAGCGGCCATAGTCTTTACTGGATATATATTATTGTCCTGTACTAAGCAAATGGCAACTCGATTTATTTTAAAATAATGTACAATTTCCTAGGTGATGATTTCACGCATGTAACACTATTTCCAACCTAATTAAGACTGCATAAGAACTACGTTTACATACAGCTGAATCTATAAAATAATATCACACTTGAAGACTGGCTGGAAGATAGACCAAGTATTTTAAAATTAATTTCGATCTGTTTTTTATTCTAGGCTGTGGAAATGCTTTATGTTGGACCCGTCAAAGAAGAAAGAGCCAACTGATTCGAAAGCAGCTAAATCATTACTCAATCTGAACTCTTTGATTAGATAACTCGAGCTTACGAGTACAAACTACACCCGGGTTCTTAAATCGAGCCATCCTACTTGTAATGTTCTATGACTTTTTAAATGTTTGTGAATTCAAATTTGAAATAACGATGAGCGCAACATGATGACCAGTACATCAGCTTCAAAACTTTTCCTTTGACTCATCTCATCAATATTTTTATGGCCAGTGCCTTTATACCTAACATGGAAATGCATGGTGGCTCGTTCGGAGTATTTAATTGAACTTGTGATCTTACAATGATTAATTTAATTACAACTATGTTGTACTAGTTTACGCTGACGTTTTTTGACGTGACAACGTCTAATAAATCGATGAAGCTGGCTGCACTCACGAAAAAACATGACTCATGTAGCGTTACCTCGCGGCCTCGCTCTATAGCGTGGAGCGGCTTGAAGTGCAAGCGAATATTAATAAATGCAATGCAACTATTCCATCAGTATTTTCTTATGACGTTGTCACGTTCAACTATCGTCAGTAAACCGACTTTACAGACAACCGATTTTTTTTATAAAAAACTCGTATCCTCGTGATTTTTTGACTTACACTTGCAAAACTTTGTATTGCATGTTTATAAACTTAAAAGTATTGAATTGTATTTTATGTTGAACTTATTCTCCAATAACTTTTGATGGCACGCGGTATTTATAATCGTACTTTGTTAAAGTTTTTGGTTTTTTGACAAATCAAGAGATGTTGAGGTCGTCAAATGCGGTAGCGGCTTTTACTATTTTTCCAGTTCTAAAAAAATCTTTTTCTTTCCCTCTACTCTTATTTCCTTTCCCTTATCTTTTATTTACCATTTCATTACCTCAGCTTCGTTGTTTTAAAGGACTGTACAATTACTTAACTAAATGTACTATTTGTAAGACTTTAAATATGTGTTGTTTTTAATATGTATGTAATTTTTACGAAATAAGAAAATAAAGATTTACATTCCCATACGTTATTTATTGACTTATCAAAATTATACAAGATAATCCCCACTTCTAAAGGCGGATACAGACATTGCGAGGCATGCGCCGCGCACGTTCTTAACACGCCTCGATATTAATTTTCCTCGAGTAACCACGATTATAAACGTCCACACATTGCGAAGCATGCGGTGAGCGCCGTGCGCTGCCCATGCCTCGCAATGTCTGTATCCGCGTTGCCGTGTTCGACAAACAAACTTCCAACATGTGAAGGAACAGTAGCAAAATGTGAAGACAACTATTGCTGAACGAACGACAAATTACGACGCCGACCCTCTACGTACACTTGGCAACTTTGTTGATAATATTGTTCGAACGATCGTCAAATCACCGATGTGTAAGCCGATCCGCACGCTGTAGTAAGCTTACCTAACCGCTCGCTCCTTATAACATCGCATCGCCGCGCGCTGGCGGCAGTGAGCAAGCTTACCTAACATACAACCTGCAAGAGTTAACTTGGTGTACGTTACCCCAGCAAGAAAGTGTCTCCTAGAGTTATAGGAGTAGAACGTATAATATGTGCCCTATCTGCTGTAAATGTGCCCCCAAATAAAAAATGTGTGCCCCCTGTCGTTTTGGAAAAAAACGGAAAAAACGATTCCTGCTGGGGTAACGTTTTTCTAGCAGGAAAATTCTAAACGAATGATCGGAGAGAGAAAAATTGTGCATGGCCAGAGAGCTTATATGTGTGCCCTAATGTGCCCCCAAAAAAAAAATCTGTGCCCCTTCAGGTTTTCGAGATATTGCATTTCCTGCTGGAGTAACGTTTTGATGAATCGTATATCTCTACAACCATTGCATGTGCCCCTGTAGAGTAAACATACACGAGTAGCTCTTAATGTGTGCCCCTTAGTGCCCCAATTAGTTTTAAGAAAATATTTATAGTTTTCAAGTTATAGCGGTTTTATGAAAACCCGAAAATACATCGCAGCGCCTAAATTAGACAAGAAACAAGTTCGCTGAAAACTGTATTCGGTCCTTCTTGACGCTAATAATAACCATACAAAGTTTCAAAACTATTAATGCATGCGTTTTTGCTAAAAGTCAAAACGATGGTGTCCTAACTTTGACAGCAAAATACAAGGAACCGGCTCAATCCGAAATGTGTAGGTGTAAACCAAAATCATGTGCCTTTAGTCAAAAATATATGGTGAAAATATTCAGCTTGGAATGTTTCGCATTAAGTAAATATTAACAAATAACCAAAATATGTAAGCAAGGGCTGGTTATCCGACCAAATTTGAATGACTACTAAAAAGCGACGGATTCATACATATCGATGACCTTCTTTACTTTACTCACTAACCGGTTCACACGTGTTGTGCCTGAGTACACTGACTTACAAAAGTAATAAGTAATTAAATAAAGTTGTTATTGGATTATATTCTACTAGCTGTTTCTATGACGTTACACATGATTAAGTACATTATAAATAGTAGCCTAAGTGCTATTCCAAGGTAAGCTATCTTCTCGATTCTAAATTTCATTAAAATACATCCAGTAATTTATATACTACTAAAAAGAGGTAGCTCTTTTTTGTATATAAATAAAAAGCCCGTATTTGTCTTTTTATATTAGGTACATATATATTTATTGAAAGAGATTAGATATCGCTAAAGATACCTAAAATCGTGTACTGCGCATGTCAAACCACGTGGTGTGTCAAGTCTCATCTTTCGTGGCACGCATTGTAAGTTTTTCATCATTAAGGGGAATGCTCCAACTAGCCCGCGGAATTCAAAATTTCTTGCGTTTTTTGCAATTTGCAGGCCAGTGCTAGGTTGTATGTTGATTAAAATATTATTCGCGGTTGTAAGACGTATGTAGTTACAGAATTATAATCATCAATACAACCTTCCAAGTTCATAAAGGTGTAGGAACCAAAAAAAAGAGAAAAATTCAGCCCTACTACACCTTTATGAACTTGGAGGGTTGTATTGATGATTTTGATGATTATACTTCTTAATAATATTTTAATCAACATACTACCTAGCACTGGCGTGCAAATTGCAAAAAACGTAAGAAAATTTGAATTTCGCGGGTTGGTTGGAGCATTCACCTTAACCAAATAAATTTTGGTACCTACAGTTTTGAGAGTTTTATTTAGTGTATATGTCGCAGGTTTTTCATAAAATTGGGTTTTTGATGAAAAACCGGAAGACGACGCATATCTATGAGGAATTTATAATTATTAACGATTATATTAAAGCTGATTATGTAGTGTCACATAATTTTGATTTGATGGCGTTTTAGATATATAAGTGTCATTCCACAGTCAGGTGATAATGTTGTTACGTAGGTATATGGGATAAATATGTTTATTTATAGCCAAATACCATCAGATAATTTGTGCATATTCGATGTTTACAGTTATATCTTTATGCGGTTTACTATACTAACACACTTTATCTGAATCTATGTATAAGCAAATTACTCGTAAGAAAATTATTTATCTGTGATTTAAAATTTAATATTTTTTTACACAATATTATACTTAATACTGATCTGTGATTTTTTGTGATGCGAATTTACTAATTATATGTTAGACTTAGATGAATAACTGATCTGTGATTTAAATAATAATGACTACACAACGTGCAAATAATTTCTTTGATCTGTGATTTGAAGCAATAATTACTTTAAGAATTAAAATTAAGGGAATAAAAATAATAATTTCCACATCAACAAGCGGTTTCATTTATTATAGTCACAAGGTGCATTTAATATATTTTTTAATTAGCCCCCAAAACTTTTGAACGCGACTGTACGGACAACAGCTTAGGTATAATACGTCCAATAAAGAAGGTCATCGATATGTATGAATCCGTCGCTTTTTAGTAGTCATTCAAATTTGGTCGGATAACCAGCCGTTGCTTACATATTTTGGTTATTTGTTAATACAGTAAAACCCGCTTAAGACGATTTCTCAGGGACCCTACCAAAAACGCGTCTTAAGCGAGAAAGCGTATTATGCGGGATAGGGAAAATAAAACTCACTACATATTATTATGTATTATGTTCTAATTTTGGTATATATAGGTATTAAATTATAAATTAAATTAAATACGTAGAGTGATTATAATTGCATTTTTTTTAAATAATCACTTATTTTGGTTTGACAGAAAGATTTTGATGCATTAGCAATTAAAAGATTAGATTTTGATGCATTAGCTACATAGCGTCTTAAATCATTAATCGATAATGCCTGGGCGTTTTACAAAATCGGAGTTGACTCATCTTCGTCTTCATCATTATCACTTAGGGCCTCGTTTTGTGTGTTATTCACATTCTCAATAAGATCTTCAATTGATTGAATTTCGTATGGTGCTACATTGTCATCAATGGAAGAATATCCAGGAAAACCCTGCAGTATCTCGGGTTCTTCTTCTTCCAACACGACGTCAACCACGTTATTATTCACATTCTCAATAAGATCTTCAATTGATTGATGGTGCTACATTGTCATCAATGGAAGAATATCCAGGAAAACCCTGCAGTATCTCGGGTTCTTCTTCTTCCAACACGACGTCAACCACGTTATTTCTGAAACTTGCTTTCTTGAAACAAGTTTGAATGGTTGTGGAAAGCGCTCGGTTAGACCTCTCGGCTCGGGCTCGGGCGTATTAAACGGGATGACGAATCGTATTAAGCGTTAAGAAATGTATGAAAATATGTCTCAAGTTGCAGGGACTGGCCTAAAGTGGCGTATTATGCGAGAAATCGTATTAAGCGTGATCGTCTTAAACGGGTTCTACTGTATTTACTTAATGCGAAACATTCCAAGCTGAATATTTTCACCATATATTTTTGACTAAAGGCACATGATTTTGGTTTACACCTACACATTTCGGATTGAGCCGATTCCTTGTATTTTGCCGTCAAAGTTAGGACACCATCGTTTTGACTTTTAGCAAAAACGCATGCATGAATAGTTTTGAAACTTTGTATGGTTATTATTAGCGTCAAGAAGGACCGAATACAGTTTTCAGCGAACTTGTTTCTTGTCTAATTTAGGCGCTGCGATGTTTTTTCGGGTTTTCATAAAACCGCTATAACTTGAAAACTATAAATATTTTCTTAAAACTAATTGGGGCACTAAGGGGCACACATTAAGAGCTACTCGTGTATGTTTACTCTACAGGGGCACATGCAATGGTTGTAGAGATATACGATTCATCAAAACGTTACTCCAGCAGGAAATGCAATATCTCGAAAACCTGAAGGGGCACAGATTTTTTTTTTGGGGGCACATTAGGGCACACATATAAGCTCTCTGGCCATGCACAATTTTTCTCTCTCCGATCATTCGTTTAGAATTTTCCTGCTAGAAAAACGTTACCCCAGCAGGAATCGTTTTTTCCGTTTTTTTCCAAAACGACAGGGGGCACACATTTTTTATTTGGGGGCACATTTACAGCAGATAGGGCACATATTATACGTTCTACTCCTATAACTCTAGGAGACACTTTCTTGCTGGGGTAACGTACACGTTAACTTGAGACTTCGCTCGGATGACGTAAGCGCGCAACACTGAGGCGTCGAAGGTGGGAGAGGCCGTGCGGTCTCAACTCTTGCGGGTTGTAGGTGTGTTAGCTAGAAAACGCTTTATACCTTCGAGGTACCAGAGGGATAATTGCGTAACACACTATCAAAATGTCTTTTTATTTTGACAGTTCAACAACAATCATTGCGTTGTTTACGTTGTTGAGCAGACAATTTTATCGGTAAAATTGCAATGGGTTAGCAATATCCTTCAAAATCATGTAGATTGTGATTGATATTACGCAATTAGGATGCTGGTTGCATAAGTAAGCTTACATAACATAGGTGTGTTAGCTGGTGTGCCGGGCGGGCGCTATGGCTGGATATAAAGTGTGTGTGTGGAGGCTGTAGATCTATCTAGGATTATCCTAGTGTGAGGGTTCAGGGTAGATAATATCTCCTTGATGTCCTGCATTTATGATGACACCTGGAGCCTTCCATGTATCTTCGTGAACTGTCGACGGCTATGACCAATCGCAGCGAAATGAAGTGGTTTTCTTGATGTAGAAATCACTGATAAGGCTTCATAAGAATACTGGAAGAGCTTGCGTAACCCTTCAGGACTATTGAGGTACAGACGTTACGCCAGCACATCAAGCTACTACAATCTGTCAAATTTCTTTTATAGATTTTGAACTTTATCACTACAGCATAAGGTTCAAAGTTGAACGGGAAAATTTGGCAGTTTCGGGTAGGTTGATGTGCTGGTGTCTGTACAATATGGCCGATGGTCGTCGCCAGTCTGAACATAGACTCTCCGAACTTTCACGTATGTTCTCTCACTCACACTCGCCTCGTGTCACCATTTGGTTCCTAAAATATGTTATTGCGCAGCAGTGGCAGACTAAGACTGTCGGGGGCCCGGGGCGGAACCACAAAATGAGGCTCCCTGATCTCAGTTTATGTAGGCATTTCTAATACCTAAAAAAAATATGCTATCCACGGATATTTACCTCTAAAAGCAAGAAGAGCTAGAGCGATTGAGGCGAGCTCAGGCCGCGTCGTAACGCTTAGTTTTCTTCACACTCATATGGTAATAAAATTGGCTTTGTTGATTATGAAAAAAAGTAAGAGAATTAGCACGAAAATTTTAGTACCCGTGACCTCCTCGGCCTCAAGGGCCCCCAGTGCTGGGGTCGAACCCCCTCAGGCCGAGTGTTGAAGCATACTTTCATGCCCTTTCATTGATATGTCTGCACCACATTCGCCCACTAGCCTTTGTAATAGTTTAGGTACGTAATAAAAACACAGCGAAGAGATTAAGGCGTGGCCGCCTGGTGAGGTCCGCGCGTCGTTCGATGTGCCTTGCCACCGATAAACTGCCCTTCGTTGCCACAGTTTGAAATTCTCTATTTTAGAAAGGTCCTTGTTTCAAAATAAAACGATTTACTCATGGTAGTGTAAAAATGTTTTAATCTAATTTATAAACATTGCAACACTGTGGAATGTAAAAGAACGCGCAAAATCAAAATAAAAAGAGTAAATTATAAAAGAAGTGCAATAAAAATGTGCTGCAATAATAATAAATATAATATGCTTTAGTAAAATGTGATGCTTACGAAAATGTTTAAAACTTACAAGGTGGAAGCATTGGTGACTAGAACTAAAAACAAAAATTTTTGAAGAACACAAAATGCACTCAGCCAGCTACGCACTACTTATATTGAAAGTACAAACGCCAGCACATCAAGTTACTACAATCTGTCAGATTTCTTTAATAGATTTTCAACATTATCACTAAAGCATAAAGTTCAAAGTTGATTGCGAAAATTTGACAGTTTCGGGTAGGTTGATGTGCTGGCGTCCGTACAACCAAATTAATACTGATTAAATAGCTTCAGTTCACAACACATTGAGATCAAACTTTTAATCTCGACTCTAAGACAATGTATGACAACAAGGCTTGAAAATCCTTTTTATTCGACAAAAAAAACTTGGACTAACCTAATTAATGAAAGATTCAACGTTTATATCTTACTTATGAGGCTCATAACAGACGACAGACTTGCATTTTGGATTTTGCGCGTGATATCTGTTACATAGAATATTTCGAGTTGACTTATAAAAAGCGCGCTACGGATGAAGCGACGGAGTGAATGTCGTCTGTTTTTCACGTGAAGTATAAACTTTAGGAATATTAGTAGCATTCCAGTAAATATCAGAGAAGTGAAATAATAATAAAACTTTTAATAGTGAGTAGCCGGTTTGACATAAATGCAAGAAAGGAACTAAAGAAGCCGTTATTATTATCACCTATATCTAACGAACAACCGGTTCGCTTACTGAACTAAATTCATTGTACTTGACGCATTCAACACTCATTTACTGATTTGTTTATTACATCGCTTTGATTCGATTTGTTTGTATCGATAACCTAGCTGCCGACATCGATTCTAAAATATGACTCGATTTCCTATGGGGCCGTTGCTTATTAATATTACGATCGAACACTGTTTTTATAATATTTAGTATACGTTGTAACGTTTACGTAACGATTATTATTTCCATAAAATGGAATATAAAAACTTGCAACCTATATCGATATTTATGTATCGAGTTTTATAATAGACATTCTATTCTATAGTAAAATGGGGTTTTCACACTATGTCTATTATTATTATTATAAATAGGCTAGAGGCATCGCTCTTGGCAAAATATCAGTATTTTTATCTCACGTAACGACACGCATATTACTTGTGTTGACTAAGTGTATAAATACGTTGTGTATGTGTGCGTGAAAACGAGTAGCGTCAGCACATAAAACAGGCGCACACACTTCCGCTTTCGCCTTTGTCTCGGACGGTACCGAGAGCTCCTGCGCTTACACACATTCACAGCGTGCTTGGTAAACACAAGTAAAGGGCGCGTCGCTACGCGAGATAAAAATACTATATATCCCACTAACGAATTTAACACTTCACTACACTCATTGCCAACATACATTCTCATAATTTAGAAAAACGCTCACAATAATTCAACGAGAACACATTTCTAGTTTGTTTGATTCACAATTTCCTTTAAAAAAAAATAACTGTTAACAATCGTCTTCACATTTTCCAAATGTTCAACACATTTCTCTAAGCTCTGAGGTTATTATCAATTTAAGTATACAATGTAAGTACACTTATGCTATACTATATATCTAGCTAAATGGCTCATTTATTGTGCTTACACAAATAATGGATTAACAATGTTTAAAAAATATTGGAGTAACTGAGATTCCTCTTCATTATGACTACTTATTATGTTAGGATTAAGTACTAACAATTACGAATCTAAACCTAACACTAAACACGAATTATTAACAAACCTCGACGGCGAATCGCAAAAACAATATTAAAAAAAACTTTGAAAACAGATCCATTACATAAACGGTTACTCGGGAATGGGAACGTTATTTTTTTTCCTTCCTGCAATAATTAGTTACCCCCTTTTTTAAGGTTTGTGTATAATAAGGGATACCCAATTGAAGCAGGTTTCTAATAAGTACTATTTTACTGTAAAACACATCCTCTATTAGAATATACTTAAAAATAAATTGTAACGGGTTTAGGCCATCCATAAAAATATAGCGCTACAAGATTCTTTTGGCGCGTGGCCAAAATCGGAACTAACGCCGCCATCTTGTTTTCTAATAGAAACAATTATTGCACAAATGTTTACCAACAGCGTCCTCTGTCAACGTCATTCAAGCGCCAAAAGATCCTGGTAGCAATGTATTCGTGATGCCATATTCTAAGGCGGACTAAGAAAAATCATATGACGGACGCGCGGCTGTGTGTGTCGAGCGAAGTGCCGACTGCGGACATAGCAACAGTACTGGATATAGGCTCAGCACCACGCACCAAATGTTCGTGACTACTCGTTAAGGCACCGCCGTATTTGAAACTCCTTCGAAGACTCGACCGAATGCTTTTCGCCGAATCGCTTTTACGAACGAACGATCTACGAAGGTAGTCTCTTGTTAGAGATAGGGAATTCCTAGATGTAGATGATCTTGGTCGGTTAGTTCTAGAGTCGGTTTCATCTGTGATGGTTATAGAGGGTGTTGCGAAAACGCCGCTGTATTCGGGTGGTTGTGATTCAAGGGAAACAAGGGCGTCTCGTTCAACTGTTTCGCTGACTGTTATTGGTAGCTGCGTTGTGTCTTCTGCAGGCGATTGTTCGGGACGCGTTGTTGTGATTCTGTAAAGTAACGGAAATATTAAACAAAGGCGCAAATATTTCAATCTTGTTGGAACTTATATGTTCGAGCCGTTTGGGGTTGAAACTCTAGGGCCATGGTGTCTGAGTGCCCACCTAGTTTTTCGAGACATTGCCAAACGGTTGGTAGACTCTTCATGTGACCAGGGGCTGGTCTATTTTTTGGCCAAAGAATCAGTATTGCCATACAACGTCGCAAAGCTGCCAGCTTTTTGGGCATTTTTCCTGTTGACAACGATTCGGACGAATTTTTTGATGCCCCTATGATTCTATCCTTTTTTATATACTTGTACAGACGCCAGCACATCAACCTACCACAATCTGTCAGATTTTCCCAATCAAGATTCAACCTTATGCTTTAGCGATAAAGTTGAAAATCTATTAAAGAAATCTGACAGATTGTGGTAGGTTGATGTGCTGGCGTCCGTACATAATATTATTATTTCAAGGCTGTTTGTCACCTATTAAGTTATGTAAATATTACTAAACTAAATAACTGAATTGAAATATTAGAACTAAATAAAGAAGTTTAGAGAGCATGGGGTGCACTATTGTCATCCCCATTCCTTTGTCCGAAGCTGAAGTGTCTATTAGACGATTCAATAATCACACTATATCTTACTAATATAATATCATAAAGGCGAAAGTTTGTGATTGTGTTTGTATGTTTGTTACTTTTTCACGCACAAAACGGCTGGACCAATGTTGATTGAATTTGGTATGCAGGTAGCTGACACCCTGGATTAACACACAGGCTACTTTTTACCCCGATATTCCCACGGGATCGAAAGTTATGCAGGTGAAACCGCGGGGCGCTGCTAGTGCATTTATTAAACTACCAAGATTGAATCTTGACTTACAATAAGAAGCATTGGACAGACGCTAACGAGTTTAACGTAACATCCATACTAATATGTATAACGGCAATTCTATACCGTCATCATTAGATGGGTCCATCTTTGCGTGGGTAAATGGGCAGGTAAGATGAATAGAGGCGGAATACGATTCTCACACACTTATTCAATCAATCCAAATCGTTTAGCACTTGGATAAACTTTATTTAACGCAGATTAAAGGCGATTCGTCGATGACGTGCAACCTCTGTCGCGCTCCATTGAAAAAGTCCACAAGATGGTTGCCCGTTTGACGTTCCGCCAGAATGACAATATTGAAACAGTCATTCTCGTTTAGAAATTAAAGGTAGTGCTACCGTCTCGCCGTCATGTATTATAAATTCGAAGTAACTGTGTCTGCTGTCTGTATGTTACCTTTTCATGCCTAAACCACTGAACGGATTTCGATAAAATTTGGCAGAGAGATAGATTGCATACCGGGGAAGGACATAGAATAGTTTTTATCGACATACCTCGCGGGTGAAGCCGCGGACGGAAGCTAGTCACCCATATATTCCCCGAACGGTAATGCATGCTTTGCCTATAGTACACCCACATTTCGACCAGTTACGTTTAAGTCTCATATAACAGGTATAAAAGTTTCGTGAATATCAGCATCACAAATGGTAAAAAACACGAGAAAGTACTACGATGAGATAGATTCGTATAAATTATATTTTTAAATATTAGTATAAAAAAAACATAAAAAATAGTAGCCCACCGGTATCGTGAACAGGGACCAAGCTACCGGCGGTCAGGGTTCCAGAGAGGATCCTCCTAACAATGCGGGCCGTGTCCAGAAGTACCGCTTTCTTACCCTTGATCCAGCTGCCCAACGAGAGCCTCCTTAGGTGTTGGTCGAGGCTCTTGGCTATTAATCCATTGGCTGTCATAGTCATAGTCCATTTATTTGTCAGAATATTGTTACAGAGTTGTTACATACTTTTAAAAGTTCATAATATTCTGCCGTTTCCGACGTACAAATACATTTTCAGGGTTTTGGTTATTTTATTAGATATAACATTGAATTAAATAAATTAGAATAACATTCAAATTGTCAATTAGTCAAATATTAGGAATGGAAATGTCAAAAAGATTAAATTAAGTTAAAGAGATAATAAGAACAAAATATAATTATTCTAATATTTAAGTCAACTATCACGTCACGACACGTATCATGTCACGACTATCGGCACAATGATCGCTGAGTCCACATCCCACATGTCGACAACCTCGCGAGCCAAGTCAAGTTACTTGATTTGTTTATCTTTCTCGGCTTTCACGAGGTTCTCATCATCATGAGGCTTAGTTACCACCTCGAGCTGGTTCCAAACTAATTTGCAGAACTTTAGCAAAAGTTGGGTAGGTTAGTGGGTACTATACCGAGGAACAAACATACCTTCTAAGTGTTCTGAAGCTCCGCCTGATAGTGTTCAGTAGGCGCGCTCCCGTCGCGGTGGAGTAGGAGGGCGGCGGCGTGTACTTGGGGGGCGGGTCCGGCGGCGCGGGCGCGGGCGCGGCCGGCCCGACCGGCACAAGCCCCGGCGGCTCGTTCTGTACTCCCATGCGGGGACGGTACAGGTTTTGAATGCGCTGGAATGTGTAAAAAGAATATGAAATTATAATATGTACGCTAAAATAAATTCAAAAGTTTACAGTAAAGGGGGAATAAGAGGGTTATCAAAATGTGGAATGAAATTTGGAAGAGAAAAATTCTTTACCATCTGCAAATCCACGGCTGAACTAGGCATTATTGACTAAAATTCCACGCAACACTGACGAATAGTTACTGGCACATTAGAAATAATCCTCACTGCAGTTGAAAATTAATGTTACAGTCTAATTCCACTATAACATTATTTTAACCGAGATTTTTTTTTTGTGTGACCTATTTACATAGTAGTCCGATTTTTAAATACGCTGTTAGGAATCCTCACTTATTCACCTTCTAGTTTAAAATAAAATAAAATGTAGAATCTTATGCAAATTTTACAACTGTAGAAACAATCCAATGAAATTACATATTTACTCAGTAATTATTATCAAACTCTGTTATCTATTACACCAAAACTGAGACTATCAAATATTCTTCGCGATCTTGCATGAGTTCACATTTCGTAATACGTGTCATACGCGTTAAATCTAACGATTTGCTATAGTGAGAATAGTGACACAATCAAATCACGAAAGTACAAGAACTTTGTTAGAGTGGTATAACTACTATGAAATGTTTTCTACTTGTCATTGTGTGAAGGATTTTTCTAAGGAAGAAGTCCCCAATTAGTAAATACATGGCACTTTACTGTACATGTGACGATATATGTCAATAAATATGCCGTATTTATATTAGGCAATCCTAATACGAATAAGCCATTTCAGTCTCTCTCTGAAGAGAGACTGAAATGGGACCCTGAGGTCACCTTCAAATTATTGTATCGAAATTAGTGTTATTAAAACGTATATTTTGAAAACAAAAATCGTAAAAATAGTCAAATCTGTTAAAACATGACGAAATTAGGTACACACACCTACACCCCCCACACACACACCGTGGTGGGGGGCAACACGTATGATGTATTATCCATATTTGCAAAATAAATGTCCATTCTACTCTATTATATTCAAAAATTTCACCATACAAATAAAATGTTACAAAACGGTATCTCTACTTAACTACAAACATGTACGTACATTTCTATTAATAACCATAAGTTTTAAAACTATTCGACAGTAGACACACACATAAACTAAGAAACAAAAAGTCTTACCAATTCTTCAATACAATCGTTCATTCCATAATCCTTGTAGCGTTAACATAAAACATTATGTAACAAATGAATGAGACATAATATAGTGCTTTATTTACCAACCAGCAGCTCTATAACAGGGTGGCAAGGACATTGACGCTTGAACTTGTTACCGAAAAATTTTATCGCAAGGGGGTTCAGAATCATGTACTGAATCAGAGATATTCCATTCCAGAGTTATAACCATATTCCTCAGAGATGAAAATTTAAGTTTATTAAAAAAAAAAATGCTATTCCATATAATTTTGACCGCGTAGGGCATTTTTAAACCTTTTTTAGGGTTCCGTACCCAAAGGGTAAAAACGGGACCCTATTACTAAGACTCCACTGTCCGTCTGTCTGTTTGTCACCAGGCTGTATCTCATGAACCGTGATAGCTAGACAGTTGAAATTTTCACAGCTGATGTATTTCTGTTGCCGCTATAACAACAAATAATAAAAATAGAATAAAGTTAAAATTTAAAGGGGTATATAAAAACGTTTTTTCGGCGTTTTATGCCTTGTGGTACGGAACCCTTCGTGTGCGATTCCGGCGCGCACTTGGGCGGTTTTTTATGAAACAGCAGATTTTTTTTATTTTTGTTAAGCGATGATAAATTTCTGCGCTAGGGGGTAGGTAACAGGTACTACGGGCTGGTGTCCGCAACTGCACATCAATGCGCGTATTTTGCGTACGACGCTAGGGGTATAGAATCGTGTGCTGAATTCAAGGTTATTGTTTGCACCTTGATGTCCCTGCCACTATGTATAAACAACCTGCTAATTGTTGAGTCTTCGCATCTAATCTAATTGTATGGTGTCGCTAATAACTTATGTTTTCAAAACACTTTCGATTTGTGTCACGGACACAGTATACTAGAAAACTTTTCTATTAATGTAGTTATCTTGAATAAAATCGCTAGGACACAAACGAAGCAAGTTTAGTTTAGCACGTGATAAAACTATTTTAATTTTACAGTTCCAGTCTATCAGGTAATCTTTAAGGTTAGCTAGTGGTAATATGCTGAAACCAGGGTTTTTTTAAGGTCTAATGTGGTGATTGTCCACAAACAATGTGGCACTTCCTGTCCAGCATGTCCTATTATCTACACGTTACAGGAACTGATGGAAGCCTCTAAAGGTACCAAAATTATGGGCCATCCTCTATTTATATTGCCACTGACACGGCAACAAGAAGAAAAGTCTAATCAAAGCGAGGTACACTAAATTAACTATCAAATCTTAACTTAGACGTCCTGTTGCGGTTGATTGAACTTTTGGTCAAAAACCAATCATACTAATGGCATGAAGCATTCAATCTCATTCCTATGGGTTGTTGAAATTCATTCAGGATAAAGTAAAAGTTGAGGACTTACATCGAGAATATCCGGTGGTCCCTTGTTCATGTAACGCCACGTCTGTATGAAAGCAGCGATAGGCACTAGTAGTAACGCCCCCTGTTGTAGAAACACTGCTACCTGACGACACCATACTGGCCAGTAACTGGAATTCAAACTTTATCGTTACTTTCAAGTTTTACTTTTATAGAAAACTAGCAGCGCCCCGCGGTTCCACCCGTATAAGTGTCGTGGGATCCTAAAAACTATCCTATGTCCTTTCCCGGGACTCAAACTATCTCTACCTATACCAAATTTCATCTAAATCGGTTCAGCGGTTTAAGCATGAAGAGGTAACAGACAGACACGCTTTCGCATTTATGATATTAGTATGGATGTGCTTTCTGACACAGAAAAGAGTAATTCAACTCACTTATTTAGTTAGAGGGTTTCGTGAAAAGTAAATGCAAATCCGGACTCTTGGTGCAATGTCAAATTTGAACGCCAGGCACAATTACAACAACAAAATATCCGATAAAGAAACATAGATACATGGAAATCATCTTCTCTAATCATGTTGGTATCGTAAATCTCGGTGAATGTTGTGCCAATTATTGTAACGATCTGGATTAGCGTAAAATTTACATGATAACTTACCCGGCTGGTTTCCGCCAACTATACATCTGTTTCTGCAGACCCACTCGGAAATCCATCACGCAAATTGCCTGTAATGACATAACATTAAAATTACAATTTCGTATTCAAAAAGGTCTAAACGTAAGTGGTTTTTTTGCATAGGGTGTCCCTATACCTGCAAAAGTAGATACTTGCAAGCATACACTGAAAGAAATAAGCAGTAAATAAAAATGAAAAACATTCATCTGATTAACTGCTTTAAACAGTTCCATAATTATGAGCCTAACGTTGAAAACAGTATTTTTTACTGATTCGAAAACAGTTACAAGCTTGAGACAAAATTTTACCGTCATGCAACTTTAACGTTAGGTATAAGTAGCTAAAAGATCACAAAATTAACTGTTTTATTCATTTGGTGATATCGCTCAAACCATTGAAATTTACTTATATTACAGTAATGGTAGCTTTCCCTTTTTTTTTGATGTTTTTTTGAGTAAATAGTAGGATCATCATTAAAACTTACTGTTTTGTCTTTTACCGTTTTACAAGCATTTCTTCTTACTGTATAAATTCAGTAAGTCTTAATGAAATCGCTTTAAAGTTTTGACCGCCACAGTCATATATAGATGACAAACCAAAATGTGCCCAGCACGCCACGGTTCATGACAGACTTTGACGCCGAGGGCACGTTTTTGATTTTTCGACGTGTGGCGGTCAAACGGTTAATATTATGTAGTAAGAAATTAATTTTTTTCAGTGTAATTTGCTATACCAGTCGAGAACTTCCACACTTATCAGCGAGCACAATAACTCGTTGACGATTCACCATTCTACCTGGTACAGCATAACCAGCCTATAATATTCCCACTGCTGGGACACAGGCCTCCTCTCGTTGAGAGGGAGTGGGCGGTAATCCACCACGGGGGCCCCGTGCGGATTGGTAGATGTCACATGTCTTCAAATTTTTGTTTCTAAGACATGCCGGTGGTATTTGCCAGTGCAGTCCTTTAGAAAACCCTAGCATGGAACAGCGGCTGGGACAGACTGGCTGCAGAGAACAGGGATTTCCTTTGGGAGAAGCCTACATCCACCAGTGTATCTACTGCTGTAACCTATTATGCTAGTCTCATCATAATCTGCCTAGAGAAAGGTATATAGGCTATTTAATATCACGCTGCGACCCTTAGACCTTAGACCTAAGTCACGGGCAGATGCTTGTACCTAATATCATCTGCCTAGCCTTTTCCCAACTATGTTGGGGTCGCCTTCCAGTCTAACCGGATGCAGCTGAATTCCAGTATTTTACATAGAGCGACTGCCCGTCTGACATCCACAACCCAGTTACTTGATAATACAATACTCCTTGGTAAGACTAGTTGTCTGATTTTCGGGCTCTGACGACCCGTAACGACTGTCAAAGATCCACCACCACCACCACCTACCACCTATTATGCTAGTCTACTTACACACAATAGCACAGGCAACACCACGGTCCAAGTGAAGCTCAGCAAGGCTGCCAACGTCGCCGACAGTCTGCTTCGCGACGAGTACAAGGCAGCGACGACGACGTCGGGCGAGTATGGCCGTCCTCGCACCACGAACACGCCGCAAGCGAGGGCGACCTGGATGACGCATTGCCACCAGGAACCGATCCAGACGTAGTCTATGAAGTGGACTATGCGGATGCCAGCCTGAGGAAAATAAAGGATTATCTTGTAGACCAGGTGTGTTCGCGACTTCGTTCGCGTGCATGTCGGAAAACATGGATGGAACATGGATTCATGGGTTATTTTATGCGTTCGAAAATAAAAGTAGCATATGTTCCTGGATTCATGGGTTTTATTTTTTTGCGCGAACCCTATTGTTTTCTAAAATAATAAATAGCCTAAGTTATTCCTTATTCCTTAATAACATCAGCTATCTGGCAGTGAAAGTTCCGTCAAATTCGGTTCAGCCTTTTCGGATACTAGCCGGAACAAACAGACGGACATTATTTTTAAAACTGTTTTTTTTTATATGTTCCGTATATACTTTCATATGCATTTAAAATGCTGTTATTTTGATATTTCAAACAGACACTTAAATATTATTAAAACAGACACTTAATTATATTATATAAAGCTCGATTACCACTCACTGACATAATTGTTCTCCCAGATGGTGAAGGGGGAGGTGGGTATATTTTTACAGATTCGTATACAAGTAACTCTCACGAGTATGGGAAAAATCCCAAACCTCCCCTTTTCCACCCCACTCTCCCCCCTCCCTATCGTATCTCGGAAACTAAGAGTCCCGTGTTTTGTTGTTTTACGGATTCGTATAGAGGAGGCTCGGAAAAGTAAAATCCATTTTTCAAAGTTGCCCCCCTTGCCCCCCTTCTCCCCCCCTCTAGGTAGATCTCGGAAGTTAAGAGACTTGGAAAATTTTTTTTTTCAGATTCATGTCAAGGGGCCCAGAGTTGGTCAAAATCATTTTTCAAAACTCCCCCCTCTCCCCCCCTTCACCCCTCCCTCCATCGTAAGAAATACTCCTCAAAAACACGACCCCGCGAGCTGCTTGCAGCTCGCGCAACGCCCAAATACTTTTTACAAGGGTAAGAAATACTCCTCAAAAACACGACCCCGCGAGCTGCTTGCAGCTCGCGCAACGCCCAAATACTAGTTATTTATATACAAGCCGTGTCCCCGATAGAATTTCTCATCGACAAAAATGACGAACTTTCATTCAAACTAAGAAAGTTTAAATGAAAAATCGTCATTATAACCCTTGTAATGAATTTTCCTAAAATCCTTCATTATTGCTAACCTTCTTTATATAGGGAACAGTGGTACAAAATTTCATGCTTCTAGACCCCGGGGTTTAGGCTGTGCGTTGTCTGTCAGTGAATGAATTATACGATATTTTTGAAGTAGACTATCTGGGAAAGTACTTCCACCGTATCTATTTCTGCCGCTAAGCACCATATAAACTATAGATCGCATGACGCATTTTTTTTATTAATACAAGAGAAAATGAAAATTAAGAACTGTTTACTTAAAAATATATATAAAACCGGCCAAGAGCATGTCGGGCCACGCTCAGTGTAGGGTTCCGTAGTTTCCCGTCCGTCACAATAAGTGTTCCCACTTATGAGTTTAAAAGTGGGTATTCATTATGTTCGCGTAATAATCGTAGTCGATCACAGATCTTAAAATATTGGGATTCGATTTTAATATGTAATTCTTTTTTTGTTTTTGTTTGAAAAAAGATACGTTCAGGATAATAAAATATGTAAACGAAGTTAAAAAAATGCTGGCATATACGATTATACTACAAACTTAGTCCAGAAATTATTTTGTACAACTTTTTGTCTTTTTTGTAAAAAACTGTTGTTTCCATCAAGTTCAAAATAATTTTCCTAGAAAGTCCTTATAAAGTTCTACTTTTCAGATTTTTTTCATATTTTCTAAACTTATGGTTCAAAAGTTAGAGGGGGGGGGACGCATTGTTTTTTACTTTTGGAGCGATTATTTCCGAAATTATTGACATTATCAAAAAATGATTTTAGTAAACCCCTATTCATTTTTGAATACCTTTCTAACAATATATCACACGTTAGGGTCAAAATTAAAAAAAAAATCACTTCCCACTTTACATATAGGGGGGCTACCCTAATAAAACATTTTTTTCCAATTTTTATTTTACCACTTTGTTGGCGTGATTGATATACATATTGGTACCAAATTTCAGCTTTCTAGTGCTAACGGTCACAGAGATTAAGCGAGGACGGACAGACGGACAGACAGACATGGCGAAACTATAAGGGTTCCTAGTTGACTACGGAACCCTAAAAACGGTTCTTTCACAAATGAGTCTTTTTTAAATATAGTGTGCAGTCCAAACTGCGTTTCAATTTCAATACTAGTATGATTTCGTTTACTTTACACGATACTATATATAAATACAGGTAATATTAGCATAGCTAAACAATTTCTTTTGCGAATACGTATATAATCAAGGAAATATCACACCATGCTGTAGTAAAATATCTTCCTAAGTTTAGTGCTAACGTTTTGTTACCATCGCCATCGCAAAAAACTTAAAAGTTTTAAAAACTTACACAGAAGGTAATTATAATAATTATTTAAATTTTATATTATAGTCAAAATGTAGAGGATTTAGGGACTGTTTTTATTGCATTTATAGTTACAACAGAGGACCACCTAACAAATTGAAAAATGGAACACCAAATCTCTATTATAACTTATCAACCGTCATTTAACCGGAGGTGGAAACAGGCCAGTATAATTTTATTGTTTTATTGGCGTAACCTACTTTGGTCACTCCCATTCCATTCACCAGCGCGTACACAGTGAACTATAGTGTATTTACGCACGCAATCACGACATACAGCTATAATACGGTTATTTTCCGGCGCTGGGCTAGAGTTTAACTTGACACGCACTAAGAGATGATTTTTGCGGTCAGCAACATGTAAGCTAGCGTGCGGGTTTTTTTTAAATAAAGCTAGCATGACTCCATGCATAACTAATCTAGAGTTAAGGAACGGCCGCCGAGAGATAGGTCGTCAAGTCATTTCCATGTAGGGGAAATTAGATTTATCTATGGGCGGGAGAGAATGATAGCGTGACGGTTGACGGGAGAATGGAAGAAGAAAATTTGTTGCGCCGACTCCAAGTAACATGGGACAATGGAAGGACAAGAAGATGATTGATGATCATGATGACAGACAGAGATTAGCGCGTTCAGACAGACGCGGGGGCTTTGTAATATACAGAGTTGATATGACAGAGGGGCATTAAATTACACTACGTATACTATACGTGTATAGTATTAATTCGATACAGTACAAAAATAGAAAGCGCCAAAAATGAGATTTTTTTTTTTTCAAACAAACTAAATAGCTTAAAGTCAGAGTGAAACGCAACCACCCTTTATAAATAAATTTGACTGACCTTAGATGCCTGGGTAACAAAGACGCGCAGGAGCGCGTGTGCGTGTGTGCGTGTGTGTTATCTCTCTTGGCGGGGGCGCGGGGGGCGGGCGGTTTAGACCGCTCGCGCCGGCTTTTATGTTAGGTAAGGTTGTAAAGTACGCGCACACACAAAAACACAAAATTTTTAAATTCTCGATGTGTCCTCGATCCAATTAATGCACAAATTATACCGACGGAGAATATTGTTATTTATTTTTCTAATTAAATCACTGTCCGTCGCTAATTCCCGTAATCTTTGTACTGCCAATTGTATGGTTCCTAGGGCTATTGCGCCGGTCACCATACCTTTCTCGGTATGTTCGCAGAGCTAAATCTGCGTTTCCACGGCATTCACCGTAAATTAAAATCATGTAAGTACTTAAGTGTATTCTGACGCCGTGTAAGTTACACGAGGCATTGCTGAACACTTTAATTATTACACACACACACAACCAACGTTTAATTACGTATCCTATCACAATAAAAACAGTCAATCACAAAAAAAAAACACTATCACTAAATAATAATATTCCCAAGTTACGTATCCTGTCACAATAAAAAAAGAAATACTGTATTAAACTTATTTAGTGACTATCACAATAACAAAACAAAATCACAATTATTGTCAGCGAGTTCGACAAAACATAACGGGGCGGCGGCGGCGGGGCTCCCGTGTTACGTAACGTACGTCCCGAATGGATGCGCACTGTCCACTGAAAGAACAAGTTTTTTAGCAAATTCGCAAGGATCTAGGATGCAATAGCAACACACTGACCTATTTCTATTCCTTTTACGCGCGGGAAAAAGGCGCGGGGGTTTTGCTATGATTGTCACTCTCATAGTGAAAGTGCAAGTGTGTGTGTATTTATTGCTTCGTGAAATATTTGGTTGTACTTGTGCGGCAACAATGTATCTTATACTCAGATTATCGTTTTAAGGTGGATGACCTATGCGTATGAGATAATCAGCTGTTAGGAAATATACATCGTGTTCAAACGTAGCAAAAACTTCAAAAATCATTTGTGACTAAACTACTGCTCCTATTTAATTGATTTTTGGTACAGAGCTTGAAAATGGTATCTAGTATAGGCAGTTTAAAGGAAAGCCCCTCTGTCGTATCAACTTTGTATAGTGATTAGTTCGATAATTTAGAGTTTATAATGTCTAGTGGTTTGTACTCACATCAGTACTAAGCAGCAACCCCATAGCCAGTCCAAAAACGCAGCTGAGAAACGTGATAGTAGTCTCCCATACTTTGAGAGCCTCAGCATTGATAGCCATGATGCCGGTTATAACGCAGTGCCATATCGCCAGCTGTTGTGCGATGCCGAACATTATTATGATGAAGTAGAATATCACTGCCCACGCTGGAGAAAGCTGCGAAGGAAATAATAGATGGATATTGTACTGATAGATAGTAGATTTGATAACAGTTCATAGTGTTATAAGACAATGAAGACATGAAGTAAAGGCCGTATTACAAAGTGTTAATTAAAGCCATAATTACTCTGTTGCGTCAAACGGGTGGTGATTTTCATTCCATATAGCCTCATCTCTTTTCGCACCAGAACAATAATGACTACCACATCGTAATGAACAGTAATGGATATTTTGAGATTCAGATTCGTTTTGATTATTTTAAGGCTAAATCAGATGCAACATTCATATGATGCAAGAGTTAAAGGTTGCACACAAAGTATTTAGTAATATCGTTATAGACACATTGTTATTGTTGTTAGCGTCTCCATAAATAATATTATGTATGAAATCAGTATTTTTTCACAAGTTTTTTTTTTATAAATTATTGCAATTTTATGAAGCGAACAATAGCTGATAACAATGTGTTTCCGCGAACATTTCGCAACCCAGTATTAACATTATCAATTATTTTAAGTTTTCAATTTGATGTCAACGCCTATTAACTAAATATATACATACTTAATTGTGAAATCTCACAACACAGAAAGAATTAAGGAGACCTAATTTAATCGAAAATCCCCAATTCCACGATAATGTCAAAACAAGGCTAGTCCAACAAACAATTTGGTACACTAGTTTCGTACACACAATCGTAAAACAAATTCTAGGCCACAAAGAATCAAGGCCATATTCCATTTTTCAAAGTCTTGGCAATAAAAAGATACAACTTCGCGCGGTGTGCCTATTATTAAAGTTAACAAGGAAATAATTGGAGTGTCGAGTTAGATAACATTGTTATTTGTTGGTCAATTCTGTTATGCGTGCCAGTTTGAAGAATCAATACTAAATTATGAAAAAAGTTATGTAAGGTTTGTCATTAGGAAATTGGTATTATCACACTATTACTTTATGTTATTGTACCGGTCGAAGTGGAGGTGGTTGGGGGAGGCCTATCTGTGTCCAGCAGTGGACGTCTTTCGGCTGAAATGATGATTGTATTGTGTTGTAGCCGTTGGTCCTGGGCCTGCCGGTTGATTCTGTAAAAATCTCACCGTGAAAACTTAGGTGAAGTGAGTTTGTTTTTGCTAGGAATTGACACTATTGACAGCTCACTCCACGCTCACTTCATCTAACTTTTCACGGTGAGATTTTTACAGAATAGCACCGCTGATCTCTCTCCAGTTGTGACGGATTGCGTGCCGTCCCATCGGACTATGAGAGTGAGGGAAGTGACCTGATTCTACACACACACTTGTGCACTATAATATCTCCCGCGCCGACGGCTAGTCTCCGTTGAGATTGGCCGCCGTGGCTGAAATACAGTCTGGCGGAATATTCTTTTTTTATTGTGTACAGACGCCAGCACATCAAGCTACTACAATCTGTCAAATCTCTTTAATAGATTTTCAACTTTATCGCTAAAGCATAAGGTTCAACGTTGATTGGGACAATTTGACAGTTTCGGGTAGTTTGATGTGCTGGCGTCTGTACATAAGCTAGTGCAGGTTGGGGCAGGCTGCATCGCAACGCATCGCATTGCAAATATCTTCCTTCATCCCTTTCGTACTTTGTTGTACGAAAATGCGTTGCGCTGCGGCTACAATGTGCGCTTTGCTTAACACTTTCACTGTCCACAAAGTAGACACAATAATTAAACAATCAACCTGAACCATAGGTATGTGGTTCATGGGACAAAGAATGGGTTAAAATGTTAGGAGTAAGTATACATACATCCAGTTAAAGTTTTATCTAACAAATATTTATTCTTATTTTCTGGAACCAAGTTTAAATAAATGCTTTTTGATCTTTATGACAATTATCATAATGATAAAACTGTGTTGCTATAATCGTTTTCCATAATAACCCTTGGAATATCAAAAAGTTTGTATTCAACTTACCAAATTAGCAGGCAAGACAGCTAGGGTAGCCGGCACGATCTGTGTGGCCAGCTGTAAGGGTTGCCAGCCGCTGATAGTGCGCGCGGTGCTGCCAGTCTTCCAAACAGTAACTCCTACCAAACTGCCGTAGTGACCCATGTAGCGGACTGGTGTAGAGACCGCGTTGCCTGGCAATGGCTCCGAAATGGGCCATAGGAATTGTGTGGACTTTACCGTTTCTGTAATCAATATAATTTATGTATTACTAGCGACCCGCCCCTGCTTCAAGGTTTTAACGACTTGACAAAAAACTTAGATTTATTTATTATAATTATGTAAGTTTGATATTAATTAATGTAATAACCGCTCCATTGTCGCGAAATCTCCTAAAGATCGGTAACAATAGAAAAAATAATTGTGTCTCATTACCATTCGTGACAGTTGAGCTCTTATACACATGAACCGGAATAAATTATTTAAATGCTGGTGTGAACCGCATCAAAATCCGTTACCCAGTTTAAAAGACGGAGTTCAATTCATAATGGGGTTTATTTATAAACGTTGCTTAAAGTTAAGTAATTATTAACGACGACTGTTCAATCATACATTTTTGACGTTCAAACGTTTCATAATTTTAAGCAACGCTTATAGATAAGGGGATAATACATAGATAGATTTAAATAAATAAGGATATTCATTTGTATCTCTCACAAAGCTGCTAAGCCACACCGTCACAGAGTCGCTAGTCGTGAGGGCATCATAGCTCAGTTTCCAATTAAGTCGAAATTGTGTGACAAAATGTATGGAAGCAATCTTTTGCCAACCCTGTCGCCAGCACTAAGGCGCGACAAGCTTGTTCGGGTCGACATGATTCGGCAGGATTGGGCTCAACTGGGCGGCAAAATATACATTCGATGTTGCCGCCCGGCTGGGACAGAACCATGCCGACTCGAACATGAGTGTAGCATGCCTAAGCCACGACGGCCCTGACCAGAATATGCCTGGACGTAAAAGAACATAAGGGTTAGATTTCAGTGTCAATTTCAGCTCCGGTGACGTTTGTGCACGTGTTTGTGGCTGTGTGGCTGTAACTAAAGCCAAAACAAAATACTACAATGCAAATGGTATTACAAATCGTCGTAGGTACGTCATCGTCAGACCGGTTAGCGCATCGCGAGTTATGTTGATAATTTCACAGTAAATAAATATGTTGCAGCCAATTAGATACACTTCTACAGCTGCAATAACTACATACTTATTATAATAATAGTATATGTCTAGTGAACATGTGGGTTTTATGGATATTACAGAGTACAATACGTAATTGTGTAAATTACAACTGGCTGTGTGAGAAGTATAATAATTATATGCTAATATCCTACAGCTAAATTAAAGCCGAGAGTAACTTTCATTTGCAAACCACGGATAAATTAACAATATAAATAACTACTTTAATTTTCATTTAAATGAAAATAAAATACCGATTTGAAAACAACAAACAAATTACCTTCGCACTTGTTAATGTTGAAACGTCTAGCTTTTTATTTACCCCCTTACTAATAAACGTTTATAGCGTCTGTATAGGTAGTTACACAACGCTTTGTCTTCTTCTTTCGAAAGTCAAATGATTGAAGATTGAAAGAGAGAAATCGGTGTGTAACTGTTCATCTGATTTATTACGTTTATTAGTAAGTGGTTAAAATATTATTATGACAGACGAAGCGTACAAAATTGATCGCGAAATTGATATTGCACACAGCATATTGAAATTTCGCGATAAAAGTAAACCTAAAATATACATTTTGCAAAGCGTATTCCTACGCTCGTAAATAAGGCTATAAATAAATACCTATGCATTAGGTACTCCAAGTATACTAAATTAATTAGCGTAGGCTTCTAATGCTAATCAAATGCAGTCAAAAGGAATGACTAACTAAACCGGTTTTTGAATGCTTCACCAAGTCACTGATCAATACAACTGCTGTCAAATTTCATGTTTGTTTTTGGAAATTCATCATCATTAGAGGAAACATTGACTGCAGGATATAGATAGACCTGACCTTACGACCAAAATAACATTATCCAAGCAAAGTTGATTGCTAGCTATATACGAGGGTGAGACTGAAAGTTCTTAGAAAATCAAAAACTGAACAAACTAGCAAGTTATTAGTTTTATATCTTTTCAATATGGAGTCCATTTATTGATATAAATGGACACTATTCTGAAAAGATATGCAGCGATGTATTGATATACATCGCTGCATTCGATGGAACCACTGAGAAAAGCACTTTACCCACTCGTCCTTAGGGGTCTCTTCAACGGCATTTTGAAACGCAGCCACTGCTTCCTCGGCGTCCATAAAACATTTTCATCGAAGTTTTTCTTTTATTTTCGGAAATAAATAAAAATCGCAAGGTGCGAGGTCGGGGCTATAGGGCGAGTGACCTAGTAATTCCACGTCTGACGTCGCCAAGTAGTCAATTGTTTGCTTGGCGGTGTGCGACGAGGCATTGTCGTGGTGAAGGAGGATCTTACTGCGAGGTCGCTTCTCCCGAACTTTTTGCAAGACAAGTGGTAAACAATCGTTAGTGTACCACTCTGCAGTAACTGTTTTTCGATCCTCTAAAAGAATTGTTGCGTAATGATCTGTCCTTCCGAAGAACGAGGCCACCATCATTTTTCCCTCGCTTCGACCTCTCTTCACTTTAGTTGGCAACTCCTCGGAAGGAAACACAGCAGCAGCAGCAGACTGTCTCTTAGTTTCAGGATCATAACAATAAATCCAGCTTTCGTCACCCGTAAGTATGTCGAACACAGCAATTGAGTCACCTCCGTTAAATCTTTAAACCATTTCACGACACCAATCAACACGACGGAGTTTTTGGGCCTCTGTCAAATTATGAGGTATCCACCGGGCACAAAGCTTCCTGAGCGCTAAATGTTCATGGAGGATTTTGTGCACTTGACTCATACCGATGCCTAAGCTTGTCCGAATCTGCTGATAAGTCACTCTTTTGTCAGTGTCTATCATACCCCGCACAACACTGATTTTATCTTCAGTCGTCGCCGTAGAAGGCCGTCCCTCACGCAGATTATATCGGTGAGATTAGTGCGACCACGTTTAAACTCATTAAACCAGTTGTAAACAGTGGCACGGGAAGGGGCTTCATCGTGAAAGGCCAATCGAAGTCTATCATAACTTTCTTGTTGACTTAGGGCCTGTGCAGTGTGCACACCACGTTTTTAAAACGCGCATTTGACGCGCGTTTTAGAAACGTTCGTCGACGGCGCGGTTTCATCCTACAGAAGGTCTACAGGCTGCGTCTGACTCGGGTGCGTAACGCGTCAGTATCGCTACAAACGCGCGGCTCAGTGGGTCGTCTTAGGGCGCGTCAACGGCGCGTTTAAAAAACGTGATGTGCACAGGGCCTTAAATGACATCGAAAGTCATAAAAAATCTTTGTACGAAAATTTTCTCGTGTTAAATTCATGCTGACGTGACACAGTCAATTTTCAATTTGCCGCCAAATCGTAAATAAATGACAAATGAATAAAATACATAGGTACACAATAATATTGGCAGAGTTCCATTTTCAAAATTTGAACTTATTTTTTAATTATATCGTTTACAAGTGGCCAGTTCTAAAAACTTTCAGTGTCGCCCTCGTATTAGCACACAGACTACTTAAATATATATTAGCATGACCACCGAAACGCTATCCTCCCATACCTACTGTAATTTGACAACATTGTAAAAGCCAATTATTTTTTAAAAAAGTAACCGTGAAGTGTCTTGCCGGTTCTTCTCCACAGATTTCCCAATTGGAACCGTGCACCTAGCTTCTGACGTTTCATAAGTGCTCATGTAGGTTTATGTGAAATAAAATATTTTGATTTTGAAACCTAAAAAAATATGCAAACACGTAAAACTCACCGAAACTTCCCGGTATATAAACGTAGCCATAATTCTTCAATATTTGCACGCAAGTGTTGGCCAAAAACGATCCTAGTAGCAAAACTGCGAACGTAAATGCCACAATACACGCACTCTCCTTCTGTAGTATTGTATTCGTTTTGTTTTTAGCGTTTTTGTGTGATGTTAGTTGCATTATACAGGCCCCAAGGAGACCCCATGTTAGGAATGTTTCTTGAGCTGCCGCTGCCCAACTCTGAAAAAAAAAATATTGAAATTAGTACTGTCTGTGACCATGGTTTGAATAGAGGTGTATAATGTTGAGTTATTCTTTTGTTTACATAATTAGAGGTTAGCAAACAGCAAGCACTTAAAAGAGATAAGATCTGTAAATTATTCTAAGGTGGAAAAAATATTCATACATTACTATTAATGAAGAATTCGCTCCATTCAGTCTCGGAGAAAACATTGATGACGGTGTCGTACGGTATCAAAGTGAGCAATTTGGTACATAACACTAATGTACCACAGATAGGCAGGAATATCAGCATGTATACAGCCTGCAATTAAAATTATAACTTGTTACACTTTCGTGGGAAATAACCTTACGTTACAATGACGCGCTATAGCCTCTGATGTTAATTACCTTGCCGTAAGACCTCAATCCTTTACTCAGCGCGACGAACACTATCATCCACACTACCGCTAAATTGAACGCTACTTGAAACTTTATTGTGCCAAAATATGAACTATTGGACCCCAAATTCCTTTGCAAAACCTCGCCATGAAAATACTGCGGCAAAGTCTCCTGTATTTTATAAGTACCATTCTTCGCAACAGCATCTGTAACATTAAAAAACCTTTCTCAGTCTGACCCTACTTCCTTGTTCCACTGACGGAAAAAGTAATTGTGTAAATTGCCGGCCTTCATTCAGACTTCCTGCTTCACTTAGTGATTGATATCACCGAATTTGCTGACATTGTCCAAACAATAAAATAGTTAATTAGGTAATAGTTGACTCACCTTCAAAATTGAATTCGTGTGGTAGTGCCCATTTGTATTTGTCATTGGACGTTATAAAAGAGTCTCTAAAGTAAACAAATATCCAAGACAGGCCTATTATACTGTACATGCCAATCACGGCTTGAGTAATGAGCAAAGAGACGCCTACGCCTTGGAATATCGGCGATATACGCCACATGTCCACCGGGCCAGACTCCAACACTTGGCCCAAACACAAATGTAAAGTAAACAACGGTATTCCGATTAAAAATGACAGTATAAAAAACTGTATTATGAAGCTTGCTGCAACAATAAAAAAGATCCATGTTATAGATACCAGGAAATTAGGTGAATCCAATTAATTACGTAAAAGTCCATTCTTTACCTCCAAAATGAACACTGAATATGGCAAATCTAGATATATTAAATATTCCCACGGTACAACTGAGGCACGCCAGCATGGCACTCATACGATGTGGCCAAACTCCAAAAGGAGGTTCTTCAGTCTCTTCGTTTCTGCAAAAAATCGTAACTTTAATTGGAGAAAATGATCTCTAATTCATGAATCATCAAATCACATCCGATGACCTCATTTTTCAGAATGAAATGAGTAATGTATTGCCGAAATCGCGAAGGTTGCTCAATGCATGAGTTAACTGCAAAATATAACACAATTAAGTTTGAATTAATATTTATAATTACCTCTCCTCAGTGGCACTTGACGCGTTTTGGATGATGGGAGCAACGTCTAACGATTCTGAGGACGAACTGGACGCACTAGTGCTCCTTGCGGTACTCCTGGCAGTATTTCGTCCAGTCCACTCCCCAGCCGTGACGTCACTATCCCCCGGAGACGGGAGTGAAAGCGTGCGATTCATCAACAAAGCACGACGCCCCACAATCAAAGGTCCCGAAGCACCATCACTACTGAGATTCGCTGCCGTCACTTGCAACTGTATCGGAGCGCTCGTCGGCCGCATGTTAATATTATGCTCCAAAAAAAGTATCACCGGCAACGTTAGAGGCTCGCAAGACGACTCCGCTGTTATCGCCGGCAGAACAATAGGGTCTAATCTCCTCATTGAGTTTCGCAATGTGTCGTTCGTCGTACTTGCTCTCTCTAATGATGAAACTAAAGCTTGCCGATCACTGTCAGTGAGTTCTGCAAAACTTTTCGAACGCCCAAGGCTCGTGAGATTTGACCTTTCAGATATACTTGGTGTGATGTCCATATCTTCCATAGACGGTGCTGACGCATGAACGTTGGAAAATGTTATTACTTGAGTATTGTCGTCCACAGAACTTTGCGCTTCCGAACGATCTGATTCTCCTTGACCCTCGCCAATAACTTCCTTAATCTTACAAATGAGATCCTCTTCGTCGCTGTCGAAGTTTTTCGTTCCATCGTCAAGACATGCTAGTAAAGACTTATCTAAAACTTCGTCTAAATCATTCAAAATATCCATAAACTGGCACAATGCCGTTGCCTGAAACTCCTCGTCATTTGTGATGCTAACTGTATGTGATGAAAAGTTTGAGTCGGATTTGTAGCATTCTGGTATTGTCTTTTGCAGGTCCTCTTTCAAGTCACCATCTTCTGATGTTTTGTCCAAGTCCTCGCTGTATTGATCACTGTCGTTGCTCTCAAACGCGCTGCTGGAGGCATCGCTGTCGATACTGCTTCCCGGCACATTTTCACTTTGTTCGTACCGACCTTCGCCTATATTGACTACTTCCATTTTTATTGCATGGCCTAAGTCATAGCCCGCGCGCTTGGTTGACCCTGCAACAAGGACGTCATTAATTATCATGGTCTAAACTTGAAACGAATATTAAATTAACATAAAAGGCACATTTTGTAGTGATGATTTTCCACAGCTTGTACATGTTTATCTGGTAAATGCAGAATGTTGTTCGTATTTACATATGAATAAACTTGCTAATAAGCCTAATTATTATGTAGCAGTACGTCAAATGGGGCTTAATGTTAACACAGTAATGCCAAGAGTGTCAGGCACGTCAGGTTACAACATGGTACACAATACACAAGTATGATTCACTAGGGATTATTTCTTGATACACATTGATAACAGTGTTATTCTACAGTTGCCAAAGTTTTAATTTAGCGAATGGAAACTATACTATTGACATATAAAAGTTTTATCACCAATTTTAGCGGGATTTCAAAGTAGCTATAAAAAACTTGACTAAATCTAACTGGTGGAAAAAAAGAGCAAAGTATTATTGCAAATAAGGGTAAAAAAGATAAACATTATTGTCACTTGAATGTATTTTAATAAACCAAGGCCTTTTTAATAATTATTAAGCATACTTACTAACAAAGAAATCAGTTCACAGAACAGAATTGAAGAAAAGAAAAAAGAATACATTGAATTTATTGAGTTAACTAAAGGCCAGTTTCACCATACTTCGTAAGATAATCATTTTATTTCACATACTCTCAGTCCATCAATATTACATTTATTAATTACTAGCAGCGCCTCGCGGTTTCACCCGCATGTGTCGATCCCGTAGGAATATCGAGATAAAAACTATCCTATGTCATTTCTCGGGACTCAAACTATCTCTATACCAAATTTCATCTAAATCGGTTCAGCGGTTTAAGCGTGAAAAGGTAACAGACAGACACACTTTCGCATTTATAATATTACTAGCAGCACCCCGCGGTTTCACCCGCATAAGTGTCGATCCCGTGGGAATATCGGGATAAAAACTATCCTATGTCCTTCCCCAGGCTGCAATCTAACTCTCTGCCAAATTTTATCGAAATCTGTTCAGTGGTTTAGGCGTGAAAAGGTAACATACAGACAGAATTACTTTCGAATTTATAAAATTAGAATGGATAAGACAGTATGGAACTGAGTTTGGTGAAAATGGGTCTTAGTTGTTTAAAAAACAAAAAAAAACATAATTTATTACGAAACATTCTCTTCTATAACAACAAAATATTTTCATTTACACACAAATATTTTCCAAGGTTAGTTAGTGTATACGTATTATGAAAACATAAAAACATGAAAGAAAAATAGCCACAAAGTATGTTTTTATGTATAATACCGTAAGACCTGTTTAATTTAAACAATGGGGAAAACAATGAATAATGCTTTACACAACTTAATCACTTTTCATTCGCCATTCAATGTTTATAAAGCAATCAGTTGCTAATGACCAATTGGGGCCGCAAACTACGCATGCTAATGGGTAGTTCAGACAAACGTAAATCCAAAATAATTTCTAAATCAAACATATTCTTAAGGTAGTGTGTATTTATTCCGATTTGATCACAGAATATCTAGTTTGAAACGACACTGATATAAAGACGAGATATTGAGGAGGACTTTCAAATTGCTATAGAAAACTTATTTTTCCCATAACTCGTTTTTAAATCGGTGTCCATTCAAAATATATTTTGGGAACCAAGATATTCTGTAATCTAATCGGAATAAATGCACACTACATTAAGAATATGTTTAATTTACAAATTATTTTGGTGTTACGTTTGTATGAACTATGCATGCTCCGCCTGCCCCTTAAGTACTTTAAACTACAATGAAAATGACTATCAAATTAATATAACAGTACCACAATACTTGTAACAATCACTTATCTGGAATACCGAGATAACATGAGAAATTAAAAATATTAAGTAAACTGCAGATCTTTCACAAGAGTAAACTGCAGCTCTTTCATAAGGCACTGATAATGTGATAGATAAATTGTAAGGTAACAGATGTTATTTCTCAACTGAATAACAGATAAGGTTAAACAATATCTGATCTCATACTTGCAACGATTATTCAATTTATGATGTCATAATAGTTTGTTAGATGAATGGACTTAACTATACAAAGAGTTGAATTGGACGATTGTTCACATACATCAATTTTAGTCTCTCATAAAGCACTTTCACATGCGCATTTATGAGTGTTCAAGAAATAGTATGGTACAGTCAACAAAAGAGATAAGTATGCAGGATCGTCGGATATAGTTGAAGTTTAGTAAGAAACTAACAGATGTTCTTGAATAAAATTTAATGTTATTAATAGAAAACAAATGGCTCATTTATCAAATTAAATTTCAACTTCAATTTTCCAATGGGTAAGTAGAGGGCTTGCTGCCTATTACATGGGTCTAAAATATAATTGACGACCTTGTGAAGGCCGCAGGCACTCGTTGCGAGACGCACAAAACCGGAGCACAGAGTGGAGGTGTTTTTTTTTTTTAAGCTGCTTGGGGGAGGCCTATGTCCAGCAATCCAGCAGTCTTTCGGCTGAAATGATGATGATGATGATGAAAACATAATTGGTGAAATTTGGGTGAAACATACTTGGCTATTATCCACTACACTAAGATCTAGTGCACAGTTCAAGAATCATGATTGTATGGTTCCAAAAAGTTTTGTGTTGTTAGGCAGAGATGTCTAGATTTGGGCCTGGTTGATGCCAATAGGTTTGCCATGGCATGAGAATAAAACATAACTGGTGAAATGTGAGTTTACTATAGTATGGTATAGTGGGCCGTTATCCACTACACCAAGATATAGTGCACAGTTCAAGAATCATCATGCCTATTTTCCCTGAAACGTTAGCCAGAGAGGTGTACCCGGTAAGCGGCAATAGGCTCACGAATACATGGGACTAACACATAACTGACAAAATGTGGGTGTAATATAATAGTATGGCGATTATCCGCTATGCCAAGATCTAGCGCAAAGCTCAAGAATTATATGGTTCCAAAAAGTTGCTCTCTCGCAAGAAACTCCACAGATACTCAACCATAGATCACTTTTGGTAACCTTAGATAAGTTTTACAGCCAGTAACTTATGTTATGAGCTCATAGCCTTACCCTCAAATTATCCAGTGACTTTCAAACAATACATGCCACAGAAGTTAAGTGAGTGCCACAGATGGATTTTCTTCTCTTTAAATACAAACTTATTACCCATAGTATGTTTTGTATACTGCCGTGGCATAACTAAAATGCCGTTATCCGACATCTGGTCGATTTTTAACTTTTAATGCTATTATAAAGAGAGAAAAAAATCTATGGATCTGTTTCCGAATTTTCAATACCTTGCTATTCAAGGTATTGAAAATTCGGAAACAGATCCATATATTTTTTTTCCTCTTTATAATAGCATTAAAAGTTGGAGATCGGCCGGATGTCGGATAACGGCATTTTAGTTATGCCACGGCAGTATAAATAATCATATTTTTTTGTTATATTTTCTGCTATACAATGAAGAATGAAAATAAATAAATTAAGTTAAAAAAAAAGTATGTTAAGCATTTGTGCATTCTATAATTTTAATATTTTGTGAACAGACAATATTCCAAATGGGCACACAATGAAGGCTTATGATCTTTGCTTCACAGAGAGACAAGAGGGTCACAGGAACATCTTAGGGGGAGATCTGATCCAACTAAATTAGCAAAATAAATAGAAACACAAGAAACAGTTACAAGTGGTGAGCTAACTTATTAAATTGTGTGCAATAAAATGTAGGTAGATATTTCATTCGATGAAATTCTGAATAATTAACCTACCCTGAATTATAACATTTGTAACACAACAATTTGCTCTGCAGCTCGTAAATCAAGTCATATTTATGTAAAGATAATACACAACTATAAAGTCACTGTAAATATTATAGCCAATTAGGTAGCAATTATCAAAGTTCAACCAGTATGAAAATACTGGATCAAAACTACTGTTATTTGAAATATATTTAGGCATAGGATATTAAGAAACCCTAAACCTAATTTGTAGGCTACCCCTACCCTCTATCAACCAACCAACAGTGCTGTCATTAGAAGTGGTAGAACAACCCCATCAATTGGATAATCAATCGAAGAAGTCGTTTTTTAAAGAATATCGATCACAGAAATAGTCTAAACTGAAGCTTTTGATAAATTCGTAATTAGATACAAACAAATTACCGTTCAGTAAATATAAAACACTAACCTGATTTCCTGATTTTTTTGTAGACACTTTAGTCCATCAGTCGTCAGCTGTCTAACAAAACATTATTATCAGATAACACTCATTTGTTTCACCAACTTGCTCTTAATTAGGTACTATTTGATTAATAAAGCTGAAAATATATATTCTTGTGATGTTTTTTGTAGTAAATGAGAAAATTGTGATACTGTACTACAGTACTACATGCAGCCTGTACCAGCAGGTACGCACTAGAGGCGTGCGTGTGTAAAGTCGTTTGATTGAAGCAAATCGATAAATAAATAAAATAAATAATCGATTAACACATTTATTAATATGAAAATAACATCGTTTTTTTATAGTAAACGATTAAGGCTAAGCGCGCACTCTGAATTTTAATCTTTGCGATAAATAATCACCAATCTGTAGACAATACTAATATACTAAAGTCTGTTTTTTAATCTCGTAGACTAAATTGACACATGCAAATGTCAAATTTACAAATAATGTTGCCAGCTCTTTTGTGCAGTGTTGTACCTACGATACCGGTTTGTTGAATCGTAACTTTTTATCTATAATAGACGAATTTAAATTTCATTCAAAGTTTTATATTTAAAATTCACGTACGTACACACGGCTGCACGACGTGCTACAAACTGCCAGGGAAATCTGACCACGCAACGCCATGCGTAATCCGACCATTTAAAAAAATCCAAGATTGGCTAAAATCAAAAAATATTTCATATGACGAGACAATGTTAAAGCCCGAATTAAATGAAATTGCCCGAAAGCACAAAAACGCCCAGGAAAGGTATGTCGTCGACGAGATGGCTGCTGAACGGTGTGTCACTATTTTGCGACTGCCCCATTACCACTGCGAGCTATTACCCGATTGAGTTGGTCTGGGCCTGGGCTCAAGTAAAGGGGCATGTCGCTAAAAATAGTAAAACATTCAAATTCAATGAAGTACGAAGCCATTTTGAAGAAGGGCTTCGTCAAGTGACCCCGCAGCGGTGGAAAGACTGTGTAGTCCATGTAATTAAAATTATAGATCAAATGTGTCATCTGGGCCATATAACCGACGACATTACTGATAGGTTTATCATAGAAGTAGGTGGCGATTCTGATGATTCAGAATATTCCTCAGACATGGAGTCATTATCTGAATCAGATTAACGCAAATACCTGTAATTAAGTTATGTAATTAAAAATATATGTTTTACATTATTAATTTTATATTATTACGTTTTAAATAAGTACCTACACATAATTTCAGGATAACTTATTGTAAAAAACGATACTTGATTTTATTAACGCTAAGTTTCGGTTGTGCCACATCACTATTTAAGAATTGCAATAAACTGACAACACTCGTAATGTCAGTTTAGTCTACGAGATTAAAAAACAGACTTTAGAGTCCGTACTGCGGAAAAAATCGCTTGAGAATATTCGCTTGAAACATTTTTGTGTTTGCGATTTTTCAACTAAAACGTAACGATTATAATCGTAGTGCGCGCTTAGCCTTACGGTATTGTCGGTCTCTGTAAGGTCTCTGTACTCAGTACTGAAAAATCTGAAAAATAAACCAGTTTTATTTTCCTAAAGCTAAGCGTCCACTGCGTGTGAATCGGAGCGTACAGAGCAGTACAGAGTGTATTGTAGCTGCAATACGCTGCAATACATAAACATACATCCGGCCGCCGCCGCTGTGCGCGGAATCCTAGGGCTTCGCCCACGCGCCACGCTCGCCGCGCCGCGCCGAACAATAACACGACGGCGACCAGCGCGCCACCGCACGATTTAAATAGGAATACGGTTTCAATATACATTATAGTTCCTAAATTATTTAAATCGTGCGGTGGCGCGCTGGTCGCCGTCGTGTTATTGTTCGGCGCGGCGCGGCGAGCGTGGCGCGTGGGCGAAGCCCTAGGATTCCGCGCACAGCGGCGGCGGCCGGATGTATGTTTATGTATTGCAGCGTATTGCAGCTACAGTATGTATGTACAATGCGTGCCACGAAAGATGAGACTTGACACACCACGTGGTTTGACTTGCGCAGAACACGATTTCAGGTAGGTATCTTTAGCGGTATGAGGTCTGAGTGCGGGACGGGACCGGAAGTCATAGGGGCGGCGAAAAGAGCGGGGGAGGCGGGGTCAAGTCTCATCTTTCGTGGCACGCATTATACGAGGCATCTGTATTTACAAAATGCCGATAGTGTGCGTCTACTGCATTCGGATTTTGCATCGGCAATATCGGTATTTTCAAAGCAATCGAGTTCGCCTTTGCACTAGTATTCACTTATGGAGGATAGTGAGTGTGACGAGGATATTGTAATCATTAGTTATTTATTATCAGTAGAGAAGAAAAACAAAAGGAAACGAAAGATGGGTTCATAAAATAAACCTAATTACGAGGCCTACTTTCGGAGAATTTCGTACATTATATTTTGATTTATTAGAAGATGAAAAAAGAGTTTTTGGGTATATTCATTTATGTAAACTTCTTCGTACATCGTGAATTTAAATGTAGGTAGGTATGCACAGTTTAGCGTCGCAAACACGTCAGAACTTAAAGCGATCGGGATCCGAATGGCGATGGCGCGTTCACTGCGGATGACGTCATCGGCAGAAATACCGATCTCTGGCGCAGTTATGCCGATCCCAGTGCGGCATGTACCATAAAAATCAATACAAAGCAACGAATCCTTTCGCTCCGTACGCTCCGATTCCGTTCCAGTGGTCGCTTAGCATTAGCACAGAACATAATATATACAGCATTAGAGTGCGCACTCCGCTTTCCCTATTATTACCTATGATATCGACAAACGAGAACAGCTTGTATAGGTACAATACGTGACTCAGAAGTTTACTGAGATGTGTCTATAGCAACGAGTAAAGTGACTATAATAATAATAATAATAATAAACTTTATTGCAGACCTCGGTCCATAATGTTAGTAATACATGAAACAGACTTACTTAACTAATATTAGTAACACACACAATCAACAAGTACAATACAAATAACAACAGACAATAAAATATACAAACACAATGTAGAACAACAGAACATAAAAGACAGGTGACAGGTCGACTCAAAGTAGCTACTGTGAGTCGACCCGTGTGTGCAGTCTCATCCATCTGCCAAGCATCGGGCAGTCCCACCGATCCCTCAATGCCCTCAACATGCTGTGGGAGCTGACATCTGTTCTGCGTCGGAGAGAAGCGCATCGTTTACGTATGATGGCATAAAAATCATCTACCCGCGCATCGGCAAACATACCCGAAGCGCTACAAAAACGCGGCAGCCCCACAAGCATTCTGAAGGCATTATTATATTGGACACGCAGAGCGCTGTATGCCTTCTGCGTATACTTGACCCACAGGCTGCAGGTGTAAAAAGTCTGACAGTAAGCTCTAAAAAGCGTCATTTTTACTTCACAACTACACCGTGCAAACCTGCGAGCCAGCATATTGCTTCGAACAGACAGCGCCCTGCGCTCCCTCTCTATATCCAAGTCATCACACAAATTCTCGGTGACCCAGTGACCCAGGTATTTAAATTTTGAGACTCGCTTCAAGGGCATGTTTGCTAAAGAGACACACGGCACATATAAGTCTCTACTGGTGCCAACATTAAACACGACTAACTCACTCTTAGCGACGTTATACCTAAGCCCCTGAGTCACCGCATAGTCCTCGCAGACCCTTAACAAACGTCTTAACGCACTGATTGATGGACTCAGCAATACCATATCGTCTGCATAGCTAATGTTGTTCATAGCAACCCCATCAACATGACAGCCGATACCGGTATTGCTGAGCTCAACAATCAGCTGGTTAATATATAGGTTGAAAAGGCGTGGGGACGTTATTCCTCCCTGCCTCACCCCACATTCCAACCTATATTCATCGGAAAGACACCCTGCCCACCTTACATTGTTTACCTGGTTTTCATACCAGTACTCTAGTAGAGAGGTAACCTCAGGTTCTACCTTCTTCTCACTTCTTAACTTATCCCACAGCAGGTCATAAGACACAAGATCAAATGCCCTGGACAAATCTAAGAAGCACGCATAAACCGGCGTTTTCCTATCCGTATAGTACCGGACAGTCCGCTTTAGACACATAATGGCACTTTCTGTCGATAGCCCGGGCCTGAAACCAAACTGCGCATCGTGCAGACTAATCCTAGGGGCCATGTATGTATCCAGCAGACTGTCCAGCACCTTAGCTATGATCGTAGCAAGGGATATTGGTCTGTAATTGGTGGGATCTGCAGCGTCACCAGTTTTATTTTTTATGACAGGTACGACAATGGTTCTCATTAGCCCACTAGGTAGATACGAGTGATTTATACACAGCCTAAAGAACATTGACAAAACTCTCGGCAAGTGTACACCTGCATACCTAAGGTGCTCGACACTGAGGTGATCATGTCCAGGGGACTTACCTCTAACCATATTTACTATGGTTGACTATGGTCTATAGTTTTTCAGCAAGGTATGTTGAGCTGTTTCAATTTAGTTTCTGATTTTTTTTTTACAATAATATTGGTTCGGAATTAGTAGGGAGTAGGTACTACTCTAATATTCGATACGGTACGTCCGTTCAATTATTTCCAAGGTAGATAAATTCAAACATAGTAATTTAATTATTTCATAATAAATTAAAGGTTTCATTAGGAATAACCTTAGGGAATAACGTTCAGTATACAGGATTATTTGCAAAACACCAAAAACCACAAAAATAAGAATATATGTGATGACAAAACATTAATTAGGCATTGTTCAATGTTTTTGTTGTAAACTTATAACCGTCCTGAATTTCAAAATATCATCCTCTAATAATATTATCCTTTTTTATAACATCAATTTAACATGGATTGATTTTGAACTGATGTTACTTGAAAGAACCAATTATTTTGTCACGTAACTAATTTAAAGGAGATGTCCGCTTTTTGTATGGACGTTGGTTTTTTATTCCAAGAAAAATCTAACCAGCATCAAACTCGGTTCAAATAAATACGACAAAAATATGGAACTCAGAACTACTGAAATAATATTTTTAAACCCCTCCAATTAAGCGAAAAATCATAAAATAATAATTGATGTTATTTGTAGTTGGCAACCCTAATAAATACTCCGTCACTCTGCGACAATGTCATATTTGACAGATGATTTTTCAGCTGTCACTGGCGTTAGAGATGTGCCAACTCAGGATAAGGTTACTCGGATTGAAATTCATGTGACTCGAGTTGAACTCGAGTTACGGAACTCTGGTAAATGGATGAAATTGAACGAATTATTGTTTTTTCACCTCTGTTTCGCGACGATTTTTTTTATAGATTCGCAAGGAAACGTATATTGAGACTATTTTAATTATTTAAAATACAATTTCAGTAGAATGTAAATATAAAATAAGGTTCAAATACATGCCAAACCAGAGACGTCAATCACGTACTCGCTTCTTCATTTACCGCGCCATCTCAATCTGAGCGCAACTCGAATAATCGAGTTAGCCATACATAGCTGGCGTCACCAGCTCAAAGTGTTATCGATTCTTGCCGAAAAAGATCCTTAGAAGATTAGATGTAAATATGTTTAGTCCATTTTATGAAAATCAAGAAAGATACCTTAATAAACGATTTCTCATCAGTAAAATCAGGGATTTTTTTAGTTCAGGGAATTCGTTAATAACAAATTACTATATATAAAGAGTATTCGGTATAAAACAAGACAATGATTTTACATTAAAAAGTTTAGAAAATAAATAATATATCTTATAGTCTCAATAGAAAACACAATTAATGTTGATTTTCTATGATAAAAATTGATTTAAAAAATCGATTGTTTTCGCCCGATAAAACGATTAATTGAGGTCAGATCGCCATCCCTACCGGCGCCATGCGTCATTCGTCCGACGTCATGCTCCTACGTCAAAAATTGATTGACGTTGACGCTCACTGCCAGTAATGACAGTTCTCGTGTGTCAATTTTGACAAGTTTACTTTTTTTTTAGGTGTGTTCATTTTATTATTCTAGATAATTAGAAGGTTTGTTCGTTTTAGATGTAAATTCTCACGAAAACAAAAAACGATTTTTCTCAAAATTGGAGGTCTTTAAAAATGTATGATATAACTAGAACGACTAGTTTTAGGGATGTCTATCCAAATATATTTAACTTACTCTGGTTGGAATTATTAAATAAAAAACCATTTCTGGACATGTCCTTTCGTTAAAAAGTGGTAACACATAAGCTGTCATTTTACTGCAGCTAACAAGTCCGTGCGTTTGCACAAACCGTGCGAAGCCAGAAGAAAAAAAAAAAAAAGTCCGTGCGTTGGGGTTTAAATTATTACAATTATTTTACCTACCTATTCTATTCTTTTCTATTCTATTCTGTGGGATGCGGATGGTTTGTGGATTGTGATTTTTCCAATAACAAAAGTGTAACTTGCGTTTTAAGTGGTTTTCAGAGAGTTATAAGAGAATAATATGGCACGATTAGCAGTAATATACAGTGTTTTAAGTAATTCTCATAAAAAACAATTAAAACAAAGACGAGATGAGCGTCGGATCATGCGATATACGGACAAAGCGTTTTCTATGAATGAATACGAATTTAAAGCAAATTATAGAGTGAGCAAGGATTTGTTTGAGGAAATTTACGAAAGCATTAAGCCCTTTATGCAAACTCATAGAAGAAGAAGTGATATATCACCAAAATATAAGGTTAATATAACTTATGCATAATGTTCTTTGGTACATGACTTTTATTAATAATATCATGACTTTTTTGGAAGATCAATAGCATAAATACTATTAAGAGCGTTTATACAGAAAGTGGGCAACGTCGCAAATAGCTGTCAAATATTTCGCTGTTTAGATTAATTTGTCAATATTACTGTATGAAAATAAGAAATATGGCTAACTAATGAACTAGAATATTGATTATTAAATGCAATAATGGGTGAGGCTCACAAAAAATGTACTTTAGCCATATTTTTCATGAGCCGAATTTTGAGTAAAGATAAAATATTTCGGAAGTTCTGAATAAATAAATTGATTTGTTTCCTGTGTTGGATATTATTCACTTGTTCATATCGGGTCATTTAAATTGTTAATTTATTTGAATTTAACCAAAAATAAACCGGTACAACAAACTGCTTACATCTTGTTTCATAGAAAATTAAAACGTGCCCACGCCTAATAGAATATTATTTTTTTTTATTTCATCGTGTATATACTGTATACAGTAACATCTTAGTAATATATGAAATATATGGGAATAAAACTACTATCCCAATAGTAGATTTAATTGATTATGCAAAAAATTATAAAAATATGACTTCAAAAACAAAATGTGCCTATAATATTTCACGTGTGTTACAACCAATGTGTTACGTAGTAGTTTTTTTGTAATAGGCAGTAGCAATACGTGTGACGTTTTTTTGGGAATGGCAACATTACTACTTTCAATATGAAATGTCAGTGTCCTGTCAGACATCTTGGTTTTTATGGAAAAGGCAGTACTCGCGTGTGTGTTATTTTCGTACTTAGATTTTAGCGACTTTTCGGAAGCAATTTTGCATGGTAAGTAATAAAATAGTATTTTTTAAGGGCAAGGACAATTAAGAGGGATATGTATATTATTGAATAATGTAGTTTTTCACTACTTTGCATTGCATTTAGATATGCTACATGACTTTTAGGTTATATTACTCACGTGTGTTTGTTCACGTGTGTTGCGTGTGTTACGAATTTGTGTTATGTAACACACGTGAAAAGTGTAAAGCTTAGTGCACATTGCAATATTTTCATCAACAGCGTGAGATACTGTACACTACTTACTGGATAAAGGCCTCCCAAGTTTTTTTCCCATAACACGCAGTCCTGAGCCAGCTGCATGCAACGCCTACCCGCAACTTCCATATCGCACTGATAGTACAATACTGTTGTAATTAACTCAGAATAATATGTCGAGATAACAATATTTTACCTGTAATTTTTAGAATAATTGGTAAATGACAATTGCGTTAATTATATTAACAAACCTAAACCCTAACCTAATAAAATATTTTTTTTATAATGTTTATCAAGTGAATAATACATTTTTCGTCGATTCCGAAAAAGGCGCATTTTGAGTAACAACAGTATTGTATTATCAGAGCGGTATCCAATATGGTGGTCGGTGCACGTAGCGGAATGCCAACCCACACTACGCTTAAATAGCATGTTTTCTTCCAGCAATAACTTTTTTTGCAGATGCCGCTAATACCTGCTGAAAGACAGAAGCTCTATCGAGAAAGGCTGAAAGAAAAAAATCCTGAAAAGTTCATAACACAGAAAAGAAAAAATGCCGAGAGTACAAAACGAAATAGAAAGAAAATAGCAGAATATTCTTCTTCTATGCAGGAAAATATTAGAAAGCAGTGGAGAGAGAGAAAGAAGAAAAGTAAAGAAGAGCCGAAACCTGAAGAAGTGCCTTCGGTAGACAATGCACAGATTTTAAAGCAGAAGAGGAATCAAAGTAGAAGAGGGATTTATAAACTGAAGACTGAAAACATAAAATTTTATTTTGAGTAGGATATTTATGTGCAGGTATAGGTATAACAACCAAAAAAATTGTTTGATTGTATAAAATTAGTTTTTTTTTTATAAGCATTTTTAAGTACAAATCTTGATCTCAATATTTGAATGATTAGTCTTTAAGAAATAATAAGTAATGCTATGCAACTTTGTTAGCGAAGTTTAATATTAATACATTTGTCTTTAGAGTGTTTTATTTTAAATTCCATTATAATAAATAATCTTGTCTCGTGTGAACTAATCTTAACAATATTTCCAGTGTGCTACCTATTTCCAGTGTGTTATCGTGCGTTACACGTTCACGTGTGTGATGGTACATTTTCTGTGAGCCTTCACCTAATATTAATATCGTAACACCGAATATTTAGTTTTAGATGTAAAAAAACTATTTGGAAACTTTACAAATGCCTTTTTTACACCTAAAACGGTTACAACATCAGGTTCAGTGTTTTAATTGCAATTCATTATTAATATTCTAGTTCATTAGTTAGCCATATTTCTTATTTTCATACAGTAATATTGACAAATTAATCAAAACAGGGAAATATTTGACAGCTGTTTGTGACATTGCCCACTTTCTGTATACGCGCTCTTAAACCTATTACCTATTCCTGCAGGTTTTAGTGGCATTGTCCTTTTATGCGACTGGGAGTTACCAAAAACTAGTTGGAGGCACATATGGGGCCGTAATGTCGCAGCAATCTGTTTCTCGTGCTATTAGAGATGTAACGGCAGCTCTTAACCATCCAATAGTACAAAGTAAATGGATTAAATTTCCTCAAACTCGTCAGGAAATACATGCTTTAGAAAGAAGGTAATGCTAATGACAAATACAGTACCTAATTTTATTTATCCACACATGTAATTTATATGAAATTATTAACCTTTTCACCGCCACGGACTTCAATAAAAGTTCCAGATATGCCACCTCAGTGCCACGACTTCATTCATTAGAAGCTCTTGATTGCAACTATCTTACAAAAATAATTTTACGTAAAATAATAATTAAATTAAATTAAATATTTGTTTATTTATGGCAACTAGGCCCAATTGTTAGTAACATAACATTATTCCTAAAAAAAAAAACTATTGTTAGTAAACAAAAACACAGAAACACAAAACAAAAAGAAAAGAAAAAAGTAAATTGTGAGGTTAGGTGTGGGTTCTTCTGACCAACACCTCCACAGCGTGCGACAACCAGGGTGCGTCGAACTTATCCATCAACATACTTAGGATGCTGTTAGAACTAGACCGCGCTCTTGACAAGATGGAGTTTGTCTTTTTGCGCATTATGGCGTAAAAATCATCAGTATGCGCAAAAGCGAACATACCGGACGCACTACAATAGCGCGGCAGTCCCAACAGCATCCTGAAGCAGTTGTTATATTGAATAATAAGCTTTGTTTCATTTTATTATTTAATATTATAGCACTGTTTAATACCCTGTTTTATATTTTTCCACACAAAAGCAGCCCTTATTGTCTTAAAATCGGCAAAAATAAGAACTCGGAACATTTTTAATGCCCCCAGAACGCCAGTGACACGAAAGTTACAACTGTTTGATTTCGCCCATTAAAAATTTATAGATATTACTATCAAAAATAATTTGAGGTCAGTAAAATATGAACTTAGTTAACTACCTACTTTATAACAAAGAGGAAATAGACGAATTTTGACCTTCAGATGGGTGCAGACAATCCTTGTCAACAATTATATTCCCATCTCTACACCCATGCACAACGGACCGAATGGGAATCTAAGTGCGGAAAAGGGACTGGATTCGGATGAGCTTTTAAATATTTTATAAGGTGTGGAATCGGACTCTTAGTATTTTCTGGAGAATGTAGTACCAGTATCAGTAGATGATTCTGAGGTATGTCCAACTAGATGATAATAATAATGTTTATTCATCAAAAAGAAATAATTCAATAAGTGAAATGTTTTGTGAGTCACAAACTAAGAGTCCCTTGTTGTAATGATTACCTTACAATTTGAAGATATTATCATAAACAAGAGATAAGAGTTCAAATAAAATAATTGTTTAGATAAGAAAGACCATAGACCACATCCATATTCAAAGTTGAATTTCAATGTTCAATGTCTCATTCATTGATAAGATGATACCCTCATCACTACTGTTTACTGTATATTTCGTTATACATTTATAGCTTGGCCCTGGCGAGGCATCGCATTCTGTGTATGTTGGCGGTGAAAAGGTTGGTGGTTGGTTGGTGAAATGCCTTGTTATTATGGTACCTATAGTAACCTATGCTTTGTGTTCCAGGTTTTTTGAAAAATTTCACATTCCATCGGTTATAGGATGTATTGATGGCACTCATGTAGCTATAATTAGACCTATAGAAAATGAAGAGAAATTTTTTAATCGTAAACATTTCCATTCAAGAAATGTTCTGATTGTAAGGCAATACTTCTAATTAATATTTAATTGTAATACATTTCATAACAAATTAGTCAAATGTTTTATATATTTTCAGATAAGTGATGCAGATTTAAGAATTCTGTCAGTAGATGCTTCATTTGGAGGAGCATCAGATGACAGTTTTGTTTGGAATCAGCATCCTGTGAAACAACATTTAATTGATTTGAACAATAATGGAGAAAATGTATTTTTACTAGGCAAGTAAATAAGTAGTCAGATCAGAAATTTTAGTTTTTCTGGTTGTGAATATACAGTATGTTAACTAACAGAGGGCGTTCCCGTTAACCCGCAATAGTATAGCATCCATACATACTAAAAAAAATATTACCATTCGAAAATAAAATGTTTTTATTTTTTTTTATATTAAAATATTCACTAAAAATCGTAAATTGATACGTTAAAGAAACACTCTGTACACGCGTACTTGAAGGACAGCAATGTCGGAATTTATTTAATTAAATAAATTAGAATTAATTAAATAAATAGAGTATCAATTTACGATTTTTAGTGAATATTTTAATATAAAAAAAAAACAAAAACATTTTATTTTCGAATGGTAATATTTTTTTTAGCTTGTATGGATGCTATACTATTGCGGGTTAACGGGAACGCCCTCTGTTAGTTAACATACTGTATTTTAATTAGTTTTACTTTTCAGGTGATTCTGGATATGCCCAGAGGGAGTATATGATGACACCTATAGTAGATGCTCCTGAAGGCTCTCCAGAACAATATTACACCAAGTTGCACTGTTCTGCACGAAATACAGTGGAATGTACCATTGGTGTACTCAAAAACAGATGGCGGTGCTTACTCGGGCATAGGGTGCTGCATTATCATCCTGAGGCAGCAGCTAAAATAATTAATGCATGTTGTGTCTTACACAATATGTGTATCAATAGAGTCGATATTGATCTTGTGGAGAGTACAGCAGAGTATGGAAATGATTACCCTGCTGTCACTTTTCAAGAATCAACTAGCCGCACATCTGCTGAACTAAGAAGAGGCATCGAAAAGCGCAATGCTTTAGTTCAGCAATTGTGGGCGAGTAGATGGTAGGTAAAAAGGTATGGTAAGATTTAGATAAGATTTAAGTTTTGTTACCTATTAGTTAAAACATTTTACTTTGATAATGTATTTCATGCTATTTGTGACATTGTATTACTACAGTTTATGTTTATAAATTCTTTATTCCTAAATGTTATATTGGTTCCTGTTATAGGAAACCTACATATTTCTTGATGAAATGGAGAACTCAATAAATTGTTTTATTTTATTTTAACGTAAGTACTTTTATTTACCTACTCTTAGAACTATGACAAAAATGAACAATAAAAAATTAAATTATAAAAACAAAACATATTTGAAGTACAACGCAAGCATTTAATCAATACCTACTTATTCGAAAACATTAGCAATAAATAAAGCTTTGACATTAATCGCTAATGCATTTTGAATACATAATTTATGTATTACATAAGAAACAAAAAAATGGTAAAGTTAAGGATTTGGCATTTTTTTAGCTACATCCGAAATTGCAATAGCAATAGACGTCAAAGCACTTGCGATATTGCCAATGTGTTTGGGCAATTGGGCAAATGCTTGCGCTGTAGTCAATTCCGCTTCAACCCGTCGCGCTTCGATACTCTCGAACTGATCCATATTTACATCCAACGGCTTCTGAACTGAAGAGCAGCGCCGGTAGGGTCGTGATGGTATGGTATTATGAAATGGCGTGAGAGGCGCAGGTTCTGAAATATAATTATGTTAAATCGGAATTTGACCAAACAAGTTTCAAACTTCTGAGTTGTTACAAAAACCAGGCATAAATATGAAGTAATTTTTTTGCTATTGCCCGAAATGTGATTAGCCCCAAAACACTTCATGTTATTACACACTATGTTGGGTTGTGTGATGATAATGATGGACGGCTAATTCCAAATGTTTAATTTAAACATTCCTAAACAAATTCGAATAAAGATTTACTTGTGGATGATGCTGGTATTGCGTCATTGTGTGATGTGTCAAGAATAGGGGATATTTGAATGTTATGCATTTCTGTGTCTTCTTGTACTGGTATATTATATGAATCCTCTATCACAACTGGTGACTTGGTAGGTCTAGTCTGAAACAATGAAATTACTCCTATTATTATTAGATAAATTAAATATTTTGTGTAACAAAATAAATATCATAGGCATGATAAAATTGTAAATATTAAAATATAATACTGTTTGAGGAAATGGATTGACTATTAATCTTAGACCTACATTCGCAAACTCTTGTCCACCCATCACCGCTACCAATCTATTTTCTAAGGCAGACAATTCTGGCAAGTTGTCTGACGTCCCACCATCAGTGCACCTCCTTGAAGCTGAGAGTTGTGCGCACTGCTTCTTTAGACCATGTTTCTTCTCAGTCCAATACTAAAAACGTGCATTTAATACATATTAATGAAATTGCTGTAAGTATATAATGATTCTTAACACCTACTTACTTCATTATTTTGATTTACCTTAGCCCAGCCTTGACCATTTTTAACTGCCCCTCCGAGAGAATTTAAAGTAGTTGCCAAATTTGCCCATTTCCTCTTTGTTTGTAATTTGCCTCGAGCGGTCCGAAGCAAACCTTTGGTTATGCCAGGGTTTTGCTCCAAGAATTCCACTAAACCTTCTAATTGGGCGTAACTTGGGCGATGTGTCATTATAACTAAAATTGGAAATCTTCTAATATGTAGTACTTATACATAAAACATAGACCAAGAAAATAACTACATTGACAATACAAAAATCTTACAATTGAAAATGTACTTAATAAAGTATGTAAACATTGCTTTAAATAAGTAATAAAGTAAGTACCTATGATTGTATAAAACTTTATGATACTAAAGGTACTAGCAACGCTTCGCGGTTTTACCCGCGTACCTAAGTCTCAATCCCGTGGAAATATCGGGATAAAAAGTATCCTATGTGTTAATCCAGGAAATGGTCTATGTGCCAATTTTCATCCAAATCTGTTCAACGGTTTACGCGTGATTGAGTAACAAACATCTTCACAAACTTTCAGATTTATAATACTAGCTACCTACGCCACGCAGTTTCACCCGCATAAGATTCGATCCCGTGGGAATATCGGGATAAAAGTAGCCTATATGTTAATTCAGGGTGTCAGCTACCTCCATATAAAATTTTATCAAAATAATTTTATTATCCAGTCGTTTGAGCGTAAAGAAGTAACACACAAATATAAACACACCCAACACCAACACTCACAAACTTTCGACTTTATAATATTAGTGTGATTACAAGTGGTAGGAACTTATGTAAATATTATTTACTTTCTACTTGTATTAAACTATAATAATATTACCTAGTTTATTAACTTAACGAACAATAATAATTATTTATTGGATATTAAAAAGGAACCAACCAAACGATTACAAAAAACAACAAACCAAACAAACTTGCATTTCGAATTTTTTTTTTTTTTTTTTTTTTTTTTTTATGGCAAACGTTATAAGAACATTTTTTGCCAGCGTCACGTCAGAAGATATATTACTACAAAGAGGTCGAAATTTTGAATTTGATAGATCTGAAAGAAAGGGAAATTATCTTACACTAACTACAGATATCAATTTGAATATAATGTAACAAATATTAATATAATGATAAAATTAATGAGAGTACTACTTATAGGAGAGTGTCAAATGTGAATATATAAAAAATGGTTTATAAGTTGCTAAAGTTTGATATTATTTAGTGATATGAAAGATGATATAATATCAATTGAAGATGGATTTATATTATATAAAATATCGTCTATATGTATAGGAAGTTGAAATTTGTACTTCATTAGAGATGCATACAATGGATCATGGTTAAATTTAGGACATTTAAAGAATATGTGATTTAAGTCACCTTCTTCCATACCACACTCACAAACAGACGAATCTTTAATTCTGAGTTTCTTTAGGTGAACAGCAGAACAGCAATGGCCAAACCTTAATCTACATATAATACTACTAATTTTCCTATCACATTTAAATTTAAAGAACCAAGGTTTAGTTTGAATTTCAGGTTGATATTTAACAAAATTAGAACCTGTACGTTTACTACTGACCGTCCATCTTTTCAACCATCTAGACTTTAGATCGCGAATAGGGAGAAGCAAGAGATCTTGTGGATAATTTTTAAAGGGGACCTTATCACCACAAATAATTGACTCTTTCGCAATCTTATCGGCTTTTTCATTACCAGGAATGTTGCTATGACTTGGAATTCTAGCCAAATGGACAGTAAAACCTAAAGAAGAACACCTTAACAATAATTTTTTACACTGAAAAATTATCCAGTTTTTGTAACCAATTTTAAAAGGATTACTTTGAAAAGCTTGGAGTGCACTCAAGGAATCAGAGAAAATAACAGAATTTTGTAATTTGAATAGTAATATGTAGTTAACGGCCTCCATAATTCCTCTACATTCACCAACGAAAACTGAAGTTTCAGGTGGACATTTTATCTTTTGGACAATGTTATAATTCTGATGAAATAAACCAACACCAACACACCCATCTTGACTTTTTTTTGACGCATCTGTGAAAATGTAATGCCAGTCATGCCAAAGGTTATCTTTAACCCTAGAGAAATGTTTACTGGCAAAAGGGTCTCCTTTTATTATATCTAAGTTCAGATGTAAAGTGGGTACATATAATATAGACTGATAGTCAGATTCAAATAATGGGATTTTAGGATTTCTATGGGTTGGGTATTTTAGACTCATAAGTTTCGAATAGCTTACAACCAAACAAGGAGACTTTTTGTGATTCCAATAGGGCAGAGAAATGTAATCATGCAAAAGTTGTAGTTTCGGAAAAAGAGGATGTGAAGAAAACTGAAACAAGCGAAACAAAAACATGTCTGATAAATATTGCCGTCTTAAATCTAGAGGAGGGTCAACACATTCAACTTGCATGGCATTCTTAGGAGTTGACTTCATTGCTCCCAATATAATACGTAGGGCTCTAGCTTGAATTAAGTCCAGCGTATTGAGCGATTTTCTGCAAGCTGGCTCATACAAAAATGAAGCATAGTCTATAACACTACGGATAATAGCATTATAGAGAAGCTTTAAATAAAAGGGGTGAGCACCCCACCAGACACCAGCCAGACATCTTAGAATGTTGAGGTTTTTTTCACATTTTACTGAAACATACTTTATATGGGATGAAAAGTTCAGTTTACTGTCCAAGATGAGACCTAAGAATTTTTTTTCATTTTCAATTGGAATCCTGATGTTATTAAACAATATATCAAGTCTCGGCTTCAAACGTTTTCTAGTAAAGATAACAACAGAACTTTTTTGGGGAGCTATATCTAAACCATTTTCATCCAGCCAGATTTTTAATGAAAGAAGGGCTTGAGATATTTTCTGCGCAGAATTTTCTATTCTACCATCTGCAGTATATAGAACTAGATCATCAGCGTATTGTAGGATTCTACAGTAGGGTGAAATAAATCTATTTAAGTCATAGGTGTAAAGATTAAAAAGAAGAGGACTTAATACAGAGCCTTGAGGCAGACCCTTATTCAAACTTCTGGTAGATTTAATTTCACCATCAAGCCTCAGTTGAGCAATCCGGTCTTGAAACAAATTAAGAATGAAGTTAATAATCTTGCTTGGTATCGATAGGTTTTCCATCTTGTTTTTAAGAACTGGAAGGACGACATTATCATAAGCCGAGCAAATATCTAAGAATGCTGCTACAATAGACTCATTTCTAGAGAATGAGAGTCTAATATCAGTGACAAGGATAGATAAGCTATCCAAAGTTCCTCTATTTTTTCGAAATCCATATTGAGAGTTAGGTAAGAGATTTTTACTTTCGATAAACCATTCAAGACGAATTTTAATAAGATGTTCTACAATCTTTATTAAGACTGAAGACATAGCTATTGGGCGGTAACTAACGGGCTGTTCTGGATCTTTTCCAGGCTTTAATACTGGAATAATAATTTGGGTTTTCAATGCGGATGGGACATATCCTAAATCCAGCATCAAATTTATCATTTCAAGATAATATCTTAAAATATTTTCTCCAGCATTAACCAAAAAAGAGTATGGGATCCCATCTGGACCAGGGGACGAATCCTTAAGAGAAGAGAGTATAATGCGTAATTCTTGCATAGAAAAAGGAGGAAAGCTTTCATCATGGACTGAAGAAACAGTTTTAACAAAATTAGGGACAAAGGAGGGGGCCAATCTATCCATAAATTGTTCATACCAGCTTTCACTGCTAGGGTATGAGGGAGAAGTTTCCTTGAAAGAACCACGATATAGACGAATTGATTTCCAAACAAAAGACGAATGAACATTAGGGGAAATCGTCGAGCAGAACTTTTTCCACCCCTCTGACTTTTTGGAATGAAGGATATGTTTTGTATCAGACATTACTTTAACTAGATTATCATAATTTGCATCTGTCATTTTTTCGCAGTACATCCGCTCAGCATTCTTTCTTTGTGTTACAGCAAGCGTACATTCTTGATCCCACCATGGGGGAGATCGATGTCTTAGGATTGGTTCTTTAATAGGAAATGATTGTTTAGCTGCAGAATGAATGCAATTTATTAATGACCCAAGACAGTCATTTAAAGAATGATGAAGAATGATAGGAAGTTCAGAGACAGATTCTTCAAGAAATGAAGAGAATTTAGACCATAGATCAGACTGGGTTTTACTGTTAAGATTATATTGTAACAAGGGTTTGAATGGAGGAGGTTCAATTTTAGAAAAAGGGAGGTCGAATAGAACTGGAAAATGATCACTGCCAAAACTAAAAGGTAAAACCATCCAAGACATTGAAGGAGCCAAACTAGCCGAGACTAAAGTCAGGTCAACAGCACTAACTCTTTCAGATGGTTTTGTACGACGTGTCGGGGAACCTGTATTTAGTAAGCAAAGCCCTTTATTATCCATGATATCAAACAGATAGTTAGCAAGAGAATCCAAATTCTCACATCCCCAAACTGGGTGATGGATATTAAAATCACCCATTATAATAAATGGACCTTTGATGTGAGATAAAGCACTAAGAATTTTATTTAAAATATCAAAAGTTGGTCTGGCAATGTACAATGAAATAAAAGATATTTTTTTCATCTTAACTGCAATAATTGAAAAGTTTTTAGATAGAACGGATGAAGGTAATGGAACAAGATGAGCATTTACAGTGTTTTTGACGAGAATAGCTGAACCGCCATACCCGTCAGTTTGGTCATCTCTGAAACAAAGGTAGCCGGAAACTTTAAAAACAGAACCGGGCTTAAGCCAAGTTTCAGCGATGGCAATAACAATGGGATCATATTTGTTTATGATATATAAAAGATCTGTTTTTTTGCTACGGATGCTTTGGCAGTTCCACTGCAACCCTAGACAGGGAGCCATTATGAGACGCGTGTAAAACGGGAGAGGGTGATTGTTGGGCAGCGTTGGACGGTACGGAAATAGGAGAGTTAAGGAGCCTAGTGAGAGCTTGAATAAGCTCTAATATACTAGAAGGCGAAGGGGGGTCAATATTAGTAAGAGCTACACCATTATGGTTGGGAATAAACGGTACATTAATTAAGGCTTGATGAGCAGAGTGGTCATAGCCATGTCTTTGAGGGGGAGGAAGCCTAGGTTTTAGAAAAACTGTTTTTTTATAAGAGTTGTTGGAAGATTTATTTGAAGAGGAAGAAGGAACAGGAGTCAGATTGACATGATGATTTTTAGCTACGTCACTATAACTTTTGCCTCTTATGGGGGAGTGAAATTTAGAAGCTTCTGCGTATGAGATATTCTTTTCAGCCATAGAAATCTTAATCAGTTTTTGTCTGTTATATTCAGGGCAACATTTATTAGTGGCAAAATGAAAACCCGAACAAAACAGACAGTGAGAGGTGCCTTCTTCAACATTGCACGTATCGCCAGTGTGTGCTTCTCCACACTTAAAACAACGTGGCTTAGACCTACAGCTGTTCTTTGTGTGACCGAATCGACAACACTGATAACATTGAACAGTTGGATAGTAATAACGTTCAACAATAAGAGAATTGAAGCATAAAAATACACGTGGTGGAAGAACTTGGCCATCAAAAGATAGAACACATGACTGAGATGGTTTATATATAGGAGCACCATCAATAAAAACTTTGTAATTTAGACGTCGGATTTTGGTTACAGGGCTACCCTCAACAGAAACATGAATATTTTCTAAAATTTCCTCCTCGGACCATTCAAGTGGAATACCTTTTACTAAACCCAGACGAGTTGTACTGAAGGTTGGGATGAAAGCCTTGAAGTCATTATTCTTAAGTATATCATTGACAACAAAATCATTGGCAGATTTAGCATCATAGAAGGATAGTGACACTCTATTCCGACCGACTCTTTGAACACTGCCATCAATAATGTTATTGAAATTGTTTCTCCTCAAAAAACGACCGAAATTTACAGGGTGCAAGAAGGAGCTCATAGTAGAGGATGAAGATTCAATCTTTTGAACATGGACTGTGAATGGACCCTTATCTGAGGATCGATATACCTGTCTACCAGATGGGATATAGGAAGGAGTAGTAGGGGTTTGAGAAGCAGTAGCTGATGGGGAGGCAAAAGAATCAGTTATCTGCGAAACAGGATTATTTGTTGCACAGGTCTGGCCCAGAGGAATAACTGAGTCCTGGGATTCATTTAAATCCTTGCTCTTCTTAACCAATTTTTTGGAATGCTTTTTGCGTTTGACTGTTTCAAGAGAGCCATTGCCCCTCTGGTGTCCCCTCTGCTCTACCACATCTAAGGAGGAATCAGATGCAATAGAGACAAATTCAACGGGTGACGGGATAGTATAAGACCTATCATCTGAGTAAGACGGTTGACTATTTTCATGGGGCCAACCAGCCCCACTATCTACGTCCATCTAAACAAAAAATGAACCTAAAACAAAAAAAAAAAAAACAAAAAAAAATTTTTAAAACTTACCGCTTTGTATGACCTTAAAAACTTACCGCTTTATACGATCTTTTTATAAACTAATAAATATTAGTATCTCTTTCTACGAACTAGATAATCTACATGAAAAATGAACGTATTTAAATATAAAAAGATAATTTCCAAATTTTCGAAAGGTGACAAAACAACCGATCTCTCTGACGTTCCCTTAGCAACCCGCATTTCGAATTTTATTTACTCCACTTCCATGATTATTGGTGCGTTAGCTGTCAAATCGTATCCAGTGTTGCCAACAGCGCTGGCCTGGCCCTAATGTCGCCGTTTCTCATGGATGAAGTAGCCTAATATCGCCGAATTTCAGTTGTAGTAGCCTAAAGTAGCCCAAACACCAAAATATCAATATTAATAAAATAAAATGTATTTTTTATCAATTTATTTATAATATATTCATAACACACTGTTAAATAGGCATAAGCTATCTTTTAAACACGTTAATGAAATTAAAGTTAACATTTTAAAAACTACTTAATCAATTAGACAAAAATTAGGATTATTCTGATTCGTGCTCTGATAGCAATAGTAAGGCATCACCAAGACTTTCGCCGTCTTCAGTAGTAATTGATGTGCAAGTACTGACGCAAGATCCACCGCAGACATACATTTTTCTGCCAGCGTGCAAACTGATCATGTGATTGCTTGGTTGAAAGTTGTTACAACACATACCTCTTACATTCATATGGGTACGAATTCTAGGAATGGCGATCAGCATGGGTAGTTGTGTGCGATTCCTTAATTTTGTTTTGATCAGTACAAGTCTGACAGTCCCTCCTGCCCTGCCCTGGGTGGGGGGACTCATTTAATGATTTTACCACGTTTAAAAAAAAACCTATTACTTACATCTTAAGGCGAAAGCGCCAGGGCAGCCCGCGAAATTCAATTTTTTTTAGGTTTTTTGGAATTTGCTGGTCAGTATTAAGTTGTACGTTGATTAATATATGAATCGCGGCCGTAAGAAATAGGTGTTTACAGAATTATAATCATTAAAGTCATCAACGCAACTCTCTAAGACCACGTAAGTCTCAAGAATAACTGTTTCATGAAATCATCATTCTTTGGACTTACGTGGTCTTCGAGAGTTGTGTTGATGACTTTAATGATTATAATTCTGTATACACATATTTCTTACGGCCGCGATTCATATATTAATCAACGTACAACTTAATACTGACCAGCAAATTGCAAAAAACGTAAGAAAATTTGGATTTCGCGGGCTACCTTAGCGCTTCTCCCTTAACCAGACTGGGGCAAATATAAAAAAAAAATATTGTGAAGCTAAAAACCGCGACTTTTGATTTAGTCTGGAAGTAGTAAGATCATGTAGCAGATAATATACCTACCTACATCACACACAACATTAATATAAAACAGTACTCTAGTTTTTACTTACTTTTAAATGCTGGTAGTTTTTCCCATTCATCACGATAATGTTTTATATATTTACCGTGTTTACCCATTTTTACAGAAATTACACAGGAGAAGTTGTACAAAGCGAAAGTGACAAAGCAATAACCGGAATTTATCTGAACTTTACTTAGTCAGTACAACACAGTTAATTGCGGTAGTCAAAATTCACAATAGAATACAATATTGCATTCTAAATTTGGTTATACAGTATGTTAACTAACAGAGGGCGTTCCCGTTAACCCGCAATAGTATAGCATCCATACATGCTAAAAAAAATATTACCATTCGAAAATAAAATGTTTTTCTTTTTATATTAAAATATTCACTAAAAATCGTAAATTGATACGTTAAAGAAACACTCTGTACATGCGTACTTGAAGGACAGCAATGTCGGAATTTATTTAATTAAATAAATTAGAATTAATTAAATAAATAGAGTATCAATTTACGATTTTTAGTGAATATTTTAATATAAAAAAAAAATAAAAACATTTTATTTTCGAATGGTAATATTTTTTTAGCATGTATGGATGCTATACTATTGCGGGTTAACGGGAACGCCCTCTGTTAGTTAACATACTGTATAATAGCTAAGACAAATTCAGGGTATTCCCCGAAAATAACCAATCACAAACAAATAAGGTGACCATCTCAATATCAAATTGTACCAACATTACACACACGCACGGCAGTATGCCTACTAGGTAGTATAACAAAAATTTGTCCCTAGAGTAGCCTAATTGGCGACCAGTCGCCTTTTAGATATTTTCGTCGCCGATTCTCGTTCTGAGTAGCCTAAATGGCGAAAAATCGCCTACGTTGGCAACACTGATCGTATCCCCTCTCGTTTGGCCTCAACTGCGCATGTTCGTTTTAGAGTACATTTTATCCAACAAAACAATACAATTTACGAATACTTTAACTACAAAGAAAACTAAAATATAATTTAAATTTTAAATTAATGTACGTTCTATTCATCTCTTTTTTATTTTATAGACGCTTAAAATTTTTGACTCTGCCTTACAGCATTCCCAAATACAGCGCTTGGAATGTTGTCTTGTTATATTGAACGCATGAAGTGAACAATCTATGGTTCAAAGTATCTTTCTCGCAAAATCCTATTCAACAGTTTTATTACGATAATCAACCTTATTTCCTGAACAATAAGAATTTAAATTGAAACTTGAAAAGTACGTGGGGTATCTCAAATAGATAAGTTTATGTAAATGTTTTTTTGTAATTGCGACCGATAGGTATTATCAATTGCTATCAGTGCGTCAGTAGCTTTTCTTGGTGAATACTTACAGTGGTTTTTAAAAGAATAAATCATGTTGTTAATAAAAGGGAGTAGATTTATTACCATCAAAATGCGCCCAACAAATAAGGTTCGTCTTCCTTCAACCAAAGTTTATTTTTCGACTCAGTCGTAGTCGGTTTGCCTGCCTAGTCACTAGTCTCGGAGAATTACCTATACAATTTTTGATTTCCATAATTTTTACGAGTGTATAAGTTTTAGTAATTTGACTATTTAATCGACAGCTTTTTAAGGCGATGGCAGCGTATTCTTCAAAAGTTTCCCTTAACGATGTGGTTATCGCGTCTGCGGTGAGGACTCCCATAGGCTCCTTCAGGGGCAGCCTGGCGAGCCTTTCAGCTTCGGAACTTGGTGCAGTCGCCGTCAAAGCAGCAGTGGAAAGAGCCGGCATTCCTAAAGAGGAAATTAAAGAGGTTAATAGATTCACTCTACTTTCTCTTACATGGCCATCGATTTACAGTTATCATTTGACCATGATCAATAGGAAATTCGTTAAGTATGTGAATAGTTCTTTAATTAAAACTAGCTAGGTACTCATTTGTCAATTTTTATGTCATGCAAGATTAGAATTAGCTGATGAGTTTTTATCACCAATATGTACACATGAATGATAACACAACAACTGATTTTGATTAGTTATCAATGTTTCATTATCCAAACCATTGATGATGATGATAACTTTTATACCCACTTTTCCAAAATCAACATAAAATTAATCATCAAAGTTATTTTAAGTATATTTATTACACAGTATTAGGATTAATTTTCGTTATTCTGACATTGATTTAATATTGTATGCCCAGCAACAAAAGTCCATTAACAAATAATCATCGAAATTGACACAAAATGATTTGATAGTATAGTCTTTATTATGTACACCATATAAATTACTGACATAGATAGATGCAGATAGACATACAGACACAGATTACAGAAGACACACACACATGTTACAAGTTTTATTTACACTGTTCGCTAATAGCTAATATTTTTAAATTTTGCTTCTCTTCCGATTTTACATAAATATTTTACTCAATAATTAAGATTAAAAAAACGGAAGTGTTAATTAACTTTTATTGCTGACTGTACCTACCCAATTTTTAAAGAACCTATTACCCAACTTTTAGTCAGTAAAACTTTTTAATCTTGAATAATAATTGTGAATTTAAAAATAATTGAAAAGGTGTAAACCTTGCAGTCTTTGGCACTAGAGTTTTGCTGCCAGTATTTTAGTTCAAAAAGTTTAACCACTCTACCTGACAAGATTTTGTCACATCATGCTAACTCAATGGCTTGACAGTGTTTTGAATTACGTCATGCAATTCAGGAAGTTAAAAATTTTCCGCAAAAGCCATTAAACGAAGAGAAGAAGAAGTATGTTTACGTTTATCCTCCTGTGTTTGGTGGCTAACCCGAGTACACTTGACATTGGCTAAATTGTGGTGATTTTTCCGCAAAAGCCATTAAACGAAGAGAAGAAGAAGAAAATTCTTAATTCCTTATTTTTATTCTAGGTGTACATAGGAAATGTCTGCTCTGCCAGTATGGGACAGGCTCCAGCGAGACAAGCTGCAATTTTTGGTGGTCTGCCTAAAAGCACAATTTGCACAACTGTAAACAAAGTTTGTTCATCTGGCATGAAGTCCATTATGCTGGCTGCACAAGGCTTACAAACTGGTTCTCAAGATGTAATGTTAGCTGGAGGAATGGAATCTATGTCAAATGTACCTTTCTATTTGAAGAGAGGTGACACTCCTTATGGAGGTACACAGTTAGTTGATGGTATTGTGTTTGATGGTCTGACTGATGTTTATAACAAATTCCACATGGGCAACTGTGCTGAAAACACAGCAAAAAAATTAAATATCTCTAGGCAACAGCAGGATGACTATGCTATTTCTAGTTACAAGAGAAGTGCAGCATCATATGCAGCTAAAACCTTTGCTGATGAACTTGTACCAGTTCCTGTGCCTCAGAAGAGAGGAGCAGCACCTATTATGTTCTCAGAAGACGAGGAGTACAAAAAGGTCAACTTTGATAAGTTCACCAAACTGTCAACTGTGTTCCAGAAGGAGAATGGAACAGTAACGGCTGGAAATGCCTCAACATTGAATGATGGTGCTGCAGCCCTGGTCCTCATGACTGCTGAAGCTGCTCAAAGATTAAATGTTAAGCCCCTTGCACGTGTTGTTGGTTTTGCTGATGGAGAGTGCGACCCAGTTGACTTCCCAATTGCACCAGCAGTTGCCATTCCCAAGCTTCTAGAAAAGACTGGTGTGAAGAAAGAGGATGTCGCTATGTGGGAGATTAATGAAGCTTTCAGTGTTGTTGCTGTTGCTAACCTAAAACTGCTGGAAATTGACCCTGCTAAGCTCAACATTCATGGAGGAGCTGTCAGTATTGGTCATCCTATTGGCATGTCTGGAGCTAGAATTGTAGTACACCTGTGCCATGCTCTTAAGAAAGGAGAGAAGGGTGTAGCATCTATCTGTAATGGTGGTGGTGGTGCATCATCTATCATGATTGAGAAATTGTAAGTTTCAACATTTTCTGACCACTTTGTTTCATTATCTACTGTGCCTTTTAGGAATTATTTGCTGTTAATGAATGGTTTGTGTGTATGCTAGAGAGCTTTAAGAGTTAAAAGATTTTATTGTTGAGATAATTGTAATTTTTATATCCATATCTCTTGTAAAATAAACGTCAATATGGAAAAGTGTTAATGGTTGTATAATTGTATTCTATAGCATATATGATTGAAAATCAATAAAATATATTTTTTAAATGATTTTTGTATTGATTATTATTTTGGTTTACTATTCCAGAGCACACACTACAGATGGACTACCAGTTTTGACCTTTTACACTAAAGACCCCTGTGGACTATGTGATATAGTCATGGAAGAATTAGAGCCCTATAAAAATAGAATAGTCATCCAAAAAGTAGATATCACTGAGAAAGAGAATCTAAGGTGGTTGAGATTGTACAGACTTGACATTCCAGTATTATTTCTCAATGGTCAGTTTCTATGCATGCACAAGTTGAACAAACATTTACTAGACAAACGACTTCAGATGATTGAAGATGAAAAATTACATTAATATGCAAAAACCGTAGGAAAACTACTCTTCACGTTTACGAGAATGTATTTTTTTTCCTAACAACATCATATTATTCTGATTGTTTTCCTTGATCTTGATTTCCAGTCCACCGCACGTGAGTACGTCCTCGGTAATAATTCAGCGCCTTTATTTCGTAGCTGTGAGGGTGATTTTTGCAGTTCAACTGCCACGCGGTTGACCGTACCTAGTCCTGCGGGGCAATTGCGTAACACACTATCATCAGTATGAATGGCAATTGTGTTATTTACGTTATTGAGCAGACAATTTTTTAAAAGACTTAAAAAAAAAATTGCAATTTTTTTTTGTTTTTAAGAGGTTTATTCCGAAATAGTCCCATTTAAATTTCGTAAAGATCTGGATGATGAGTTTCGGAGACAGACAATGGAACTCTTCAATAAATACCAGCAAATCAACCGCGATTGCTGTTATCGCATACGTATGCATTGCTTACGCAATCACACAACAACATCACGCCTCCTTTAAAGGGGTAGGCAGATGTGTTCAATAGCTTACTGTCACTGATATTCACATAGCAAGTAGTATTATATGAATTTGGGGTAGGTAGGTACAACTAAAAAGTGAAAAATGAATACTTTTTTCCGAAAAAAACAAAAATACAGAACAACGACACCGGCTTCCGAAATTAAAGTTATTTTATACTTTGTAGTGTTTTTTTTGGAAGTCGGTTGTTTTTTTTTTGTAAAAAAATTTTTTAGAACATGCGAAGCAATGGATTAGCTGGCCTTCAAAAAGATTCAGATTGTGATTAATAGTGTGTTAATACGCAAATAGGGTGCTGGCTGGTAGTAAATAGATATAATAAGTGAATATTTAAATACGATTATAATATGTTATTTGACTTATTTGCTGTATAATGACGTCAGTGTGTTTAAGATTGTTCAGATAATAATATACCAGTAAGTATTATTTGTTAACAGGCATCAGTTTCTGTGTATGCTTTGTTCCGACATTTACTAGAAAAATTATTGATGATCAAAAATAAATTTAATGTGTGAAGGTCAGGAACCTGGAAAATCAAGTTTCTTTATTTGTTCTGTAATAAGTACCTGATACCTGAGAGGAGGCCTGTGTCCGCAGTGGGAACATTATAGGCTGATGATGATGAAGTACCTGATTCTACTTAGTAGTTGGTAGATATTATGTCATGCATACATGAATACGATTATATCGAGTAATGTACCTACCTACTGTAAAATAACAACAACGTGCCGTGAAGGACAAGGTGAAATCAATCATATTAAGTTGCATAATTGCATTGCATGTTTAGGTACAGTATCGACAACATAAAAAATTATTATTATGAATAATACTGTTTATTTTTAACTAGTTTTTGTCCACGGTTTCGCCCGCGTTGGTGTCGGAAAATATCCCACGGGAACGCACTACCGGGATTAAAAGTACCTAGTTATAAACTATTAGCAGCGCCTCGCGGTTTCACCCGCATATGTGTCAATCCCTTGGGAATATCGGGATAAAAACTAGCCTATGTCCTTTTGTCGGGACCCAAACTATCTCTATACCAAATGTCATCTAAATCGATCCAGCGGTTTAAGCGTGAAGGGATAACAGACAGACAGACACACTTTCGCATTTATAATATTCAGTACTAGCACCTGCGTAAGTTTCGATCCTGCAGGAATATCGGGATAAAAACTATCCTATGTCCTTTTCCGGGGCTCAAACTATCTGTATACCAAATTTCATCTAAATAAATATTCCTCCCTAAAAATGTTCTTCGGCACCCATGGGCCATGACTCCCACCGAAAATCTTAGGCTGCGACCGCGCCTGCCATAAACAGGACCGAAAAAATATTTGCTTATACAGACACCAGCACATCAAGCTACCCGAAACTGTAAAATTTTCCCAATCAACTTTGAACCTTATGCTTTAGCGATAAAGTTGAAAATCTATGAAAGAAATTTGACAGATTGTAGTAGCTTGATGTGCTGGCGTCTGTACATAAAAGGCAAGGCTGTTCGTCAGCAAGATATTACAAGACCCAAAAGTCACCCTTGATGTGCTATAATCTTAACAAATCGCTCGTCGATTTTTTTAGAAAAAATACGAGGCGACTAGTGGATCGGGGCATAGGGGGGGGCCACAGGCGTGAGGCGTGGATAGCTATTAGGGCATCAAGTAGTCTTAATCCGGCACTGCTCCTTACCAGGCACAAAGCAATAATAATGAATAAAAGAATTTTGCATGCAGAGGACCATTTTATCCTTATCATCCTAATATTTGACGTAATTCAAATAGCTATTGTAAGTATATGCTAAAACTAATCATTACGACTATTGACCTTTTTGCGCACTGTACATACATCGCAATGGAGTATTGCCATCGACTGGCGACAATCGGGTACCTACATAGCCAAAGTTCGGGGTGCTACTGAGAAATTCCTGATTGAAATTGAAAACCCAATAGGTAACACTGCCCGTCCTGGTTTTAGTATTTGCACTTGCACACAGTATTTCGGCGATTGACCTTAATCTGCGTTACGTAAATGCAGGAAGATTTAAGTATATATTTTTTAAATTATTAGTAATTGACTTAGATTTATCATCATGGCACCCTGATGTTTAAAATTTGCAAACTGAGAGGTTTGCGGGTCGCAGCAACATCCCAGCAGGCTCGGGTTCGATTCCTAGCATCGATTTTTTTTTTATATTCAAGCCATCTGTCGTAACTTACCACTTGTTTAGTATCACTCGAAGACCACGTGTAGGAATTCGCTCAAAGGAACTTTCCTATGAACGTGATTACTGGTTACTCAGCCCCAGACTTAGCACTGTAGTTTTATTACTGTACTTCTGCCCTGGATGGGACAAAAGGGTCAGAGGTCAAGCCACAGAAAACCTTTACTTTTGTATACAGTAAAACAGTAACAATATCTTCAACTCATTTTTGGTGAAGGAGGGAGGACGGTCCATTTCAAGTTCAATATTGTAATTTTCATCAATGTAAAACAATATTGCTTCTTGCAACCCTAACCAAAATACGTCACTACAGATGTCGCTTTCTAATTTTTTACATCTGAATTTCTACCGTATCACGATGCAATAAGGCTCTAATTACATGAAAACTTTCTTCTTTGTGCAAAATGCTGATGGATCGCTGCTGTACATAATCTGTGGTTGTCATTGTAATGGTTGACAATTGACATGTATTAAAATTTACGAATAAATTCGTAATATTTTGACTGTTTTTCTCAATAATTATGTGACTTTTCGGTTAATTTACTTATCAACACGTTTCCTAAGTGTTTTAGGTATTGTCTCTAATTCATCTTTTCTCGTAATTTGATCTTAAAAAATAAGTGTTACAATGGATAATTCAGCTATACAAACATTGGAGGCGGCTGCTCAGATGCTGATGGTGAGAAAATATTACTTTGTATGAAAATAATGTAAACAAAAATCGAAGAAAAAACGTTCTACAACAGCTTAGGATAATCGAAATGCCGTTACTATAAACAAAATTCTTACATTTAGCACGCAATTTGTCATATTTATTTCAGTATCTTTTTTTCAATTCCTGTTGTTTTATTTATATTGTAAAATTTTCACTGTAAATAAATCTACGCATTAGAAAAAAAAAATATATATATTACTAGCTGCGCCCCGCGGTTTCACCCGCATAAGTTTCGATCCCATGGGAATATCGGGATAAAAACTGTCCCATTTCCTTTCTCGGGACTCAAACTATCTCTATACCAAATTTCATCTAAATCAGTTCAGCGGTTTAAGCGTGAAGAGGTAACATACAGATAGACACACATTCGCATTTATAATGGATAGTATGGATAAAAGTATGGATTGAAATCCATACTTGTCCACCAATCCTTTTATATCTCACACAAAGAAAGAAGTTTGTTTTACACACCCACATTACCCAGTATAGTCAGTTAAGCCTCAAAAAATATTCAGATCAACGGTTCAACATTTTAAATTCAATTATTCATTATCTGATTTTCACACTAATATTATAAATCCGAAAGTTTGTGAGTGTGTGTGTTTATATGTTTGTTACTTCTTCACGCTCAAACTGCTGGACCAATTTTGATAAAATTTTGTATGGATGTAGCTGTGACCCTGGATTAACATATAAGCTACTTTTTATCCCGATATTCCCACGGGATCAATATTAATGCGGGTGAAACCGCGGGGCGCAGCTAGTAATGTATAAAATTCAAAGTCCTGACTGACTGATATATCAACGCACAGTCTAAACCGCTGGTCCTAGAGACATGTAATTTGGAGGGTTTGTTCTTTGTGATGAGTAGGTATCCAGTAAGAAAGGGTTTTTGGACAGTCCATCCCTAAGAGGGTGAATGGGGGGAGGGTGAAATTTCACGCGGACGAAGTCGCGGGCAGATGCTAGTTCTTCAAAAAACCATTATTGTAATGCATGAGCTCTTATTTGTAGTTGCTGTCTTTAAAAAAAATAATTACAATAATAGCATTGTGCGAGATAAAATTAAATATTTGCACACCATTTGTAATGGTAGAATGTAAAGGACAATATAGTTTTATGATCATATGTTTTACACCTACATTCTGGCAAATAAATATATTTGAATTTATAAGGAAATATTTTATTATAGAATTTTTGAAATGTTGAAGTAAAATACATTTGGTTTGGTCCTTGCTGAGCTCCAGCAGCATATTCTTATTGTTTGAATATAAATTGCCTTTAAACCAAGGCTGCAGGAATCAAAATTATGGCCCTACTCCAAAACTAGTTTTTGGAGTAGGGCCATAATTTTGATTCCTTTTTAGCAGGCTATCTATTAAATAAAACTTGCCTACAGTTATGACCGATAATCTAATATTTAAACAAAAGTTACTCATAGTTTAATAAGAATTTATTAAATAACTTAATTGGGACCCTTGAAGTGGTTTTTTGTGCTAAGAATTTATTAAATACTTGCCTTTGTTTGATAGTAAAATCAGGGCTGAAATCGGGTTTGAAATTCTAAAAGCTCTCAAAACACTGACGCTAGCTGACCGCTGTTGGCAGTAAATTCAAATGTATTAGGCCATTTTGTGACCCACAGACCTGGGGTTGGGCTACATAGCTTTTTGGTTTTTTTTTTCAGGATGGGAAATCGTCAAATGACCCCTCCTGCTCTGGGTGGAGCGGAAGGGAGTGTCAGACTCTTACTGACTAAAACCCACCCGTGTTCCTTCCTTAGCCCTTTATGTTTCAGGCCAGCGGTAACCCTTTTGGACAATCCCGCTAACCATAGCTTTTTGCTTTAGACCTTCAGGAACTAAGCAGAATTGCCCTTTATTGCCCTGGCATTTAACTGTGAAAATATAACAAACTATTAAATACCAATTTTTTTTTACTGAAATTAAATATAATGTTTAAAATATCTCATTACTATATAAATCTAATATGTACATAAGATTAAAAGTTTTGAGGCATGTTTTGCTTTTAAAGAAGAGACAAAACACAAACTTCTACTCTAACCGACTCTAACCCTTCCTTTCACTAAGTATAGTACTCTTCTCTGTAATAAACCAAACAAGAGTCACATTGATAGTGGTAATATAAAAATAGTACAATATGATTGATATTAATGCAAGGCGTTTAGCACACTTATTTCACTCCGTGCAATAATAGACTACTTAAGTCACACGTATTGTATACTATTTTATAGCTTGTGTGACTTGAACCCGCACTAAAGTTACGCTTTTCTGTATCAAAATAGACTACTTAAGTCACAGAAAAGCGTGACTTAAGCTTAGGCCACACAGTCTTATAAATATAATTTCTGTAACCTATATTAGCAACCATGTCTGAATAAAGTATTATTATTATTTTTTAGGCACCACCGCAAATGGTGACCTCAGAGCAACGTCACCAAGCTGAGAGTGTCTTTCTAGAATTTCGGAGCACCAAGAACCCTTATCAGTTGTGTAGAGAAATTTTAGAGAAATCTTCATCAGACTACGTACTGTTTGAAGCAGCTGGCTTATTGAAAGCGGCACTTATCAGAGAATGGAGCTTATTATCTGAAAACGATATTTGCTCCTTGCGAGAATATTTACTCAATTATTTATTGAGGAAAGAGGCTCCACCATTTTTGAGGGAAAAGCTTTTGCAGGTAATATTATTCTTTTTAATCTTATTGTGTTTTTATTCCACATCTAGTCACAGAGTCCAAAGAATTGTCTAAATAAATTGGTACAAAAATGAAGATGGACCACAAATCTCTTATAGTAGATTGTTGATGAAGTGTGCTACTTGCTAAGTTGTTTTAAGTCATATTTTCTGCCTCTAGCCTAGCTAAGTAGACAGTTTAAATAATTCTTCTGCAAGTGTCATCAAGTAGAATTTCTTTAAAATTCAAAAATGTTTCAGACTATTGCCATAATTATCAAAAGAGGCAGCATCGACGATGGAGGAAGAGAAAGGAAGAATTTGATTGCCGAATTAGAAAAGATAATTCTTAGCTCGCCTATAAGTCAGCAAAAGTTGGCTTGCTCACTCATACTGGCTATCATGCAAGAATTTGCTATAACAGTGAAATCGGCTGATGTTGGCTTGATATGGGAGGTCCATTTTCGACTGAAGAAATCCTTTGAAGCGCTAGATTTGAAGAGAATATTTAGGTTTACTGTAGGAGTTCTAGAACAGATAGTGCGTTCGGGACATAGGCCGGAAGGCGAACAAGCTTTGTTGACGAAGCAGTTATTAACTATAGTGGAGACAGTACTATGTTGGAGCCATGTATCTCCATTATTGTCGAAGAGGTTGATCGGTGCTTTCGAAGCTATTTACGAGAGTGACACCGCCCCGGCTTTACGTTTGAGCTTGAGCTGGCGGGACACGATAATGCAACCTGAACTTCTAGCTTTGTTTTTTGAGATACACATGTATGTGAGGTCCAATCCTGACTTGGCTAGTCCATCTCTCACATGTTTAGTGCAACTGGCTAGTCTGAGCGGCGTAGTTGTGTCTGCAAGTAACCTGAAACAGCAGTATTTGGAGAATTACGTGAATAGTTTCTTGAATATGATGGCGTATATTCAGCCAGTCGAAAGGGAGATGCTTGGGATCTCCGATATATACCGCAGATTGATCCAGTTTTTCTCGCCCGCAATGATTGCTGCGACGCCACCGGCTTTTCTGCAAAACCTGACTTCGTTGACTTGTCATTGTATCAGGGGATCCGTTGTTGAGGAAGGAGTAAGTGATTACCTATTAATATTATAAAATAAAAAAAATTATCAGTCAATTTATTAAGCCAGATAGCCAATATTATCCTATCTACTCCACCTGTATTTTAATGTACCTACATTCGTTGCAAATAAATGATTTGATTGATTGATTGATATGAAGTATTTTTCTTGGGGTGCAGCACTCTTATCGAATTTCCCGAAAATACGACATATCTCTGCCATTTTATGACGAAATTGATTTTTTTTTTCTTTCATTTATATGTTGGATTGCAGGTGAATGATGACACAGTATGGAGAGAGTCACTGAACAAGTTCCTTCATAGTTGGAGTTCACTAGTGCATGAGACCGACGGATATACTAATGACACGCTGATGAATCCGTGTATAGAGATATTTAATACTTACCTACAGTGCAGACTGGCGCCCCCTGATGGAACGAGGTAAGAGCCATCACCTTTCTGCCCTTAGTAGTTATTTGTTTTTTTTGTCTGTTCAGTATGTTTTCTTTTACTATACATCGCGATCGCTCTTGCCTCTGTACTCTGGTGAGATATTATGGTGGATAGGGTATTTTGACTGTACATCTGAGAAACACGGAAAATATGGACACGACAAAGACTTGGTCCTCAGATACTTTTATAGATTTCTGCACGTCATTTTCTTAAAACTATTTTGTCCGATATATTAACAGGGCCTCAGACAACACAGAAGACGATATAAAGGATGAATTGGAAGAGGATGAACGTAAACTGCACAGCAATGTTCTGCTTACGATTGGTGCCATTGCGCGAAAGGCACCAGCTCACTGCTGCCACGTGCTCTTCACTTTACTGCAGGATAGGAGTAAACGGCAAGTTGAATTGGAGACTATTATAAACAGTTAAACAAATAAAGACAAAAATATTTCATATACAAGGTAACGCGCACGTACATGCATCCTTTTGCTTTGTCTTTGATCATTTTAAATAATTTTGATAGCTTAGCTTATATACATATAATATAGCATAGCTCGCGGAGTCATAAAAGCGATAAAAGTATAGTAACAAAAAAAATATATACATATACAGATACACGGTGTAACGAGAAAACTGTTACTACCATGATTTCGTTACATGATTAAATTACAATTTTTATGCGAGGGCAAAGAAATTGTTCGTAATTATTAAAAAATGCCGTGTCAAACAAAAGTTGGTAAGTACTTACGATAGCGATGTGGAGGAATATTTCGACGACATAATTTATTTTGCCAATAGTTTTAGGGCAGATTTTCCAATAGTCAGATACCTTTTATCTGAGGAATAAATATTGCGATTTGTCAGCTATTGGATAGAAAATAAATGTCAAACTGTCAAATAATTATTCTTCAGATAACAGTTATCTTTCTATTGAAAAATCAGCCCTTAGGTTAATATATTATAATTATGTTATATTATATTTTTATAGTTTATTTTGTATAAGAAGTTTATCCAATAAACAATAAACCAGTACCTACACGGTCAAAATGTATGGAACAGCAGATTTTTTGATTTAATAACCCGCGAAATAGTTCAACCCTGGTGAGTCTAGAATCATGTACTAAATTCAGGTTAAGAGTTTGCGCGTCGATGTCTTTTACAGCCTGAATAGTAATTGAACTTCTGAAAATATTAATCTTGGAATTTAAATTCATAATAGGCAGGGGCGGATCTTGAATTTGTGGGGCCCTGGGCTAATACTGCTTAGGGGCTCTACCTAATAACTCAACCAATTGCTATTTTAGTATGATCGGTTTTTTTTTAATTCTAGATAATTTTTACTAACGACAATATATCGTCTATTGTTTTCAGTTCGGTTGGGGGCCCTCTGTATCCACGGGGCCCTGGGCTGCAGCCCAAAAAGCCTTTAAGTAGATTTCCCCTGATAATAGGTACAAAGAAGCGAAGCACTGGGAATTTGTGTGTTGTGATTGCGTAAATTTAAAAATGATCTTTCACGAAGTTATTTCATGTAGGCTAATATAGTTCGTATTATGTCTATCTATAGGCTTGAGAGTCAACTGCAGTTGATGCACATGGGAAAACTGCCAATCAGTGCAGGGGGACACATGGTAACCCTGTTTGAAGACCTGCACTGGATTCTCATGATTACTGGTAAGATACAGCTTTGCTATGTAGAGTACACAGAATAACAACCCTTATTTTGTTACACTTAAGGTATAAAATCCGTTCGGCAAATGGCTGTGATTTTTATTTTCTGTGCTACAGTCGCAGAATAAATGCATGATAAATAGTATAACCCCCTTACTAATAAACGTATTATATAAGCTGAATAGTTACACACCGATATCTCTCTTTCAGTCGTCAGTAATTTGACTTTCGAAAGAAGAATACAGTGTTGTGTAACTATACAGACGCTATACAACGTTTATTAGTAAGAGGGTAAGTATACAAATAGTTATTCCGGGTCTGCGTGTGGTGTGCGATTGATATCGATGTGATGGAAATCAACCTAGTGTAAGTCAAAACGCCTACAATTTTTTCTCAAACCATCTATAATTGTTATTTGTGATTGCCTCGTTCCTTTAGTGGGTGCAATCTCGAACTCTAGGCATGCGTCCGATCCCCGGGTCATCGTAAAAAATGTTAGTAATTAAACATGAATGACTTGCCCAGGTCACTTCCTAGCCGTGGACTGCACAGAGGGCGAGACTGTGATGATTCCCTCAGAGATCATCTACTTCAGTTTGATGGAAAACGCCAATGTCGACGCCTCTCTCAGATACTTGGTCGGCGAAAGTACCAATACTGAAAACGTCGATTCTGTTCTCAAGTAAGTTTAGATATTGATATTTCTACATACATTTTTCTTTTTAGCTCCCGATGTATACAGGATAAATTTGAATATTTCTTCTTACGTTTGCTGACGATATAAAAAGATTTCACGGCGACATTGACAATTTATATGAGAAACGTCGTAACATTCTAAGCGGGGTTTTGTAGAAATTCAAAACGGATTTTTTAAAGGAACTCGTTCAACTTAGCATCCACACAATTTTTTTTTTTGTTAGAAAATCTACATCTGAATTTTGCACCATGATATAGTGCTGCAGATATAAATTCAATCATACATAAGTATGTATATAACTGAAAATGCAAACGAAACGATTTTAATACAATTTTCCTTTAGTGTACTGTGATGAGAAAATATTCAATTTTAACCATAAAATATTTATAAGTTGTCTTAGGGCTGATTTTTCTAACGCCAGATAATTTTATTCGAGGAATAATTTTGAATTTTTGACAGTTCTTCCATACAAAATCTGTCAATTTTATTCCATGAATAAAAATTATCTGTCTATTGAAAAATCAGCCCTTATAAACAATCATAGGATTTACACGTGCTACATCTAATAGATCCGTATTTATGTGTTATTGCATGCTAAACAAACCATAATTTTGTATCTAATAATGCATAGTTCAAAGTTTAATACTATGTACCTATTTCATTTCTTGGCCATTGTGATGTTTTGTTAGTTCCATTATTATCATAACAACAGTTTTCTTTTCACATGTAAAATATCGATCTAACAATGCAAGGAAAATCTTTTGTTGTTGTCTGACATAACATGATGCAATGTATAACATCATTTAATTCAATAGGAGTTATTTTTAGTTATTCTATCTTGATTTTTAAATGCTAATAATGACCCCGTTTAACTTAAAAATGTTTCGTGATCTTTATCATCAGACAATGAGAAACTATTTCTAATATAACTCTAATCTCATCGTCTCAATAATAATATTTGCGACGTTATATCTATATTTAACTAACAGCAAAACGATTTTTTTCAGCATGTAAATATTAGGCAGTTATGGTTGATTGGTCAATTGTAGTTCGACACGTTCTACCTACCGCAATCATAGAATAATGCATCCTGACTGTCCTGAGCTGTTAACCTACCAAGCCTCGACTAATGGGTGCGATGGGACACGCACAATTAATATCTGTTGTTTATGGTAGGAGTCGGCGGGTCGGTAGGTTAATCTATGTCGGACCGTTGTATCTATGCTAGTTGGGCGGTAAACTCTGCTTGCGAGATGCAGGATTTGCGTTATAGATACCGCTACAAATCTACTCAACGTCGATAAAGGCATCGATTTGATGTCGATCGTATATCGATCGTACGCAGCTTTTACAACATGCGTGCCCTGATATCTACACGTTGCGCGAATGAATAGACGATCCTGATAATACTAAAATTGTTACTCAATTATCGGCTGTCAAGATTGCCATCGACACGCTAAGAAGTAGAACCACGAGTTGACACTGTACTAATTAACGTAAGTGTAAATGTAACTCTTTATTTCCCGTCAGGTTGGTTGGTGAAATTCTCCGCATCAATGCATGGGAATGCGCGGCTTTGGAAGCCGGACTCGGCAGCGTGTTTAGTCCAGAACTGTCTGCCACAATCTCCTGGCTGCTCAAGATATGGGCCAACTCGTACCTGATGCCACAACCTTCTGTTTATTCTGAGGTGGGTTTCAATTATAATGTGACTACTGATGTAGCGAGACATGATCAATTTGAACGTTTCATTGATATGAATTTATGATATGGTTATCTTTTATTTCTTGACTATAGTCCTTTATTTCTTGTGCAACCACACCATTTTATTTCTTTCCTTAAACACCCCTGTATTACTATCTAAAATTATTTTTAAACAAAAATTTAATCGATTTTTTAAAAATATGCTTCACTTAATATCTGTCTATTTAAATATGTATTTATACACATCCATAAGACGTCCTCGTAACATAGGGTCCAGTTGAAAACCAACGTCAGGCATTAGTTGTCTGACATTTATGCTGAACTGGACCTATTTGGCGCAGCCGTGAGGCACACAATACCTGCTACGTAAACGATCAAAAGCCTACAAAAGTTAAAAGAGTAGACTATTCTTTTAACTTTGATCGTTTGTAGCAAGTCGCCGCCGGCTTTTCTGGGAAGAGTCAAAGTAATGAATGATTTAATATGTTCTGTTTTCGCGGACTTTTCGGCTCTATAAGCCTTAGATTCAGCGATGGAACTTCATGCAAAACCAATAAACAACATTAACTCCTTGGCGTAATACGATGCATCTTTTTAACATTTACAATGCATTACAAATTTACAACCATACTTCAGCCTCCAGTTCTGCATCAAGTGAAATATGTATAACAATAGTTATGCTATACATTGTATTGTTCGTGCTTATCATCCGTATCCTGTCGTGACGGATTGCACAGTATGGATGTTGCATAGTATCACTATCAAACTGGTTTTATTAGGTATTGTTGTATGTGGCCTTCATTTATATCCCCTTTAAACCACTTTCTGCTAAGACGCGATTGAATGTATGATGTAAACAAGTATCGGGCAACTGGACTTACAATTAATATATGTCTGAAATCGCCAAACCGCCTTGAACAACCGTGGTGATCAATGCTCATACCTTCTCTGTATCAGAAGAGGCTTTTATCCTGTAGTGGCATAATATAGACTGGTATTATTATTAAGGAGGGTCTGAAACCCACACGAGAGTTAAGCTCCGTGCAAAATTCTACAAGCTCTAGAACAACAAACTTTTGCTACTTTGGGAGTTCGTATAAAGCTCTATTATCCATACAGTTTCATATAGACCTCGGGTCGCCCGGGATTATTATGTTGTTATGTTACACATAAGCATACAGGACAGACACAGGCAGTGACTCAAAACTTAAAGATAACTCTTTTCACGCCGAAACAGCTGAACAGATTCTGATAAAATTTGGCACTCGGATATACCATGATCTGGGTTAGGAAACTTATACTTTGACAATAAAAACTTATTAAATCGAATTGCTTTTCTTATCTCACAGGTGTGAAGAGTATACTATTCTCCTCGGAGATAAAGCTCCGTCTTATGCGCCTGCCAGACTATGCTCCTTGCGCTGCTCATCGCTATGCTCCTCGCGCTGCCGTGATTTGCCGCGATGTTGCCCTCTCTGCCCACCCACTGCTCTACTCGCGCAATTAATCGCGACGCTCCTCACTTGTCATTTGCCTTGGTGAGACAATGGGCGTTGAAACGGTGGCAGCGTGCGCGCTATGCATTTTTAGTATAGCTAATTATATTAATGTAGTAAAAAGAAATATACATCGTCGTCGTCGTCCTCGCCAACGGAGATGGTGGATTATTAACACCTTTTCATTTGACCATTCCACGCTTGGCGACGACATAATTTCCAATTTTGCATACGCGTGCGTCTTGCGCGAGCGCTCCATGCAGACTGCGACCGCGCGATTATGTGGCCGGCCACTCGCACTCGTATTGCCGGTCCTTTGACTTGCGCGCAAAAACCGACAAAATAGGGAGCAGTGGGTAGGACGAGGAGCATGACGTGTGGCATGACGAGTAATGTTGCCACACTATGTCTCTGCCTCCTTTCCTCATTACTTCCCATGCCACTCGTCGAGTGTGTGGCAGGCGCATTAGACGAGCTTAAATCCCTCCCTGCGCTGCAGGATTTTAGTCTTAATTCGTTAGCCCTAGAACATCACGCTCGGGTTTAAATTATAATATAGCACCCCTGACAAAAGACACTGCATCATTCCTTTGGTAAAAAATGTTGTATTATGTGTACAGATGTCGCCGATCCTAGCGTGCGCGTTCGGTCGCGGGTCGCGCGGCGTGTCGTGGGTGGTGTCGCGCCTGGCGGGGCGCGCGGGTGCCTGCCTGCGCCACCAGGCCGCGCAGCCCGCCGCCGCGGTGCATGCCACGCATCTACTTACTACACTCGCGCACTCACAGCACAAGTAAGTCTATGCTTTAAAGACCAAAAACGATTTCGTTTTCTTTGTGGTTCTCACCACGACGCGAAATTTGCGTTGTAGTCCTTAGAAAAACAGCCACAACGCGTCCTGCCCAGGCCTTGATATATAAGACTTGTGGTACAGTCAAGTGCAGAGAAAAGGTACCCCACCAAGACTTAAAGATTATCGCCCGAGCAAGCTCGGGCCCGCGTGTCACGTGAGCCTTGAGCAGCTCCCTCCCCCGCCGCCGCACCCATCTCTGCCCGCGTGCATCCACCGATCCGCCTCAAATAATATTTGCAAGTATTTAATAATTTTATATGGTATTTTATCGGCTTCCTTCTGGCCGAACTGTATAGATACCAAGAATAACTTACAAAAAGACACTGCGTGCGATTAAGATACGAACCTGCTTCACCAGGCGCCAGCCGATCAACTAGACCGTGCCTTATACCACTAGGCTATTGGCTCAGTTATTAACCTCAACGAAAATTTGAATAGCATTACTCCTTTTATCGAACAAGGTTATTAACGGTCTTATCTTCTAGATATTAAGGTTTAAATTTCAACTTCCGTGTTATATTATTTTAATACTAGCACCTTACCGTCTTGTTTTACAAAATGCAATACGCAACTCCTCAATTAACTAAAACATAAGGTTGAAATTAGCATAGATTTCTTGTTTGGTTGAATAGAATGTGTTGATTCCGATTGTTGCACTACCCTCATTTTACTTCAGAAACTTAACTGACGTATGAACTGCGAGTTAAGGTTGAATTTAGTATACTTCTTCGCCTTATTTACTAAACTGTGATTGAGGGTATTTTTACTTTTCAAATGGTTTCATTTTAGCTGATCGCACATTTGTAAGCACCGTACGCGCCGTACGTGCCGAACGCGCCGCATTTTAAAATTGGGTCGCATATTTGTCAGCACCGTACGCACCGAACGCGTCGCATTTCTGTGTGCTGCCAACAATTTTTGCATTCATTTGTTGCCATTCATTTGTTCTCCAATTTCTTCCCATATGTTATCCCGTCTTTGCTGGTTCATATAGTGGGGATGTCGTAAATTATACATCTCTTCATATTGTTGTACAAACTATATTAAAGCCAATTCGTCCATTTCGGGCGTGTAGGTACGTTCAGTACGTGCAAATCGTTCAGCTCTTTGGATCCGAATGAGGCAACACTGAGTAGCAGCACGCGCCGCACGCGCCGTACGCACCGCGTTTTATGACGTCATCAGAATGGTTCCTTCGGAGTTCGGATGCCTACCGTATTTTACGAAATGCCGCGCGTACGGTGCGGATAAGTATACGAGGTTTCATATAATTGCATACAACGAATTCTAAAATGCGGCGCGTTCGGCGCGTGCGGCGCGTACGGTGCTTACAAATGTGCGATCAGCTTTTCGTGCCGATTCGCTTGTGTCTAATTATCTTCATCGTAATATTATCCAATTTATTATGTTTTTACCAGTTGATTTTATTAATCGATGGTATGGTTCGATTAACAACTTTATTGAAGGCTAAAATTGTTGTTCTGTGGGAAAAGGAACAAAACAAAGTAAATATCACGAGATATGATCATAACGGTAAGATTTACGTTATTCTTACACATATACCTATTTATTGTTGCAATCATGTTGCATTATTACTTACAAGTTGAATTTTTTTAAATGTATTTCTAATATTATTATTTTCATTACAGAGAAAAACAGTTCGTAGATGGATACAAAGGTATCAAGCGACGGGTGATGAGAAATGTGATCACCAAGGCCCTCGCCCGATTGCTTACACTAATGAATCGAAGCGACAACGTAATATGTATTGTGAAAGTTCACTCAGTGGCACCCTTCAAAACTACGCATTCAAATGCTGACTTCAAGAAGTGTTAGACAGTGACGGCCATCCTATCCGTTATGAATAGGCAACTCGGCAGATTGACTGTGTAACTTATTTGATAAAATTGCATTGGAACATTTATATGAGCAAGTGTTAATAATTCCCAATATCATTCCATAATCAGTGGGATCATTATATCGTAGAATCAAAAATAAACAACCTTTATTATTATCAATCCAGTTACTCTTGTTTACAAGTAGTCTGTTAACGATTCATATCTGACCTCACATATTTTTCTAATATTGTGTTAAATAAGGCTAATCAGAAAATGTGATAAAAGAGAAAGATGTATATTGCTATACTGTTATAGTTTAGCATGTTGGTTCTTCCTCTGTAATTCACAGGCACAAATGACAACATTTCATTTTCAAACAAGCTTTTTTTCCGATAAGATCATACAGAGTATAAAAAATGTATGTTTTCACAACTTTAAATAAATAAATATTACTGTAGTTATGTTTCTAGAAATATCTATAAACGAACCGTTATCTGTTAAACGTTCTAAGACAAAATAAGGTATCTATTTTGTGTTTAGTTAATATTCTAAGTAAACAACCCCAATTTAACATAGACAGGAATCTGTATATTCAACCAGGAAGTGGATTCCATAAAGTCCTAGAAATGTAATTAGAAAAATAAATGAATATTGTTTATGCAAAATGCCTAACTTTTATTACAAACCTCCATTTGATTTCTTAATAATAATAAACAAAAATCACCTACTAAAGAAACTAAAAATAAATAATAAAGGTAAATAAATAAAATAAAAAAACCCTTCTCATGCGCGGATTTGAACTCGAGACCACCACATTGCTAAGCCGCAGTGTATACCACTAGACCAACACGCCATTTGCGTTACATTACAAAAAACTTAAATAGGTTCGATGTCCTTACCAAGGGGGTAACTATCACTGTGAAGCGGACTGTACACACCGGGTATCTGAATTTGGTACCAGTACTTGTTAGGTGGACTACCGGTACCTACCCGTCTGGAATTGGTACCCAGGTACCAAAATTTTTATGATATTCGCCCACAACTCATTCTGGTTTTTATGAAGAAAAGCCAGGAGCCTTGACGTAACCACGCCACGAAGAACAGATTGTATGGAACTTTTCGACAGACTATTACTGCCATACGTCACGTCAATGGACGTGACGTGTGGCCAGATCTAGTCGAAGCCGCTGATGCCAATAGTCACGTCAAAAATCTAAGATGTTCGTATCGGCTACGCCAGTACCCAGCATCTTAGATTAATTTGGCAATACCATGTATCTGCCCCATCAAAAGCATCACATACTCTTCACCAACATATTCTTACTTTTTTCCCAAGGCAAAATCCCCTGGCAAGTTGTGAAGAGTTCCTTGCGCTGTTGCAATGGGAAGCGGCCGGCTGTAACTTGCCGGGTGATCTCAGGAAGGAGTTACACAGGGCTTTCGCTATAGCCGCTACTTATGCTGAAGGTATGTTATAGAGGGCGTTGGTAACGCTTGTCCCAATATGTGGATTTTACTGAACCATCTCAAATGGATTTCTTATATCCGGTCATGCATTGAGAATTTGAAGCTGAGAACTTGTCAAACTCTCTACTTCTACTTTATCTTTACTTAAGGTGATTCCTTTGCGAAATTAAAAATTTCGGGTGTTAAACACTTGGTAGGTTATGGACCAGTTTTTTTTTTAGGAAGTTTGACGATTGAGGGGTGGTGAACTGGTGATTGTCAACCTAATTTGAATAATTGATTTATTACTAATAAATGACGTTCTTTTTAGTTATTCCTCTGTTGTCCCATTCATGGGCCTACCCCTATATGTTTTCCACTTCTTATGAAGTCGCGCTTCTGCTCGCCAATTCTACAGGAAATAACTTGTCTTTTTTATACGCACGTATGTCGGTGACAAAAATGTCTTTTTTTCTCTATTTTTTAATTTATTGGTCTTAATACTTATTTTCATTTAATTTCTACAGGTGACGTCCGAAACCGTCTACTGTCAAGTACGGTGTCGTTACAAGAGAAGCTAATGAATTTAATAAACATGGAGTCTGATACCGAACCAGTTCGCAACATGCTCGCAGACACACTGGATTGTTTTATTGGAGTCACTGAAGGCGTGCTCGAGGTAAGAACCATCAATATCACTGACCTCTATTAAACAAGTACCCTGGACTAAATATACTATACGAAATGACAGTTGTTTTTTTAGGGGCCCAAAACTCCTAACAAAATGGGCATTGTCCTTTAGAATCTTCGCCCCTGTGAGGGGTTACTCTGTGGCGCGACGTTCGTACGAGTTCGGAAACGCGAAGATTGCCGAAGCGCATATCTTTTGTGGTTTAACTGTCATTTGGAGTTTTTTCGTCTTGGTCAGAAAATAATTTTTGTAGACAAACTTTGTTACCAGCATTATTCAAACAGAATTATGGAACCTGACTTGTTTCACGAAAATAGCCATATTTATTTAAACTTCAAACAAGACGTGATGTTCCTCAACTGAAAAGGCAGGTTCTTTCTCCCAGCAGGTGTTTTTGTTGGGTTTCTATAAATGTAATGTATTGTGATCAATAAAAGGTGTAGTCAAAATATAAACTTTATTTCTACATAAAACTACTTTTTTTTACATCAGACGGAGGCTGTCAGCTCTCCCAGTTGTCTCTTCTTTTTTTTCCTGTTCTTCTAAACGCATATATATTTTTTTTATTTTTATTATAATATTATATTTATTTGTCTTAACTTAATAGCTTCTATTTATGTCAGAAAATGAGTCTTATTTTTCTGCCAACCAATCTACTGCTTCTTCTGGTGATGAAAGTTTTTGTTCATTCAGCTACACCCTTGGTGACTTTTTACAACAGAATTTCAATGATCAGTCTAGTCGGTTGGTGAATGTGTGTCATATTAACGCTCAAAGTGTTCCAAGCCACTACAGCGAGCTCTACGACGCGTTTAATAACAGCAATGTTCACGCCATCCTGATCTCTGAAACTTGGCTCAAACCGCATCTCCTGTCCACCACTTACCCTCTTACTGATTTCGTTCTTATACGGAATGATCGGATTGGTAAAGGAGGGGGTGGTGTGGCCATATACCTTCGCTCTGATTTTCCTTACAAAATACTTGCTACTTCCTCTTCAAATTATTCTGCTTCTGCGGAGTTTATTTTTCTTGAAGTCTGTATCAAAGGAGCCAAAACCATTATTGGTGTTGTCTACTGTCCTCCCACTGTCGATTACTTCACTGATTTCGAATCAGTACTTGAATCTTTGGGTTCAGAGTATGCACATCACATCATCATGGGTGATTTCAATACAAACCTCCTTGCCCTTAACTCCTCTCGGTCTCGTAAGCTCCTCCATCTTATCGAGTCAGCCAGTCTGCACGTATTGCCGCTCAAACCTACTCATCACAGCACTGTTGGCGATGACACCTGGCTCGACCTGATCCTCACCTCGAATCCTTCCCTCGTTTCTTCCCACGGTCAACATGACGCTCCTGGCTTTTCTCACCACGACATGATTTTCCTTTCATATATCCTGAAACCTCCTAAACCTAAGCCCAAGGTTCTGTACAGGCGTTGTTTTGCGCGCATGAACGTCGAGAAGCTGAAAGAAGATGCATCTGTGGTCGATTGGGAGCCTATGACGGAGGCTACCTCAGTTGACGACAAGGTTGCCATGTTCAATGAAGTTGTAGTCAATCTTTATAACATCCATGCCCCCGTCAAAAAGGTTAAATTAAAACGCCCACCTGCACCATGGATGACTAAAGGTGTACAGATGGCAATGCGACGTAGGAACCGCGCGTTCCGTAAATTTAAAAGGGATCGTACTGATGAAAACTGGAAATCATTTAAGGCCGCAAGAAATAGATGTAATCAGATGATACGTAATGCTAAACGCCGCCATATTCTTGATACTATCAATTCTTCCTCTTCTGCCGATATTTGGAAATTTCTTGGAACTCTTGGTATCGGCAAATCGCGTCATTTAGATCTTCCTAGTTCAATTGACTTAGACGATCTCAACCGACATTTCTCCACTGTTTCTACCATGGATCGTCTAACCAAGCAACAAACTCTGTCTCTAATTTCTGGTCTATCGCGTCCTCATACTAATTCTTTCAGTTTCATTCCAGTTGAACCGGGAGAGATCAGAAAGATCATTTTCTCCATCAAATCCAAAGCGGTGGGATGTGACAATATCACCCGTGGTATGATCATTACTATTCTGGATCATCTCCTACCCGCGATTACCCACATTATAAATTATTCCTTGTACTCCGGAGTATTCCCTTCTCTGTGGCGCAAAGCCTATGTTCGTCCGCTACCTAAGGTTTCCAATCCCTCTCTTCCTATCGACTTCCGTCCTATTTCTATCCTTCCCTTCCTATCCAAAGTGCTCGAGGCCTGTGTCCACAAACAATTCTCCAACTTTGTTCATTGTAACTCAATTATTAGTCCTCTCCAATCTGGGTTTAGGCCTGGGCACAGCACTGTTTCCGCACTCCTTAAAGTGACTGGCGATATAAGGGCAGGACTGGAAGACACCAAAGTTACTGTTCTAGTGTTGGTTGATTTCTCGAATGCCTTCAATACCGTCAGTCATGACATCCTGTTAGCCATTCTGTCCTATATTATGGTCTCTCCCGAAGCACTGGAATGGTTCTCCTCTTATCTTCAGGAACGTCAGCAGTCCGTTCATGTTGGGGATTCTTCTTCTAGCTGGTGTGATTTGGAAACTGGCGTTCCTCAAGGCGGTATACTTTCTCCTCTTCTGTTTTCTATTTTTATTAATCTTATAACCTCCGAACTTCAGTGTGCGTATCATCTGTATGCAGATGACTTGCAGTTGTACTGTCAAGGGAAGGTTGATGAATTACCTGACGCTATCGACAAATTAAATAAGGACTTGATAGCCATAAAAGCCTGGTCTGATAGATTTGGCTTAGCTGTAAACTCTACGAAGTGTCAGGCGATCATCATTGGCAGTACTCGTAGTATTAGCAAGGCAGATGGTACAACCTTGCCGCCAGTTCTATTCAATGGTACGATCGTTCCTTTTGGTACTGACGTGAAGGACCTAGGCTTGCACATTGATTCTACTCTGAGCTGGCGGACTCAAGTCGCTAGGGTGAGTCAGAAGGTTATTGGAACGCTGCGGGCTCTGTACCGTTTGAAAAATTTATTACCATCAAGTACGAAGACAATGCTTGTACAGTCCCTTATTTTCCCTATCATCGATTATGGTGATGTGTGCTACTATGACCTGAATGCAGATCTCCTCAACAAACTTGACCGTCTTCTTAATAACTGCATTCGATTCGTTTTCAATCTGCGTAAATATGATCATGTCTCTGCGCATCGGTCGCTTCTTAAGTGGTTGCCCATACGCCAGCGCAGAGAGCTAAGGGCGCTGACCACCTTGTTCTCATTTCTTGATTCTCCGGTTTCACCTGGTTACCTAGCCCCCCACTTTCAGTACATTTGCGCTAACCACAATAGAAATTTACGTTCATCACACAATCGTCTTCTCCAATGTCCCGCTCACCGCACAGACTTCATTCACTCTTCCTTCTTCGTTCAGGCTATCTCTCTGTGGAATGCGCTCCCACAGGAAATCAGGATGGCAACCAACCGATTATCCTTTAAGGTTAAGGTTCGCGAGCACATTCGCAAGAAGCTGGCAGTATCATCACAACGGTAATATTTTCTCATTGTATGTCTTATTTCTTTTTATTAAGTCTATTTATGTATTTATGTATATTTATTTGTAATATATTTATATGTAATTAGGTATATATTATATTCAGTTTTAATAGGTTTTTGCGTATCTTTATATTTAAAATATTTATTCCTCAATGGTCACGATTGCACCTACCACTGTTTGTCTCTGCATCACCCAAAGGTTGACTGGTAGAAAATGCCTATGGCATTAAGTCCGCCTCTGTACATTTATGTGCTTGAAGTATTAAATAAATAAATAAATAAACGTGCAAAAGTGTTCATGTCATAATTCATGCCATCAACTTACAGAATACCCGTGGAGGTTGCATGTGAAAGCCATTCAGGCTAAACCCTCTACAGTACAGATCGTGCAGTAAACTTTCATAACTTTCAACTTCCACCACACAGAATTCTGTGATCTCAGTGGTGTTACAAACAATAATTTTATTTACGAATCTCTCACTTCGCAGGTCGGAACAATGGACGAACAATTCATGATGTTAATTGGTGCCTTAGATAAGATACCTGGGATCCTATTTAGATATCACAATTATCCTGGAGTAGTGTTGCCAGCGTTAAACTTACTCGCTAAAAGCGCTAAGAGGATGCTGCATTCAGTACAGCCGCAGAATGTGAACAAGTATGTTTCTTAATTTTTTATTATCAACTAGCAGCGCCCCGCGGTGTTACCCGCATAAGTTTCGATCCTGTGGGAGTATCGGGATAAAAACTAGCCTATGTGTTAATACAGGGTGTCAGCTACCTCCATACCAAATTTTATCAAGATTTGTCCAGCCGTTCGTGCGTGAAGAAGTAACAAACACACTCACACACTTTCGCCTATAGAATACTATCCCAGTTTATTTGGGGTCGGTGTAACATTTTTTGCATTTTCAAATAGAAAATGAAAAACAAGTCAACTTCCACATAGAAACACTAGCGAATCATACGCCCTAAAGCTATAGTTAATAGTTGCTATTTATGCCGAAGGTATGTACAGAGGGGGCTGGTATCGCTTGTCCCATTGGACTTCTTAAACATTTTGAAGCGTGATTTTAAACTTATGATAAACTACTGTTCACAGATTCCTGGAAATATGTAACACGACGTTTGAAGTATACATGAGGTGGAACTCCGGTAAAATATCGAGTATTCCGCAAGATGCTGAGGAAGAAGTGTATGAGGTAACTTAATTACGAACTTCCTTTTGCAGTAATCGTATAAACAGATAAACTGATGAAATTCGTTTGGGTATTCAGAAAAGGTTGAATATTTCGCTATCCGTCTTAAATTCTAATAAAATGCTTTTTTAGCTGACAACTGCCTAGCAATAGTAAGAATGGTCTGTTTCCCAATTTCTTTCTCTCAAAAATGTTGCCATTTTTTCTGGACGCGACGCGTGTTCCATTCTAAGTCGTCCAACTTTTCGGAATGCTTTCTAAAAATCAGTCACATTCTTCTTTTTACCATCCAAGAAGTAAACGGTATAAATATAAAACTATTGCTTTAAAGGTTTCTTCTAGGAATTCAAAAAAATGTTTTATTTCCAGGACATCTGCGCTTTAATGGAAGTAATCTGCAGCATTGCTCGCTCGGGCGCCGACCGCGGCGTGGGCGACACGTGCGCGCGCGGGCTGCGGCTGCTGCTGCCGCTGATCACTCCGCCATTGCTGGCATTGCCCACACTGGCGCAACACGCGTATAGAATGTTGAGGGACTTGGATAATGCTGATCAAGTAAGTGACATACATATCTTAGATGACAATGGTAAATTTCAAAACATTGTTAGAAGCAACAAGGATAATGTACAGACGGCAGCACATCAAGTTACCCGAAACTGTAAAATTTTCCCAATTAACTTTGAACCATTTTAGCGATAAAGTTTAAAATCTATTACAGAAATTTGACAGATTGTAGAAGCTTGATGTGCTGGCGTCTGTACCCAGATTTTTGTAATATCTTCTTGATATATAAACGAGTGTCTTGAAGTTTTTTGTCCATTCCTTTTCATAGAGATTTACGTTTAGCAACTACCTTCAACTATCTGACTTGCTGACCAACTCCTTGACAATTAAAAATTGCCTGTAAATGTTTTAATTGAAATAAATGGTTTGTTTTTAAAAGTTAGCTAGAAAGCCAAATAAAAACGTTTACTGACACTATTTAGTATTTCTTCTTTCTATGTCTAACTGCGTTAAGGCAATTACCACGCATATGATTTCAACGCTTCTGTTTTATTTTCTAGCTTACCAATCTTCCCATGGACGACTTTAACATGGTAGTGACGGCGTTACGCGTGGGACTCACCGCTGTGTCCTGTGATGTATCCACATTATGCTGCGACACTATAGTCGGACTCTCCAACAAAGTGAGAACGCTAGGCGACGACAATCCCTACGCGCTGTCCTTACTCACTCTTGCCGAACTACTACTCATGCTCATTATTAAGATGGAAATACCACCGGATTCCATTCCAGCCGCAGGAGCGGCCATTTATTCACTCACTTGTGTGAAACCAGCCTTACTTGAAGGGTTAGCGAGGCAGCTCATCGAAGCTTTTGCCGTCAATGACCCCGCTAACGTACCCCGGCTGGAAGAAGCATTCGGCGTACTCACTAACGGAGTTCTCTTCGACGGGATGAGAACCCACAAACTCCGCTTCCAAGATAACTTTGACAAGTTCCTAGCGAGTGTACACGGTTTTCTTATCGTGAAATAACTTTATCACAGTTTCATTACCAGGAAATTATTAAAAATCATAGCTTTGCTGGCGGATTAACGCCTTTCACAATTCCTGTCTCAAGGATTTGGCGCAGAAATGCCGTTTTGACGATTCTATATTATCGTCACGTACTGAACGTGAACCAAATTGGTGCATAAGTGGTGTTCGATTTTGTTTTGCAAGCGAGATTGATGCGACTCGAATGTTTTATATATTTAATAGTTAAGTTTATTGTTTCCATGTCCTTCACTGGGCTGTGTCAAATGTAATGATGAAACACTATTGTGTTTAGAATAGTTTGTTATGACATTTTCTTAGGTGCCATTAGGAAAAAATGCAATATTGCTTTTATATTGTTTGGGAAAATTTATTATGGCCTAACATTGCACAGGATGTTGTGACTTTAATTGACTGTATCATGCTTATGATATCTTATTTTGAGAATTAAATAATTTTATTTTATTATTACAATGCTTAACATTCTGCAATCTTATGTTCACAACGAAGTTAGTATGGATTTTTATAAATGTGGTTGTGAATGTATAAATATGCAGAAGATTTACTGTGGTATTATATATTTCTTAGGAGTAAAATGGAGAGTACACTTTTGGTACTTATTGCTAGTTAGAGAAATTGTGATTTCTATCGAGCTAAGCATTCGTAAACAGCAAGAAGTTTACATTATTGTAAGATGAAGGTCCTTAGCACTTTTACGTATAATTATATTGCAGGTTTTACTCCGTCTTTTTAAATTAGTCAAAATATTGTCATCTTGTCAACTTATTCTTAAAAAATGTAGATAATATTGAACCTTGTCGTAAAAACTTGAATGCCTACAATTTTTAATACGAATGTTATGAAGATTGCAATTTGAGTTAAGACTTTTGGTAAGAGTAAAAGTACATTATTTTTATCTTCTATATTACTTTAGATTAAAAAATTTATTACTTAAGTAGTTGAAATAACATTACGAAGTTTGTAGATGATGTGTTATTTTTCTATTTGGATTACTACCATCATCATTTAAATGGTACGTGTGAATATTACGGCTTTTTTACGCAAGTGAAATTAAGAAATTAAGATTGCTACTGTTGAGACCGCTCCTCTCAATATAGCCGCGCGCTGTCGACAATGATGGCAAGCTGCTACTGACGAAATGATTAAAACTCATTAAATCATGCCTAATTAGTGTATTCAAGAGTTCATTACATTAATTACTATCACTTTAAACACTAACCTCCTTGTATAAAACGTGGTGTAAAGTTATACCAACAGGGGGTAAATAGATAAATCGATATGCGTAAACAAGCCTTAATAAACTCGAATTATATTAAAACAGTTTCCTAGCTGTTCCAAAGGCAACGCTTTGCCGACGATCTTGGATAGAGAAGTAGTGTTTTCTTAGTTTTCGGACGCAATAACGATAGAACATGTTTTGTCCCTGTAATGTGTTGATTGTAGGTAAATCCACCTAGCAACTATTTATTTTTGTAATAAAGTATGCTTCTACATTTCAGTAAATAATATTAAAACATTGTGCTTACATGATGCTAGTATAACATTATATTGTTATTTAATTACGTTATTTTTAATTTTCCTCGAATGGATTTATTGACTTGTGTAATGGAGCGTTTTTTTTTTACAGAATTCTTACAATTCTGGCGTATCCTAGTGATATAAATATGTATAGAAAATATATGAAATACATATTTTCTTAATGTAGATAAATACAGAAATATCCTTAGTAAAATAAAATATTAAGTGCCCTATGTCTATTGGAACAGACTTTTATGTTTGTTAATTTGTTTTGTATAAGAATATTATATCAAAATTACCTATTCGGAAAACTTGTTGCATTTTAAATTAAAAGACTAACTAAATTGACTTGTAAAGAAGAATATTATGAATTATTTTACCTAGTATTCAGAGATGTTTAGAGAAATGAATCTTGTGATGGGTAAACGTAGTTTGTCTAAACCTTTAGCTAGGAGACATTTTATAAATACTCAGAAGTCAGAACATATTTTAATACCTAATAAAAAGGTATGTCTTCTTTTAAAATTTTTGTCAGTATCAATTTAATTAAATTGTACAAATTTTATAAAATTATGGTCTGTTTTATTTTTAGGACTTATCCTTTCTATAATATCTGGAACCACACCCTATAAACAGAGTCAAAATGGACCTTCCATACAACTGCTACCTGAATATTATGAACTGTCTTAAGGTCTTATCCCCCCCCCTCAGTGGGTACCCGCATTGTCGAGGCGGAGGGGCTCAGCCGTGGCTTGGTCACCCACGGTGAAGCGAAGAGGAGCCGCTCGTCAGGGATTTTGCCAGTAAGCCGACGACGTAGCGGCCAACAAGTAGGTTGCGGTGCCGCTTGGGCGAGATCGCAACTGAGGCGGGCCGCGATGGCGTATGGGAGGCATCGCGGCTGAGGGTTGGAGGCCGCACCGGGAGAGGACTGCCGGTATTGCGGTGTGCCGCTTTCCCTACCTTCCGCGGCCTTGACGGGGTCACCACCGTCTGATGGCGGACGCGGTGGGGCCGCAGGGGAGGAGGAGTGTTGGTATGACGTTGGCCGCTCTCCCTATCCTCTGCGGCCGAAAATTGGCAGGCGGCGGGGCCAATGGCCTCACAGTCTGGCGCACATGTGCTGGTTGGTTCCTGGGGTGGTCACGGTGATTTCACCCGCTTGTTGCCAAGGCGCCGCCCGCGCCGTCCGCAAGAAGACCGGCGGTGAGGTGACGGCTTGTTGTTCACGCTCCGGTTACAAGTTGGTAGCGCAGCATCAAGGTACGCGCCAACCAGTGGCGTAACTATACCGTTTGGGGCCCGTGGCAAATTCAAGGGATGGAGCCCTCCCTCAATGTAAAGAATCTCAACAAACGTTATCGTTTTTTTTATTAGTACTTGTCCCGCGACTTCCGCGTACATTTCATATTTACCCCTATAAAATTTAACACCTGACTGCTTCTGTCCTTATGTTAAGATCCTCATGTGCTCATGGCCCTTTCGGGCCGAGGGGCCCCTGGATTTTGCCCCAGTGCTACACCCTATAGTTACGCCACTGGTGCCAACGGCTAGTTTTCAGCTAACAGAGGCCTTAGTTGAGTTTTTTCGACTACTATTGCTCTTCATCAATAGTATTACTCATGTATGACGATTGATACTATCGATAGTGTTGTAAATTTCCAATAGTATCGATAGCCCTATCGATATTGTTACTAGTTTTCAAGGTCAATCAAGTATCGATAGTTAGGCAGCACTAACTGGAACGATGAACGATTTCCGAACGCAGTACGCACCCATCACTGTCATTATCTAATGTCGTTTCAGTTGAACAATTTATCACAGATTGAACAAGAGAGAATATAATGCATCCATCACTCATCTTAGTAGAAAAAGAACTTTATTATTTTATTGTGCTTTTGAAAACAATAAAAAACAATATATTTTATAAATAAGTCCAGAACATGATCGGTCGACCCGGCCGTTGTGGTGTGCTAAAAGTTAGCAAACAGCCAAAATGTTTGGATAATTATGTAAATAGGAACCTACATGTCATTGTGACATTGTTAGTCATTCATTCACAATTCGAGTTGTCAATCAAACTACTGAGAAGTGAGAAGGCAAAAAGCCTTTGTTGTTTTGGTTTTCTATTTTATACAATTTCTTATAAACAATTTATTAAAAATCTAAAATGAGTGTTGTGCAGCCAAGTTTATCATTGAACTCATCAGTAGCGACGTCTCAATACGACAGCCAAGATGACACTGAGCCGACAAAAATTAAAAATTATCTCAAAGAAAGATTGAAGTCACGCATTTTCTTGGGCCGCTACATAGAAAGGAGACTTGCGGACAAACGTATCGGATACCGTGACGTAGTTATAATCAGTGCCGCAGAAGTTACATTAAAGAAGGACTTGTTTGATGTACAGCATAAATTGCTTACTATTTGTCCTAACACGCACTGGATAGGTATCACAGATACAGAATCTTTGGGATATACGCCCGGCATCTGTTTGTGGACAGAGATAGATAACCAACCCTTCGGCCCCTTTTGGTTCCAAATCAAGAATTTGAAATTCAGGGATGGTGAAGTTATGGTGACATTGAAATGTTTGAGACATATTTCTGATGCATTTTTAGAAGTAGAACCAATTTTAACTGGCTCAGCAAAGATAGCTAATCCTAATGTAAACACTGACAAGAAACTAGAAAGTAGTATTACAGCTCTCAATGAGACCTATACTGACTTTGTTGAGACTCTTAAAGGTGCTTTATCTATAAGCAATGTGAAAGAATTCGTAACATTTTTGCTTGCTTTTGTTATTGCAATCTTCACAGGAAGTACTTCATTTGTAAACTTTCTTGGAAACTTTATATTAGCACTGATCAGAGAATTCTCTCTTTTAGTAAAGAACTCCACACCAATGTTTCTTGGTTTATTAGATTTCTTTAGTAAAATTGTTGGAGGGTTTTATATTTTGTTGGCAATGTTGTTCAGACAAACTGCTCCGGTTCCATCTAATAAGAGAACAGTAGAAGTCTATGATAAATCTCGCAGAAGTTATAATGATGACAGTCAGTTTGACTAATTGTTAATTAATAATTGACAGCTTTATTTATTTTTGGTCTTGTAGAAGGACATGTTGTGGTGAATTGTTAAAACATTTTTTATTTAGATCTCATTTATAGGGCTATTAATTTAATGATTTACTAACACTTGCTTGCTAAAAAGTTTATTTTAATAGTGTAATAACATTGCCAATGCACCAAAAATGTGTTTTAACCTATTATCATTCCAAATGCATTTACTGAAATATATATTTCCGTTTTGAGTGTAACAAATTGTATATTAAAGAAAACTGAAGTAATAACATAAAATGATGTTAAAGAAAACTATGGTAAATGTGTAAAATGTTACATACGTCATCAAATATTTATACACAGATTTGTTGTAATTTATCTTTTTTGTTATTATAGATTTATGTGAGGGCTGGTTCATAATATTGTTACTGGTAATATATACTTCTTTACCAACTTGTCTTCTTTTTTTTTTCAACTGGTACCACAATAATACTTTTTCTATCTGTAAAAAATGTAGTTGTACATGCTCTTGAAGTCTTATTCTATTAAAATCATAATTTGTAGCAAAATTCTACTTGCCCCTAAACTTTTTTGGTGTAATCAGGTGTGTACCGCTTCCTAATTCTGAAATTGTAAAACTGGTACTTAATCCAAATATGTACTATCTAGCAATCATAGCTATAAAATTACTTGTGTTGTTCCAATACTTTATATACATAATAAGATACCTTTAAGTCTTGATGCTTGACGAAACTTGGTAGATCCCAAATATAGTTTTGATTTATTGTATTTCTTCTTTGTATGTTTTTGCACTTGTGGCATTTGAACTATTTGATTCCTCATCTCCACTGTCTAAAAATTTTTAATCAATTGTGAAAAAGGCAAAAGTAATGCATTAAAAATATTTTTAATTGAGTGCAATACCTCTGTAGCTGTTTCTGCCACTAAAATTTGTACAGCCTCTTCCGCTTCTTTTTGTTTTAACATATTTTTCGAGACAATATTGTTAAGAATGTTCGTTATTACGATATTCATTTCACTATTGTCATACTCTTTCAGCATTTCCTTGAATAGGAGCAGCAAACTAGGCAAATACAATGTTAAATCTGTTTTGTCTTTTCCTGCATTGCTGAAGTTGTTTAATAAGTCTAAATACGTAAAAACTTCAGCTAAAGTCATATACTTTCTAAATTGTTGTAGAGCATTTATAATTTCGCGCAAATTACCTGAAAATCACAATCTCATAGTAGAAATTCTACACTCTGAATAAACAAATATTCTAAGGATTTTACCTACATATCCAAATTCCCTAATGTCCATCAATTAAAGTAATTGGTATAAATAGGTACTATCTTTTCCATCAGTGTTTACTCCAACATTGGACTCCTTTTGACTTGGACATGGACTTTCCAATGATTTTCTACTTTTGGTATAGTTGTTCTCGGTAGAAATGTTCTTTAGTTTACCTTCGCCATTTTGTCTGCAGTAGTATGTTGTATAGTTAATATTTTGTGTCAATGGTGGATGAAGCTGATTTACTACGGCTTTTAAAGATTCTTTAGTATCCTCGTCTAATTTCGACCCTCGTTTTCTTAAAACTTTTTTAATGTCATTCGTTATTTTTGATGTGTATTTCAGGTATCGTCGTCCCTCTTCCAACTGGGCCAGTTTGTTCAAAAATGATGCTGCTAAATTCTGAAATGTTATAAAAATTCAGTTTATAAAATCAGATATCGTATTATACAGGGTGAATTTTTCAAGTGGGCGTGGATGGACAAATCCGAAACTATGAGGAATAGCGAAAAGTTCTCAATGGAGTCTCGGGCTCGATTTTGATAAAAACTAGAACTGCATCATTGAATTTTTGAAAAATCAATATTTCTAGCCAGGAATCGAACCAGTTGATTTAGAAAAAACAACTTAAAAATTTTACGTAATTTTACTTGTATCAGGTATACAGGATACCTAAAACAAGTAAAATTACGTAGTAAAGCTAGACTAGAAGAAACTAAATAATGCGAGTAAACCAGCAGCTTCATAAAAAACCTACCTGGGTGAAGTTATCTCCATAGTTTGTATACCTGCAAGGCCAAGATATGCACATAATAACTATGGAGTGGTTTTCAAAAACATTGCACACATCTGAGTGCGAGCAACCGTGCGTTATTTCTGCCTTCTCTGCATAAGCCGACTTTTCTAAGCCCTGCAAATGATGAAATAAAATCTGATTAAGCGTTTACTATGCGAACTTAATTATGCTCGATAAACCATCATGCGTAGCATTAACTTCTATAAAAATACATGGATACCTATGTCGTGAGCTGAATAGAGCCTTGAGGGACTCCGATGTAAAACAGTACTAAAGCGAACGAAGTGGGGTGAAGTACGTAATTTTGAAGGCAGGCGTTGTGCTTCGACTAATAGGTAAGTACTATAATTAATAAATTATTTATTAAATAAGCACAGCATTATATACCATAATTTGAAACCGACAGGCTGGAAGTAAACTGTCGAAAGCTTTGAATCTTATCGTGTACGTATCGAGTTTCGTTACATGTCATCGTAACGAATAGGTACAAACAACTATGATCGATGAATAATAATTATGACCCCAAATATAAAAAGGTGTAAGTTACCTCATTCAAAAATATTAAAGCATTTTTCGTATATGTGCCACCCATGTACAGAAATTTCTTCAGAATGCGTATATTTTTTATAATTTCACCACTACTGCTTGTGGAGTATTTAGTGTCCTCATTGAAATGAATCATAAAATCGTTGTATTCTTGCTGGTTTAAACAATTACACCTTCTTGTTAGCCTTTTGAATATTGAACAATCATCATCGTCGTCCTACAACAGAAGTGGAATAAATAATAAACAAATATTGTGTACAGACGCCAGCACATCAACCTACTACAATCTGTCAAATTTCTTTAATAGATTTTCAACCTTATCGCTACATCATAAAGTTCAAGGTCGACTGGGAAAAATTTACAGTTTCGGGTAGCTTGATGTGCTGGCGTCTGTACCTACCTACATATTTTTCTTTTCAGGAATTTCGCAGTACGGAGTAATTGCGTAACACACCATCAGTAGGAATGGCTTTCACTTTGACAGTTCAACAACATTCATTGCGTTATCTACGTTGTTGATCAGACAAATTTTTCGAACATATGAAGCAATGAATATGCAATTTCCTCCAAATGAATTGATAGTGTGTTACGCAATTGGGTGGCCAGAGTCTGGATTTGTGCCTGTCTCGCAACTACATATTAGGTTCATGGGACAGAAGTATAACTGGCGAAATTTGAGTGTAAGTATGACAGGACCTCTGCCTAACCCTTCGGGGAAAACAGGCTTGATTATGTTATGTACAGACGCCAGCACATCAAGCTACCCGAAACTGTCAAATTTTCCCAATCAACTTTGAACCTTATGCTTTAGAGATAAAGTTGAACATCTATTAAAGTTTGACAGTTTGTAGTAGCTTGATGTGCTGGCGTCTTGACTTCTTCTCAATCATTGATTTTAATGTAACTTTTAAGATGCTTTGAACAGAAAACATGAATCAATTTACATAATTCGTTCATTGGTTTACCTCTATGTAAATATTATTCAATGCTTTAGTTTGGGTTTCTAAATATTTCAGTGCCGGATTAGCTACGTCAGTTATTGAGTTGTCAGTTATCTCAGGAAAAGTCTGACTCTGGAAAAATCAACACCAGTATAATTTAGCAAGCCATTACCAAATGGTGCTTGCATAAATAAGCGGGTTTTCGGGTCCGACTCCCGGTACAGATCGCTGCAGGTTTATATTCGGAAACAAACGGTTACATAGATGTTTTCTTTAACTGGTTCTTTATGTGCGAGCGCATACGTTAACAGGGGATTATTTTACCCGCACGGATCGGTACCATTGGCGTGTCTAGGGCTTTTTTCCAAGGGGGCCTGGCCTATTACTTTTTTTTTTTCGTTGGGATATCCTCATGGATACACACCGTCTGGGAAGAACGGAGGGTCGGAGGTGGGGGGGGGGTTCCTTCTACTACCATAAGTCGGGGACCCAGGAGATTATATTCGTCGCACCCTACTGGTCACCCGACTGGTATTAGCCCGCCATGCTTAGCGGGCCCCATCACCAAGTGCGGGCGATTTCAGACTAGATCCTTTTCTTTTAGCACGTTTTACATTATTAAATATTCTGCTCATAAAAGAGTTTCGTCAATTTGGAGAACGCCCCCCCATATACGCTTATGGGTACCGACTTGTTTTTACCGGGAACCCGCTTCTTTATGTAAGCACCCTAAGTTATTAAAACAGTTACGTGTTATTTTTTGTACTTATGAGTATCATTCTTACCAATTTCAGTACATATCATTTAAAAATATGCAAGTATATATTATAAAAAATGAAAATAAATAAAAATATATTCATACACCAGCAGACTGTACTGTCGACGACGATACAATAGTGATTTCGTTTGTGTTTGAAAGAGGAACATCTTTTGAATATGTTTTCGATTGAATGTCGTCCAGTAGATATAATAATTTCCTTGTGCTGTCTTTAAGCTTGTTTATCGACTCCTGAATTAAATAAAACATATTAGGTACAAGAAGTTACAAATATTATACAAACTCGTCATAGCAGTTTCGTTAGCTAATTTAATTTGACTCTGTAAACTAGATACCTAATAGTTTGGTTTTTTTTTTAATACTTACCTAGGTAAGTATTAAAAAAAAACCAGTGAGGTACCTAATTGCGTAACACACTTCAGTAGCAATGGCTTTCATTTTACAGTTCAACATTCATTGGCCTTATTTACGTTGTTGAGCAGACGGCTTTTTCGAACATATGAATTAGCGATATCCTTCAAAATTATTCAGATTGAGACTGATAGTAAGTTACGCAATTAGGGTGCAGGAAGACCGATACTAGCAGGTCCTCACTATGACTTAGTGTGTAAAGCGCCAAAAATGGCTTGCTCGAGTCCGATCTATGCTGATTGTTCATGTTGGCAGCTTCTAGGCGGCCTAGTGCCTCTACGTCAACACCCTAGGCACTCTCTCTCTTTAGTTAAGTAAAAATAATATAATTATTATCTTAAAACCTACCAATTTAACCTGACAGTAAGGTTCAAGGTAGGCTCTTATCGGATTAGGAATCCTAAGGTCGCTGGATGGAGGTTCTGCAGACGCAATGGTTTTCTTTACCACTGGCGACATCGGGCATACTTGAACATTCCTCAGTTCAACTTCACTCGGTTGGATATTTCCACCCAATGGATGACTTCTGAACAGATCCGCTTGTCCTTTAGTTCCTTTACGTCCACAAATGATATAGCTTGAAGAGTCAATCAATCCATTTCTGGATTGTTTATTGCTAGGCTCAGAACCGTCATCCATTAGGTAAAGATAAAAATTAGTGCAAAAATAAACTAAAACATTGCAGCAATGTGAGCTTCTATGTAATAATAAAAGGAGGTAACTTCTCTTCTTAGTCTGTGAATAAAACTATTGGTTGTTATGTATTCATACTTATATATGCTGTGAATAGCGAATGTTACGCTACTTTAAGTTACACACAAAAGACGTTTAAAGTTTCGCCATTTTTGAATGATTGAGCCATTTTTGTAGGAAAAGACAATAGACAAAAGACTATAATAATAATAATTAGGCTGGCCACATGCGTCCGGTTTCCTGACTCTGAATTCAGATTCGGAGATCCTGAATGCACGCATTTCATACAAAATCGTCTCTAAGCGCATACGTTCTTATATTTTCCGTCAGGGTTTCCGAATGGAAAATATAAGAACGTATGCGCTTAGAGAAGATTTTGTATGAAATGCGTGCGGTGCATTCAGGGTCTCCGAATCTGAATTCCTGGAAACCGGACGTATGTGGCCGGCCTAATATGGGAGTATAGCTAATAGACCGCTTTTGTCTAGAAAACTCAGTGGCTTATGCCAGGTACACATGCAGCGACTCGCTGGCGATTTTAAAATCTCGCGTCCACTCACAGATTTTTAAATCTCAAGCAACAAATCTGTGTGTGGACGTAAGATTTGAAATCACCAGCGAGTAACCGATGACTAAAGCGCTGCGTATGGGCATTTCCAATTTGTAATGACTTATCGTAATTTTAATATTACTTACTTTATTGATTACTGACATTAACTTCTAAAATAAGTAATGAGTCGTGCTATATTTAATTCTATGAACCAAAAAAGCATTATTAGTAATATTACCATTAAAACTAACAAACGTAAAGTTTATCAAAAGTCATTGTCAAAATATTGTCAAAGACTCAAATTACAACTCAATGCAAATTGCAAAATATTGACAAGCAATGACAAAAGACTCTGGATATAATGGCTGCGTTCCGAGTTGGGAAATAATCGATTTGAGCGTGCTTAAACCCGTACTGAATTAGCGTGAGCGCGATAACAATGAATCGTCATAGATGACGTCACAGTGACAGTGTGTGTGTGTGAGGATGTATCAGTGTGTATTTTGTTTTGAGTTGCATCATATCTTTATATTAAACTAACGTGGCATTTTCGAAATTGTGCTTCTGGCTGACAGTCACAACCTAACCAAAGAAGAAGAACTGAAGAAGAAATGTGGTGTTTATACAAAGAAATACTGTAATAATATCGTTTTGACATTGAGTAAGTACTGTGAGCGCGTTCACGAGCGTTCCGAATTGTTGACAGGTCTCAGCTGTCATATTCGTTTTTCGTTATATCTAAATCGGAACGCACATGTGAGATGATGTGAGCTCTGACTAGTAGTCTAGTATATAGTTATCTGTGGATGTGAGCCTCCCGTATTACTAGCTAAAAGCAGAGCTTTGTGAGGGCTCGCGTCGTTTTTCTGCGTGGTAATAATCTTTAAGGCAGTTTTTTTTTTTATATTTTTATATAATTAAAATTATTATTTTTTTTACTGATAACACATCTACATATAAATAGAAATTATTATGTTAAAGCACAAATCAATAGGCGTAATAGTTTTTCCGTAAAGTGTACCACAAAATGCTTAGGTTGTGGGATATAGCAGGGCTCGCTTCGCTCGCCCTGATTATTATATCACAGATCGTTAGGGTATACAGTATGTTAACTAACAGAGGGCGTTCCCGTTAACCCGCAATAGTATAGCATCCATACATGCTAAAAAAAATATTACCATTCGAAAATAACATGTTTTTTTATTTTTTTTTTATTAAAATATTCACTAAAAATCGTAAATTGATACGTTAAAGAAACATTCTGTACACGCGTACTTGAAGGACAGCAATGTCGGAATTTATTTAATTAAATAAATTAGAATTAATTAAATAAATTGAGTATCAATTTACGATTTTTAGTGAATATATTAATAAAAAAAAAATAAAAAAACATTTTATTTTCGAATGGTAATATTTTTTTAGCATGTATGGATGTTATACTATTGCGGGTTAACGGGAACGCCCTCTGTTATTTAACATAATGTATATGTTCTGTGATTAATATACTCTTTGATGTGAGCGCTGGAAGCGATTATAGCTAATTCGGAATGTGGCCAAAGGAAAGGAATAGTAAAATTAGGAGTTTTTGGCGGGATTTCTTCGAGTGAAGTCTATTTGGCTGTTTTAATTATTCGCAAATTGATTCCTAGTGGATATTGTGATGTAAAATTGGTGTAGTTTTGTATCTCAAGTGTCTGCGCAACTGGACAATATGTGTAATCATTGAAACAGACGCGATCCCGGTAAAATGGAGCTGAGAATTTTATTGTAGTTTTGGCTACCTCAGCGAAGTTTACTGGGTAACTTGATTCGATACATTTGCTGCCAAATACTCCTAATACATTAGAATGTGTACACCCATATTCTAATGTCTTGTTAGACTCCAGAAAAATACTGATGACTAGGCGGCATGGTCTCAGACCTTTAAAAAAAAAAAAAAAAGTAAAATTAGTAAATAATACAGTTATCGCAGTTTAGCTAAATAGGTACTTTTGTTCAATTTTCTCAACAAATCATGAATAATTTTAAAAGTAAAATGAGCTATGACAGTCCCTGCGATTCAGATAATGATTGGACAAACTCTTCAGATGAGTCGAAGTATTCAGATTCAGAAAGGTAACGTTTATAAAATATAACTATCTAAAGTTTGATAAAACTTTTCTCATAAACTTATTTGATCTTATAATTTTAGCTCAGTGCCAGAGTGGGATTCCGATGTTGGTGAGGATGGAGAATTGGTGTTCATAAAAACAAAAACCAATAACGAGACTACAGATATGAAAACGCCTCTTTTAGAAAACTGTGGAACATTTAAACTCAGAAACAACTTCAAAAGGTCTTCCACTAGGCGATCTACGAAAGGTGAATAAATATTAAACAAATTACTTAGTGACATAATACCTATTTAAAAAAAATACTGATGTGACCTAAAATGTCTAATTAAAGTGAGCTTATACTAATCAAATCAATAATCTGTTTAAATTCCAGGTAGAATATTTAAAGTTCTAAAAGCGCATAAGTCAAAAAATTCAGAGAGTGGCATTAGAAAAGAGACTGATGGAGTATTGGGTTCAAGTGCCAATAGGAATGTGTCTTCAGATGAAAAACTTATTATTATCCAGGTATGTGTGACAGGAAACTTCAAATCACATTTATAAGCATTTTTAATTTATTTAAAACTGCACACACACTCTTGAGAATAACATTACATTTTCTCAAAGAATTTTTTTTTTTTCTTTTTTTTTTTTAGTTTATTCTGTTTACATACATACACAAACTCATACCTTCCCATTAGGGCAGAAACTGCAGAATGCCACCTGCTACAATTCTTACATACTCATTCTGCCTTGTTTTACGTTCATGCATTTCTTCTTTCTACATTCATATTCTGTTTATTCTTCTAAAATATCTATGTTCCTTTTCAGGTTAGCAAAAGCATGATATTCAGCAGTGAAAAAAATTGCCAGATAGAAAAACTTTTTGGCTTAAGCCTCGAGACACATGCAGATGGCAAGACATTAACAGTTGCAGATTTCCTAACAGAAGCCAGAGCTATATACACTCCCAAAATTAAAAAGGGATATTACTTATCAAAAATAAATGGCGTTGATGTGAACTCTTATAATATAAACAATATCCTGCAAAGAGTTGTAGAAGACCACAACAGTCCAAAATTAACATTCCAAGTGCCAAGTGATGGACACAATGTAGATTTAGAAAAGTTACTGAGGTCCAAAAATGCTCTGGAAAATTCTTTAACTCACTTATTGAAGGAGTCACTATGCTCAGTTCTATACTTATGCTGCAATGACATAGAATATAACAGTAATGACGACAAAGGAGTTCTCTACTGCTACCCAAGACCTTTCAATCAGAACTTTTTGTACAACACCAGAGGGGCTTATGTAACTTTGAATCATTTAGCTCCAAAGTCTTTGGGGACTAGTGAACCCACAAACTCAACTGTTCTACATAATAATACCCTCATTAACGTAACTTACACTTCACATTACAATGATCTACTGTTGGTAGCATTTCCAAATAAGAAGGTAGATTGGTTTGCAGCAAAAAAAGTAATTGCTGATATAGTTAGACTGTTAGAATTTTTGTATGGTTCGCTTAAATCCAGCTTTACTAAGCCTAACAATGTTGATAAATTGGATAGTTTATTTGCCCGTATGTTTGTTACTTTAATAATTAATAATAAGGGGAATAAAGATGATGGTATTAGCAATGTTGGTTTGTATTTTGAAGATATGTTGGCTGCTCATTCTGTTACACTACCTTTGGAGGTAAAGGTACAAGTTGATGATGCTATAACTGAGTTGGAAGCGGCTGATTATCGCGAATGGGTAAATACTTTTATGATAGTAACAAATAGATACAAACATAAGACGCAACTGCTGTTCGTGTATTTGAGTACGGCGCTCAAATACACGAGCGGCATGTTGTCGGCGGCCAGCCGCCAACAACACGTCGCCGGTTGCAGTTGGGTCTGTCGTTGACGCGAGTCGCTCGTGTGTATGCACACTAAGTTGGCGACCGCGTACCGGAAGACGTAGCGTTCCGTTCCGTTTACCTTATGAATGGATGCGGAAGCACAGAACCGGTCGAAGTGGCGGTGCTTGGGGGAGGCCGATGTCCAACATTGGACGTCTTTTGGCTAAAATGATGATGACGAGATTCAAAATTTTAACACAAGTGAGTGATGACTTTCAACTTTGTTCTCGTCTCTTTCAGACAGATGATGTAGAAAATTATCAAAGACTGTACACAGTAATTGGATCATGTTTATATTTTTCTGGACATCTATTAAGTTCCCACCTTCAAGATGAAGACTTGAAGGAAATCAACGCATATTTGCGTTTAAATGGCATTTTAAAACTGAGCACAGAAAAAGAATTGGAGAAACTTGTGATGTGGAGAGAAGTGTTTATTAATGAACATCGGAAACAGAATAATAACGATGGGAATGAACACAGGTAAACATGAACCTTTATAAATAAACAGTACCTACCTTTTTTCTGGCAAGGCGTATTGATGAATGTCGTCCAAGGACTGGAAAACGAGATGTCGATCGTCTGACGGCGATGTGGGTGGACGACATTGTTGCCTTGATTTTCAACTTTATAACTAAAGCATAAGGTTCAAAGTTGATTGGGAAAATTTGACAGTTTCGGGTAGCTTGATGTGCTGGCGTCTGTACAAGAGCGAGGGGATTGGCACAAGAGAGAGGCTTATGTCAAGCATGTGGAGTGGGGTTGTGGATATTTGTCCTTTTACTTTAACTTACAAAACTTACATGCCGTTGTAATGAATGACACTAAAAAAAATTAACACTTTGTGTAGAAGAGAAATTTCCGCTCCGAACGCGCTTCATAATTGCGCAAATAGCCTCTAGACTAGAAGCAGTACTGCTGAAAATGAAGTAATAGCGCGGGTAGGCGATGCGATTCGGGGTGGGTCGGGGAAAAAGAAAATTCACGTGGACGAGTCGCGGTCAAAAGCTAGTATATGAAGTAGGTCTTCATATACTACTTTTTTTTTACAGTTACAACTACAACAATTATATTCCACTTCAGCTATATGCTGCTATAGCATATAGCTGAAGTGGAAAATAATTGTTTTCAGAATGTATGTCACCAATGTCCCATGTTTGTAGAATTTCAGATGGACGCTGGTTCCTGCTAACTGTTGGTAAAGGCCACTTCATATTGACAACATTAATGGAAGCAGGTGGCTGTACAGAGGACGTAAGTATCGCATCTAGATTCTTAGATTCGTCTCATTATGAAGCCGTATTCGAATTAAGCGCAATGGTGGCCCAGTGATTACGGCCGCGGTCACGACATACGAGTTATAGGTTGTGGGTTCGAAAACAAGCAGGCATTCGACTCTGTGTTAAACTATTTCATCACCACTGCTCTCAAAACGGTGAAGGAAAACATCGTGATTTCCCACATGTCCGATAACCAAGAATTTGAAGACATGTGACATCCGCCAACCCGCACTGGGCCCGCGTGGTGGGTTTATGGCCCACTCCCTCTCACAGAAAGGTGGCCTGTGTCCCAGCAGTGGGAACATTTAGGCTGATTATTGATATGCGACTTTCTGCGTGCTGAGCTCATTACGAAGACCTAGTTCTAGTCAGAACTAGTCGGGCAAATTCGAATTATAAATACTTAAGTATTTATAATTCGAATTTGCAAAACCATAAATATTATTGATATCAGCATGTTTTGCTTTTTTTTCCCTGAGTAGGTACTGTTAAATCTAATATTGGTTTCCACACTTTCTAGGCTGTCGGAGTAACTCCACCGTCGCCATTTTACGTTGAAGAGTGTGAAAGTTGTTTGGAATTACTTTATGATGTTGGACTGAACAAATATCTTTCATCCTGGTATTGTTCGAACTCACAACCGCAGGTCGAAACTTCACCGGAATATCTGACAAAGTATGGTAGAAAAATAAGGGATGTTAATAGTGAGTTACGTATTGAATTGCTTAAATATTTGATCCACTAAAAGTCATCGTTGCTAAACAACTAATTCAGAAAAAATAAAACATGGTATTTTTTCACATATTTTGTATGAATGGCATCATAAAGGATTTCTTTAAAAAAATAAGACCCTATATATTAATGCGTATAAAATAAAAATCAAAGTCAGTTATTTAAATTAATCTGAGAATTAGCACTTTTTGAATATCAAAATTGCATAAGACAGTCTTCCGAAACGCCCGCCCTTCCTAGTGCTTTAGCTGGAAAGAAGGGAGTGGCGCAAGAAACTCCCCAACACATTATAAGATTATAACAGCATACAACACATTTTATCACATAAACTTTTCACCCTTCCAGCTCTAAAACCAGATTCGTCACTCAAAACCTCAACTCTAAAACTCTCAAAGCTGCAAATAGACAAACGTCGCCACAATTCCTCTGAACAAATCAATGTGGGGTCTAGTACCAGTGACATGAACTCAATGAACTCTCTCACGAACTATGGCAGCCATCATAGTTTGTATGCCCAGTCTTATAATACTGCACAGAAGTATAGACACTCGAGTTTAGATGTCAGTGGATATTCTGAGGATTCTAATAGCTTGAAAAGTAATAGGTAAGGTTCCCATTGTCTTTGAATACCATTATAATATCTACAGGGTGGGTTTTGAAACGATGGCAGCAGTTACAACGCTACAAGGTTTTTTTGGCGTGTGGTCAAAATCGGAATTAACGCCGCCATCTTGTTTTGTCAATATAATTTTTTTAATAATTTCACAAATATTAACAAATAATGCTCCCCGACAACTTGATTCGAGCGCCAAAAGATCATGTAGCAGTGTATGTAAAGAGTATGTAGCAGATCCTTGCTCTAAAACATGATATGAAATCTGTCAAGTTGATCAAAATAAAACATCCAGTAGAGAAATCTTTTATTGCTTTGAACGAGATTTTCAAAATGCCTTACATATTATACAATGAGTCATGCTCATCTGTTTTCAGTGAAGTAAGTGAAGAACGCGTCCAAGGCAGAAGAGCGGATAGAGAACAAAGAAATCGTCGGGACTCTTCTGGATCAGACTCAGATTGGGACAGGCTGGTAAGAGAGATTTAACCTTATTTCTTGGAAAGTATTTTTCCCTTTTTGCACCATCACACCTCCTTCATTCACTTTTGTAAAGGAAAAAATAATATAATTATTCAAGATTTTGCTGATCGACATTGCACACAATAATCTCGGTTCTACTTCTAACATCAATGGTTTTAACAGAATCGGTAGGTTGAATGTAACGATATAAATCGCTAAGCTCAAATCTGTGTGGAACTTTAAATACTTCTTTGGACTTGAAGGAGTTAATTTTAATGTTATATATATTATTGATTTCAGGATGGGAGCAGAGCAAGTGGCAGTATTGACATGTCTGATATCAGAAAATCTTTGCTGAATGAAATAAATCACGTAACTGCACAAAGGTAAGACAAATAACAAAAACAACGGCCAACAAAAATGATTAAAGAAAATTGCCGAATCGAATTTTTGTGTTTTATAATGGCAATTATTTTTTAGTAGTTTTTTAACTGTCATTAGATTTTTACGACTTTTTTCAGAATAACAGCAGGAGAAGAAAACGTTTTATTCCACTTTGTTCAGCTGGAATCTGAAAAGGGCTTATTGATAGCCCCAGTGAAGAATATAGAGATACAAGCCAACAATGTACTCTATTCATACATAATCAAGACATTCAGATCAGCTTGTAAACGAATACATGAGCTGCTGCAGCATAGTATACGGTAAAAACACAGAATAACATTGCATGGATTTTCTTGATTTAAACATCGACGCGCGAACTGTCACCATGAATTTAGCACATGATTCTAGATAAAGAGAAATTTTACGTTGGTTATATAAAAAAAAAACCGCTGTTTCAAAGAAAAGTGCACCTACGCGGTCAAAATGTATGAAACATTTTTAATTTTTAATAATTGACCAATTATTTTAACTTATGGGTGTTCTGAATCCATGGTAACAGGTTGCGCTTGCTTGCTTGTATTCTGTGGACATGTACTTTTCTTGAATTCGTTTCTTGAATTCATTTATTACGTAAGACAATTTTGCCTACTTTCTGACCCCATATGTAAGAAAAATAAAACTTGGATGAACCCCCTCCCCCCTTTTTTAATCTTACGTAAGATCAGTATGAAAAAAATAAAAAAAAAAGTAGCAAAAAATTAAAAACTTATAATTTATGTTTACTTTTGTGATCTTACGTAAGAACAGTTTAGACCCCTTCCACCCCCAAGTAAGAAAAAATAAGACTTGTTTGGACCTCCTCCCCTCCTCAAATCGTCTTACGTAATAAATGAACAGCCCCATACAAGTCTGATTAAAACAAAAATGAAGTAATTTTGTGCCATATCTGTTTCTGATCGAAGGGCTCTAACGAGGTTGTATGTGTGTATTTCAGTTTCAAGAAAAACCACGCTCCATCGAATCCTCTGAACAAAATTCTGGTGGCTGTCAAAGAGCATGGAATGTTATTTCAGGCGCCTTTTGATATTTTGAGTCAATGCGGCGTCAGCAAGAAGAATTCTGAACCATACTTGTTTTGGGTTGTCGGGTAATATTATATTCCTGCTTTTTTATTATTTTTAGCCATTAATGTCCCACTGCTGGGCAAAAGCAATCTTTATTAAGGGAGCCACCTCATCCCGCCAACTCGAGTCTGGGAACGCCGCGACGCGGATTTCTATTCATTAAATTTTTACAAAATATTTTATACTTATTAGGAGGGTTTTCGTGAAAATTTACGACACCAGTTGGCACCACTGTGACAAGAGGTCTCCCAATACAAAATATATGATGACGTTCATCATTCGATTCATTCATCATTCCGTCATGCATGACTAAAGAAAATATAGGCTATTTGACAGATGTCTGGACCTTACGTGCCAGTGCTGCCACCTAGCGAACGTCATTTCAGAAAACCCTCCGGCGATTGGTGACTATCAATCGGTAACAATATTTTTTGTATTCCCGACTGATATTTATTAAAGAAAGGCCCAATTAGACGTGAAAACTTAGTTGGAATTAAAATATTAGGAAATTGGTTCCACTTTCCTCTCATCAATGTCTATAGTCGAAACAGTGTGGTCTCCTTTTATGACACAGCGTACCGAGTACTCTAGAAATAAATTATGGCTGTAAAATATATTTTTGTTACAGCCGAGTGTTCAGTGAACCAGAGCCAAGAGAATTATATTTATGCTATCACGAATCCGTACCTCAAGATCTCACCGAAGTAGCTTATTTACTCTCTTATTTAGAATAAGTAACCACAAGACTGTATTTTTATGCATTTATAGAAACGTATTCCGTCCAATATACCTAGTAATGTTATTCCAAGAAAAATAATTATGTGATATTGAATGATGCAATATACATTTTTTATTCCAAACCCTGTTTTATTTTAAGTTGATTTTGCTAAATCGAGCCCTCTAATTTACAACAGAATGTTTGAAATCTTGACACTCGCTATACTCTCAGCTACCGCTAAAGCCCTTGTCTACTTTTCGCTTCTTATCTTGACATCTGATTGAACTTTCCGCTTTTGACATTTAAACTTTCCGCCAAATTAACCGGAAATATGCTTTTCAGAAGATTTGACAATTTTTATTGTAGTTTATTAATAATGGGATGACTGAAACTATAATTTAATCATACAAATAGGTAATACAATTCGCTATCGGTGCTAATATTTTATTTCAAGTTTATTAATGAATGTTTCAGTGAATTAAATTAACTACCATAGACAAAAAAATACCAAGCGTTGTTGTGAACATCCGTCACAATCAATCAGGCTATTATACCCAGTGTTGCCTTACATTAAGGACTACAATAGCACATCAATAATTATAGTCAATGTAATGTCTATTATAAACATTAGGAATTTAGGATACATACATTGTTAAAAAAATTGAGTTGTTTCCGTTAGCCCCGTCGCGTCGTGTGCGAAATTGCCAATTGCAGATCGTGAGAATGAGAAGCATTGCAGTGGTTTATTAATTAATTACTCATGGCAAATAGAAAATAAAGACAACTGTTTTTTATGGATTTCTGTGTTTTTGTGTTGTGCGAAGATTTGTATTTGATTAAATGTCAACGATGATAACCAAAATGCAATCACAAGCGAACGTCGCCGTCCCTCAATCTGTCACGACGCAACCACAGTCTCAGCAAATTGTTGGAGTAGGAGTTTCAGCAAATGCGGTGATATTGAAGATGTCCGATATTCAGCAGATCTCAACAGTCGGTATGTTTTACGTGCTGTTTTTATTATGAACGTGAATATTGTACAAGCAACCTGAAACTTTCCATGAACTTAGGAATTTTCCTAAGAATATCAATAGGCCTTCAAGAAGCTTTGTGTCATCGTTAGCATTACATTAATAAATGAGATCAGCTTTTGTCTTTTTTGAGTAGCCTAAGTTAGTTACTGACATGTGGATGTTGTATGTGTTCAATATAAATAATATTCTTGGGAGACTTCTATTTGTGTTATTTTTGTTAGGTTATGCAGCTGTCTTTTTTTTAAACAGCAGCTGTAGCCTATTGGAACAACAATACAGCCTTTGAATGGTGTTGTTGACTTACCTTTTTTCACTGGCTATTTTTTATTTTATAAATATGAAATGAAATAAACTATGTCCATTCATGCTTTTTAATTTATTTCTAAAGTTTGTCTTTTATAATGACTCTGATTAAGCAAGAATGGAAGCTCCATTACAGAATAAAAGAAGTTTGTTGTTGGGTGTTTACTAACATACAAAACATATTATTCTTGGTTTGTTTGGTTTGTACAGGGGCTAATTCATCAAACCAAAACTAATTCATAACCAGCATTTCTTTATTGTTGTCAGGACTACTAGAACTTGCCCACCGAGAGTACCAAGCGGGAGATTATGAGAGTGCCGAGCTACACTGTATGCAGCTATGGAGACAAGATGGAACAAACACCGGTGTACTCCTCCTTTTGTCTTCCATTCACTTCCAGTGTCGAAGGCTGGACAAATCGGCCCACTTCTCCACTTTAGCTATCAAACAGAATCCGCTGTTGGCTGAGGCTTACAGGTAACTTTAGCCACTTTTATATAATTTATTTGCTATGTTAAACCTAAAAGTAAATCCAACAAGGTTATAATAATATTATGAATTCACACTTGCAATGTGCATTTAGGGGCTGTAAACATAATGCTTATGTATTTAATGGTATTCTATAGTTCCAAGGAATATAGACATGTTTTGTCTCCGCATCACCCTAAGGTAGACTGGTAGAAAATGCCTCAGGCATTAAGTCTGCTTTTGTATGGTCACTTTTAAGTAAAAATGGACAATTGTCCATTAAATACATATTTTGTATACCACTGAAAATTCTATTGTTGAATCACATCCTCAGGTAGGTATATGATTGTGTCATTCTTCACCTTGGTTTATTTAATACCTACATGAACAATTAACTTGCGCTTCATAGTACAACAATGCTACGACATATCTTGTTTTGAACAAAAGGAATAGTTCAAATTCCAGGCCTTGGTTTGCGTTCACATCAATAGAACTAGTTTATAAACATGTTATTATGTTGACATGTACAGATTAAAAAGTATTGGTATTAGGTATTATAGTAAATCTACAGGGTGGTAGGGACATTGACGTGCTAACGGTAACTTTGAATTTAGCACACAATTCTAAATTTTCCAGTGTTGAAATTTTTCATCAGTTATGAAAAAAAACTCCTGTTTCATAGAAAAGTGCAATGCCTATGAGGTCAAATTGCAACCATGGAACAGCAATTTTTTTTAAGAACTAATGAAACATTTCAACATAAGGGGGGGGGCACACGATGCGTTGCGGCGGCGGTGCGGCGCCGCAGCGGTGTCGCTGCGTCGTCTTACATAGAAATATCTGTGGCATGTCACACGATGCGCTCCGGCGCCGCACCGGACTTGCAACCACCGAGACGAGGCGGGGAGGGGTGAATGCATTGCGACGTCGGAGCGGCAACGCTCAGTTGTTCACGCATAAACAGTAAGTGCCGGAGCACACGATGCGTTGCGGGTCCGCACCGCAAAGATTTCGACCAATCGGCGGGCACACGAGCGGCTTGTGTGCCCGCCGATACGTCGAAATCTTTGCGGTGCGGCGCCGCAACGCATAGTGTGCTCCGGCACTTAGTGTACTCTGTCCAACGCTGCTACGGCGCCGCTGCGACATAATAACGTTGCGGCGCCGCACCGCTGGTGTGCCCGCTGATACGGTGAAATCACTGCGTTGCGGCGCCGCAACGCATCGTGTGCCCCCGCTCTAAGGTAGTTCAGAATAATGTATGTACTTGTGGTGTTTGACAGATAGTTGACTGACAGTTGATTATTATAACAATGAGGGTACCCCACAGGACAGTTTTTGAACCGACCGATATCTGCCGGGGCAGCTATTATGGGCGCTCAGTAAGTAAATAACAGTGGCGACGAGAAAAAACGTGAAATATCGTGATTTCGAAAAAAAAAAACCAGTGAAAACATAGTGAAAACTGAGTAAATACAATGACTGCTATAAGATTTGAGATTTTTTATATTAAAAGTGGGGATTGGGAATCATATAAAGAACGATTTGGTTATTTCATATTAGCACATGGCATATCAGAAAGCTGTTTTTTTTTTGCGTCTTGTGGTAGTGATCTGTATAACTTAGTTAAATCATTAGTATTTCCGGATTCTGTGAGCCAGATTACATTAGGTGGAATAGATATAAATCTGAATAACCATTTTAGTCCGCGACCAAATGAGATAGTAGAATCATTTAAATTCCACAGTAGGAATCAGGGTAAAAATTAATCAATTTAAGAGAACATTGCAGGTTACCCGCAAATAATAATTGGACAGGGGCTAGGTAATCTCCTTGTTAGGAATTGGTTTAAGCCTCTAGGGATTTCAGTTGTAGGTATAAATAACATCAATTCTCTATATAGTGAAAAGGATGAATCTCTGTTAATAATACTTATACCGCCTCTGACGTGGGAACACATGTTACAGGCTTTACATAAGACTCACAATGGCATAGTAATATCAAAATCAATTGCACAAAGCTATTTTTGGTGGCCAGGACTGGATCATGAGATTGAAGTGTTAGTTGCAAATTGTGATAGCTGTCAGGTAAATAAAAATATGCCCGCAAGCACTGGACATTCTTGGATCACCCCTTCTAACCCATGGCAACGGTTGAATATTGACTTTGCTGGTCCAGTTGACAATAGGATATATCTAATTGTGGTGGATCCACACTCAAAATGGCCAGTAGTTAAAACAACGTCAAGTGAATGTGCAATTAAGGTTTTAAGAGAAATTTTTGCCCAGCAAGGATTGCCACAAGTATTAGTATCGGATAATGGAACAACATTCACATCTGTACAATTCAAGAATTTTATGAAATGCAACAGCATTTAACATAATATATTGACTCCACCATACACACCATCGTCAAATGGCCAAGCTGAAAGATTTGTGTAAACAATAAAAAAGGGCTGTAACTGACATGGATATTAAATTACCACGTCTTTTGTTTGGTTTGAGAGTAGCGCCAAGCTCAGTTACTGGAAAGTCTCCGGCAGAATTGTTGAATAAACGTCGTTTTAGAACACGGTTCGATATCATACATCCCTTCTCCACAAAACCGGTCGCTGAAATATAAATTGAAAGTAACATAGAAGTACCGGTGAGAGGATTTAGATTAAAGGACAAGGTGTGGCTGCGTAACTATTCAAGAGGGGAGAAGTGGGTGAAAGGAGAAGTCTTCAGAATCAAGGGTCCTGTGTGGTTTTTGGTAAAGATCAATGATGGACCAATTGTTACACGACACATAAACCAACTACGACGAAGTGATTCTGATGAAGATTCAGGTCCCAGTAATGAAATACGTGATATACTCGCATACCAACAGATGCAGTGGTTACTTGTGAAGGAGGCATGTTACAAAATAATTAAATAATAATAGTGATTTAGATATTAGGTTAGTTAATGGGGGAAGGCATGTGGTGTTTGACAGATAGTTGACAGTTGATTATTATAAAGCATGTGCTACACGGTTTTAAACGGCGGTTTGAAACAGAGGTTTAAAACAGTGTAGATAGTCATTTTATGCCAAACTTCGTTTGACCTTTAAACACCCTTGGCAGCAAGGCTTGCGTTTGAAACCACTGGTAGAAGCGTTGGTTTAAAACTTGTTTGAAACCGTCTAGCCGCTTGTTTAAAACCTCGCGAACGACAGTCACGTTGCAGCGGCGAGCGCAAGCAGACGCACTCGACGACGCGACGACGTTCTCAAAATGGCACGAGAAGAAAAAGAACGAGAAGTAGTTACAGAACTAGAAGAAGTAGTTAGTTGGTAGCAGAAGTAGTTCGTTCAGCAGAATAAATGCTATACCTACATGGTGGCTCATTAATTTTAGTAAGTAACCAGCTCACATTTAAAGATCGTAAAGATATTGTGAGCCTATCTGTTGAGCGTACAGTTGAAATTGCCTGTATAGAATTGGAGCACTCTATTGTATTAAGTGTGTATAGACCACCGTCAGGATTGTATGACTGCTTTGAAAAGGTAATGGATGAAGTGTTACATAGGATTTGTAACTCAAACAAGTCCTTTATCATTTGTGGTGATTTTAATGTAAATTTATTAGAAAACTCAGGTTCTTGTAGGTACTAACATTTTAAGTCTGTTTCAGTCCTACAATCTTGTAAACCTATTTTTGGAGCCCACAAGAATAACCCCAACTAGTGCCACATGCCTAGATAATATTTATACAGATATTATACCTAGCCACAAAGAAATTATAAATTTACTAGATTCTGATCATTGCGGGCAAAGGATTACTATTCAAAATTAAATAAGTTCATATGACTAAGGGTTAATCTCTCCTTTAACCATCGCTTCATACATATTCTTTTTTTTTCTTCAATTGCACACAAAAGAGCAAGACACACCCTAACTTTTTGTTCTTTAGATAGGTAAGGCGCCATGACGTCGTTGTAGTGAATATACGGTGCGAGCGTAGAGATGTCCTATTCACGCAACGTTCTATAAAACAATGATGGTTTTAAACATGTTTTAAACCGTGTAGCCGGCAAAGCGCAAATCTGTTTTTTCTATTTCAAACCGCTGTTTAAAACCGTGTAGCACATGCTTAACAAGTGAGGGTACCCCACAGGACAGTTTTTGAAGCGACCGATATCTGCCAGGGAGAAATTGATTAGGAATATTGAGTAGTCAAATTAAAATATGTATACAAAAGTCAACAAACAAAACAATGATAATTATGACAAATCATAAGTAATTTCATTCAGTTCAAAAGGCGTAAGCAATCTGTATAACAAGATCTCACTGCTAAAATAATTTTGATGCGTCACTGACAAAACATTTTGGCACCAGCAGCCCATAAAAAATTGGGCCATTTAGAAGCTGTTAAAGTGTATTGCACTCATTTGGAACTTATGAGTATAATTAAGTATGCCATTTCACATGAAATCAAATGCATTTGAGTAAATCTTTCTAAAGAATTTGTCCATTTTCTGATCTCCTAATTCTCACATTTAGTCAGCATAATAATATAGGTACGGTCGATCGATGGGATGGTTGATGTATGTTTTCAAATAAAATTTAGAAAACAAACAGTTTATTTATGAAATTAAATTTCATTCGAAAACACCCATCAGTTTCTTACTAAACTTCAACTATACCCGACGAAACTGTTACTTATGTCTTTTGGTGACTGTACGGTCAGCATCAAAAGTCGATTAACACTTCAGTTTTTTTAATCTCAGTTATTGAGCAAAATATTTGTTCGAAATTGCAGCAGAAGTATAATGCGATTTTGAACAAATATTTTGCTCAATAACTGAGATTTAAAAAACTGAAGGGTTAATATTTTGCTCAATAACCGAGATTAAAAAAACTTAAGTGTTAATCGACTTTTGATGCTGACTGTACCTTCAAGTTCTTTTTACAAAGGCATTATCTTGATGACAGCAATTCAGTAAAAAAACATTTTTTGCGTTATTACATTATCAGTGTGCAAATACCACAGCACGGGTCTACCCATCCATCTATGTCTATTTATGACACCTACATAATATGTGGGTATATGATGATGACACACAGTGGAAATACCTAACTTGTACCATTTTACATATCAAAGTTATGATTCTTGATAGCGTACCGCGAATTTATAAACGAATGTACAGACGCCAGCACATCAAGCTACTACAATCTGTCAAATTACTTTAATAGATTTTCAACTTTATTGCTAAAGAATAAGGTTCAAAGTTGATTGGGAAAATTTGACAGTTTCGGGTAGCTTGATGTGCTGGCGTCTGTACAACTCATTCTCATATTGGATTCGGAAAAGTCACGTACTGTACTTACGCTTTCAACTAGTAGAATATCAGTAATGTTAGCAATGATCGGGACCCACCTACAATTTATGATGTATGGCGTATTATTGCATGTATCATTGCGCTCTAAAAATGCGAAGATTTTAAACATATCCTATTTTATTTTATCGAACTGATTCTAATTTCTAACAACCAGCCGAGCGATTCTGTAAAGATCTCACCGTGGGACCTTAGGTGAAGTGAGCTGTCAATATTGTCAACTCCTATAGCATCAGGTGGAATGACAATTCACTTCAAGCTCACTTTACCTAAGTTTTCACGGTGAGATTTTTACAGAATACACAGGCTCTCCTTTCTACCAGTTAAACCCGCAACAATAATACAGTGTGTACAATTGACTGTCGCTACTTTAAATCCCCATAAAGTTTAATTCTTACAATCACACGAATTGAAGAACGAATCTTCTGACGGTCAGAGATCGTCAAGATATCATTGTCTCGATGAAATATGGCAGAGCCAATGCCACATTGCAAAAAAAAAAGAAACCGTTTATTGTTCGTCTCTGTGAAGGCTTACGGAAGACGACGTGAACGCCATGCCCAGTAAAACAGTCACGCTTGTAATCTGCGACCGTTGGAAAGCAGGGGTGTATAATATCTATAGTACCTGCAGTAGTTTAGGTAGAGACATTGTGAGTCATTGACCCAGCATTCGCTGATTACGGTGTTTAGAAAATAGGGGAGCGCATTGAGTCGTGCGAATGTTAAAATTAAATTGTGTGGGGCTGATTTTACGAACCCCATAAAGCGCTCGGTAACAACAAGAAGGCGTGTTTTGATATAATTTTCGACGTCAGTACAGTTTGTTTTTCCTTACATCATAGTATGTCTTATTTAGAAGACAAACGTATGAAAATTACGAGTTTTTTAATCAATTGCATACTTTAGTTAGTTATGAACGTCTATTGTAAGAAAAGTACAAAGTCGATTAAGTACAATACAATCTATTAAATTGCTGCGAATTAACCACTTAAACACATCTTATAATAGAAATCTCACTACCCCTTTCATGTCCAGAAAGATTATTATGTGTATTCTTCCAAAGACAATCCCACCAACTTTCTTTATTTCCGCCAGCAACCTAGGCAACGTGTACAAAGAGCGGGGTCAGCTCCAAGAGGCGTTGGAGAACTACAGGCATGCTGTCAGACTGAAGCCGGATTTCATCGATGGCTACATCAACCTTGCGGCGGCTCTCGTGGCCGCTGGAGACATGGAGCAGGCGGTACAGGCTTATGTTACCGCCCTACAGTATAATCCTGTAAGTATTCAAGATCTTTGGTTATTTCGAGTTAGAACGCGTCGATTGGCTAAGGCATTCGCAAAGGAATTTTTTCAACGCGCCTATGTGAAACTTCGAAGACATTCAAAAAGAAAGAATTATAACGCGGCTTAAAAAAGTGCCTTTGTACGAAAAAAATTACTGTTTCCCATTTGTTTCAATCAAGCGCTTTGGATTATGAATGAGGGCTTAGTGCATATCCACGTAAGGCGTTTTATGCGCGTACGCATATTCGTGTCCACATACGCGCGTACTTACCTAATCTACTAGAATACATTCCCTCTATAAGCACGCGTTTTACGCGCGTAATACGTGCGAGTCCGGTACTTGGGGCGCCTCATGCGAAGAGCCTTCTACGCTACGCATCGCGGAAACAAATAATAATGTAGCATGTAGCATACAGGTAGTTATTCCGGGTGTTAGCGTATGAATATTTTAGTAAAAAACACCCGTAAAATTCCACCCGTTTTACGACTTACGACCAAGGGACTGAACGGAGCGCTCCTTACATTCTATCCACTCACCCTATTTATAATTTGCGAAGGGTGAAAGCTACTGCAGTTTGACGAGCACTGCCATCGTGGCAAACGGCACTTTCGATCGCTATTTCATATTTTACTCGTTCAACCTAACAATGAGTATGAAGTCGAATATTTTTTATGCATTACTAGCAGCGCCCCGCGGTTTCACCCGCATAAGTGTCGATCCTGTGGGAATATCGGGATAAAAACTATCCTATGTCCTTCCCCGGGATGCAATCTATCTCTCTGCCAAATTTTATCGAAATCCATTCAGTGGTTTAGGTGTGAAAAGGTAAGAGACAGACAAGGGTTACTTTCGAATTTATAATATTAGTATGGATTCAAAATGCTGCTATGTTAAATCTAATTTACAGGCTTATCACACCTTTATGCTAATAAAGCGCTTTATAAAACGTGTAGATTCTGAATCATCCATCTATTCGTTGCTATCGGCGACAAGATAAATGATATTGCCACATAAGCTAACACAAGACAAAGCAATTTAGGCGATAATAGACCTTGTGTACACATCACAAAAATACGCTAAATTACGTCACAATCAATTTAAGTTTACTTCAATCTTTTGTCCTAATATGTAACATAAATAAAGTCTGGTATTATATTATTATGCGGTAATACTATTTGGCCTATCTCAGTACATTGTTGGACGTGTGCCAGAATAACAGGTATTTGTCGGAGTTGCTACGCTAGGTATCGTATTTGGTAACCGCATAGTGAGTCGGTGCGATCGCACCAATGACGCTGCCCTTCACCGGCCTAGAAAATTAGGACTGACAAGTTGGGCAATTGCGCCATTTGTCATACTGTATTACAAAACGTATATTACCGTGTGGTGGCGTGTGGCTCACGGCAAAACAAGTATTGTAGAAGGCAATTTAGACAAGAGGCTAGAATCCGCTTAGATTATCAAGACGCAGGAGATGCGACCACGCGGTCGTCAATGCGTTTGCCAATTACGGTGATATTGGCAACATATAACATCCCTCTATGTTTATTATTTTAGAAAATTTTGAGGAATGTAGTTTTCTCAAATAATGTCTTAATGAAGTTAATACTCGTAGTTCTCGGTCTTTAACCGAGGCTCGAGAAGTCCAAACTCAAGGTTTGCCAAAGAGCGATGAATCGTAGCATCTTAAAAATTAAACTCGCCGACTAAATTCGCAGCACCACAATACGCTCCAAGACAGCTGTTATCGCCGATGTTGGCGAGAAGTCTGCGAGGTTGAAGTGCTTGCATCCAGACAGATGGGCCTGAATCGTCACATCAGTGAGTGTCTGATGACAGACGTTGTCCCCGAGGCAGGCCTAAGAAACGCTGGCGTGCCGATTTGGACTTGTTCCTAACCGATTGGACGGATAAGGCACAGCACAAATAAAAATGGAAAAATATGGGCAGGTCTTTACACAGCAGTGGGACAGCATATTATGTTAAGTTTAAAGTAAAAAAGTTCTAGGCTGTGCAAAAAGTCTTATTATTGCAGACAGTGATAATGCCGCAATGCGGGTGAAGTGGTCGCGATTTACTATGCAGTTAACCTTTACCTTTGCACACGCATACTAGAATAGGGCATCGATATTAACGCGTCAATACACATTTATACATTCTCTATACGAGGGGTTCAGACGCGTGTCTATTGTCTAGACTTTCACGGACTATATAGAGATAAACCAGATTCTGTCCCTGTAATAGAATCGCTCTCTCTCTAAACAAGACTGCATAGCCTAGTTACTATTCTTAAAGGTTTAAGGGGCTTACATGACCTAAAGCGCGGTCACTGTCGGACTGCATAGAAAAGAAAGAGAAGCGCTATGACACAACGCTGGTAATTTATTGCAAAATATAAATCAATTATTTAATTACAAAAAATCTATTGTTTGGACGAAAAAATTAAAACACTAGTATTTTAGTATGTGGCTTGCAGAATAATTTGACAAAAAATCAGAATGATTGTATGTATCTATATTAGTCTGGTTTTATTGTAAAAAGAAAGTTTTTAGAGGAATCTTTATGATTTTTGTTTTCGTATCATATTATGTAATAGTTGTATTATGTTTTCAACACACTATCTACCTAGCATATATCCTGAAGAATATCATAATATTTTTCTGATTTTGTTTACTGTAGTCGATCATACACTTTTATTGTTTCTAAAACTTGCGTTTTTTGTGTTTAGGTCCTGTAAACCCCTTAATGTAGGGCACATCTGTAGGACTTTGGACACTTAATCGGTTTGGATCGTTTTATATAAATGTTTTGTCACTGAAGTCTCTGGGAAATATTTTCCAACCTGCATTTTGTGTTAGGTACCTTTACCTTCATTATTCATTGCGAACAGAAGCTAACAAGACACAAAAACAAATGGTTGCTAAATCACGTGTCTGCATCGATGCAGCAGTGCGATTCTGTAACCATCTCGCCGTGAAAACTTAAGTGAAGTGAGCGTGGAGTGAACTGTCAATAGTGTCTATTACTAGCAAAAACAAACTCACATCACCTAATTTTTCACGGTGAGATTTCTACAGAATCGACATGCAGATCTCTGTAAAAAGTTGATGAGTCGAAAAATATAAGTCTGAACAAGCATTATGATGGACCAGTATTCAAACTTGCGTTGTCACGATACGTGTAAACAACTTTAATTAGTTTCTATATTTGATTTGAAGCTATATTTAAATGTACGCACGACGACGTATTGATCTATACATTTCCAGTATAAGCTGACTTGTACTGTGACTGTATCATCATCTGCCTAGCCTTTTCCCTACTATATTGGGGTCGGCTTCCAGTCTAACCGGATGCAGCTGATTTCCTGTATTTTACATGGAGCGACTGCCTATCTGACTTCCACAACCCAGTTACTGAGTAATACGATACCCCATGTTTGTACGAGTAAGACTTACGGGCTGACTTCTCAATGTACATATAAAAAACATAATATAAAATGCGAGGTCAGCTAAAACTGGAAATGTATACCTTCATATGTCGCCGTGTGTATTACCTAGAGGTTATACGGAAGACTAGAGCTAATTAATATCTTGTATTATTAATAACTTGTTTGTCATGCCAATGACTTTGAATTTGACTGTATAATTTTTAGACAAGGAAAATATTATGTGTAACTAAGCCAGTCAATGGTTTATTTACATAATCCTACTATTATTATAAACGTGAAAGTTTGTATGTTTGTTACTCCAACACGCGAAAACGGCTGATCGGATTTGGATGAAATTTGGCACACTGATTTGTCACCTGGATTAACACTTTAACACACGGATACTTTTTATCCCGGTGAATGACTGAGACGCTAGTTTAGGCAGACCACTATAAAATATACATAGTGAAGGCTAAGTTCCCTAGTTAACAAATACTTTGAAAGCTTTTAATCTTGTTATTACAGTGGAGTCATTTTAATAGGTAACATTTGACGTCTGTCAGTTTTATCCTCATAGTGAGGTGACCTGCTTATAAAAATCGATTAAAGTGAATGAATCGATACGGACTTGAAACATATGCGAATTTTAAAAATCATTAGGCGAATCCCTGTCCCATTATTATTATTTTTTTCGTAAATTTAAGGAGCAAAATAAGACAAGTACACAATTTAACAAAAAAATTGCATTTATTCAGTTGAACTATCAGAACTGTTAAAAGTATTGTCATCTTCATCACTGCTGTCAGCACTCAGAGATATTATTAATTCATTTTCAATAATATTGTCTATTCTCACATCTCGTTCAAAATCTTGTAAAATTATTTTCTTTGTTTTCTCTACGACTTTTTTCCAGTCTTCTGTAGTGACTTCTGCACACGCAGTTTTTAGCAGAGACATCATTTTAGCAGTACTGAAGGGTGGTTCAGTATTGTTCCGCGCTGCATAACCCTTTATTTGTGCCCAAATAAGCTCGATGGCGTTATACTGGCAATGGTAGGGAGGCAATCGAATAACTTCGTGTCCATGCTCTAGGGCTAGTTCATCGATTACATAGCGGAGCTTGGACGGCTTAGTTGCTTTTACTAGATTTAACAACTCAACTTTTAATAAAGTTGGACTTGCATCCACACCATTTCTTACCAGCCACGAGACAATTTCTTGCTTTTTATTTGCTTGAGTTGGTGGTTTATCAACTTGTACAGAATGATACGGTGCATTGTCCATTATAATTTTCGATGGGTTTTCTAAGCTGACTAGCAGCTTCTCAAACCACTCTTTAAAAACCTCAAAGTTCATTTCCTCATGGTAATCACTTGTAGTTTTAGAGGCGAATGCGAGGAGGCAGTCTGGAATAAAACCTTGAGAAGCTGATCCCGCGTGACATATAATAAGTCGGGCTCCTTTTCCCGGTGGAACTTTTGAGGTGGACGCCGCTGTATCATCGGTCCATGTCCGCGAAACCGTATGGTTCACATTCAACCATGTTTCGTCAATAAACACGACATTGTCCCAATCTGTAATTTTATTTACTTGACGTAAGAATGTTACTCTCTTCAAAATAATATCGTAGCGTTCTAGCAGGATTTTCCGCTTGTCAGATTTTTTAAAACTAAAGCCAATCGATTTCAAAACCTTTGATAGAGACGATTTACCGCCAAAAAATAAGCCTGCGTCTTTTAACGAACTTATTAGCTTTTCCCGTGTAGGATATTCTTTTCTCGAGTAATATCCATAAATGTGGTTGCGAATTGCAGCAGCATCAAAATTATCAATGCCAACAATTTTCTTGTCCCTCTTTCTTTTTTTCGGTGTACGTAAAGTATTATCTTCTGAGCCTGATGGTCCGTATTTCTCTTTCAGAATTTGAGTTACTGTCCTCTTCCCTATTCCCAATGCTTCGGCAACGCGTTCTCTCGGTTGTGTCAATGGTAAAAGAGGCCCATCGTTAATTGATTCCCGTTCAAAATAATTGTACAATTTCACCACTAGTTCGCGAGATTGACTGTTTAGCGTTTTCCCCCGTTTCGACATGGTAAGACTGTAATGTTGTTCTTGTTTACTAATCGTTAAGCAATCGGAGTCCAATTTATAGCCAGGTAAACGTAGTCAGTAAGATCAGTCCAATAAAAAAGCCGGGTCAGAACAAAATAACAGAGAGCACACCAAAAACGCACAGTCACTTCGCACAACGACAAAAGACTGCGTCATGTAATGGCGACATGACATGGCGTCATCGACAGGCACTGGTGTTGCCAGCAACATACCACCTAAATTGTACCTAACATCAATGATTTTTCTATTTCATTATTTTTTGTATTTTTATACCTAGTTAGTTAAAAGAATAATAAATAAATGTTTTATTATAATCACAACGTGGTTATTAATTTATGGTGATATTTCTTCACAAGTCGTCATTGCATTCGATTCTACTTATCAGCTTTCGATTTTTAGAGTAACATCCCTAGTGTTTAAAAAGAAAAATGGTTAACTGACGTAACCTTGTAACGACGTTCAGTTCTTTAGATCAGAAATTGTTTATTATGTTTAGAATGGTTTATTAATGAAAGCAAATCGTAAAATTACTCGTATCGGTCATTATTACAATAAATATGTAATCGTAATTGAAAAAAGGTAAGCAATTGTGCAGTTCTAACAAAACGAAAAAATATGTTATTTTATGCCCGCCGTTACAAGGTTACGTTGTTGAATATTTGATGAATTGTCAAATGTTACCTATTAAAATGACTCCACTTTAAAGGCAATTGATTTTATCGTGGCTTCGTGACATAGTTTACTCGCGGTTACAACCGCACTCATTACTACAGCCACGCGAGTGTATTTCTTTGCATGACTCACACACATCCCAACATATCGCATTTAATTTAATAAGCTAATGTCTAATCTAGACAGACCAGAACGATATCAAATGCCGAATCATTTAGGTTTCCGTTAGTTTCAGTCACTATAAAATTATTTTTATCTAGAAATATTAGGTTAAGAAAGCAATGACAAGAAAACAATTAATAAGCGTTGTATAGCGTCTGTATAATTACACGACGCTTTGTCTTCTTCTTTCGAAAGTCAAATTACTGACAACTGAAAGAGAGAAATCGGTGTGTAACTATTCATCTGATATAATACGTTTATTAGTAAGGGGTTAGACTAAATTATGTTTTTTCTCTAAATGCAAATTACACAAAGAGAATAAAATGTCTCATTGTAAATATAATAACATAACATCACGCCTGTGTTCGCCGAAAGGTTAGGCAGAGGCGTACCTATAATACAACTACATTTAAGTTACATTTATAAAAAAACTAGTAGTTGGGCGTTGCGCGAGCTGCAAGCAGCTCGCGGGGTCGTGTTTTTGAGGAGTATTTCTTACCCTTGTAAAAAGTATTTGGGCGTTGCGCGAGCTGCAAGCAGCTCGCGGGGTCGTATTTTTGAGGAGTATTTCTTACGATGGGGGGAGGGGTGAAGGGGGGGAGAGGGGGGAGTTTTGAAAAATGATTTTGACCAACTCTGGGCCCCTTGATACGAATCTGAAAAAAAAAAAATTCCAAGTCTCTTAACTTCCGAGATCTACCTAGAGGGGGGGAGAAGGGGGGCAAGGGGGGCAACTTTGAAAAATGGATTTTACTTTTCCGAGCCTCCTCTATACGAATCCGTAAAAAAACAAAACCCAGGTTCCTTAATTTCCGAGATACGATGGGGGGAGGGGTGAAGGGGGGGAGAGGGGGGAGTTTTGAAAAATGATTTTGACCAACTCTGGGGCCCTTGATATGAATCTGAAAAAAAAAATGTTCCAAGTCTCTTAACTTCCGAGATCTACCTAGAGGGGGGGGGAGAAGGGGGGCAAGGGGGCAACTTTGAAAAATGGATTTTACTTTTCCGAGCCTCCTCTATACGAATCCGTAAAACAACAAAACACGGGACTCTTAGTTTCCGAGATACGATAGGGAGGGGGGAGAGTGGGGTGGAAAAGGGGAGGTTTGGGATTTTTCCCATACTCGTGAGAGTTACTTCTATACGAATCTGTAAAAATATACCCACCTCCCCCTTCACCATCTGGGAGAACAATTATGTCAGTGAGTGAGTCAGTGAGTGGTAATCGAGCTTTATATAGTATAACTAGTATTTGGGCGTTGCGCGAGCTGCAAGCAGCTCGCGGGGTCGTGTTTTTGAGGAGTATTTCTTACCCTTGTAAAAAGTATTTGGGCGTTGCGCGAGCTGCAAGCAGCTCGCGGGGTCGTGTTTTTGAGGAGTATTTCTTACGATGGGGGGAGGGGTGAAGGGGGGAGAGGGGGGAGTTTTGATTGACCAACTCTGGGCCCCTTGATATGAATCTGAAAAAAAACATGTTCCAAGTCTCTTAACTTCCGAGATCTACCTAGAGGGGGGGGAGAAGGGGGGCAAGGGGGCAACTTTGAAAAATGGTTTTTACTTGTCCGAGCCTCCTCTATACGAATCCGTAAAAAAACAAAACACAGGTTTCTTAATTTCCGAGATACGACGAGGGGAGGGGTAAAGGGGGGGAGAGGGGGGAATTTTGAAAAATGATTTTGACCAACTCTGGGCCCCTTGATATGAATCTGAAAAAAAAAATGTTCCAAGTCTCTTAACTTCCGACATCTACCTAGAGGGGGGGGGGGGAGAAAGGGGGCAAGGGGGCAACTTTGAAAAATGGATTTTACTTTTCCGAGCCTCCTCTATACGAATCCGTAAAACAACAAAACACCGGACTCTTAGTTTCCGAGATACGATAGGGAGGGAGGAGAGTGGGGTGGAAAAGGGGAGATTTGGGATTTTTCCCATACTCGTGAGAGTTACTTCTATACGAATCTGTAAAAATATACCCACCTCCCCCTTCACCATCTGGGAGAACAATTATGTCAGTGAGTGAGTGAGTCAGTGAGTGGTAATCGAGCTTTATACAGTATGTTAACTAACAGAGGGCGTTCCCGTTAACCCGCAATAGTATAGCATCCATACATGCTAAAAAAAATATTACCATTCGAAAATAAAATGTTTTTATTTTTTTTTATATTAAAATATTCACTAAAAATCGTAAATTGATACTCTATTTATTTAATTAATTCTAATTTATTTAATTAAATAAATTCCGACATTGCTGTCCTTCAAGTACGCGTGTACAGAGTGTTTCTTTAACGTATCAATTTACGATTTTTAGTGAATATTTTAATAAAAAAAAATAAAAAACATTTTATTTTCGAATGGTAATATATTTTTTAGCATGTATGGATGCTATACTATTGCGGGTTAACGGGAACGCCCTCTGTTAGTTAACATACTGTATAGTATAATAATGTTCCAAGTCTTAACTTCCGAGGTCCGCCTAAAGGGGGGAGAAGGGGGAGAGAATTGGGGGAATTTTGAAAAATGGTTTTTTCTTTTCCGAGCCTCCTCTATACGAATCCGTAAAAAACCAAAACGCAGGTTACTAATTTCCGAGATACGATGGGGGGAGGGGTGAAGGCGGGGAGAGGGGGGAGTTTTGAGAAATGATTTTGACCAACTCTGGGCCCCTTGATATGAATCTGAAAAAAAAAATGTTCCAAGTCTCTTAACTCCCGAGATCTACCTAGAGGGGGGGGAGAAGGGGGGCAAGGGGGGCAACTTTGAAAAATGGATTTTACTTTTCCGAACCTCCTCTATACGAATCCGTAAATCAACAAAACACGGGACTCTTAGTTTCCGAGATACGATAGAAAGGGGGGAGAGTGGGGTGGAATGGAAAAGGGGATGTTTGAATTTTGAAAAATGGTTTTTACTTTTCCGAGCCTCCTCTATACGAATCCGTAAAAAAACAAAACCCAGGTTTCTTAATTTCCGAGATACGATGGGGGGAGGGGTGAAGGGGGGGAGAGGGGGGAGTTTTGAATAATGATTTTGACCAACTCTGGGCCCCTTGATATGAATCTGAAAAAAAAAATGTTCCAAGTCTCTTAACTTCCGAGATCTACCTAGAAGGGGGGGGAGAAGGGGGGCAAGGGGGCAACTTTGAAAAATGGATTTTACTTTTCCGAGCCTCCTCTATACGAATCCGTAAAACAACAAAACACGGGACTCTTAGTTTCCGAGATACGATAGGGAGGGGGGAGAGTGGGGTGGAAAAGGGGAGGTTTGGGATTTTTCCCATACTCGTGAGAGTTACTTCTATACGAATCTGTAAAAATATACCCACCTCCCCCTTCACCATCTGGGAGAACAATTATGTCAGTGAGTCAGTCAGTGGTAATCGAGCTTTATATAGTATAACTAGTATTTGGGCGTTGCGCGAGCTGCAAGCAGCTCGCGGGGTCGTGTTTTTGAGGAGTATTTCTTACCCTTGTAAAAAGTATTTGGGCGTTGCGCGAGCTGCAAGCAGCTCGCGGGGTCGTGTTTTTGTGGAGTATTTCTTACGATGGGGGGAGAGGGGGGAGTTTTGAAAAATGATTTTGACCAACTCTGGGCCCCTTGATATGAATCTGAAAAAAAAAAATGTTCCAAGTCTCTTAACTTCCGAGATCTACCTCTAGAGGGGGGGAGAAGGGGGGCAAGGGGGGCAACTTTGAAAAATGGATTTTACTTTTCCGAGCCTCCTCTATACGAATCCGTAAAACAACAAAACACGGGACTCTTAGTTTCCGAGATACGATAGGGATGGGGGAGAGTGGGGTGGAATGGAAAAGGTGAGGTTTGAATTTTGAAAAATGGTTTTTACTTTTCCGAGCCTCCTCTATACGAATCCGTAAAAAAACAAAACCCAGGTTTCTTAATTTCCGAGATACGATGGGGGGAGGGGTGAAGGGGGGGAGAGGGGGGAGTTTTGAAAAATGATTTTGACCAACTCTGGGCCCCTTGATATGAATCTGAAAAAAAAAATGTTCCAAGTCTCTTAACTTCCGAGATCTACCTAGAGGGGGGGAGAAGGGGGGCTAGGGGGCAACTTTGAAAAATGGTTTTTACTTGTCCGAGCCTCCTCTATACGAATCCGTAAAAAAACAAAACCCAGGTTTCTTAATTTCCGAGATACGATGGGGGGAGGGGTAAAGGGGGGGAGAGGGGGGAATTTTGAAAAATGATTTTGACCAACTCTGGGCCCCTTGATATGAATCTGAAAAAAAAAATGTTCCAAGTCTCTTAACTTCCGAGATCTACCTAGAGGGGGGAGGAGAAAGGGGGCAAGGGGGCAACTTTGAAAAATGGATTTTACTTTTCCGAGCCTCCTCTATACGAATCCGTAAAACAACAAAACACGGGACTCTTAGTTTCCGAGATACGATAGGGAGGGGGGAGAGTGGGGTGGAAAAGGGGAGGTTTGGGATTTTTCCCATACTCGTGAGAGTTACTTCTATACGAATCTGTAAAAATATACCCACCTCCCCCTTCACCATCTGGGAGAACAATTATGTCAGTGAGTGAGTCAGTGAGTGGTAATCGAGCTTTATATAGTATAATTTTGACCAACTCTGGGCCCCTTGATATGAATCTGAAAAAAAAAAACGTTCCAAGTCTCTTAACTTCCGAGATCTACCTAGAGGGGGGGAGAAGGGGGGCAAGGGGGGCAACTTTGAAAAATGGATTTTACTTTTCCGAGCCTCCTCTATACGTATTAGATATGAGCGCCGATGGCCAATCTTCCGGCGGCGGCGCGCCGATTTTTTTAAATCGGCGGCGGCGGCGTCGGCGGCGTGACCTTCGTTTAACTACCTTAATTTAAATAAAACAATTATAGCCCTATGGCAATGTAAGAGACTCCTCGGGAGAAATTGGGGCATAAGCCCCAAAATCACCTACTGGCTATACACCACAGTTATCCGACCAATTATCACATACGGTTCTTTAGTTTGGTGGCCCAGGACCAACCTAAGTACAACCCAAAAGGATCTCGAGAAACTGCAAAGATTTGCCTGCGTAGCAATCACCGGCAGCATGAGGACTTCCCCCACTGCTGCCTTACAGGTGATGCTGGGGCTACCTCCCCTGCACCTCGTCGTAAGAGAGGAGGCGGCCATAGCGACTTTCAGACTCGAAGTATCCGGCTCCTTAAGAGAATCAAACACACACGCATCAGAGAAGATACAATCAAAGAACAACCGATGATGACATCACCCATCGACAGAACCCTGAAGACCCACTGCTTCCAAAAACACTACAACATAGAGCTCATAGAGGAGTTGTGTGACTACTCAGGTACAACAGAGCTAAGAATTTACACTGATGGATCAAAGACCGACGAAGGGACGGGCGTCGGGGTGTTCTCCAACGACCTAAACATTAAGATATCCAAACCACTTGGAATGCTCAACTCCGTTTGCCAAGCAGAGTGTGTAGGTAAAATCCAAGCGGCACTCGCTATAGAGGCCAGGGAGGTTACGGACACCAATATCCGAATACTCTCCGACAGTGCCTCAGTTCTTCAATCCCTAAAGAGTAATCAGATCACGTCGAGAGTAACACTAGAATGCCACAAGGCCCTAGAACGAATCACGGTACTAAATCGCAACACGGTAACGCTACAATGGATTAGAGGTCACAGTGGATCACTTGGAAACGATGCGGCTGACGAACTTGCCAGAAGAGGATCCAGCACAAGACCCTACGGACCTGAACCCATTGTGCCCATTCCTTTCAAGCAGCTAAGAAGCTGGTTAAATAATCACACTCGAATACAAGCGGAAAAATGGGGGACCTCGACACCAGGATGTAGGCAATCCAAGGAAGCTATGCCATCCCTGGATACAAAGCTGACCAGGCGCCTTCTGCGCCTGGACAGAGACAGCCTGCGCCTGGTGGCGGGGACCATCACTGGACACTGTTCACTAAATAAACACTTCCATACCCTGGGAATCACTGACAGTCCCCTGTGCAGAGCATGCATGGAGGCGGAGGAAACGGTGGCGCACGTGCTTCTTGAGTGCACAGGCGTTACCAAGATTCGCGAGGAGACCCTGGGAACACCAACATCCCTTGCGGATGCCCTGAGGAGACCGGGAAGTCTAAAATGCTTCTGGAGGGAGGTGGGCTGGCTGGAGTAATCGGCCACCATGGCTCACGCACAATGGTCCACTTCAAGGGCTAAGTGCGGAAACCTAAACCCCATGATAGATAGATAGGTCCAACAAAAACTATGTTTGTTTGTTGATATTTTGGACAACACAAATTGTAACATAAACGAGTTTCGTTTTGTAAACGTCTACGCCTAGTGCCGCCATTTCAGACTTGCGTTCGGTTAGGTCAGCGTGTTTGGTTAAACTGATGAATGCCGCCGCCGCTCGGGCTGCTCGGCGCGCCGGCGCCTAGGATCGGCGGCGGCGGCGCGGGGAGAATCGCGGCGGCGGCGGCGCGCCGGCGCGGCGCTCATATCTAATACGTATCCGTAAAAAAACAAAACCCAGGTTTCTTAATTTCCGAGATACGATGGGGGAGGGGTGAAGGGGGGGAGAGGGGGAGTTTGGAAAAATGATTTTGACCAACTCTGGGCCCCTTCATAGGAATCTGAAAAAAAAAATGTTCCAAGTCTCTTAACTTCCGAGATCTACCTTGAGGGGGGGGGGAGAAGGGGGGCAACTTTGAAAAATGGATTTTACTTTTCCGAACCTCCTCTATACGAATCCGTAAAACAACAAAACACGGGACTCTTAGTTTCCGAGATACGATAGGGAGGGGGGAGAGTGGGGTGGAATGGAAAAGGAGAGGTTTGAATTTTGAAAAATGGTTTTTACTTTTCCGAGCCTCCTCTATACGAATCCGTAAAAAAACAAAACGCACGTTTCTTAATTTCCGAGATACGATGGGGGGAGGGGTGAAGGAGAGGAGAGGGGGGAGTTTTGAAAAATGATTTTGACCAACTCTGGGCCCCTTGAAATTAATCTGAAAAAAAAAATGTTCCAAGTCTCTTAACTTCCGAGATCTACCTAGAGGGGGGGGGAAGGGGGGCAAGGGGGGCAACTTTGAAAAATGGATTTTACTTTTCCGAGCCTCCTCTATACGAATCCGTAAAACAACAAAACACGGGACTCTTATTTCGGAGATACGATAGGGATGGGGGAGAGTGGGGTGGAATGGAAAAGGGGAGGTTTGAATTTTAAAAAATTGTTTTTACTTTTCCGAGCCTCCTCTATACGAATCCGTAAAAAAACAAAACCCAGGTTTCTTAATTTCCGAGATACGATGGGGGGAGGGGGGTGAAGGGGGGGAGAGGGGGGAGTTTTGAAAAATGATTTTGACCAACTCTGGGGCCCTTGATATGAATCTGAAAAAAAAAATGTTCCAAGTCTCTTAACTTCCGAGATCTACCTAGAGGGAGGGGGAGAAGGGGGGCAAGGGGGCAACTTTGAAAAATGGATTTTACTTTTCCGAGCCTCCTCTATACGAATCCGTAAAACAACAAAACACGGGACTCTTAGTTTCCGAGATACGATAGGGAGGGGGGAGAGTGGGGTGGAAAAGGGGAGGTTTGGGATTTTTCCCATACTCGTGAGAGTTACTTGTATACGAATCTGTAAAAATATACCCACCTCCCCCTTCACCATCTGGGAGAACAATTATGTCAGTGAGTCAGTCAGTCAGTGAGTGGTAATCGAGCTTTATATAGTATAATAAATAGAATAATTAAAAAAAAAGTTCATCATAATGCATAAATATTTTTTTTTTTACAACACTTACTCAAACAACATTTAATTTGTAGTCAGAAGCTCGAAAGTCTGACAACCAGTCTTACCAAGGGGTATCGTATTACCCAGTAACTGGGTTGTGGAGGTCAGATAGGCAGTCGCTCCATGTAAAATACTGTCATTCAGCTACATCCGGTTAGACTGGAAGCCGACCCCAACATAGTAGGGAACGGCTAGGCAGATCATGATGACTTACCCGAACAATGTTTATTTACTGGTGAGGTCTTGTATTCAAAGAGTAGTTTCCACATTAGGAAAATATTGTTCTACATATTATTATTATCGTGTAAGGTGCAAAATACTTAAACACTTAATTTTTCATCCTGTCAATGTGTATGAAGGAAATCAATAAACGTATCATTACACGAGTTTAAAAAAAAAACAACTTATTATAAACTTTTTTTATCTATTATGAGCTAGATTACCTATTGATAAACTTTAATATAAGTATTATGACCTTCAAAGTCAATTATAATATGGACTAATATTCTTGTTCTCGGAAATTAGCTGTTGTTCCGCTCATGTGGTACAGAGAACTCAACTAAATGATGTAATATTCCACGATGTTTTCCTTCACTACCTCATGCTGATCGAGTTGTCCACTTTATTATATTAGAAGATGACCTCACTGATTAGAAAATCATTATTTTTATGTGGTTTGCTTCCGTTATAAATGTTCCTTTTTGCAATATTTGCCATGTTACCCTGTATAATGTAATCGTGTTAGATAGCGAACGGTGAAGCCGTAAATCAAATTTATTACGAAGGAGATTAAAACCCATATCCCAGAATTAAAATGTTCGTTATTATTGCTGTAAAAAGTGTAACTGTGGCTAATTTTACCTCAGAATAATGTTATTTTTATTTATGTAAGCAATTAACTTACATTCAATATAGCCGATTGTTTTCCTTTTAAATAGAAATTGCGCAATAGGCATAAAACCAACGTACATTATAATATCAAAGCTAATGCATAAGGTAAATAAAATAATGACCATTATCGTACTAATATTATAAATATGAAAGTTTGTAAAGATGTTTGGATGTTTGTTACTCAATCACGCGTAAACCGTTGAACAGATTTGGATGAAAATTGGCACATAGATAGACCATTTTCTGGATTAACACATAGGATACTTTTTATCCCGATATTTCCACGGGATGGAAACTTACACAGCTGAAACCGTGCGGCGTAGCTAGTTTTCTGTAATCTATGTATCGGGATATTATAACAATTAGTATTGTAGTTATGTTAAGACAGACGAAACAGGTAGCATACTTAGTAGTATTTTCAGAGGAAATATATTAAACTAGCAGCGCCCCGCGGATTCACCCGCATAAGTGTCGTTCCCGTGGGAATATCGGGATAATAACTGTCCTATGTCCTTCCCCGGGATGCAATCTATCTCTCTGCCAAATTTTATCGAAATCCGTTCAGTGGTTTAGGCGTGAAAAGGTAACATACTGTATGTAGTGTGGATTAAATACAAGTGTCGAACGGTTTTGCTGGATTATGTTAATTCACTTTCGTTTCGATGATTACTTCACGAGGAAAATCCTTTGTTTTATGTTCTTTTTCATTTTGTATTGTAAAACTCATTACTCGTAGGGAGTGATTAACAGGTATGAAATTCCTGGAATAAATATTACTTGGCGCTATTATTATATCCACTTCATGTGTAGGCTATAATATGGTTTTAGTCAGGCTAATAAACCTCGTTCCTCTGCTACAGAACTGTAGATCATCTACCTATTCACCAGCTATCATAATCATAATAACTATCACATCTGTATTGATTGATACTCCAGTAAGCAATTGTGACTTAATTTAAGGGCAAGAACAATGCCAACGCAGCCATGAAACGACTCTATCGGTAATATTGCTTGGTGATTATCGAGAAACAATCATATGTTTATAAACTTCTTTCCGCTAATGGCAAGGCTGTGAGACTTCGCGTTTATGCCATTATAAATGGCAACTAGAGGATCGTGTCTATAGTATGTGTAGTTGCATTACTGTATGCTCTTTTAAACATAGTATAGTACTTACGACATAATATTATTTATTATCTATTATCTGCACTCCGGGGTTTCACCCGCATAAGTTTCGATCCCGGAGTATCGGGATAAAATGTATCCTATGTCCTTTCCTGGGACTCGAAACTATCTCTATTTCATCTAAATCTGTTCAGCGGTTTAAGCGTGACGAGGTAACGACAGACATTTTCGCATTTATAATATCAGTATGGATTAGTATGGATGAAGCAAAAAGGTTTGCTCGAAGACCATTTTCATAGTAGAGGTAGTTTTCGGGTGGATATGCTATTATAGTAATTATGTGGTTTCCGCGTCTACACGCGTCGTTTGCGTCACTGTTGGGTGGACTTGCCTACATTCCGTCCGTCAATTGCAGGACTTTCCTGAGATCGATTTTAGCGATAACCAATCTGATCAATTTTGATCCTCTCCAACTGAGCCCGAGTTCCTATGCCATTGCTAAGCCTCGCCATTTTATTTCCTCAAAAATCATAAATCCATTTTAACTCTATTTATTTTGTTTACAGGACCTTTACTGCGTTAGGAGTGACTTGGGCAATTTGCTCAAAGCTCTTGGTCGTTTGGACGAGGCAAAGGTAAATATAATTTCCTCCTCGACTTTCTGGTTTGCTCCGAAGTTAACAGGGTTCTCTAAAAGTTTCCTTTGTACAATATCAAATTAGCGTACTCTCTGCTCTGTAAGCGTACACTGCCATTGCGTATATACATCAGAATAATTTGCAACTTGCGTCAGCTTTTCCTTATAATGGTTTTGACTATTAGAGCTCATTGTTGTTCCAAGTTTTACCCTCAAAATGCGTTATTGAAGAGTTCTAGTTGATTGAAACCATTATTAAATCTGTGAAACAGGATGGGAAATCGAATGCTTTGTTTGGCCACACAACTTCCGTTTCCTATCTTGGTGCACCACAATATGTACCGTCACAAAATATTAAACATCTTATGTGTATCGTTATCTGATAATAAAATTACGTTTGATTAGTTTGATCCACTGGTGTATATCAATGATTGACATTGACAGAGTACATGAACGTTTCTGCGTAGCATATTTTTACACGTACATTTTTTATTGAAGCTTGCCGTACACATGGGTCTTATATTGAATTTAATTAATGTACACAATAAAGTACATAATAATTTTATATAATTATGACAGAAACCTTTCCGGGGGAAAGACGGGAGCGTAATATTTTGTGACAGCGTTTTTGCGTTTTTATATCAGTACTCTACACAACATTTGTCCAAGGAATCGTATATTATATTACTATTTGTTATGTTATGTGCTAAGATTCATACCGCTTCTTGTTCTTAACAATGTTGTGTGGAGTATTGAGCAGTAAAGGAGAGTAAACTAATTCACGTCGCTATACTAAACGTTCGAGACAACATTCAATCCTGTTTTCTTCAAAACCTAGTTAACGTTATAATCCTTGTGCTTGTAGTGATTTCTTATTACAATGGAGGATCAAAGGAGTTTGTAGTGTTTATCTCATTAGTGGTATGACGTAGTGAGTTTATTTGTATTGTATGATTTGGTCATCCACATCATGCCTGTCGCAACACTTTGCTCGAAGACAGCGTGAGCTGGACAATGATCCTCTCAAATCATAAATATTTGATTTGCAATATAATTTGTTTATGAAGATGATCGGGTGAAACAAATTGACTCAAAATCAACTAATTTTCTATTATATTTTCACAAGGTGTTGTCTGGTAAGGCAAGTGTAGGTGTGACCGCTGCTGTATCTAGCTGGGTTATGGTTCGTACGACACTCGCTATCCCGCCGCGATGCCGCCGTGTCTGCCGCAGGTAAAGTGGAAAAGGTTTGCAAGAACTAATGTAAGAACAGGAATCGGATACAACTCGTGCTCTTGACTTATCCATTGTCGTGACCATCCTCTCTCATCGGCTAGGAAGTGGAAGCGTTTCACTTGTGGTTGGCTCGTTTGTTTCGTGACGTATGATTTTATTTATTATTTTTATGTTTATACAAGACGTATGGATGTGCGGCTGCACTTGGTTTGCACTGGTTTTTCGTTTGCATTTCCTACTGATGTGTGTGGCAGTCGGCGTAGTCTCGTTTCTCTAGGGTGCTGTTTGCGTAAAGTTTTATGTATGCGATTGATGTTTGGTGATCGCAGCTTCTGGTGTACACGTCGATCACCCAGCATCACTCGTGGCGAACGTATAATTACTGACATTGGCGTAACATACATTTCAGAACATCATTACATCAAAACATAGTTTCTTTATAGTTATTAACATGTAATTTTTTCGTGTGTGTAGGCTTGTTACTTGAAGGCAATAGAAACGAGGCCAGACTTTGCTGTGGCATGGAGTAACTTGGGATGCGTGTTTAACGCACAGAGTGAAATCTGGCTGGCCATTCATCACTTTGAAAAGGCCGTTGCACTAGATCCGAATTTCTTGGACGCCTACATTAATTTGGGGAATGTTCTCAAAGAAGCAAGAATTTTCGACAGGTGAGATTAATTTATTTCATTCGACATTTTGAACACAACAAAAGATTAGACTTTTAATATTCATAGCACATTTTACATATGTGCAAATTATATTAATGTTTTGTCATTACCATTTCAATATCGTAAACTCACATTAATATGGGACGGCACGTTAATTAATTATTTTCCATGTTCAATAGGGCTGTGGCTGCGTATCTTCGCGCGCTGAATCTGTCGCCAAACAATGCCGTGGTGCACGGCAATTTGGCGTGTGTTTACTATGAACAAGGATTGATTGACTTGGCAATTGACACGTACAGACGAGCCATTGAGTTACAACCAAACTTCCCCGACGCATATTGTAATTTAGCAAATGCATTAAAAGAAAAAGGACAAGTCGCTGATGCTGAAGAATGCTACAACACAGCTTTAAGACTGTGTCCATCACACGCTGACTCACTCAACAATTTGGCGAACATCAAGCGTGAACAAGGCTACATCGAGGAGGCAACTCGTTTGTACTTGAAAGCTTTGGAAGTGTTCCCTGAATTTGCCGCAGCTCACAGCAATTTAGCTTCAGTACTGCAACAACAAGGCAAACTAACCGAAGCCCTCATGCATTACAAAGAGGCGATACGCATTCAGCCAACTTTCGCTGATGCTTACAGTAATATGGGCAACACGCTCAAAGAGATGCAGGACGTAGCGGGCGCGTTGCAATGCTACACTAGAGCTATCCAGATAAACCCTGCGTTCGCTGATGCTCACAGCAATCTTGCTAGCATCCACAAAGATTCTGGAAACATTCCTGAAGCTATTCAGTCGTATAGAACGGCATTGAAATTGAAACCCGACTTCCCTGATGCATACTGCAATTTGGCTCATTGCTTGCAAATTGTATGCGACTGGACAGATTATGAGTCCCGAATGAAGAAGCTTGTAAGCATTGTGGCCGAGCAACTTGAAAAGAACAGACTGCCATCAGTTCATCCTCATCATTCCATGTTATACCCACTTACACATGATTACAGAAAGGCTATAGCCGCGCGACATGCTAACCTTTGTCTTGAAAAAGTGCAAGTTCTACACAAGCCTCCGTTCAAGTTCCCCCGAGAGTTGCAAGGTCGTCTTCGTATCGGTTACGTCAGCAGCGACTTTGGAAACCACCCAACCTCTCATTTGATGCAATCCGTACCAGGCTTGCACGACAGAGTTAAAGTAGAAATCTTCTGCTACGCTCTGAGTCCAGATGATGGCACCACATTCCGTTCTAAGATCGCCCGAGAGGCGGAACACTTTATTGACTTATCACAGGTCCAATGTAACGGTAAAGCGGCCGATAAAATCTACGGCGACGGTATTCACATTCTCGTCAATATGAACGGTTATACAAAAGGAGCGCGCAACGAGATATTTGCGTTGCGACCGGCCCCCGTGCAAGTTATGTGGCTCGGATATCCGGGAACGAGCGGGGCCAGCTACATGGACTATTTAGTGACGGATGGAGTTACGTCGCCAATCGAACTGGCGAGTCAGTACAGCGAGAAAATGGCTTACATGCCGCACACATACTTCGTGGGCGATCACAAGCAAATGTTCCCGCATTTGCAAGAACGACTAATCCTCAGTGACAAACTAAAAACTCATAATAACTTAGGAAGTGTGGCCGACAATGTGGCTGTCATCAATGCTACGGACTTGTCGCCTCTTGTAGAGACCACAGACATCAAAGAGATTAAGGAAATTGTAAGAGCCGCTCGACCTTTAGAGATTTCCTTGAAAGTAGCTGAATTACCGACCACCACGCCTATTGAGACTATGATTGCATCAGGACAAGTACAGGTAAAAACACAATATTTATTATATAAATTATTAATGCGTTATATTCTCAAAGGAACAACGGTATGCTAACATATTGTTCGTTCGTTTTCAGACATCAGTAAATGGAGTGATTCTTCAAAATGGACTAGCAACGACACAGACAAACAACAAAGCCGCGACGGGCGAAGAAGTGCCACAGTCTATTGTAATAACAACTCGTCAACAATACGGACTACCAGACGACGCAGTGGTGTACTGTAATTTCAATCAACTGTACAAAATTGACCCACTGACATTGCATATGTGGGTGTACATATTGAAGAATGTTCCGAACAGTGTTTTATGGCTGCTTAGGTTCCCCGCTGTAGGAGAGCCTAATCTTCAGAATACGGCGCAGCAACTAGGTAAGACAAAAATCTGACCACCATTATTATTGTTTTATTCTCACCAAATCGCATTGAGCATCTCAAGGTGCAGAGAGAAGGCATGATTTAGCACATGCCTTCTGTTTTTCAGAAGATGCTTTTGATTAACAAAGGGGCAATACATAACAGGCTGGTATTTTATTCTTACTCTTGCTTCAGTACAAAACGATATTATATAAAACCGTGTCGCATTCATGTCTGTTCAGTCAGTCAGTTAATCTCACTGATATTAAAACTGGCTGTGAAATAGCATTGTTCATTTCAAAACAAACAAGGCTCCCATCTACAGAAAGAATTGAAACAATAGTTACAAACAACGAGTCACGTAGATTAGCTGATTGCCTGTTGATGAAGGAAAATAACTATCAGGATGGCGAGATTACTATATTTAGATAAGATGATATCATAACATCACGCACTTAGTCCGCTAAAGATTAGGCAAAGAAATGTAGTTGTACCTATAATAGTACACCCACATTATTCATCTGTTATGTTTAAGTCCCATGTAATACGGGCGTGGCTATTGCCATCAATCGGGCACAAATCCAGACTCCGAGCTCCTATTGAGAAATTCCTGATGGGAAAACCCAATAACACTGCCCGAGCTGAGAATCGAACCCATGACCTTGTGCTCAGGGCCTGTTCATTTATTACGTAAGGTAATTTTGACCACTTTCTGAAGACGATTTGAGGGGGAAAGGGGGTCTAAACAAGTCTTATTTTTTCTTACGTAGGGGAAGGGGGCTCCCCTACGTAAGAAAAATAAGACTTGTAAACACCCCCCTCGGCCCCTTTCAATCTTACGTAAGATCAGTATCTAATTTTTGCTTTTGTGATCTTATGTAAGAACAATCTAGACCCCTCCTACCCCCGCGTAAGAAAAAATAAGACTGCTTTGGACCCCCTTTCCCTCTCAAATCGTCTTACGTAATAAAAGAACAGCAGTAGCCCTCAGCAGTAGCGTTTGCGATTGGTCAGCAGTAGCTCTTGGGACCAACGAAGCAGTCTAACTCTTTACATAACATATCATAACATCAAGCCTGTAATCCCTGAAGGATTAGGTAGATGCGTATCTAATAATACACACACATTTCGCCAGTTGTCTGCCAAAATCTTTATAACCTTATTATTTATCAACATTTCTTCTTTTTCTTACCCAGGTCTGCCACCCGGCCGCATAATCTTCTCGAACGTGGCCGCTAAAGAGGAGCACGTGCGTCGTGGACAGTTGGCGGACGTTTGTCTGGACACGCCACTGTGTAACGGCCACACAACCAGCATGGACATCTTGTGGACTGGCACGCCGGTCGTTACACTGCCTGGGGAGACGCTGGCTTCCAGGTAAACTAAGTTATTTTAAGGCTTTTTTTTTTGTAAGAAAGAAAGAAAAAGTATTTATTACGACTCGTACAGAAGATCACAAACTAAACTAAATACAGCAAAATAAAAAACCAAGTTATATGTATTAAAAAAAAAAATTAACAAAAGGAAACGTGGAAACGTTGGAACGTGGACCGCAAGTAGCGAATGTAAAGAGAGATCTTTTTTCAGGAGTGAGATAGAATAGCCAAAAACAAAAAATACCTTGAAAGTCATATTATTGAACAGAATTAATATTTTTTTGTTGAAGAGTATAGCGTATAGAGTAGCAAGCACTTCACCACGATGCTGACAGTTCCTGCTGTGATTTGATAATGAGGTGGCTGTTTTAGGAGTTCCATACATAATGAATACTTTGTGGTGCATACATTATATTCAAATTGTACATGTTATTGTTACAGAGTGGCAGCATCTCAGTTGAACACGCTCGGCTGTCCCGAGCTGATCGCGAGAACGAGGATAGAATATCAAGACATAGCTGTAAGACTAGGAACCGATAGGGAATAGTAAGTATTTTATAATATCACAAACAGACAGTACTATCAGGACAACAAATCTGTCAACCACTCATAGAGAGTGTTGTTGGGCATTATATTCTGGTCCTTAAGATAAAATTCCCTTATTCTTATGGCAGTTAAGACGATGTTAAATAAATAATAATAAATAAAGTAACAAATTGGCAGAGTCCATCATATTCTTATTATTGATTGCATGTGAGCACCTGGCTAAAGCATTGAGTCATACTGTTACTCAGCACTGACCTGGAACATTCTGGCCCGGAAAATTATGGTTTCTGCCATGTATTTGAAGAACAACTAAAAGTAGACATAATTTTGGGTGGTCAAATAATGTTTTTCCATCTTTATTTACAGTTTAAAAGGCATCCGCGCTAAGGTTTGGGCAGCGCGCTCCGAGAGTCCGCTCTTCGACTGCAAAGCGTACGCCACCGGCTTAGAAATGTTATACAATAAGATGTGGCAGAGGTACGCACGCGGTGACCGTCCAGATCACATAAAGGCGGATAAATAGACTGCGGTTCGCACCGGCAAAAACGATGACGGGACATCTAAGAAACGCCGATGGTGCTAAGTGATAGTGTGAACCAGTAAGTGAAAGTTAGAACGGTTTCAAGTTATCGTCTTAATTAGTGAGTGCCGACGATCAAGCCGAGTGCGGACTGCGTGTGATATTAATTGTATGAGCTGGAAGCTCTGTTTAGTTCCGATTGTCAGCCGGTGTCGATCAACCTGATCAATGTAGTCGTACTTTAATGAAATTGTACTTTATAGACATTGAATCTGTCCTTCATCGCCCGTTAGGTGACCAATCAAATTCTGTATGTTATATAATTTGGTTGGATTTAAAAGTCGATATCCCAAGCGTCCTTTGTGGATTTGATACGACAATTTCCTAGGGCGATGGATGTATCAGTGATATAGTTGACCATGACTTGGCAACGTTTAACTTATGGTAAGTTATTATACAAACAGGCTCTCAGATGTAAAAACATGAAATGTATGCTTGTTAGTATTCGTGTATCTCAATATCTTCCTGATCTGTAGTTGTGCGCTAAAGGGTTCCTAGCTATAATCTTACGAACGCAATTCTGGTTAAGTTCAAGTTGAACTGTGTGAAAACGAAAAATAAATATTGAGCAATAATATTATGTAAAGACTAGTAGTGAAGTGCCCTTTATAACTGTAAAATATTACAGAGTTGTGTAATATGTTACAGGTAATTGGTGTAAGTTAAATATAATTATGTTGCTTATAATTGTTTTGCAGAAGTTGTTGCATAGCTTGTATTCAAGTTCAATGTTATAAATATCTAGTTATTTAGTCAATTTGAATTCTGAATTACCTCTAACCGTTTTATTGTATATCAAATAAAAGACAGATTTAGATGAAGTTCTTCAAACTTAAATTGATTCATATCAATAAATATACTATAATGTGTTACATCCTAAACTAGATAGTAGCTGAACTGTCACTAATGAGACACGATTACTTTTTCTGTTGTTACCGATGTTTAGGAGATTTCGCGACATCGCAGCAGATAGGCAGATAGAGATGTTGACGTAACATAGAGTCGTTTTTAATGAGGCCTTATAACCATTGTGTTTGTATTGCATTTGCCAAAGTTATGAGTAATAATTAATTGTTATTTAAACTGTACTGTGAATAATGGAACATTATGTCTCTGTGTTATTTTAAACATGTAGCCATATGTAATGAGATCGGAGCCTACGTAAGACTGAATTTCCGGAACACTAACAGTGCAGACAGTTAATAAATTAGTTCAATTATAGTTATTGTCGCTGCAAGCCGTTAGTCGTTGGCGACTCCTTTATAGTGTTATAAGAGACTCGTGTTATTCTAAGTAATCATTTGTGATACCAACATTACTATTATAAAACGGCCATGCTTGACGAATATAGTTTTAGACAACTTTTACCCAGTGATTGTAATACTTTAGACGCAGATTTCTATGTTCTATGTGATGGGTTTTGGTTTCCGCACTTAATCCTTCAAGTGAACCATTGTGCGTGGGCCATGGCGGCTGTCGGTGGTTATTCCAACCAGCCCATCAATAGACACAGATTTTCAGTGAATGCACTTATAATTTCAATAAAAGTCCTTTTTGAAAATAAAATTTTTTTCGTTATTTTAGAATATAATTATAATATATTTTTGTAATATGACCTTTAATTTTGCATGATGAGTTTATAAAATTAATGTATTTTGTGTTGGATTATTGTTTTTGAACTACATTTATTCAAGTTTCTATTTAGAATTATTACTATTCCAATATTATGAAGTAGTTTCTGATTCTACTTGAGGTGTTTTAGCCTTCAAAATTGTACTAATTAATCGTAATGTTTAAAGTAATTGGAAAAGTTAGAGAGAGACAGGGAGCATTATAGTAAGGTTGGTATAAACTCAGCTATTTATTTATTGCTCATGAAATTCTTCGCTAAATAAACAGGCTATAATGTCGTCTTCTCGCAATAAATGAGCATATAGTAGTGTTAAGATTTTATGGTTATAAATGTGACTTATCCAATTGTTTTGTCATTGTCTGCTGAATTGTTGTAAATAGTAATTAAGCCTAGATTATTATGGAATAAAAAGAAAAATATATTGTGGTCTTATTTTTCTTTTTCGTTCCCGTTATTTCTGGAATCTGTTACTAATTTGGATCAACTAGGACGAAATATAGGTATTCAGAAAAACGTATTCAGTCATTCGATTACGACCGACATATTCTCTTGTATATTTAAGATGACTACAGGCTGCTGCTAAAAGAAGAGTTCCTTTGACGACTTTCGCCTTTTTCGTAAAAGTGTAAAACTGAATTTGTTTTGAAAGCTACTTTAGGCCCGAACTCATGCATATTTTTTTTGCAAGAAATATCATAAAATATACTACCCTATTATACTCTGCGATTGCGTTGCTGGTAGAATGGAGAGTTTCGCGGCCATCGAGAGTCAACAAAGTCCCCGAAAGGACAGTCTGGGGTGGCCTTTGCGAGATTCGCAGCAGACAACCTCCGATTAATCTGCAATAAATCGCCTGGAGGTACTCTCCTACGAGTCTCTTATACACATTCCCACTTTTCTAGCCATATCACACACACAGTCCATCCATCATCTTCCCCTTACCATAGACAACTTAATTTGGTTGGGTTCTACGCGGAGATTTAGTATGGAAAAGTAATGTAAGCTATTACAACACTTAGGAATCTGAATTTTTGGTCGCTATAATTTCTTTAGGAGTACTAATTTTTGTATAAATTTGGAAAGAAATCACAGAGTTTTAAATAGGGAAATCTTGAAATGAAAATTTGGCACCGTGACTACCGCCACCCCACCAATGGCATGGTATATCTCGTAAACTACTGGAGTACTAATTTTGAATTTTGGGTACTAATTTTATCTCACAGGGTACTAATTTTCTATGTAGGTTTGAGGAATGCGACAAGCTTCTCTAACTTGGAATCAAAATTAATATTCGTGGTCCTGCTGAACAATTGCGAGAAAGTTATCATCGTTGATTTCTCGGTAAATAGAAATGTTACAGTTCTTTTTTTTACGAAATAAATCACATTTATGGGTACTAATTAGCGTGCCCCCTTTTTCTGCGCTCATGGTGGTCCTGCTGAAGGGAGCGTGGCTACCGCCGGACCACCTTCAAAGTCGATTTTCTCGAAAACTACAAAGGTACAAATTTTGTTGTTCGAGTACTAATTTTACCAAATATGGAAGCGATTGGCGTTGGTGGTCCGGCGGTAGTCACGGACATAGCGGGCGCACGTGGCGGGTTCTAGGCCTGCGTTGAGAGACGTCCAGAGCGGACATGCTTTAGCGTAAGCCGTTATAGGCATCCACATTCATACCAAAAACTTTCCTCACGACATTTTACTCATTCGTCCGCATTACATGCCCATACCATGACAGCCATGAGTTGTGTGGAAATCCCAATCAACTTCTGTCACCGCTGCCACTTTCAGACTTCCTCTTATACCTATACTAGTTTCTTATTCTATCCTTTCGCGTAACACCTCACTGTGAGTGAGTAAGGTTTCTTCATTATTTCCAGGCTTTCATGTGTAGCCAAAAAGACGATTATGTCGATCAGCTCGACGCACCGTCATCATGGAGATCTAATTACTCAACCACAACCAGCGGATCTATCAAGGAGCTGCTTGAAGAGACTGGTCTCCAGGTCTCCGGTTCCAGTGGGAAGGACCTCAGTTATGAAACAATAGTAAGTACTTGAATAATTTTTATAATGATCTTATGGTGCCCGGTTTCCTAGTGTTGGTGATTACATCAGCAGCGCAGCATGGTTTTCCGGCAAATCAAAATCAACTGCGCTTCTTAAAATAAAGACGAAAATACACATTACCTTTCCGCTTTGATGCATTCACGGACTGTAAGTAAGTATTGTAAGTTATTTATTTCCAACTAACGTATGGTTGAATTTTGTTTGCTAGTGAAAACCGAGTTTCGTCAGGTAGCCCTATAGGCAAACAACGCTGCGCGACGCTAAACGAAGTTATAAATTATGCTACACGTGAACACGTCAATAGATGGCGTGGTTCGGATCGGAAATGCTGGCTTAGCATTAAATATAGTTCCGCGAGACAAAAAGTTAAAAGAAATATTAATGATACATGCACACGGCAACGATGCCTTGAGCTTGTTTTAAAAAACCAGAATGTTGGTGCCTTAATATATTTTCTCATAGCATGTTGGCCGAATTAATACGATTTACGAAAATCCTTTGTTTCCATATTCCTAAAAATAAGTTAAAAAAAATAACTTAAAAACGCGGTACAAAGGAGGATTTCGGCATGCCTCCAAGGATGCTTCACCTCTGAACTTCCGCTTGACACTACATACACGTAGGTACCTAGGTACATTTGGTATTCAGTTGGATTTTAGTGAGACAAGGTATAACGAATTTTACTAAATAAATGATGTTCACCAATTTCAGAACTAAGAAAAGTACGACAAAGACGCTGTCCATGTCAATTAAAAGGTACGGTCAGCAACAAAAGTTGATTAACACTTCAGTTTTTTTAATCTCAGTTATTGAGCAACATATTTGTTCAAAATTGCAACAGAAGTACAATGTAATTTTGAACAAATATTTTGCTTATTAACTGAGATTAAAAAAACCGAAGTGTTAGTATTTTGCTCAATAGCCGAGATTAAGAAAACTGAAGTGTTCATCGACCTTTGTTGTTAACTGTACATCAATACCATGGACATGCGGTTGGTAGAAGGTACTTAGATTCCGGGATAGATTTATAACTAACTTCTGCCCGCGACATCGTCCGCGTGAAATTTCACCCTCCCCCATTCACCCTCTTAGGGGTGGAATTTCGAAAAACCCTTAGTGGATATCTACTCTTCACAAAGGACACACCCTCCGAATTTCATGTCTCTTGGACCAGCGGTTTAGGCTGTGCGTTGATATATCAGTCAGTCAGGACTTTGAATTTTATGTAAGTATATAGAGATGTGTCAAGGGTTTATACATAAATAATTGTTACCTATCACTTCCCACCACTAAAAACAATAATTTTTAAAATCCCTAGGCTCTAGCTCTCTGGATTCCGCAATAGCCACAAGTATTTCTGGTTTACCCAACTTCCAACGTTTAACAAAGCCAAACAATCGAAATAGACTCTACGTCAATATCACACTTATAGCAGCGCGGCGCGGGTCAGGAACCGGGATCAAACTCGCGACCTCACGTTTACCAGACTGGACAGTCTGTGTCTTATTATGAACACATACCTACATAACATCACGCCTATTCCTAAGGGTTAGGTAGAAATGCACCTAGAATACACCCACATTTCGCAGTTTTGTTTACAGTACCCGGCGATAAATATTGCACATCGACCTTTACATTTTTTTTGTATTTTATACAAAGAATAAAAATAATAATTATCAAAAGAAGCAAATCATAATTGTTTTAACAGCTCCTAATAGATACGGGACTGTTTGTATTTCGTGCGACAGAGATAACGCTCTACGAAGCCGAAATTAGCCGATTGTCTCTTTCCAAAGGTCGATGTGCAATATTTATCGCCGGGTACTGTAAGTCCCATGTAATAGGGGGCGAGCCTATTGCCATCACCGGGTTACTTTACCCGGCCTGGGAATCGAACCCACCCAGGACCTCATGCTCAGCAATAGCGCTTGCGACCACCAGACTATCAACAAAATTCGACCGTATGTACAGACGCCAGCACATCAAGCTACCCGAAACTGTAAAATTTTCCTAATCGACTTTGGAGCTTATTCTTTATAACAGATTGTAGTAGCTTGATGTGTTGGCGTCTGTATCGATAAAATCAATGTTTCGGATCTGCTTGTAGGAACTTGTGTAAGTGTTTGGAAACTAACGTAACCTACCACTCCTACCAGAGATTTAGAAAGAAATCCTAGTGTCCTACACAACTGGGAGCCTTTTTTTTTTTTTTTTTGAGGATGGGAAATCATCAAATGACCCCTCCCGCTCTGGGTGGAGCGGAAGGGAGTGTCAGACTCTTACTGACTAAAACCCACCCGTGTTCCTTCCTTAGCCCTTTATGTTCCGAGCCAGCGGTAACCCTTTCGGACAATCCCGCTGACCCGGCAGGCTTCGGCCCTGTCGGGCCCTCAGCATCATACACAACTGGGAGCCTTAAAGGCCACTTTAGCAGAATCATAAAAAGATAACATTATGAATCATAATGGACAGTTAACTATTAAGTTAATCGTATCCAATTCCATTGGTGAAGGATTTTTCAGTTATTTTTTTTTGTCTGTGCTAAAATACCAATCAAGTCAATCCAAATCCAATCTCAATCTCTTTGATTATACTTACGTAGTACAGCGAAAAAAAGAAAAACACCGATTGTCTTCGCCATATTATGTTTATAATGTTATCCTTATGATTCTGCCAAAGTGGCCTTTTCAGGCCCCCTCCTACATAACAAAATGTAATTATTTTTACCAAAGAACCTTAAGTCATCATCATTCAGCCGTAATATGCTGGACAAAGGCCTTCCCAAGAATCGCCACACTTTCTGAACGAAACGAAAATCAACACGAAATTCTAAAGTTTGCTAACAAACTGTCAAGCGCATGAAAACTGCTGTGTGTGATTGGTTGAATTAATTATCAACAGCCAATCGTATCACTTGACTTGCGTTTAATTTTGACGCGTCTATAAATTTTCGTTGCAGAAACTGGGCCTGTGCCTCGCAGATTTGTCCCTGCCTTAAGTTGTTTCTACGCTAGTTTTGTCAACAACCGGCTACCGGCACACCAGCTGCAATCGCAACACAATGTGTCCCGTGCCCGGCGGCTACCTGTACGTACCTATGCGGGATGTTTTGATAAAGGAGAACCAGAAGGCAACCGCAGGCCCCGCTTTCTGTATGATTTATATCGATATAATAAACAGTCGACGGCTCTGAAAATAATGTATGTAAATATTTTGCGAAATATTTGCACTTTAACTCCCTGCATATCATATAAGACATGTTTAAAAAGATAAAGAAAGTCTTAGAGATGGGCGCGTTAGCCCATTGAGGTCTAAATAAGACCTATAAAATAAACTGTAACTGGAAACCCTCTGCATTTATATAACTAGATCACGTCAATGGTTACATACAAATATAAACGTCTCACAAAGCTTAAGTCTGTTTAAATTACATACTAAAATAATAATATAACTATATTGTAATAGTTTAAATAATTTTATCTTCCACTCTTAACTATTTCCGGCAAATATGTGATCGAACCTAGGACTGAAGACTCGCATCCGCATAGTGACTTACTGAGCTATAGCTCATCATTGTAGCTACTAGTAAACACTTAGATCCTCAAACTAGCAAAAAGATAAGGTTTCAAAACCATAATGATCTTTCGGTAAATTGAATACCTAAATAAGACATTCACAAATTCTGGCAATCACAAAGCAACAAATGTGTAATTAATAAAATTATTGTAAACTCAAAAATAAATAAACTTATTTTTAAATTTTGATAAGCTCTACTCCTAGTAGAGCTAGAGCAATGGTTTTTGTTCATTAAAATTAGAATTTTAAAAGGGTTATTCCTAAATAAAATTTATGGAAACGACGTCACGTAACGGTTTCCGTTTCGTACAAAACTCAAAACTACGAGGGTTACTTATTATGCGGCAATAGAAATGTTGGTGCGGTCCGTTCCCTCCAAGCCGCCGCGCATTCATGGCATTTCATTGTACGCGGCAGTCGCGGCCTCGCCACCGCGGGGGGATCGCGTGCTTGCGTTGTTGCGTTGCCATGCTGTGCCACACGCACACTGCTCTATTTACTACACCGCTCATAATCGTCGTTATCGAAGTGTTTCCGTGTAGTACATGCATAGACAACAGCTGAACATGACCGTGCGCGACTTACGAACTCAACTTTCATTCATCAAAACTCTATTCTGACAAGTGACGAAAATGATATGGACACAGTGCCGTTTAAAATGATAATTAACGCGATATTCTTTTGTTTAGTGATGGGCGCGGCGCTTACGGAAGCGCCTGACGATGCAGATGTTTGTTTCCGTGTGTCCGGTGAGAATGGTGTGGTGGAGTGCAACGTACGGACACTGTCGTCGGACAGGGACGTCGCCGGTTCGATGCACTCGGATGGCGCGGAGCGGCTCGCGATCCGGTGCAGCCCGCTGCTACTGGAGAGCTCTCTGCGAGACCATCACTTCGGAAGAATGCAAGGTTTGGCAGAGATAACCATAGATAACTGCAAAATACTACGACTGCCTGGCAATGTGTTCGAGGGGCTGCGAGGGCTGAAGACATTGAAGATTCGCTCTATGAACAACGAGTGGAGCAACAATAAAGAATTGGAACTATCTTTAGGAGCTTTCAACGGACTGAGGGAGCTACACACGTTAGACCTGGGTCACAACAACATAAGAAAGATACCTTCGGACCTGTTTTGCGCGCTGGAAAACATAATTTCACTTAATTTAACGCACAACAAAATCAAGTTTGTCGACGAACTGGGTTTTGGTCATAAATGCGGGTCTACATTGCAGACTATAGATTTAAGTCATAACGACATCATGTCGCTGCCAGCTGACTCCGAAATTTTACATTTGCGCCGGTTGACACAGTTATTCCTTCAAAATAATAAAATTAACGAGCTCCCAGGCGAAGTTTTTAGTGACTTACTGTCGTTAAAAGTTGTTAACCTTTCGGATAACGCTATAAGTTATTTACCAGATGGTTTATTTTATAATACTAGAGAAATTCGTGAAATTTATATACAAAATAATGAACTGGAAACTTTGCCTAAGAGAATATTCAATCGGTTGGAACAATTGCTCGTTTTAGATCTTTCGGCGAATAAATTGAGGAGCGACCAAATAGAAGATGAAACGTTCGGTGGTCTAATAAGATTAATCGTGCTCGACCTGTCCCATAACACGGTGGCCCGGGTCACACGCAACATGTTCAAAGACTTGTTCTTTTTACAAATTTTGAATCTGTACAACAACACCATAGCGTTCATAGAGGATAATGCATTTTCACCGCTTTTTAATCTACACACTTTGAACTTAGGTCAGAACAAGTTACAAGCTATTGAAGACCATATATTTAATGGATTATTTATATTAAATAAACTAAACTTAAATAATAATATGCTATCTTATATCAGTGAGAATGCATTTGGAAATTGTTCAGATTTGAAAGAATTAGATCTAAGTTCTAATAAGATTGTGAAAGTCCCTGATGCAATTATGCAATTACCGTTTTTGAAATCGCTAGACTTAGGTGAAAATTCATTAACAGAGATTGCAAATAGTTCGTTCCAGAACCTATCTCAACTGACCGGGTTACGTTTAATCGACAATCAAATTGGAAACCTTACCGCGGGCATGTTCTGGGGCTTGCCAAGCCTGCAAGTACTGAATTTGGCCAAAAATAAAATACAGTCAATCGAGACTGAAACCTTTCAAAAGAATACCCAATTGGAAGCCGTGCGTTTGGACGGTAACTTCATTTCTGACATTAACGGGGTGTTTGTAGCGCTGACTAAACTGTTATGGCTTAATTTATCCGAGAATCATTTGGTGTGGTTTGATTACGCTTTCATTCCGGGAAGCTTGAAATGGCTGGACATCCACGCGAATTTCATTGAGATTCTTGGTAATTACTATAAAATCCAGAACGAGCTTCACGTCAAAACACTAGACGCCAGTCATAACCGTTTAGTGACCCTGTCACCGATGTCAATACCAAACAGCGTAGAGCTTTTATTTATCAACAACAATTTCATTACAAGTATAGAGACGGATACATTCCTTGAGAAGAGAAATTTAACCCGAGTTGATATGTATGCCAATGAGATTGAAAGTTTGGACATAAATAGTTTACGTGTTTCGAGAGTGGCAGATGAACGAGTGCTACCTGAGTTTTACATTAGTGGCAATCCCTTTCGATGCGATTGCACAATGAAATGGCTTTTACTCATCAATTCCATTACGTCTCGCGAATACCCGCGCGTAATGGACTTGGAGAATGTAATCTGCAAGGAATCCTACGTACGCGGCGTGAAATATCTCCCGGTCAGTTCTCTCCACATCAAAGACTTTTTGTGTAAATACGATAGTTACTGTCCTGATGGCTGTCATTGTTGCGATTTCAATAACTGTAGCTGCAAAACACTGTGCCCAATTAATTGTTCGTGTTATCACGATTCGGCGAAAAGCACTAGCGTTGTTGATTGTTCTGTTAAACAATTGAAAGCAATACCTCAGAATTTTCCTGTAGATGCAACTCATATATATTTAGATGGTAATATTTATAGCGAACTTAACGAATCTGTTTTCGATTCTATGCGTAAGGCCGTGGTTGTATATCTTAATTCAAGTAATATAATAAACATACACAACAATACATTCAGCCAACTAAGAGATCTAAGAATCCTACACTTGGACAACAACAAACTGAAACAATTACTGGGTCTCGAATTCTCAAAGCTAAGCAACTTAAAAGAACTGTATCTTCAAAGTAATTTAATTGAGTACATTTCTAATGAAACTTTTTCCCTTTTGGGAGCTCTAGAAGTTTTGCGCCTGGATGGAAACAGACTCGTGAATTACGGTCTGTGGCATTTAGACAATAACAAGAAGTTACAAACATTGTACATTGGCAGTAACAACTGGTCCTGTGATTGTAAATATTTGCAAGGTTTTTTAACTTATGTATCTCAGAACGTCGAGAAAGTTATCGACATTCCCAACCTGTGGTGTGTGAATGAGAACATGAACCCGGCAAAGAAGCCATTGAATTTAAATGTGACAGTTTGCAGTGAAATAAGCGATAGCTCGATGATAAGCGCGTTCTTCGTCTCCCACAATTTGCCATTATTAGCCTCGGCTCTGACTGGGTTCATGCTTATTTTATTAATATTAGCTTTAGTATTCACATTTAGATACGCTTGTAGGATGTGGTTGTATTCGAATTGCGGAATTAAGCTCTCCCCTCTAGCGGGCGCTTTTAAGGATGCTGATAAGCTTTACGACGCATATATTTGTTATAGCCCTAAAGACGAGGAGTTTGTCGTAGAATCGCTTGCTCGTGAATTAGAGACCGGTTATCCGTCGTACCATCTCTGCCTACACTACCGAGACGTTCCGCAGTTCGAAGCGACGTACGCTCAGTTCCCCGACTTGGTGGTCGAGGCCACCGAGGCGTCGAGGCGTATCATAGTAGTTTTAACAAAGAATTTTATCTTAACCGAGTGGTCACAGTTAGAGTTCCGACAAGCTTTACAGAAAGCGCTACAAAAGAATCCACATAAATTAATAATAGTGAGCGTAGGGCTCATCCCACGAGATCCGGAGTTGAAGTCATATTTCAAAACGGGTTTGGAGATAACGTGGAAAGAGAAACGGTTTTGGGAGAGGTTACGTTATGCCATGCCGTCATCTAAGCGACATGGACAGAAATTAAAAAGACTAAATTATGGAAGAAATTCTAATACTTATACTATGGACGCGTCTGTGTTGAACAGTACCTGCCAGACGCTTTGTGGCAAGTCTGCCAACTCAGCGGAACGCTCGCCGTGCGACAGGCCGCTGTCCGAGCACATCTACTCCACGATAGATTCGGATTACTCCTCCAACGACTTCCAAGGTCGCCACAATCAACCGCAGTCCGTGGTATTTCAGCACACTGTTCAAACGTACCTGGTATGAAGGACCTCAGTAAACGTTAACCCAAACGATCTCTTAAATAATTGATCTGTAGGCTTTAGTCTTAGCCTTAGGCGAACGCTAAAGAACTTGTTTTGTTATAGACGAAAATCGTCCCAAGTTGTAAATATTTATAGAACTTTATAATAATCTACGAGTATTCTTAATAGCATATGTGTAACTTTTGTACAATAACGATACCAAATTTTCGCATTTGAAAAGGTTTGCTTCTTCGTATTTATTACTTTTTTAAATGAAAAAATGTTTTAAGTATTATTCGGAAAGACTGTAAATTATTGTGTAGTTGTAATTCAATTGGCTGATGTTTGTATAGATATGTAATTAAAGAAGTTTATAAACGAAGTTGATGATTTTAATGCACTCCTTAACTTTCATAATGTTGCCATTAATGAAGATGTAGTAAAATTGCGCAAGTACTGACATTAAAAATACATGTTTTATTCTGTTTCCAATTCAGTTTTTACGAGTCGAACCAGAAATGGAGCAGCTGGTTCAAGTAAACAGAATAAAAATGAGAGGCAAACACGGTCGACATCTATGCTCTCAATAGGCACCATTTATAATAAGCCCCACTTGCTAGAATTCGCTTTGAAATGTTCATATCCATTAAAAGTTTTCTCAATTTTCTCTGCCGGTGTGCGAGGTGAACACGGAAATGTACCTAACTGGCGATTGTAACGATTAAGCATAAAACGACACGGTTAAAAAGAAAGTAGTTTTTCGTAATCACGATTTTTTGAGCATTAAAACGATGACTTTTAAAACTATTGTTATAGCTCCCATTATCACTATATTCTTTAAATTAACCTGAATAACATTGTGTTGAAGCAGCTTTTCGTTTCGCGCCTGTCATAAATGTGAACAATGGAAAATCTGTAGGCGACGTGCTACAATTTGTCTCAATTTGAATACTTGTCATTTTAAGTCTTTAGAGGTCGTCGGAATCGATTCCCAAAAATGTGTATTGTCCTAGATTGCATGCTATAAAATATAACGGTTAAAAGCAAAAACACAATATTCGAGAATACATCAACCGCAAAAAAGGCAGACAATAAATAAACTTTGGAAATATGTTGAACAGGAAAACCGCGTTATATAATGTGCGTAATCTGGCGGTCAATAAATAACAGCACATCTCGATGAGACATTGACAGCAAAAACTATATCGATTTTTAATTTTATATTTTTTGCATTCACCAACGGTTCGTAGAGTTCGTACAGTTTGTATACAGTTACGTAACATTTTTATGTATCTACGAAGCGTCGTGAGCAGAGTACAAAGTGTAGGATGACGCCTGCGTCATTCGAGCCAAATTCAATCATGTAACCTGTTACATGATTGAATTTGGCTCACTTCGGCAGCTACAATGAGACAATAAGACTTGTCTGTGTCCAGTTAATAGATTTCTTTTTTTATTTGAGGACCTCGAACTCCCAAATGTGTTTTATAACAATGTTGTTTAATTTGCGGTAGAGGCACACAAATGTGTCGCAACGGAAGTACAAGGAGGGCTAGAAACGGGTTTTAAAACCATTCATTAACGTTAATCAGGAAGGGCGTTAATTTAATGACTGGAATATGAGGTCAAAGTGCTTTCGAGCTTTTTAAAATTATGTCTGTGGGGCAGAATGTTTGTCGTCTGTTGCAGTTTAGAAGAGGATTATACGTAAGGAGTATTTATCGTTGTCTTCAACGTGGCAAGGGAGGTTGCAATGTTCTTGGGAGTGGCAAGCATCTAAGAATGGGTGATTTGTAACGATTTTTGAACTTTCTCTTTTTGTCTTTGTGTAGATTGATATGCATTAAGAATTAAGAATGATATGCATTAAGAGTCCGATGCAAACTTTATGGCAGCTGTGAAGTACGCTACTCTCTGCGCAGTCCTTTACCCTTCTCCCCCTAAGTGACGCGCATCATGTTCCAAACCGCCATAAAGTTTGAATCGGGCTGTAAAAAGAAATGGATTCTCATTATGCTGATAAATAGACGGGAAAAAACGTTACCTATTAAAATCAACAGGTAGGTACAACGCTTTTGGTCCTAGACGCTATGCTTTAGGTATCTATTCTTAATAATAACAATAGAAAAGAAAACTCCAGAAACAAGACCAAGTTATTCAACATTGTAAGGTTACAAGTTCAACACCCACACACAACATAACTCAATATTCTTCAATGGGACCTATACAGAGATCACAGATAAGCCTATCTAGATTAGCATTATTAGGTACTCAACGCCCCGCGGTTTCACCCGCATAAATGTCGATTCCGTGGGAATATCGGGATATCGTTGAGAGAGGGTATCGTCCCGAAGATGTGGAAATCGGCATTTATTACACCGATTTTTAAAAAGGGGGATAAATCTAAAATAGAGAACTACCGTCCTATATCTAAATTATGTCTTTTTTCCAAAGTTCTTGAACGAGTAGTACACACTGAAGTTTACTCAGCTATGCAACGACATTTTGGCGACGAACAACATGGTTTCCTCAGAAAACGGTCAACTGCCTCCAACCTGATACTGTCCAATGAAATTATAACCACTGGGATGGAAGACCGATGCCAGGTCGACGCGATATACACGGATTATAGTAAATGTTTTGACCGTATAGATCACCGGGTGCTTCTTCGGAAACTATTTTCCGCAGGAATTCACGGTGATCTATTCCGGTGGTTTTCGTCATACATTGATAATCGCACGCAGGCTGTGGTTTTGCGTGGATACATGTCTGGATGGAAATTTGTCCCATCAGGTGTGCCCCAAGGCTCGATCCTGGGACCGTTACTGTTTACAATATTCATTTTGGACATAAAAAACTGCTTTATAAACTCACATATCTTACTATACGCTGATGACATGAAGGTCCTAAAGTCCATACGCACATTACCTGATACTGAGCTACTTCAGTCAGACCTTGACAGATTCGTACAATATTGCAAAATCAACAAACTACAACTAAATGTATCCAAATGTTTTCACGTAATATTCACTCGCCAAAAATCTATTATTGGCCCAGGGTATACACTAGATGGTGCTCATATAAGTAAAGAAACCAGTATCAAGGATCTTGGTGTGGTACACGACAGCAAGCTGCTTTTTGATGATCACGTAGAAACGGTTGTCAACAAGGCGTTCAAAGCCTTGGGCTTCATCATTAGAGCTTGTTCTAGCTTTCGTTCCCTAAAACCATTAAAAGTGCTTTACTGTTCTCTAGTGCGTAGCCACCTTGAGTACGTTTCTCAAGTATGGAACCCTCAATATGAGATCTACAAATCTCGTATTGAGTCTGTTCAAAGGAAATTTTTGCGGTACTTGGACTTCAAGGCTAGGCAATTATCAGTCGACTATGAACACCGTTGTAAGCGGTATCATTTCTTACCGTTGGAAGTAAGGCGTAATATCAGTGATATTTGTTTTCTGGTGAACATCGCAAACGGCACCGTCGATTGTCCCGAACTACTCAGCAAAATACTTCTTCGCACTAATCTAAACAACCTGAGAAAACGGCCGCTACTCCATTTACCATTCGCATCGACCAAGTACAGGCGCAACGCCTTCTGCATCCGTAGTGTTATAGCCTTCAATAGTTTACCATCACACCTGGAAATTGATTTATTTTGCACAAGTGCACATAAACTTAGAAAGATTTTAAACAAGGAGTATTTTGGTGACAACCATAAATAGCTTTCAATTCAGATTTTGATATTGCACGACTTGACATACCTACCTATTATATTATCTCGACATACCTAACATGTTTACATTGTAATTTGTTTACTTAGCCAAATCGCTGTAACTGATCAACGCAAATAACGCCTAACTAAGTAGATATATACATGTGGAAGCTTGTAATTAGCAAATGTCATTATTTATGCATGATTTTAAATATTGTTATTAGTCTGTAAGCTTTCTTTAAAATTAAATAAATAAATAAATAAATATAAACTATCCTATGTCCTTCCCCGGGATGCAATCTATCTCTGTGCCAAATTTTATCGAAATCCGTTCAGTGGTTTAGGCGTGAAAAGGTAACATAGAGATAGACAGACAGAGTTACTTTCGAATTTATAATATTAGTAAGGATAATGTATGTGTATGCGGAAGAATTTTCTAAGCCCTATGATTCTTTACCCTTGTTTGTTTTATATTCATGTACGTATAATATTATTCTAACTCTTTTAGCTTATGTATTATTTAAATACAAAAAAAAACTACTACAAAAACTACTTAAGAATTTAGCAAATAATGGAGGATTTCGATAAACAAAATCAGCGTGCTTTTTAGATGGCTCAAACGTGGGTTGTTTTTAATTCTACGATTTACCTGATTGTTTTCCTTAGTAGATACTCTGTTTGTGTAGGTCAAGTATGATTTATTTGTGGGTGGGTGCTAATCTCCGTGGGTGTATGTTGACGGATCAAGGTATCTCCTTAGAAGCATGTAAAACTTAGGAGTGTTGTCGATGAAGGTTATGAAGAAATCCGATATGCTTTGCAAAAGAAATAAGTAATTAGTGCTAATTTGAACCTGGAGCAATTAGTTTGTCCGAATCAAAATTGTTTATTTGCATAAAATGTGGTAGGTACAAAAGAAGTTACATAAAAATTCTGTGCAGACACATTCCGCCATGTAATGATGGCGTGCAAATATTGAATAGTTGAATAGACAGAGTAGGTATGTTGTTACATACAGTCATCGACAAATTAATAAAAAATAAATAGGTAGGTATTCATTAATTTTCCGTCTTATCAAATTCTTTGTCGGTGTAGGTACTTTCAAATAGTACTTTAAAAATTTTTTTCAGTAAAGTGCAGAAGAAAGACGAAATTGATTTGTCAGAATAGTAGGTAAAGTTGGCATCTTTCTGAAAATAAGGTAATTCTTATATTTAATGGCCTGAATGATCAAAAGCCCTGTCAAAAATACTTAAAAAGCTTTTCCTGTTTTCCAAGAACATATTAATCCTGATTTTTTATCAATATTTCCAGTGACTGGTTCCATTCATCTTTCCTCCTACGCCAACAGGGAAATACGAAAGTTGTGTAAGTACCTACCTATCTATTTTGCCGACCGTACGAAAATAGACAGGAGTTGATTATTCTGTTCGCTTACTGAGCCATGGCCCATGATGCTTCGTTCGGTCGCCGCTATTGTTTCACCCAAAGGTTGGGAAGTGATTGTACTAAAAGCGTTTGTTGACTTTACTACGGGTTTTTGTGAATCAAGGTTTAGGTTGGGCGCGGCTTTGATAGACAAATTGCTATTGTCAATATTGTTGTTTGGAATTAGGGAAATCTGGGAATGTTTCTTTCTGGTTGTTGCGTAGCGGAACACCTTTTTTTGGTTAGTCAGTTTAACTGTGGTGATGTGGTCGTGTTAACTGCAATAATATGGTCATCCAAATGTCATGTCATTGGAACATAGGTCTTGTGCCCACCAAGATAAAAGTGACGACAATGAAGACGACTACGAGGCGACACTTCAGGAAAAAGTTTAAAAACTTCATTGCTAGATTCCAGCGATGCTACTTAGTGTCAGAAAATGATAAGGTGATCCGGAAGAGCACCTGTACAGGGTCAAATTAAATTAACTAGCCAAACTCCGCAGATGTGACGAGTATCAATATCTATGACGGTAAAACAAAAATAAAAATATAAACTCGTTATTTCAAGTAACTCTACCAAACCAGCGTTGACCTCTCGGTTCAGCACCGCAAGGTTGAAAATCCAACAGCGCGCTTTTATTTAAGTACAGGCATCGCCTAATGTTAGTGAAAACGGGCATATACATAGATAAACCTACGCCTTCATTACATGAGGGTAGGCAGAAACTACAGAACGCTACCTACTACGATTCTTACATACGTTCTCTTGCTTCGTTTACAGCCGCGGCACCGGGCAAACGGACACAGGTAAAACGGGCTGGTGTCCGCAACTCCACGTCAATACGCGTATTTTGCGTAAGAACGGAGACATGTATTTGAATGCGTGTCAGCAAAACATATGCATAGCGATTTTATCTGAACATGACCTAATTTGTGGTCCATAAATTTGTCAATCTAAAACTGCCAGTGGGTACAAATTTATAATTTGATAGAGCCCGATATAATTCGACACGTGTCGGGCCTGTTAGATCACTAATCATTGTGTCGCTGTGTGTTGATAATGTATTAGGTACTCCCATTAGTAGCCGCTAATTAGGTTAAACCTGTGCTATTAATACTAATTAATAGGTACTTTAGTGTCAGTTTGATAGTGCGTTCAATTTGGTTTTTTTCCAATGGGCATGTCAGCTACCACCGATCTTACCCGGAACCCAATTACTGGGTAACACGATAACCCTTAGGTTATCGTGTTACCCAGTAATTGGGTTCCGCTCCATGTAAAATACTGTTATCGCATTCGGTTAGACTGGAAGTGGATCCCACCGAACATAGTTGGGAAAACCTCAGGCAGATAATGGGCAGTACACGCGGGGGTTATTTCGTTGTTGAGCAGATAAAATCTTAGAACATATGAAGAATGGATAACAATAACAACAAAAAACAATAAAACAACAAACAGCAACAAAACAACAACAACAATATAATTTAAAATGATTCAGATTGTGCTTGATAGTGCAACTAGGGTGTTGCTGAGTGGCTTAACTTTTTACAGTTCACAGTTGCATAGGCTATACATACTCGTACATGTCGTGATTTCATTAATTTTATTTAAAAAACGCATTATTTTAATTCTCTTTGAAGGATAAAATCAGGAATGAAATTTTCTGGAAAAGAACCGTAGTTACCGACATAGGTTGCAGAGTAAGCAAACTGAAGTGGCAGTGGGCTGGCCATGTCTGTCGAAGGATCGATGGCCGGTGGAGCAGACGAGTCCTGGAGTGGAGACCGCGTATGGCGCGTATCGGCAAGCGTAGTGTGGGACGCCCCCCAGCTAGATGGACGGAAGACCTAAAGAAGGTGGCTGGGACAGATTGGATGCGGAAGGCGGAGGACAGGGTGCTGTGGCACAGTCTGGGAAAGGCCTATGTCCAGCAGTGGACTGCGATAGGTTGAGTTGATTGATTGATTATTTTAATACCTACCGCATCCACTGTGGCAACACTGTCAAAGTACAGACGCCAGCACATCAAGCTACTACAATCTGTCAAATTTCTTTAATAGATTTTCAACTTTATCGCTAAAGCATAAGGTTCAAAGTTGATTGGGAAAATTTGACAGTTTCGGGTAGCTTGATGTGCTCGCGTCTGTAGAAATTATTTATATAGTACAAACTTTTAAATTTTATTTCAACTATGGCAACTAAATATATTATTCTACTTTGACGACATTTGGAAATAACGGTTATGATATTATCGTTATTTCTGAGTGGGGCAAATGTCGTTTTTAAATGGTAAAATGTAGTGCAAAGCTAGTCGTTGATGGATTGTGAAAGAGTACAGTTGTGTTATTAAAAAGTATAATCAAGAAAAGGGTGTTTTCTTCATAGACAGCTCATAAGCTTGTGCACCCATCCCACGGGATGAGGAATAAAAATAATGAAATCTTGAATTCAGTGTTATCGTAGGGGTCAATGGCACCATCGTCACACTGGTGACCTATATTAAATTCAATCAGTTAAAATCCATGATGTCATTCATCAGTCTAGTCTAGGCTTAATTGCAGATGGCACCAAGTCAGTTATCAGATTCTGCTGAATTTCAGTAGATTGGCATAAGAACGAGCAATTAAGCGTCCCACCAATTAAGATTGATGTTATAAAGAAAATACTGGTATGCAGCTGCATCGGGTAAGACTGGAAGCAGATTGATGTTTGGTGGACTAAAATATTGATTATGAATTGCAATAATAACACTGAACAGCGAGGTAAAGTGCGTGCCACGTAAGAAGAGACTTGACACACCACGTGGTCTGACATGCGCAGAACACGATTTTAGGTATCTTTAGCGGTAAGAGGTCTGAGTGCGGGACGGGACCGGACGTCATAGGGGCTGCGGAAAGAGCGGGGGAGGCGGGGTCAAGTCTCATCTTACGTGGCACGCATTGTAATTGCGTAGCACACTAACAGTAGCAATGGCTTTCATTTTGACAGTTCAACAGTATTCATTGCGTTATTTACGTTGATGAGCAGACAATTTTTTCGAACTTATGAAGCAATGGTTTAGCAAAATTCTTGAAAATCATTCAGATTATGATTGATAGTGTGTCACGCATTTAGGCTACACGTTTCGTAACAATATTAGGTGTAAAAGTCTTTTAGAAACTTTCCTAATGCTTCTTCACTTAAAACTAAATATTCAATGTTACGATATATCTATTGCAAATTATAACGTTCGAAGTTGGTAATAAGTATTCAGAATAAGGGTGCATTCGTTTTATGTTTCATCTCTATATATCTTCTATAATAAGCTGAAGAGTTTGTTTGATCGCGCTAATCTCTGGAATTATCAGCCGGATTTAAGAAATTATTTTTACATAGGCTATTAACATCACGCTAGGACTCGTAGGAGCCAAACTAAAATAAAAAGTAAGAAAGAACGCTAAGGGAAAATGAAGGAATACTTACTGCGGGCAGACCATGCGATGAGACGGGGTAGGTCGGGGAAAAAGAAATTTCACGCGGACGAAGTCGCGGGCAGAAGCTAGTCATTCATAGGAATCATTCCTGTGGTCGATGATTCGTAAAGTATTTACTTCACCTACAAATTCTGAAGACGTTCTTCACTATAATCCAAAGACTATAATATTCTCTTTGCTACAGAACATCTTACATCTTCGTTCCTATGATTTAATAACATATGTCTGTTACCGGTAACATCCAAGCTAATTTTACACCTCAGGCAGTTCTATTTCCATTGACGTTTGCAGATCTAAGACTAGTACTGTCTCTAACTGTAAAAGGATGTTCGAATGGCCAGAATAACGGTATGTAATTAAACCTGACCTGATTGACTTGTTAAGCTAAGTCTTTCGTATACAAAACTTGATGTGTCGTAGATTTATGTTAATGTTTTGGCTATGGAAAGAATATAAATGGCCTTTTTGATTATCGTGAAATTGAGGGCACAAAAATGCCAAAATGCCCAGCGTTTTGAATTTCGGAATTTCTATTACAAAATTCTTTGAATTTAGAAGCAGGGGCCTGAATAAGTCCTCTATTATCTATTCTTTTAAGAAAAAATGCTAGTGTTCATAGACTATATAAGCTAGTACACAATTGTGTGCCTATACTGCCTATACATATCTACACGACCCTTTAGGGACAATGGCTTGAATCGTGATATTGTGATGAGGTGTGCAATTCGCTTCAGTGTGGAATAACGGAATTGAAATGGTGACAGTATTATCGGAATTTCACATCTTGGTGGGTCTGGGTCTCTGTGTACAGACGGGTCGAAGGTCGCAGAAATGTGAAAGCTTAACGCCTATACAACTTTTTAAACCTTAAAGTTTACATTCATACCTTACAAGTTTGGTACTGTAATGGTTTTCTTGCTCCAAAGTTTCTAATTCTTCGAAAAGTTATTAATGACCTATTGGTCATTACTAACTTTTATAAGTACAGACACCAGCACATCAAGCTACTACGATCTGTCAAATTTCTTTAATAGATTTTCAACTTTATCGCGTAAGCATTTAAGGTTCAAAGTTGATTGGGAAAATTTGACAGTTTCGGGTAGCTTGATGTGCTGGCGTCTGTACATATACCTACATATACTTATAGCGTTCGATGGCCTACCACGGACCACCACCTCATTCAATTGTCGATATTTACTATAGGTAAATACTTTTTTATTCTCGTCACGTAAGTCCTTTTTCATTCCGGCAACAAACGTGTAGGTAGGTATTGCACATCACGTTAATAGAACGTAAACGCGTTTCGAAACGGTTTACGTTTTGGCGATTTCAGATAAATAATAAATTCGGGCTTCCTCACGAAATTTTCCTCAACGCTAAAGCTTTGGTTCCCTAGGTTCCATCTATTATAACGGTCGTCACGAGAAGCAGTCATTTTCACAAGTATTTGACATTGAAGGTGTCAAAAAACGCTGTAGGTATATGTGGACAACCGTTATTGTGATACGGTTGATTTAGACCAAACGAGCGAATGTACATTTTACCCTAACTCCACCAAATTTTCTTTGTGTAAAAAGGGACAGAATTTCCCTTGAATGTTCCTTCGTTGGTCCTACTAAAATGTTAAGAATATCAACAAAAGAATGCAGGTCTTGTTCTGATTTTATGTTCGTTTAGTCTAAACCCACCTTGACCGTTCACCGCTTAGGAAACCGACGCTCAAGTCATTGATCTAAGATTAACTTAGCAACTACTCGACTACACGTCAGCAATATTTACACAGTTGACACCGCATTTCCCATGTCCTAAAACTCAACGATTTCCAACCACATTACAATTCTATTCATGGTCCGCTGGCGATCCATTATAGTCCATTACTATAAATACTCGTTTTTTATTTATATGTAGGTACTTATATTGAATTAAACAGCCCGGATGTTGGGGCCGTTTCCCTAAATTACATCTCCATTATAGACGAACTCGCGACTCATCGTCAAGTTCTGAGTGAAAACATTGTATTATATGTAGTAATAAATGTGTGTGTTATTATTGTGTCAAGGTAGTTGATCAGGTTATCTTGTTAGCCTGTTAAGTATCTATGATGTAGGATTTGTTACAATATAGTCTGGTGTTCGAATAAATTGTGGTCTTAGTGTATAAACACACTATGCCGAAGGTACGCGACCGAAGTTCGGCATGGTTACGCCTCCAATGCTATTTGAATTAGGTATTGACGACACCATTATGCCGAAATTACGTTGCGTTATAGCGCTGATATAAAATCAGCCGCGAAAAAGCAACGAAGAAGATTAAGTGTCCAAACACACTTGTTTGGACACTTAATCTTCTTCGTTGCTTTTTTAATAATTTAGGCTTTTATGTTATAGGTTTGATTTCCGCACTTAGTCCTTCAAATGGACCATTGTCCGTGGATAATTTAGGCTTAATTTTTCATGGTGTAAGGGAGATAGTAACTAAAACCTAAACCATAGGTTCATGCGTACAGACGCCAGCACATTAAGCTACCCAAAACTGTCAAATTTTCCCAATCAACATGGAACCTTATGTTTTAGCGATAAAGTTGAAAATCTATTAAAGAAACTTGACAGATTGTAGTAGCTTGATGTGCAGGCGTCTGTACATTAATTCATTCTTTTTTCCCATGCGGGTAGGGAGAAATTACAGAACGCCACCTGCTACGATGGATTCGCTCGTTCCTACGATGTATTAGGAACTACACCATGTAAAAAGTTCTTCGAAAAAGTAAGAGTAGGAGAAAGCAATGCATTGTTTGAATCTTGTGCCATGATCAAGTGATTTTTCAGTAACCGTTTATTGCTTGCTGAAATTGTATTGTGAGAAAATCCCAAGAATTCGCCTTGTTACAGTTAAAAATAGTACCTAACAAAAAGTTAACTTTTGTGAATGAATACAAAAATAACCTAAACTTGTTGCTTCAAGTTGACGTTTACAACTTAAACAAAGGAAAACAGATGGTACGTTCAACATTTTCATTCATTCTTTGTACGTTCACACATGAAACTATGTTAGTTATACAAAGTTTCTTTGAATTTAAGTTAATGTCTATCTGTGGTCACTTTTCATTCATGAATTGGCTAGTTCACGACCTTATTAACTTATCTCATTAGCCAGTTGAGTTTTAAGTCCGTTGTTATAAGAGAGCCTCCGAGCTGCTTCGGAAAAATTCGTGATTTTTCTACTTAATTTCATCGTTTTCCTGCCCTTGTCCCAATTTATTTAGGTCGACGCAACATGTCTTCTTCCATACAGTACCCGGCGATAAATATTGCACATCGACCTTTGGAAAGAGACAATCGGCTAATTTCGGTTTCGTAGAGCGTTATCTCTGTCGCACGAAATACAAACAGATCGGTATCTATTAGGAACTGTTAAAACAATTATGATTTGCATCTTTTGATAATTATTTTTATTCTTTGTATAAAATACAAAAAAAGATAAAGGTTATTAGTAAAGGTAAAGGTTATTAGTCGTCATATCAGTAGTCACCTCCTTTCTAGCAATATCATCATTGACACAGCCCATCCATCGTTTCGTTGGACTTCACCCACTCTTCATCTTAATTTGATAGTTCAGCTCGATACCTACATGCACAACATTATTTTGTTAATATCCTACCGTTGGCACGGAGACTACGTGCACGGTAAACTTTTGGGTAACGTTATTAGAAAACCTTTGAACAACAATGTCTTTCCGATAGTTATTGTCAAGATGAAGGTAAGTACTTGAAGCGTTGGGATGAAGGCCGCTTGAAAGGAAACGGTTGAGAGGAATCCGGTAGAGGCACTTATTGGAAATATTATGGAGAGGGTTCAGGAATGGGTAATAAGGATAAATTAGGTTTATAGACGAGCTCTAAAATTAAGATAAAGGAACCTGTATCGGTAAACCTGTGTTATTTTTTAAATACTTTTAATTCAATCAGTAAAATATGACATAGGAAGGATATAGAATATAAAGAATGAGGTATCCTAGAAATAATTTTCAAGATTTCGAATTGATATTTTCAATGACGATTTCAGATTGTCAGAATTAGCGCCAATTTCAACTGAAATTTAGCTTTTGATCTCTTCTCTCAAGAATACCGAGAATACGTGACTAAGATCTTACAAAAAATATGGTATATTATAATTTTATCAAAGTAGAAAAACGCTTCCAGTGCCTTTAGAAAAATACTTTACCATAAACTTGAAACTAAGTGGACGGACAACATAGACTCAATAAAACACTAGACCCTGTCGGCACTTTGATTCATAATTACGTAGTAATAACACGTATCCAGTATTTACAACCTTTCCAAGAAAATATGTTTTCCTTATTGATCTATTCATTACTTTCATGCCAATATAAAAGCTATTAAAAGTTTTTATGGCATCGCGTTAGACTTCCATAGAATTAATTGCAATTACGGCCGTAGAATATGGACGGACTAGCAATCAATGTGGGATACTGTATGTGGACCTACTTATCTGTGTACTGTTTTGCCGCTTTTGAAAAAGTTTCTATAAAAAATGGCAGACGATAATTTTCAGGAATTCGGGTAAAGGCTCGTACAAACAGGCGCGACACGGGATATAATCGCGATTATATCGCGTGTCTCGCCTCTTTGAAGGAGCCTTAAGAAGGGTTCAACATTTAGTTTCGTAATTTGTCAAACGTTCCAGTTTCCTGTGCCGGCTATCGACCAATAAAGTAGTACAAAATCTTTTGATGATGCAAGCAACGATATTATACCTAAGTAAAAAGTGGTAGATAGGTTATACGCGCTCCGCAAGTGTCACGTCAAACCTGGTAATTACGAAATGACGCCCTACTTCCATGTGGCATCTAATAATGTGCCATTATGCCGTTTCTGAAGATCAAATAGTAGGTAACCTATCTGCCCCGTTCTACTCATTAGACGCAAGACTACGATGATGATCTGTTCAACCGTTGTGCAGGTACATTTCTACTTACCAAGCTAAACGTTTTCGAATTGAGGTGTATCTTAAACCTAGTAGACCACCGACAATGATAAATACTTAGGCGAATTTCAGGGGGAAACTTAGATATTATCCAGCTTTGAATTGCAATGTCGGTTTCAGCAGAAATTAAGATGATGAAGCTAAAAGAAAAGGCCAAACGGTAAGTAAGTAAAGAATTATCTAACATTTATTAACGGACACTGAAGACAGAAGCGTATCCACATCTATTGCATAAACACTATCCTATCACACACATCACCGTTCAAACACATGCTGACAATCGTCCGTCGATGAATATGACATCCTTGTGTTGACACAGTTATGTTTACTAGGGAAGGGAAGTCTACACTTTAATACAAATTGAGCCAATGGTAGCTAAGTGGCCCCCTGCGATGTTTATCCCTTATCCCTCGAGCTATAAGCCAATATATGCAGTAAAAGTTGATTAAGCGACATGATTTTTGACTAACCCCTATGCCAGGGATGGCGAACCAGTGGCACGCGTGCCATTGATGGCACGCGACAAATTATTTTGCGCACGCCTTCGATCGAAAAAGTACCTACGTAATACACTGAAATTTAACAAACGAACGCGTTTGAGCCTACTTTACGGAGTGAGTAGGCGCGGTGTAAGGAGCAGCAGGCGGGAAGCGCGGAATCGATAGTATTGTTTTATAATTTTCCCTGTAATCACAAAAAAAATGGCACATCTATGACCTCATCAAACATTTCTTTACAAAAAATGGCACGTTGATCCATAAAGGTTCGCCACCCCTGCCCTATGCGTTCAAGAAATTACATCAGCAAATATAATATTTTTATGTTGAAATATTTTATGTTTATGCAGTTTCCGGAACAAACAAAAACGGTTTTAGATAAGATATTATGTATAAGTACGAATGTTCTTGATACTTCGCTGCTGTTTTTACCTAAAAAGTAATTTATCCTAAAGTTACTGAAAAACATTATTTGGCACCTAAAAATTCACCATCACAGGTAAAAATCATAAAAATAGTACCGCATATTGATTTAGATTTTTACCTAAAAAGTCAATCATCGTAAAATTACTGAAAAAACATTCTGGGGCATCTATAATACATTCTTCCAGGTAGCAGACAGTCAGGTAAAAAATATAAAAATAGTATTGCATATTGATTCCGATTGTTAGAGGTCTTTCAACTGCACAATCAAAAGACTAGCCGAATGACATAACAGGCTCGGTTCGCGTGCATACAAAGTGCTTTAGCTTTCAATCCGTTAGATGTCTGGGTGACAGACGAACCGTACCTATGCGTCAAGCATTGCTAATGGGCGGCGCGTGCGGTGACGTCAGATGTGCGAAATATGCCATTCAGCATTTATTTAAATGAAAGCGTCCCCCGAAGCGTAGCGCACAGGTGCAATGCCTGCAGTATAACAATCTGTTTTATAGAGGTGTATTTCATAGTGTATTAAAAATATTGTAAGAAGCTACAAAGATTGCAAGGTAACCTGAGTGTTGGTCTGCAATTTTTTGTTTTCTTTTTAGCAGTATCTACATTGAATGTTCCTACCAAGCTGTGGGATAATTGCGTAACACACTATCAGTAGCAATGGTTTTCTTTTTGACAGTTCAACAACATGTGCGTTATTTTCGTTGTTGAGCAGACAAAAATTTTTCGAACGTATGAAGAGCGTTTATACAGAAAGTGGGCAACGTCGCAAATAGCTGTCAAATATTTCGCTGTTTAGATTAATTTGTCAATATTACTGTATGAAAATAAGAAATATGGCTAACCAATGAACTAGAATATTGATTATGAAATGCAATAATTAATATCGTAACACCGTATATTTAGTTTTAGATGTAAAAAAAGTATTTGGAAACTTTACAAATGCCTTTTTTACACCTAAAACGGTTACAACATCAAATTCAGTGTTTTAATTGCAATTCATTATTAATATTCTAGTTCATTAGTTAGCCATATTTCTTATTTTCATACAGTAATATTGACAAATTAATCAAAACAGGGAAATATTTGACAGCTGTTTGCGACGCTGCCCACTTTCTGTATACGCGCTCTTAAGAAATGGATAAGCAAAATGATTCAGATTGAGATTGTCGCAATTATCGTGCTGTACACATTTAAAGGCTCCTACATACAGGCGCGACACGCGATATAATCGCGCGCGACACAAAGGCACCGCTCGTTGCGCGACTTGCGGTGCCTTTGTGTCGCGTGTCGTGTCGCGCCTGTTTGAAGGAGCCTTAAGCAACAACAATAATGAATAACATGTCCCGGAATTAATGCACACCATTAAACACTCCAATTAGAATATTGTTATCATTATAATACATAATATACTGAATTCTTACTATTATACATAAAAACATTGTTTATTTATGAAATTAGTTATAGTTGCTCAGTAGCAACCATAACTAATTTCATAAATAAACAATGTTTTTTCCCGCAACCAGTGTTGCGGGAAAAAATTGTGGTCATACACACACACACACATCTACGCACGCACACAGTCGCACACGTTTATGGGCTTAGCGTAGTAGGTACTTCATCCATTTTGGTTTATTCAGCGCGACTGTAATTTACGTAGTTTTCATTATTTTTGGGACAAAAAAATACCTACATAATATAAAAAATGACAAAAGTCGATTTCGATAAGCAATCTGAATAAAATTCTTTCATAATGTGCGTTAATCCAGTTATACATTGAATTTCTTCTATTTTAATATGTGCTTCAACAGTAAAAGTCGAAGTCGTTTACAAAACATAACTTGATGTGACTTTCAATCTCACGTCAACTTCGCAAGTCTATAAACGAATTGTCGCCGAGTTGAAATTTTAAGCGTGACTTACCCCCTCGCAGGGGTCTATTAAATTTATTGCTTGTAAAACGAGCAGCTAATTTAGAGTAACGTTTTATTGTGTTAACTTAACTAAACTAGTTACGTTACGTTATAGCGCCGCGGGTGTTCCTTTGTGTACGAAACTACGCATCAGTTGAAAAGTAACTTTATTGTCACAGTAGTAAGGACAGGGGAATAAACGATAAATATACATAAGAACAACTAGCTATGTATGCTTTTTATTAGCCATATGTAATGTGTAATAAAGCAGTGGGGTGTGTTTCTGTTTTTACGATCACTAAAGGGGATGAAAGAAGGTATGGAGCCATAGATGAATAATATTTTTATGACACATGTTGTCTAGAAAAAATATTATTTAAGTTTTCGTCGTAAATATACGGCCAGCGTAAGAAACAAAGGGTTTTATAGAGGCATGTTTTTCAGTCAACAAAAAAAAATCAAAGGTTTTGTGAGATTTTCCTTTTTATGTGAAAATATTAAAGTCAAATTTTTGTCTTGCTTGAATTTCAATAGGTAAGGTAAGTAAACGACTTAGTATTTATAAAACAAAGCCTACTAATATTATAAATGTGAAAGTTTGTGAAGATGTTTGGATGTTTGTTACTCAATCACGCGTAAACCGTTGAACAGATTTGGATGAAAATTGGCACATAGATAGACCATTTCCTGGATTAACACATAGGATACTTTTTATCCCGATATTCCCACGGGACTGAAACTTACGTAGGTGAAACCACGGGGCGCTGCTTGTAATATAACAGAAAAATCTCGTTTACAGCCGCTGAACAAGGAACAAAGGAACTCGGAAATGTCATCGGTCATTTCTTTTCATTTCCACGTTTCTTCCTGTTACACACGGCCGCCCTCACATATTGCTTGTAGGTTTCTTTACACAATGGCCTATGTTGGGCCATCGTGTACTTCTGTCGCACCATGTTATAAGGAAAACTCGACTTAATTATCTAAGTTAATAAAAGGATTCGGATTTCTCAGTAACTGGGTTGTGGAGATCAGATAGGCAGCTACTCCATGTAAAATACTGGTATTCATGCAGCTGCATCCGGTTATACTGGAATCCGACCCCATCATAGTTGGGAAAAGGCTAGGCAGATGATGATTTCTAGTCCTAATTCTTTTAATTAGATACTTAATCGTGATTGCGACTATGTTTAGTGCATTCAATCAAATAAGCAATGGCTTATTAATTGATCTATTAGTAGGTATTATACCTCATGGCGTCTATATCTAAACTGTATCAAAGTAAAAATACCTTGAGTTACTATTAAATGTTGTCTTGCTCTCCTAACTACTGACTGCATAATCAGTCTACGCAAGTACTTGCAACTGATACGCTTCGTGAGGTTATTAACTTATTGTAAGGTATTTGCAATCGGTAAGTTAGTTCTGAGGAAGCTATTGTTCAATATCGCTCAGAAGTCAGAAATGATAAGACTGCGTTTGTGAACGGGAATAAATTCACTTTATATTGTATAAAGTGAATTTTTAGTTAAATATTATACTAATTTTTATTCTTGCTGTTATAATACGGATGATATTTTAATTAACTATAGTACATGTTGCTTGAAACAATAAAACTAAGAAAGAAATAAAGTATTAATATTACCAAATTTCATAATAAATATATTTAATCTATGTAGGTACTTTTATGGACTGCAATGACGATGCTCGAGCGCGATGCTCACTGTGAAGACTGCACAAAATATGCACCTAGGTAATTTTGCTACGCCACGCCATCAAAACAACTGTTCTATAACTACTGCTATGCAAAACTCTATGAAACAGATATTTTGCGTAGTAACCGTAGCAGTCTCGTAGCCACTTCGCGGCCTACGTTGTGGACCACAATACCTGAGGCAATACCACCGATGACGTGACACAGCGATGTGATGACGTCAATGGTGGTTTCTCACTAGTGACATTGTCGCGTTGCTGCCGGATTACCAGCCTTGCGTATTTGGTAGGAACACCAATGCAATTGTAATAATACAGTTCTCAAATATCTTAAGGTTATGCAAAATTTAAAACCGTTTTTCTCGTAACATAAAAAAATAATAGAATGGTTTCGGTAATACATACTTTGTTTGTTTTGTTTCTTTTTTTGTTTGTACTTTGTTTTTTTTCTTACAAGAAAAAAAAACACAAGTCTGATAACTTTTATCCTAAGAACAAATATGACAACTTGACGTATTTTCTATACAAAACCTGTCAAACAGCCACATTTATTTCTCAGATAAAATTGAATTAATTATTGAGAAAACTGATTTCAAAAGCTTTTATCCGTGGAATTAAATTTACATCTGGTAGTTTTTTATGGAGACACTGTCAAAAATTCAAAATTGTTCTCAGGACATATGCTAGGTATAAAAGTTTGGTGAAATTCGCCCTTAACAACTTACATATCTATCTTACTTCTTACAGGAGACAATCAGTTTCGAATCTTGCGTAATTGTAAAGTAAAGAATTCATGCTCGTGACTGTCCTGTATTGTCAATATACATAATTATGTAGTATTGTCACTGGAACACAGTAGCGTAGCAACAAGGAGTATTGTCTCTTCTTATATGAGTCTGTACCTAAACATCTCCTCGCAATATGGAAGTACCTATTACTGGCAATAGAAGTCTATTGATTTCTATTGCTTTGGTCTGCGTCATTGCTTATTCATCGATGAATTAAACTTGCCTACTGTTGCCAAATCTAATGATTCACAATGAAAGAATTAGACATTTAACACACACTTCATGTAATCACAAATTCTTATCACCATCCCGTGTATTAAAATTTAACACAGTCATTTATTCAAATTGCCCGGGCATTTCGGTAAATCACATATTTGGCTATTGTTTTCGATGCGGTTCGCATAGTGAGTAGGACACGTGGTCGCCACGAGCCAACAATCCTTCTTCCATGTTATCCTTATCGAATACAAAGCTATAGCCGGGCTTTCTTGGAAATGATGGCTTGCATTCTGCTCATTTGAATAAAATTCATACTGAACAGCGGAGTTGCAAAACCTGTTCTTTTTGGGGTTCCGTACACAAAGGATGCCAACGGGTCCCTATTACTAAGTATCCGTTGTCCGTACGTCCGGCCATCCGACCGTCCGTCTGTCCGTCAGCGGTCTATATCTCATGAACCGTAATAGGTAGACAGTTGAAATTTTCACAGTGTGTGTATTTCTATTGCCGCTATAATAAAAATAAAGTAAAGGTAATAATTAAAGGTGGGTTCTTCGTTCATGATACGTGTAATTCATGCCGCAGGGAAGGATTGTTTTCGGGGATTTTTTTTTTTAATTTTTCGAAGAATATAGTAACGTCGCCTTATGATTTGCTATTCGTTAGTATGGTAGGTTTCTGAAAATCCTGGATGGTTTAAGCCTTGTTACCGGAGAAAACTCCATACTGATTTTGATCATAAAAAAGCACGGAGGAAGAACATGAGTATAATTTATAGAGTCTGATTGTTAAATAACAACCTTCTTTGAAAAAAAAAACATAAAATTGATTATTCTCCATTGTCTGCTGCGTCACAGTAATCAAAGCATTCGCGCTTATAAATACGTAACTCGTGTTACATATTATTCACATAAAAGTGTACATAAAAATTCTGTCTGGAATTTCAGCGTTTTACTTCATATACAGGCGGTTCCAAAAATTGTTTTGTCCAGAGGTAGAGTACCCTCTAGGGCTTTACTTACCTACCTATGTTTTGTTATTCGCGATTTTCATTCGGTTTGAAGTTATTTATATTAATTTCTTTGAACTTCAATAACTTCGGGCCGTATTTGCTCGAAATATTGATGATTGAGATAGTTCATAATAATCATAATGTAATAACAAAACGCTATCGACTCGGCTGCCTCGTTGGTCTGAGCTTGAGGTCCTGGGTTCGATTCTCGGATCGAGCAAAATGTTATTGGGTTTTTCTGTATGGAATTTCTCAGTAGCTGCCCGGAGTATGGATTTGTGCCCGGTTAATGGCAATAGGCTCGCCTCCTATTACATGGCACTTAAACATAACTGGCGAAATCTGGGTATACTATAAGTACACTTCTGCCCAACCCTACGGGGCAAGAAGGCGTGAAGTTATGACGTTATTTAACCTTTTGACCGCCACACGACAAAAAATCAAAAACGTGCCCTCGGCGTCAAAGTCTGTCATGTAGTCGGACCGTGGCGTGCTGGGCACATTTTGGTTCGTCATCTATACATGCCTGTGGCGGTCAAAAGGTTAACTAGCTATAAACATTTTTAGGACATAGGACTGGAACACTGATTGTTAGAACATAAGGAAAGTATTCTTTTAGGTACTTATGATATAATAATTATATGTCATCTGCCTAGCCTTTTATTTATTTAAACTTTTCGCACAAAAAGGTACAAAGGCGGACTTAATGCCTTAGGCATTCTCTACCAGTCAACCAAGGGTGGTGAAGAGATTGGATGGCAGGTGCTTTGTGTGAGAGGAACAATGATAAAAAAAATCTATTAAAACTAGGTACACAAATACATAAATAGGTGCTTTTCCCAACTATGTAGGTATATTGGGGTCGGCTTTCAGTCTAACCGGATGCAGCTGAGTACCAGTATTTTACATAGAGCGACTGCCTGTCTGACCTCCACAACCCAGTTACTGGGTAATACGAAACTTCTTGGTAAGACTGGTTGTCAGACTTCTGGATTCTGACGCCCCGTAACTACTGTCAAAGATCCACGAATGACAGCGTGCTTTCTGAAGCACGGAGGAGTCTTGGTATGTAAAGATGGTCACCCATCCACGGACCAACCGCGGCACGATCGACCTGTGCGGCTGGTATTAGGTACTTAGTCACAAACCCTTCTATATTATAATGTATAAACAGTAATTATTTAATGCATGCTTAACTACGCAATACAAAATATGTACAGACGCCAGCACATCAATCTACCCGAAACTGTCAAATTTTCCCAATCAACTCTGAACCTTAAGCTTTAGCGATAAAGTTGAAAATCTATTAAAGAAATTTGACAGATTGTAGTAGGTTGATGTGCTGGCGTCTGTACGTACTCTGCAGGCACCCATCAATTGTCGGCTGTAGTAGTTAGGTGTCGTGCTTCAGCACATTAGTATACTAGTAAATTGTCTCTATGTTTGACCTAGTTTATTTTCTTTTTGTAAAACGTTTGTCTAGCACTAAGCGATAAGTGGCATATCTTTACTTTGACAGTATAATAGGTGGGCATACCTAGTTACCCGCACAGTACACATTAGTTACGCTAGGGGCCCATGGCTAAATAATAATAGCCGCACAGGTCGATCGATCAGGTTAAGCTACGCTTGCCGCGGTTGGTCTGTGGATGGGTGACCATCTTTACATACCGAGACCCTCCGTGCCTCGGAAACCACGTCAAACCGTTGGTGCTGGCTGACGTTCGTGGATCTTTGACAGTCGTTACGGGGCGTCAGAAGCCAGAAATCTGACAATCAGTCTTACCAAGAAGTTTCGTATTACACAGTAACTGGGTTGTGGAGGTCAGACAGGTAGTCGCTCCTTTAACCTAGATATTCTGTAATCCAATCGGAAACACTACCTTAAGAACATGTTTGATTTAGGTACAAATTATTTTGGTATTACGTTTGTATAAACTACGCCTTAATGAATGAGGAAGAGGAATATTTTATGCTTAAGTTTTGTGACGTGGAAGAGGATGAGGAATCGCAAAAAATGAGAAACTACTGCATTATGAGGACGAGGGAGAGGAATCCCCATCAACCCTAGTTCAGAATCATGTACAGAATGCTTGGTACAACGTTGCGTTTCGATTCGATGTTGCACCTTGGACATTACTGACAGCGGTGAAGGAAAACATTGCGAGGAAGCCTGAACTTTTAGTTAGTTAATATAAGACTGAAATTGCCGTATTTTACATGCGGAATGATGAAAATGCCATTTTTAAGGTTTGATAACGTTTCAGAAATAGTTGTGGCCAAATCCTTTTAAATCCTACATAGCGTAGTAGATTTTAATTAACAATGCGCAATGTAACGTTTTACACAAAAAGCAATCCTAGTTTTATACGCGATTGTAGTTAACAGCTAAAATAAACAACGTGCCAGTTAATCCAATAAAATAAAAATCATACGTACAATTTGTAAATAGGTAGTACAACGAACACACTGTAGGAACTGAAACAAATGCCATTCGAAATTCAACCTTATAAGTGAAGCTTTAAAGGTTGTGAATCAGTGATTGGAAAGTACAGTCGCGTTGTAAAGTATTTTGGCACGTGCTCTTACCATAGTGAATGATTATTCGCGCGAAGAGTTTTTGTTAGGCCACCGGGCGTGCCAACGATCGCTGCCGTCGATGTACCAGTACTTGGATCATAATAATCGATTTGCAATGTGATATGAATTCGTTCGATGTTGTTAGTAGTCGAATCGAGTAGGAACGGCATGAGATTGGGATGGTATTCGGTCATAAATGGAAATCGGCCGGTTGTGGGTATTGGTGTATTGTATACGAAATATGTTTAAGACCGATGACATTATAAGTAATAAAAGGTACCTTGATAGGTTACACACGGCGTGATGTAGGCGTGAACGTCCTTCTTACACTTTCAGATAAGCCTCAAACTTTTAAGAAAATATTAAAGTTTCATATTTAGGAAAGTTTTATACAACGTGTTTTTTTTGATATCCCATAACTCCATGGGGTCATTGTACTAATCATTATGAACAACTTTTACTAAGGGACCAAACCTGAAATCGCGAAAAAAAAATCAGCTGTTCCCTACATTTATGTTCGCATAACTCGTCAAAATGTAGGGAATGGTTGATTTTTTTGTATATTATGTATTTAGTAATTTTTGGTTCAATAACAGCTTGTTTAAAAAAAAACATTTCAATTCAAATGCCTTTTCCCAACTATGTCTTGGTCGGCTTCCAGTATATCCGGATGCAGTTGAATACCAGTATTTTAAATGGAGCGATTGCCTATCTGACCTTCACAACCCAGTTACTGGATCACATGATACCGCTTGGTAAGACTGATTGTCAGACTTTTTAGACGTCTGACTACACGTAACGACTGTCAAAGATCTACGAATGACAGCCGGGACCACAGCACAGACTGCCGCTACCCGTGCGGCAGTTATTATTTCGCCACGACCCTCTCCCACATATTTATAATTACAGGAAATATACGAATAAGTACTATATAGGTACCTATCGGGTAGTTCTAACAAATGACCATGACCAGTCGACAGGTCAGGCCAACACCTGCATAAATATAGACTCAAGACCTAACTAGGGCAACGTCAGTGTTCGTTGTTTTAGTACCATACCAGTTGTGAACGCCATTTTACTTTTCTTACCGACTGAAATTGTTTGCAGTGAAACTTTACTACACAACATTTGAAATACGAAAACTGCTTGATGTTGAACAAAAATTTGGCCGGGAAACAGGAACCTTTGAAACTTCTGGAAACACTGTTCACTTAAGTGGATGATTTTTATTATCAGCTGTTTCTGGCCATTGTGAGTTCTGGCAAAGATATTCTAGCTAGGTGTAAGTAGTTTAGATGTAGGTAACTAACACATCCACATCAACACATACATACTAATATTATAAATTCGAAAGTAGTTCTGTCTGTCTGTATGTTACCTGTTCACGCCTAAACCACTGAACGGATTTCGATAAAATTGGCAGAGAGATAGATTACATCCCGGGGAAGGACATAGGATAGTTTTTATCCCGATATTCCCATGGGATCGACACTTATTCGTGTGAAACCGGGGAAGCTGCTAGTACTACATACAGCGTGGCGCTACAATGGTGACATTAATTTAACACACGTGTAGGGCTAGTGCCCTTTAATCATATTAATTTTAGTAGGTTAAAATAACTCGAAAATTGAAAAAAAAAATTTTTCAAACAAACTAAATGATAAAAATGTAACTAAAATTGGGATCACCCTTGCAAAAAATCATTCATGAAATTACTTACCTACGTTACGCTGGCTTACGTTAACTCGGAGCGGCAACGCGTCGCTTCACGCGCTGCCACTTTTCGCGCTTTAATATCGTATGGACGGTACTGTGATGAACTTGAAAATGCCTAGCGCTCTGGCGGAGGCTAGTTTTGGGTTGGTTTTGGAAATATTGTAGCACATTTTCAGTTAACTGGATTGGGTTTTGTCGTGTAGGTGGTCGATCAGGGCGTTGAGACCTAGGATCCACTGGCCGGTTTTCGCGGATGCGCTGAAGAGCTCCTACAATAGTGCGAGGATTTGTAGGGCATTGTCTTGAACCGCCATATCTCTCGCGATATGTCCTTATGGCAAGAGCGGCATTTTCACGACATTCTCCGTAAATTAGGATTATGTCCGCATATTCAGCTGCTGTGTAGTTCGGATGTGTATTTGCCATCACGATCACAAGTTTACACAAGCACTAATAACACAAATAAAAGCGCCCGTATCGCAAGAGATGTCAACGTACCTACTAAATTAGAAAACGAAAACAAAACGTCTTTATCGCAGTACCATAATCTAATTACTCATTAGTTCATTACACAAAAATAAATAAATAAAACAATAGGTAAGCGTCTTTTTCGCGGAAACATTCACAAAATTAGTCGACGTAATTATGTGCACTACTGTGAAGAAGTGTGTCAAGGGCACGAGTTAGGCTAGCACTAGAAATGCAAAAAAAAGAATTGGATTTCGCTGCGACGCGACGGGGCGGGGGGGGGGGGGTGGGGGGCACGCGTCGCCTGCGCCGCCCGCTCGCCGACAAAGGGATATCACGTTACTTTAAAGTATTGTTTATTTATTTTAATTTCATTGATACGATGTTATGATCCGTGACCCGGCAAATGACCGCTGCGCGACAGTTCTTTAAGTACAGGTTGCTCCAAAATGCTATTTTAGAAAACTTTAAATAAATCCGCAAATAATAACGTTTACTGGAAACATAATTTCTTCATGAAACGAAAATGTGAAAACGTATATGTGTGTTAAATTAATGTCACCATTGTACCGCCACGCTGTATATAAACGGAGCGGTCTTGGTATGTAAAGATGGTCACCCATCCAGGGACCAACCGTGGTAAGAGTAGCTGAACCTGATCGATCGAGCCGTGTGGCTGTGTGGCTGTTATTACGTGGCCACACGCCCCACAACCGTTTCCCTCAAATACGAATCTCTCAACCAAATCAGCTTACCACAAACTAAACCAAACAAACAACTTAGGCGAAGGTCTCCCATAATGTTTGTATTGAGCTTATATCGATTCAAACACTCGTAAACACCGTATATCATGCAACCATTCAAGTTCCCGATCTATTGCGATGTCCGATGCCAACAATTACGTATTGCATCATAGAATCGAGTATCGATATAATCTTAGTACTCCTGTATCGAGAACAATAACGCTCGGAGCACAACAGATAATCGATTAAGATTATGATGCAGTAAACAGTCACTGTATCAATGTTGCATGGATTAAGTGAAGTGAACATATCTAGTGGATGTGTATATCTTGGTAAGCCTGAAGATACAGTTATGGAATCGTTTTAGTGAAATACATAGGTACAAGTTGCCAGTTCCGACGTATTGCAGACAGAGCAAATTCCTTTACGTCTAGTAAAGGAATTTGCAGTAATCATAGTGCACAAATTATGACACTGTATTTTCTTACTGGCGTTCGCTTGCGTCTTCGCCCGCGTGATATGTCGTTCCTCAGGGTTAAAAGCATCAACATACCAAACATCAGAATGGGTCCAGCCATTTCGGAGATTAGCCGGAACAAACGACAGACAAACACAATTGTTTTTTTTTTCTTAATTACGGTATATACTTTCATATGCATTTAGTAAAACGCCGTTATTTTGAAATTACATATAGACACCTAAATTTTATTTATTTGTTTAGATGTTCTTTCCCTCTAGTGGCATAGTAAGAGAATAGTGCTGTACAGACGCCAAGCATATAAAAATATTACAATCTGTCAAATTTCTTTAATAGATTTTCAACTTTATCCCTAAAGCATTAGGTTCAAAGTTGATTGGGAAAATTTTATAGTTTCGGGTAGCTTGATGTGCTGTGGCGTCTGTACAATGTGTATATCATCGCCAGCTTTTTCTTTTCATTTAAGCACCGTAAGTAGTAAAGTAAATAATCTACTATACCTACTCAGTATATATGTCGCAGGTTTTTCATAAAATTAGGTTTTTGATGAAAAACCTAGGTTTTTGATGAAAAACCGGAAGATGACAAAATTATTACTTTATGTTATCATAAGCCTGAGAAAATCCAGTTTTTTTATCAAAAACCTAGACTGTATTAGTTTTATGATAAAAAAGGTCAGGTCGAAGGAGCCCCGCTGCGCGGGGCTCCTATTTCTGTCTGCAGGGTTTAAAGGAACCTAACCAAACCGAACCTCGGGGTGCCCCTGACGTCGACCGATTTCCTTCTACATTTTTAGCCAAGGGCCTGCAGTTACACTTAAGTTTAATCGGAAAAAGATAGAAGAAACTAACATTAACACCTCGTCGAAGATAAACCTAGGTTTAACCGGCTAATCTTAAGTTTATGCTCACACCTACCTTTAGCCGTAACATATATAACATTTATACCCCTACCCTCTACCCATGTTGGAAAAAAATAAATGATTTGATTTGACCAGCGCTTATATTTTATCATAAACCCAAACTAGTTCAGGTTTTTGATCAAAAATCTGGATTGGTAGAGGTTTATGATGAAATTGAGTTTGAAATGTGTCATCTTCCGGTTTTTCATCAAAAACCTAGGTTTTTCATCAAAAACCTAATTTTATGAAAAACCTGCGACATATATATGCATGTAAAGTGTTGACTGAAACTTTACCTCAAATTGATGCTGCTATTTATCCTCATGAATTGAACTTCTTGCACACCGATGAAAATTCTTTCAGGGTTTGTCAAAGTCAACGTTTTTATTTGTAAAACATAAGTGGGGTTGTAAAAACAGGTGTTGTTAATCTGTGTTGTTGTGTGTGTTGTCTGTCTGTGTTGTTCACTTCAGTTATATTAATAACGGAACTGTTTGTTAGTTTTGTTTGTTTGCTTAAACGCGCTAATCTCTGGAACCACCAGTCGGATTTGAAAAATTCTTTGTGATAGCCCAATTTTTAAGGTTGTAGGCTAACATCACGCTAGGACTCTTAGGAACCGAGCAAAAATAAACAAATATCAGAAGGAACGGACGGGCAGCGATGCGACGGAACAAGAAATGTCACGCGTACGAAGTCGCGGGCAGAAGCTAGTAAAATATGTATAGGTAGGTACAGACGCCAGCACATCAAGCTACTGCAATCTGTCAAATATCTTTGATAGATTTTCAACTTTATCGTTAAAGCATAAGGTTCAAAGTTGAATGGGATAATTTGACAGTTTCGGGTAGGTTGATGTGCTGGCGTCTGTACATTATGTTTTTCCGTTGACGGGTTGACGGCGTACAAATATCAATAAAGTAGGTATCTAAAATCAAACATATATATGTAACAGAATTAACTTTCATTCAAATTCAATGACTAAATCTATCCACGATTTTGCTTCTCTACCATGATTGCTTTTACGAAAAAAACACGACGTGAATTATAAGTGTGAGGAACAGAATCAGATAACTAGGTCATACGTAGGTGGTTAATGTTACTTGAAGTACACTTCCAAAAACCAACACGTCTTCCTGTAGGTGTTGCCGCTCCGTGACCATACATCTGTATAGGAGTATTAGTACCGCTAACTGAAATAGAAGCATATTTATCATACGTAATGTTAACAAGTTAGTTGCAACTGAACTGCGGTATAGTTGAGTAGAACGAGGAGGGTAAGCGCAGGAGGTGAAGTTTGAACGAAGTGTGAAAACAGGGACGTGTATGGTCAAGCAACAAAGAGAAATTACATAATTTAATAATAATGAAAATATTTTTAAGAATTTCATAATAATTACCTACATTATTCTTACGCAATACTTACATAAAATAACTAATATGCTATAACTACGAGTATATACACAAACCTAATAATATCCAAACTAATATTATAAATTCGAAAGTAACTCTGTCTCTCTGTATGTTACCGTTTCACGCCTAAACCACTGAACGGATCTCGATCAAATTTGGCAGATAGATAGATTGCATCCCGGGGAAGGACATAGAATAGTTTTTATCCCGATATTCCCACGGGATCTACACTTATGCGGGTGAAACCGTAACCGCTGTTACATTTATATTCGTATAACTCGTCAAAATGTAGGGAACAGCTGATTTTTTTTTTCGCGATTTCAGGTTTGGTCCCATACCATAGTAAAAGTTGTTCATAGCATAACTCTCTCTAACATAAATGTATGACAGGGAGTTTTCACGTTTAGCAAGATAATCGTTACCTTTCGTATTTAGGAGTGGAGATCTGGGCAATATATATTTATAAAGGCATAAATAAAGACCAGCTTTATCAGCGGAGAATCTGGTGTTCTGGTGCTAATTCCAAGGGCTCACGGTCTGTGGCGTTGGCCAGACGGATTGACAGGAACTTATTGGAAACTATACTTTTTTTATAAGCCATTAATGTTCCACTGCTGGGTAGAGGTGCCTTCACAAAGCTCCCAATTCTATTTCCACCTCTCTCTATCCAGAGCTGCCACAGACCAATCTTTATTAAAATTATACTTACAGGAATATACTAGATATGTGCAGCGGTTGCTTATCCAATTAAGGACTCCATTTCTAAATTTAGAGCTATTATATTTCTGTTGCTTTTACTAAACCTTCTCGGAGATCGATTAATCTGACAGCTATTTAGCCAGAACCCCTTCAACAAACGGGCTTTCTGTACCTTCTCGTTTGACTGTACTAGCTACTTGTACATGTGTAGGGCTTCGCACTGGGCGTCGCTTCCTGCTCCGCCTACGTCTGCCGCAGACGGAATACATTGTTAATTATTTATGTTAATGTTATTGATAACTATTACTACAGCTTCTGATTCTCTGCTTTTGACACAAACGTTGAGGGAAATTAATGGTTGATTAGACGCCGCTATAACTCGGATGAGTCGGCGAGGGAGCGCCCCTGTTCTGCGCTAAGGGGAATGAGTTGGTCCCACAATGAGATAAATATTAGTATGACCTTCTGATCTAAAGGTTAAAAATATTTATTTTTTCCTGTTACTTTTTTCTAACGTAGTTCTATGTTTGTGTGCGGGGAAATAAAATGATGAATTTATCATTTTCTTTCTTAATTTTACTTGTTCCCGTACCTACTCGTTTCACAGTGAATTGCTTGATAAGAGATGAAACGAAGTCTTATTTCATTCACTCAAATGGAAGATGTCAAGAATACTTAATATCAGAACAGCATCAGACATACACGACGTTGCAGAAATATTTATAAATGAAGGAATGTGTAAGCCCTCCCAGGATGTTGTTCGCGATAAGTCTAAAACAATGAGGGTTTTCTGAAATGACGTTCGCTAGGTGGCAGCACTGACACGTCAGGTCCAGGCATCTGTCAAAGAGCCTATATTTTCTTTAGTCATGACTGAATCATGAACGAATGAATGAATCGAATGATGAACGTCATCATATATTTTATATTGGAAGACCTCTTGTCACAGTGGCGCCAACTGGTGTCGTAAATTTTCACGAAAACCCTCATTCCGGGCACACAATTGTTTCGAAGCTTCTGACATACGCCCGGCATTCTTCACAGTGAAATGTATGGCACTGAGGACAAATTGCCCGCACGGACTGTTTTGTACACGCTACACAATTTGTTTTCTTAATTGAAATAAAAAGTTCTTAAGAACTTTTATAATATAAAAAGGTGGCAATTTAGATGGACTTTATTCAATTAGGAAAGTTCTACCCATTTCTGTGTTCATATTTCTTCGTCTTAGAATGTATTTGCCAAAATTGTGGTGTCTTTTCTACAAAACCTTTGGGGTTCAAACACTAGGGCCATGGTCCGAGTGTCCAATTGGTTTTTAGAGATTTCGCCAAGCGGTTAGTTGACTCTTCAAGTGACCAGAGGGCTGGCCTATTTCTTGGCCAAAGAATTAGCATCGCCATACGACGTGGCAATGCTGCCAGCCTTTTGGACTGTTCCTGTTGACAGCGATGCAGACGAATTTTTTGATGCCCTATGATTATTTTACTTCTTTTTTCATATATGTACCTATATGTAGGTACATATTATTATTTACAGTTTCCTAAACCGAAATAAATAACAAGATAATCAATTACATAACAGCACGGACAGGTAAAACGGAAATCTAAATACCTGGATACCAGGATATCATTCATACTTAGCAGATTGTAAATTCGCTCCGACACATTTCTCGCTCGGGTCGGTAGCGTGGTTTCATAACCGAGAATCGTCAATGCCTGACGTGGCACATTCCGGGAACGAGTGACGTCACGGGGCTCTGTGGTCATATTCCCCGTAATGTACCGCCACGGGAATAGTTACAACTTTGCCAATCTCGGTTGCAGGATTGAGTGGGAATGGCGCTTGGGAAGTCTTATGAACATGTGTTTAACACTAACCACAAGTTACCTATGTATATATCGCAGATGGATTGTCGAATCCGCTGTTTTACATAAACAAAACAAAACAGCGTAAAACTTAGTTTATTATACATAATAGAGTAAAATTAAATTATCTAAACAAGATAGAATAAAAAAAATAATTGATGTTTTTTCTTAGAGGTTAACGACCGCTAGTAGTATTGTTATTTGAAGTATGAGTCGAGGAAACGTATTTTATCGTTTTTAGATATCTATACCAATCACGTCTGTAAAGATTTCACAAAAAAAACTGTTTTATAAAATGATATTTCAAGAACAGCGGTGGATGAACAAACCCCCGAAACCCGAATCCGAAACCCGAATCTCTTCAAAGTAAGAGTGAACAGGCTTCTTCTGGGTAAGCTCACTCCATCGTAGACTTTGTCTGTGTCATCTTTGACCTAGATTAGAGTCAAGAGCAAACCCATTTCGAATAAAAAAAAACCTACAAAAAAAAAACATCAAATTGTTTTTGCTTTATCATGTTTAGATATCGATACCCATCACGTCTGCGCAGTTTCGTTAGCTAATTTAATTTGACCCGGTACATTGAAGCGTACCTATTCATATACAAAACGTGGAACATAATGCCAAACGGCATGTTCTGCCAGTAAACCTTCGGGTTAAAAAATATTTATTCCACGTATCTTCTCAATCGACAATAGTCATTTGCGTGCCGAGAATGACAAACTCCACACCGAGTTCCTTGCACCTTACATAACTCCTCCACGACCTTGAAACAAAATCAGCATGGCTTATCTCCAGCACAAAATAGATAGTACAGAAGGCCAGCTTCATGCATCGAGCGAAAACAGGTGCACATATAGGCGGGTATGTATAGACGCCAGCACATCAAGCTACCCGAAACTGTCAAATTTTCCCAATCAACCTTGAACCTTATTCTTTAGCGATAACGTTGAAAATCTAGTAAAGAAATTTGACAGATTGTAGTAGATTGATGTGCTGGCGTCTATACATGCCGTACGTCACGGTGGTAACACTTTGACCTTCAGCTAGCGTAGTAACTAGTTCAATAGAAAGAGGCCAGCTTATACTGATTTTGTTGTCCCTGAGGTGCCGTGGCGGCGCGCGGCGGTGCTTGTCCCAAACTATTTCTAATGAAGTGCCCTTGTTGTCGCTTGCGTGTCTATGGGAATTATTTACAGACCAAAATTACTTTACTAAGCGTTCGTAACGAATATTGAACCTTATTCTTATGCGTATATTTAATATAATGTTCATATTCGTATATGCGAATGTGAGCAAGCGTTTCATTAAAATATGAGCATTAAAGCTATACAAATAATGTTCGTATCCGACGCCGATGCGCAGGGTAGCCCGCGAAATTCATTTTTTTTGCAATTTGCTGATCAGTATTATGTTGTACGTTAATTAAAATATGATTCGCGGCCGTAACAAAGTATTTACAGAATCATAATCATTAGAATCAGTAATACAACTTGTTAGGTTAGTATAATCTCAAAATGTCTAGATTTCATGAAATAGTCATTCTGTGGGATTACTTGGTCTTAGAGATTTGTGTTGATGACTTAATTGATTATAATTTTGTAAATACATATTTGTTACGGCCGCGAATCATATATTAATCAACGTACAACTTAATACCGACCAGCAAATTGCAAAAAACGTAAAAAATATTAAATTTCGCGAGCTACCCTGGCGCTTTCGCCTTAATTGAAAGTAAACTCAAAGTGAGGTCTGTCAATGTCAATCTGCCCATGTGTGCGTGCGCTTTTGCTCATTTTATGGAGCTAATCTTCTGTATGTCCCTATTTTGTGACTTCAGCGTCAATTCAAAGAGCCAGCTGTAAGGAATGGGGTACTTAATGATGGTCACAGACGACGGGCTCGGTCCTGTAACCACTGAGTTATAGTTAGGACGATATTTTATAAGACAATGTTTAATTTTAGACTGTCATACCAATTGTCTAGAGACGAAAGTGGTCCAATTATAAGTTTCGTTTGAACTGGAAATTGTTCTGTGGTACTGGAATAAATGAAAAACGGCCAAGTGCGAGTTGGACCTTTTATCTAAACTAATTAATATTATAAAGAGAAAATATTTTAATTTCTGTATGTTTAACGTTTGTTTGTTACGCTATCACTCTAAAACTGTTAAACGAATTTGGAGAAAATTTGGCACATGGGTTGACCATGATCTGGATTAGGACATGGGATACTTTTTATCCCTATATTCCAACGGGATCGAGACCTATGCGGTTGAAACCGCGAGGTGCAGCTAGTCGAATATATTTCAGCGATGATTTCAGCAATACCTCCTTTATTTCCTTCCTCTTTTGACCCCATCATAAGAGAAATGGCTGAAACGATAAAAATTCTTCTACTGTTTATTTATCCTGAATGTAAAACATTCAAGACATCATATCAATGCTCAAACGACACAGCTCCTACTCCTTTAAAAACAAAGGCGAGTTTTGAACAGCAAGTACTTATTTATACTATGTTTGTCCTGAAACTCCTTAGTCGTAAGTAAACAGATAAAAGGGTAATATTCCTTCAATACGAACGTTTTTCCTAGACAGGTGCGGCCTAACCGTTATTTATGAGGACCCTTCATACCGTCCGCATTTCCGTACGCCAGATGAGTGTGTTTCATTTTTTATAGGATTTATGTTACGTCGATATTTGCAATATCCTAGGGCTTGATGTAAAACTGTCTTATAATATATTGATGTGTGCGAGTAGGTACGGTTTCATGTAGGGAGGATTAATGGTCGAATGTTCTTTTTTTAAATTTGATAATTTTCAACATAAATGGAGGAAAATGTCGTAAGTATATGTCGATGGCTAAGAGTATGGGAAGACCAAAGAAACGATGTGTTGGCAACACCAACATCAACATTTTTAATGTAAATTTTGACGTTTATATTATCTGTGGAGCACTGTATTTCGCTCTCTTCCAACCACGAACTGTGCAATAAATGGACGTGTCTGTTACTCCAGAGTTTTTACTTCACCAAATATTGAAGCCCTCCTGCTCTACCAGCAGCCTAGCAACATCCCTACAGTCCACTGCTAACGACCCTCGTACACGATGGATGGACTGTGTGAATGATGATATGGTTAGAAAGGGGGTGACTACCGAGATGACGACAAATAGAGAAGTGTGGAAGAAGCAGACATGTTGCGCTGACCCCAAATAAATTGGGATAAGGGCAGGAAAGTGATGTTGATGAATCTTCAACACACAGTACGGAGACAACTCGGGGGCGGTTAGTAGAGAGAGCATTCTCAACACTTTCCATACAAATTAAGCGTATCACCGCACCGTTTAGAGCTCTTACACATCTGCGATACTGTGCCGTGACAGCTGTCGCCGGCTGCCGGCGACGCACGACGGTTGCCGATGCTCGATAGCGGTACTCAATCCAGCAGTCGACAGCGCATGGACTGAGAGACGAGACGTATTTCTTTTTGCAAAAATGAACGACATGGACATCGATTTATCGATTGCTTCGATTAAAAAATATGAGTGTATACGGAATTATAAAAATAAGGAATAAATCCCTTAAACCTTAGCTCCCATACTACTTTCCGTCAGTACCGGCGACCGTTCGCGACAGCTGTCGCGGCAGGGTGCCGCAGATCTGTAAGAGCTCTTACTGGCACAACAACATTAATGACGTATCGAAACTGACGGCTTTGAAGGTGGTCTGTGACAGAAGTTGTGCGTTTAACGAACTTTGTTATTACTGCCGTCTCTAGACGCTGACATTGCGGCGATTCTGTTCTTTGTGATCTTCAGTCACTTTTTTCATTAAGCGTAAACATAATCAGCCCACAATGTCCCCCACTGCCACAGAATACATAAAAGTACTATCCCTGCTCTCTTCGAGAAGGAGTGGGGTGTAATCTACCACACGGGCCCAGTTCGAGTTGGTAGATGTCACATGTTCTCGAATTTTTGGTTCTAGGTCATGCCTGTTTCCTCACGATGTTTCGTCGTTTTACGTCATACTCAAACATTTTTTTTAAATCCTGGAAAATGCCGAAGCTTTATGTTAAATAGGCAGAAAGAAAAGTACCCAGCCCGATCGACCAACAACCTCAACAAGTTCTGGATAGATGTGGATGGTGAATTTAGTGCTTTGGTACCTACATCAACAGATGGATGTGTTAGAATGAAATTTAATTTGATAAATTAACTGTTTGTTTCTTATTAAATTTCAACTAAATCCAGGAGGACCCTGGTAACTAACTTATCTCCTTTGGTGAATCTAAATGAATAGAAATAGTAGTTCTCGGATATTCCCGAAGACATTTATAACAGTATCCAACGGTTTTATGAAGGATCTTTCACCAAGCTTCCAAAATAATATCTTGCAAAACTTTGATATACGTTATGTAGGTGAAATAAAATGTACCTAATAAACATCTGCTATGAATCTTTCAGCGTTCTTACATTATAATAAATAACTGATGCAAGTAAATATTCATATATAGCTACTCGCCTCGGCTTTGCACTTCGCACGGATTTTACGACTTTACAAAAGATTTAGATTGACTTAATTTTTTTATGTCATGGTTAGGTTTAATATTAATGTTTTAAACACATAAACGTTTTGGAATAAATGTCTAAATTATGGTGAAAGCCGCATAAAAATCCGTGGCGTAATTTAGAAGAACGACACGGTCGCGCGGCGGACACATAGCGACTATAATTTATAAAATATATGTAGGTACGTATAACTCGGCCTCAAATTCGATAGTATAATATGATACGTCTATTGCGTTGATAAAGTATGTTTCAATATAAATATTGGCATCGTATGTGACGTTAGTACAGGCAAACCTTCCATTTGTTAAAAAAGCAAAAATCGCTGTCGAACTCACAGAGAGTGATGAATACTTATCCGTGTCACAGCATACACGGCTTTTTTCGTTAGCATTTATTTTCAGAACATATATTACACGAATTCAAACCGGTGGTTTAGAACACAAAAAAAAAAACAACGTGAAAAATCTAGAAATACAAATGGAGTTTTAGGCAAAACAGTTACAAACGTTTACTTTCGAAACGTGGGATAAATCACAATATTAAACAACATTGTGAAAGACAAAATACCAGTCTCCCCTTTTCATTCTTCGCTCGCGTTGGCGTCGCTGCAAGAATATGTGCCGCTTAAATGAAAAAATACAACTTCCTCGGCGATGCTCGCCTAGACATAGTTTAGCGAGCACCTAGACAAGGCATTATGTTGTTCAATTTAATAATAAAGGTCCCAGCCAATTTGGCACGGAGCGAGCTCCTACTGGAGTCTAGAGCCATCGCTCTGTGAGAGTAGTGCAATTTGCCTGCAGCCCGCACCCGGCCCTTGAGCAAGCCTCCAAGAGCACACCAATTAGACGAGACAAATTCGGATTTATTATTCAGCGTGGGCTCAATTCAATTGGATAATAGATCGAGTTGTTTGTTTCCATCGACCACTTACATAGAGGTAAATAAGCAGCTATGGTTATCGATCTGTTGCCACACGCGACTTTTACGGATAACAAAACACTTCGAGCAACCGGTCCGGAAAGCCCTGTTCTAGCTGCCTAAGTAGTTTTCTAGGAACCATGTATTGGACGATGCAATCGACCACAAACGACTGTCTACGTATAATTTGCTTCGGATAATGCGACGGCTTTCTAATACGTGTGTCATCGTAAGTGTATCGAGTATACGTTAGTCTCGTTATGGGCGGCTGTCTCTTCCCACTCTAGCCAATAATCAAAGGCAGGCTTTTGCGATACAACTTGTCGTTTTAAATAATCTACGTGTAAGAGAAACGTGCTAAATCAATCGGAGAGGTAAGCGTCGTATTATTTAGTAGGAACAGTTATAACTCATAAATAACGATGCGCGAAACGCCTATGATTGCTATAATCTTTATCCATATTTTATCTACCGCTGTCAGCAGTTATCCAGTTAACCAACCGTGATTATACAGTGTCGGGAATCAACGAGTCATCTACTCGATCTTTTGTAAACATTATGCAAAATACTGTTACTATTAAGCTTTGTGAACGTGGAACGGGGTTTTGACAAATGGTAAAGCTGGCTCTGATATAATCTGTGTACGATCTCTGCAACGTGTAATTAGACCGACTGACTAAGCGGAATCTATGGGAGCGTTGCCCGTCTGACCCCGCACAAGATTTAAGATCCCATTGTGGAGACTTCTTTATTGCACACTACGGCTTAAAGTAATGGCTGGCGTTCGTTTTCAAGTTATCGAAACACATATTCGGGTCGATAGCTTTGTGAATTTATCAGTCAGAAAATTGAATGTCAAGACTTCGACAGTAAATTATATTACTTAATACCTCGGAGTGTTAAAGTTATTCTCTCGAATGAATCATGGTTCCAGAATGAATCTCGTTTTACATATGAGAAATGTGTGATGAAAAATACGCGATCCCTCATCACGTTATGACGTAAAGTGGTTACAGAGGGTCGTGTTTACCATATTTTTTGTTCTGTTCTGTACGCGTCGCCGTTACCAATTAGTTATCTGATGTTAGATCAAATTACGTCTCGCCGGAGGTCGACGGTTGAATTGCATCACAATAGTGTTGTGGCTAAAAGCTGCGAGTCACCATCGAGTGGACGAGAACTATTCGGAGAATCAATATCGTCGTACGTGACGTGAGGAGTAGCGTAGTACGTCGATGTGGTAATAGTGACCACCTTCATCACCTGTGCAACTAATACGAAACCGATTTTTTGTTCCAATTGGAATTACGGATCGTGTATCCAATCAAATGGTTTAATAGGTTCAGAGTAATTATTGGAACACTCCACTTTAGGTACATCAAATATTTCACACAGAGCTTATGGAAAATACCTATCACAAATATTTTTGTAAATTGGATATAATTATAATTAGGGTCTTGTTAACGGATTAATTAAAGCTGACAGTCCCGCCGTGCCGATATGGAAGCAAAAAGGGTCTCACTTCCAAACTACGTCCAAATCGATAGTGTCGTAATTAAGAATTTTGGATAATTATACCGATCGTTCGAGCGAAACGTTGCGATTGCTATTTTGTGCCTCGAATTCGCGATTATTTTGCAAAACGCGCTCGACTTTTCGTTTTTTTTTATCCGGATATCATGGTAGGCTTAATAAAACACTCGGATTTTGTGAACTTTTTTGTTGAACTGTGATAACCTTTGCACGACACATTTTTATATAGACATTGGTTTAATCAAACGGGAGGAGGATTATGAAGTCATCAATTTATTATTTCTGGTGTTAATTGAAATGCGCGCATTTTGTACCTATATACCTACAGGCGAGACGGTTTAGTGTTCGTGGAAATAATTAATTCATGTCACTTGGCAATCTCACTACTACTGCGGTTTAAATGTCATCGTTCTAATAGATGGCTTGGGTTAGATAGCACCTATTTCAAAACACGCGGCAAATTGGAATGTGAGTACGGAACACTTGAATCAATACTTTCCCACATTTATTCACCAAGCTTAATAGCAGTCCACATCTGGAAACGGTCTTTCTAATAAAGAAAAAGGTAATAAATCCACAAATTCCTGTTGCGTAACACTGGCTGCCTTTAAAAAACTTCACTTGGAACTCTAAATTCAAATTTAAACATGGTAATTACACAGTCATCGAATGTACCGACATATTTCTAACACGCGGGCTGCCCTTTATTTCAGAAAAAGAATTAAGAGCTATATAATGACATGTTATTACGTTTTCAACTGCCGCGCGGTGAAGTAATAGCCAAGATAACCGAATTTTAATGACTAACTTTGTTCGCTTTAGCACAAATTGTCTTCAACTAGAAAATGTTTCCTTCGTAATTTTCTATCACTTATCCTAATTATTCGCATCTGTCGTTCGTTGGGCCATTTGTTCCAGGAGTGTCTTTGGGTCACTCCTGTTAGCGTCGTTTATGACATTATTTTGTTGAAGATTATTGATATTTAGGGAGACATGCATGTGTGACGTGCGTGTGCATGTTTTTTTTTGTTGGCACTATGAGTGTACGTGACGAAGAAGAAGCAGTCGGGGAAATTAATTGTTTATCAAATTGACACACTTTCGCCGATTACATTACTGATTTCGCCAATTCTGCCAAAGTCAGATGTGATAAAGACATGTTATATGTACGTATAGTACTTTCATACAACCGTAAAAAATGAGAGTCGTGATTTGAAACTACAGACAATTTCAGTTGGTCGTTTATTTACCAAACAATTACTTTCCCTGACATTAAAAGTATTCTAATACCTGTCCCAAATACATTGTAGTTACATTTTTAATAACAGTCCAACCTAATTAGATTTTAATTTCACACATAAAACTCTTTACGAGACCCTTACATATAAGTGGAATAAGATAGAAGTTACGGCCGGCTCCGTCCTTAATCAGGAGTATTCAGGAGGGTCTGGTTTGCAATAATCCTGAGACATTGAGATAAGATCGTGGAGGGAAGGTCCCTTTAATAAGTCCGATAGGTCAGACCACTCGAGGCGCGAAGGTTACCCTCATTTCGTTTATTATGTACTCGTGTTACTTGTGGCTTGCGGCGAGGATGTTAATATCGAGTTAGAAATTAAGAGGTTCGGGTCATAGTTGATGCTCGTTAGGTAAGTGTACTTGTGACATTTGGCACGTGATCTTTTGATAATAAGTGGAAGTAGGAAATTGAAGGTTTTTGCCCTGCAGCGAGACACTAATTGTAATGTCATTATTTTTATCTGAAACTAGCTGCGCCCCGCGGTTTCACCCGCGTAAATGTCGATCACGTGGGAATATCGGCATAAAAAGTAGCCTATATGTTAATCCAGGGTGTCAGCTACCTCCATACAAAATTTTATCAAAATTGGTGTAGCCGTTTGAGCGTGAAAAAGTAACAAACATAAACACACTCACAAACTTTCGCCTTTATAATATTAGTGTGATATTTTTCTTTTTGCATACTTCAGAGAAAAGGGGGAACGGTTATGTTTTTTTACATTTTTTATCAAAAGTCGAAAACAGTGCGGCATAAAAAAAAATGAAAAAGTGTTTGAGAATGTGCAAACTGTGCTCTTTCATATGGACCCTACATGCCCTAGTAGCTCCCACTTCGAATTTTTCAGACCCCCTTTCAGTCCCTATTGCAAAAAATAGACATATATTTATATTTGTTTCTTATTTGCAAAATAGTTGGGCAAACGTCATCTAAAACTATTCCAAATTTCAAGTTGATAGCATTAGTAGTTCTTGAGATATCCAGCTATGACAGACAGACTGAGTCTCACCATAAGGGTTCCGTTTTACCATTTCGGTACGGAACCCTAATAACTATTAATTTGGTGTTTTATTTTATAGTCTAAGTTTGGTTTATGGAAAAAGTCTTACCTCAAGTTATTAATTCAAACCACTACATAATAGTAAAATAAAACAAAACGTTTCTAACAGGGCTAAATACCCTTGTAGATGATGGAAGTGATGCATTAGCGAGAGCGACGATATCTAATGAAGTCACTAACGAAGATAAATGAAATTGCATTGCCATCGAAAGTTTAATAAAGGCAGGTATCTACGATTCTGTGGTACTTAATACATTCTAAATGTACCTGTAACTGCAGCTCTAAATGCTTTTGAACACGTGTTTGACAATTCTTATACAATATTAGCAAGCCGGCCCTGTTTTGCACGGTTTTTACGACTTGACAAAACATTCATATTTCTTTGATATATGTATACATATATGTTCAATATTATTGTGCGACCTTCCGGAATAAATTCTCTAAATGATGGTGAAAACCGTATCAAAATTCGTTGCGTAATTTAGAAGAACAACGCGGTCACACAGACAGACACGAAAAGCGAGCTTGCTAAATAATATGTATAGATACGTTGAATAAAATGTAGAAGTAGAGAGATCACTAGAAAATGAACCAACAAAGTATAATAAAGACGAATGATTATGCAACAACACTGCACCTAAATTATAGACTCATAAAATACATTGATATACGCACACGTTTCGAAACTCATAAAGAAAACGGAAGTAAAACAAGAAAGTACAATAATATATAAAAAGCTATAATGAACAGTGACAGACTAAATGAGCGTTATGATGAAGAACATTAACATTCACTTAAAACACAAGACACGCGTGTGAGTGAATAAATGAGGATAAAAAGGAACACCACGGATTAGGGTGATAATTTGTTGCCAACCTAACGTTTTCCAACTATGTGGCACTGTGTTTTGTTTTGATGCAAAGAATTATGATGCTCGTTTTGATGTCTACTTCATATGGTTGGATGAAAACGGCTCGTTCCGTTAGTTTTGCGTCAATGCGGTCAAATTGTTGACGGAGGCCAAAAATACGTAAAAACAAATCTAAACTATATTTGCTTTTAAAGCTTTTTAATAGGTTTGTAAAAATGTAGGGAAGTAAACGCTTTTTCTTCGTTCTATTTAGAAAAGACCTAAAATACATCGTATTTTTCTAACGTGCACCAGCATGTCGATTCTGTAAAAATCTCACCGTGAATACTTGCGTGGAGTGAGCTGTCAGTGTCATCCTACTGATGCTAGGGATTGACCAAGCAAACATTTACAATCATAAAAGAGATTTTTTGTTTCCCACGTAGTTTGTGTGGCGTGATCACTTCACCCGATTCACGACACTAAATGTCGTAAATCGGGTGAAGTGAAGGTGAAGTGATAAGATCACGCCGCGCTTGCGCGTTAATCACTGTCATTATCACATTGCAGATTGCGTGATCACTTCACCTTCCCTTCACCCGATTCACGACATTTAATGTCGTGAATCGGGTGGAGTGAAGGTGAAGTGATAAGATCACGCGGCGCTTGCGCGTTAGTCACTCATCACATTAGAGATTTGTTTTTACATATTTAACTTGTAAGGCGTCATGTATAAGAACATTAGGAAATTATGGTAATAATATTAATAATTAATATAATACACCATGGCGACCCTGCCTTAGAGTCTGCCAAGGGGCAGATTAAGCAAAGTTTTCGTTGAGCGATTTTCAAAATGTGTAATCATAATAATCATAATCATTTTTTATTTGTCTAACATAGGTAGTAAATACAGTTCTTAAATTAAAATTCATAGGTCGCTATGTTATGCCAAGAGGCGTACAAATATGGTTGCATGCTAATTAAATACAATCAACAATATGGAATCATTTCTACAGTCAATGCATAAATAAATAATCATAAATTAGAATTAGTCACAATATTCAATTAAAATTAGTTAACTCTAAAGTAGAAAAAGACGAGGTATTCGTCAATCAAAACGCGGCTGGTGGAGGTGTTGTTGACGCCGAGGTGGTGTTGCCATGGTTACGAGATTCGAGTGGAGTGATATATGGTACATTCCGAATTGCACTGTAATCGACTACAGCGTGCTTACACCTTGACCCCAATTCTGCTGTATGGTATTTATCTATTATTCCCCGCATAATCTTACCACGCCGTACGTCAAGCGTGGTATTTTGACAGTTCAAACCGGTTTCGGTCATTGTGTCATAGAGAATACGTTAATAGCAGATGTAGTGATTAGGTTATTAAGGAATTGACGTGGTTTCGAAGTAACGAATCATTAAGTGGTCATAGTGAATTAGGGCCCTTTTCTGAATTAACGTGAACGCGATAACGATGTCCCGTGAATCGACATATCGCCGGGTTAATTCAAAAACCAACTAACTCGGTGATTTTGGGATATTAAGTTAAATATACACACCGATTCAAAATGTTATGTTTGAATCGGTGTTTATATTTAACTTAATATCCCAAAATCACCGAGTTAGTTGGTTTTTGAATTAACCCGGCGATATATGAAGTCATGGCATGTGCCATCTTGCGATAACGCCGACTACCGACCATGCCCTAAAATTTAGGGCATGGTCGGTTTTTCATTTAGGGCCTAAATTAATAATTATCACCGATCTTTAAACTAACGTGGCATTTTCGAAATTGTGCTTCTGGCTACAGTCTCCACCTTACCAAAGAAGAAGAAATTCGTGGTGTATACACAAATAAATACTATAATCCAACCATGAGTAACTATTCAAGTGAATAGGTATATTACTGACTCTCAGCTGCCATAGTGGTGATTTATCTAAATCGGAAAGCAAATTATTCATGTGAGCGATGATGACTTAATTCGGAATGAGCCATATTTCACGCCGCGCAAGCGCGTTAGGCGCTGGCGCTGTCTGGCTATACATATAAGGACTTACTAGTCTAGGGAAAAAAGAAAAAAAAAACAAGGTTGAGATTCTGACTGCGCTTCTGTTTTGCTATTTTATTGTAAGTAAAACCCCACAAAATATTACTGTTTTGACCACTAAAATACTAGCTTTGAATTATATAAAAATATCAATAGGATTAAAAATATTATTAAAATCTCGATTATGATTGTAAATGTATGCTTGGTCAATCCCTAGTATCTGGTAAGATGACACTGACAGTTCACTCCACGCTCACTTCACCTAAGTTTTCACGGTGAGATGGTTACAGAATCGCACTGCAGCTGTAAATTCCGTAGAGCACGCTGCAGTTCGTAAAGTCAACCAGTCTTTATAGCTGGTTTACTTGCAAAGGTCTTGCTCCGGAACAAATATTAGTATTGAAGGCGTTTACCCGTGTCGATATGTTTGGCCTCGTTCCACTTGAGAGTTCAGACTATTATTAAAAATTCCATTAGTTTGCGTCGAAGTTGCAGTCCCGGCCGTTAATTTGTGACTGAGACGCATCACTTGCGTTTATAACTCCCACTGTGTCCTATTGACAAATTGTTCGCTCGTAACGCAACGCGGTTCGTTTCGCCTCGTACCGTTTGTATACGTCACGCTCTTTTTCTTTATTGGGTGAGCAGAAAGGTAATATGAACTTCAAACGGTATTCTTGCCTCGTTTCAGCTGCGTGAGCTGGGAGACGTGTTGGATTTTTAAACACGGAAAGACGCATATTTTGTATCAGTTGCTTTACCAGGATTGCTCTTGTTTTATTATTTTTCTGTATGATTATTAGGAGAATTCATAATTTAAGTACTTAATACAATATTGAATTCTCATTCTAGCTAACTCTCTCAATTTGATGTCCTTGAAATGAAATGGATGAACCTGCAAAATCATTGCCACCATAACCACGGCATCTATTCAATCTGCCGAGCCCCTCACCACAGGATCTATTTTCATAATTTTATTATCTACAGAACCACGTATTATTTTGTAAACACCCACATTGTTTAACTGGGTATGTTCCTCAGTGAAGAACGTCATTCGCTAATTAAGGTGAATGGGTAGTGGTAGACCGCGAAATTCAAATTTTCTTACGTTTTTTGCAATTTGCAGGTCAGTGTCAGATTGTATCTTGATCAAAATATGATTCGCGACAATAACAGGTACATATTTAAGGAATTATAATCATTAGAATCATTAATATATCTTTTTAAGTTAGATTTCTACCACCAACCACCAATCTCTTATGGAAAAGTGTTAGTGGTAAAAATCTAACTTAGAAAGATGTATTATTGATTCTAATGATTATACTTGTCTAAATATGTACCTGCTATTGTCGCGAATCATATTTTGATCAAGATAAAACCTGACACTGACCTGCAAATTGCAAAAAACGTAAGAAAATTTGAATTTCGCGGTCGCAACTACCCATTCACCTTAAAGGACTCCACTTGTCTTCATTTTTGTAATGCGACACTCCCGACACTTGTGGTTGGAAGCCACCTACATCGTTAACCCTTTAATTCGCAGCGTCGTACCCGAACGACATAGTAAAGAAAAAAATATTGCTGGTTTTCTGCTGCAATAGTTTTAGTTTTATTGACATTAATTATAAGCAAAAACAAAACGCTACCTAAAAAAATATATCTGTCAAGTTGCACAAAAGCATTCAGTGTCATTTTGGCAAGATGGCGACGAGAACACCGGTCATGCACGGACTCAAGGTAAATAATAATTGATTTTTAGCATTTTAATCTAGTTTATGGGAATTATGCATCAAAAATGTCTTTGCAAATAACGCTTTTATCTATGTATTGTAACGTCGTACGTTACATTTTGCATAATTAAACACATTTTAACTAATTTAACAACAAAATCACAGCAACATTCCAATGTTTACATACATTCAACTGTCAATGAGCCGCAGGCGTCAAAATATGACAACCACAGATCATTACAAATAGAGCGGTTGTAAATAGTAATGACTAAAGGCACAATATGTTCAGCTATCGGCGCGCGAGTGAGAATTTGTCTATGGGCACGCGCATGTCCGATCTCTATCCAACGCGTCTATCGTTTGACATTAGGAATTTTGGTTTTTTCCGAAGCGGTCACACGTCTCACCAGATTAATTTTTATCAGTGATTTCACACGTGTCTTAACTCGCCATTATCCGGGCCTAAAAACAACTTCCTAATCTACATAATTCTCCGCCATCGAGCATTTAAATTCGGTGTCTTTGAAACCCCCATACTGGGTAAGTGTTGGATAGCATTTTCATGAGTATATTTTGTGTTCTTTTTCTTACAGATTAACTTGGCATGTATGCTTAATTTTATCTGATTTTATTATACGCTAAATCATGTAATTAATTCATTCTAAGGCCTTCAGCTTAATGCATTTTGACTTTTCGTGCTTCACACTCAAAATGTATTGCATCATGCCTTTTTTCACTCTTCCCATTATTGTAAACTCCGTCTGATTGTGACAATCCACCATCACCTTCATTAGCGCACTGTATTGCTACTCGCTCTGCTTAGCTTGGTGTCGCAATCAGCGGAGTTGACCAATGGTCATCTCGTGACACGCTGGACGTCATGTTCCAGGGTCCAAAGTTCCGACTGAGGAATACCTCAAGCTCACGGCAGCACAACAGAGCTACGCGGCAGATTACGTCGTGCGTGCCTGTAACTACCGGCATCGGACTTCCCTCGCGTTGGCCATCCTTGCCACGAGGGCCGAGCCGAGTAACGACGGTCGGCGCGGACACCTGTCGACCGGCACCCCTACACATCCAGCGTGGCACCTCGCTGCGGTCATCGCCACGCCGGCTAACAGGGCAGTACAGCGCTATCCACAGGGTGGACTCTGGGAAAATTGTGACCTGTAGACCTACCCACACCTTTTTATTTAAATATATTTTTTTTATGTTGACAAGGTTGCGTGGTCTTATTTTATAACCTGCGCCACGCAAACCCCTTTCGTCACATTGGCGCCCTAAAACGTGGTTTTACGGTCACATTTTCCTCAGGGTTACCTTGTGGGTATTTTTTTTTTTTGGATGTTGGTGTATTTTGGTGGTTGTTTTGTGTAAAACGTTCTGGTTGCCAGCAACTAAGGTGTACGCAGCGCTACCTTGTTATTTTTTTTTCTTGTTTGGTAGGAACGGATTGCACCGTTGCAACTTAATTGTTAATTTTTTTTTTTTTTTTATTAAAAATAAAGGACGCATTTATCGTTCTTTTATAGTGGTAGGGCCAATAGTAACGGCTCGCCCCGGGGAGGTACCACGCTCATTCCTATTTCTTCCGGCAAGCAGCTCTGCTGTGTGCCGGATGAAGGGATTGGGTTGCCGGGTTAACAATTACTGGCTAATTTAGACTTAACAACATTGTCTACTGGTACACAAACAGTGTTTTTATCAAATAACACTCATATGTGTCAATTTTTTATCATAACTTAGAGTCAATTTTTTAATAAAACTTAGAATCATTTATTTTTTTTTTAAAAAAAAAAAACATAGTAAGAACTTAACTTTAACAATTAAAAAACAAATATTAGAACTTAATACTAAAAGTATTATCACACAATTTATATCTACAAACTTGTATATTGGAATTATAGCCTAAATATCAATACGTCTTGTACTTGTTTACATTTGACCTAGATCACTAATGTTCCATACAGTGAACGTTTTTATTGTTGACAACTCAAAAGTACAGTACTATTACATTGATTTACCAGCTGTTTCCAACAAGTGTTGCAACCACAATTCCTACCTACTAACTGTCAACCAATCCACTAACCAACCAACCTATTAACAGCCTAACATACCAACTTACCTAATAACTCCCTAACTTACCTACCTTCTTACTAATTAATTAATTTTCCTACTAACTGTCTACCTGCCTATTAACTTGATACCCTTGCCTTGGTCTATATAGCTTTTCTGAGTACAGTCAACAGCAAAAATTTGTCATTGGATGTGACTTATATTTTAATTTTCAAAACTATATTGTCACCATTTCAGAATTTAATACCAAAAGCGTACACATTAGTTGCACCGATTTTTTTTTAATATATTTAAATTAGTTTACAAACTTCAAACTTTTACAAAAAAAAAAAAAAAAATTTTTTTAATTTTTTTTTTTTCTTTTCTTTTTTTCATATCATAACGTAGCTTCCTTCACTTCATACGGACAACAACCAAGACGTTTAATTTCAGTTTATTTTGTAACAGTCGGAGTAATTGACGCACATCATACCTTGCTGATTGCTATCCAACACTTACCAGTCTTACGGATAACTTAATATTCTTACACTTAAACTCAATTTGAAATAATAACATATTATTCTTGTTTTAACTTTATCCAATATGGCATATCCGGTAAAATTCATGTCGCTGCAAAAGGCAGAGCTCGAATACGAAGTAGCTATCAGAGGAGAAACACCTGCCACTACTGTTCAGGAATTGCGGAAACAGATCGCAAAATTCGGACCAATGTTTCCTTCTGAGGACATTCTCACGAGCCCATTTGAAGTATCGGTAGATTTAAGTGGAGTTTTAGAGGTTTTAACTAAGGCAGATACTAATTTAGAATCATCAACTACAGATAAGCAGTCATTACTGAGAATTCAAAATCTTTTAAATCATGCTTACCACAGAATAAATAGAATAACTTGTGGAAGTAAAAACAAAACGGAGTACGATGAGTGTGTAAACTTATATAAGTCGATGGTGATGAAAGCAAGTGAGCTGCTCGCATCAGCTTCTGACCCCTTATCTACAGTTAGCAATCAACCTCCATCCACACATAACTTGACTTCTCCAATTCACGTGTCGGTGTCATGTGATGGTGGTCAACATAAATTTGCAAAATTAAAATACGAGGGAAATTCTTGCGTACGTTCCTTCTTACAGCGGGTAAATGAACTTTGTCACGCCAAAGGAATACCAACGGATAAAATCCTCACTCACGCGACCGAGATTTTTACTGGCGGCGCGCTCCATTGGTACAGAAGCATTCGGGATTCAGTATCTAGCTGGGATGAACTTGCAAATTTATTAAAACGCGACTTCGATCAGTCAGACTACGATTATAGACTCTTAACTGAAATCAGAGCGCGAACACAAGGGGAGTCAGAAAACATAGTTATTTACTTGTCAATAATGACAGGCCTGTTTTCGAGGTTGACAAAAGCGCTATCGGATGAAGATAAACTAGAACTTCTTCTACATAACATTCGTCCATGCTATGCTAACATCTTATCGTCAGTTGCCGAAATAAAATCAATCGAACAGCTAAGGACCCTTTGTCGTAATTACGAAAACATACAATCGCGCCTTGCTCAATTCAGAGAACCACCAAGACCCTCATCTAATACTTTAGCACCCGAGTTTGCTTATTCTGGAAATTCATCAGATAATAAAGTAAACAATAATAATAATAAAAAGTTTAATCAGTCCAATAAACACGACCAAAAGGATAATATTAATAATAATAAAACAGTTACAAATAACAGTAACGATTCCTCCATATCCCCTAACTATGTCCATGCTATAGATAAAGGTTCACCTAAGAAGATTCCTTATTGCCCACGTTGTCGTAGTAACGAGCATGCTTACAGGAATTGTACGGTAAAGACTGACGAGATCTTTTGTTTTGGCTGCGGCCAGAAAGACATAAAACGTCCAGCATGCAAGAAATGTGGTAAGAACAGTTCAACTAAGAAAAAAAACTAATCACCGAGAATTGTGTCGTAAACAACTTTGACAGACAAGACTGGGAAAAGTGGTTGCACACAGTTAAAATGTTTCACAAGTCTTTCAAAGTACACACAATTCTCGATAGAAAAGTTAACTTAGATAACAGACCTTACGTATCAGTGCTGATAGAAGGAGTTCCAGCCACTGGACTCTTAGACTCAGGTTCGGCCGTCACAATTTTGGGCAACGGTGCTCATACGGTTTTGTTGGACCGAGGTATGTCTCTTATTGCGGACGACTGCATTGCGGTTAGGGCAGCAGGCGGACAAAATTTACAAAGCATCGGTTACATTCATATACCAGTTCACTTTGAAAACCAATTCCACATTCTCAAAGCATTTGTAATACCAGATATCAATTCAAATCTCATTCTAGGTGTGGATTTCTGGCGAAAATTTGAATTATGTCCCAAGTATGTTGGTAGTGTAATGATTTCAAACAACTCATTGGAAAACAGTACTCTAGAGAGCTGCAATCGCACCATAATTACGGGTTACAACAACTTAGAGGAATCACAAAAGCATTTGGCTGATAGTGTAATTAAACAGTTTGAAAACATTTCATCACAGCACAAGGGTCTAGGAGTAACCGATCTAATAACTCACCACATTGATACAGGTGAAAGTCTACCAATTCGTCAGCGTTATTATCGACTATCTCCAGAAAAACAACGTATCTTGGTAGAACAAGTGGACGAGATGCTTTCCCTCGACGTTGTCGAGCCTTGCGAAAGTGCGTGGTCATCTCCGGTTCTCCTTGTCACCAAGAAAAACGGTCAACCTCGATTTTGTTTAGATAGTCGAAAACTAAATTCAGTCACTAAACGCGATGCTTACAACTTACCCTATATCTCAGAGATACTAGATAACCTCAGGGACGCGCGTTATCTTTCCAGCATCGATTTATCGAAAGCATTCTGGCAGATACCGATAGCCGAGGAGGATCGCGATAAAACAGCATTTTATGTTCCAGGCAGGGGCACCTTTCGCTTCAAAAGGACTGCTTTTGGTCTTACGAATGCCCCGGCCACTCAACAGCGTCTAGTTGATCTGCTGTTCGCTGAATTTGATCTGAAAGTCTTCGCATATCTAGATGACATTATAATAATTAGTAGCGATTTCAATAGTCACGTGAACCTACTTTTACGTGTACTAGAAAAGCTCAAAAAGGCGAACCTAACCATTAACCTTGAGAAATGTAATTTTTTTAGTTCGCAATTAAAATATTTAGGCTACGTAGTTGACGCCTCAGGTTTGCGGACCGATCCTTCCAAAGTCGATGTTATACTAAAATATCCAGCACCAACCAACAAGAAAGAACTTAAGCGTTTTCTAGGCACGGCAACCTGGTACAGACGTTTCGTTCCCAACTTTAGTACTATAGCTGGTCCCTTAAACAAATTAACATCAACAAAGAAGGGTACCCCGCCATTTAAATGGACCGAAGAGGCCGACGCCGCTTTCCAGAAATTGAAGGAAAGTCTAGTGTCAGCCCCAGTCTTATCATGTCCAGATTATAATAAACCGTTTGAGGTGCATACGGATGCAAGCGATTTCGGCCTCGGCGCAATGCTCACCCAAACAATTGATGGAAAGGAACATCCAATTGCCTACATGAGTAAGTCATTGACCGGGGCTGAGAAAAATTACAGCATTACCGAACGCGAGACGCTGGCCGTCGTAACCGCCCTAGAATATTGGCGTTGTTACATCGAAAATGGTCAACAGTTCACTGTTTATACTGACCACAGCGCGCTCAAGTGGTTTCTCTCTATAAGCAACCCAACGGGTCGGTTAGCTCGTTGGGGAGTACGCTTATCAGCATTTAATTTTGTTCTTAAACATCGGCGTGGCGTGGATAACGTCATACCAGATGCCTTGTCTAGGATCGTTCCTATTAGTGCCATTAGTACTTCCAACTCTTATTTGGACACTAAAGACTCTTGGTATAGGAATATTTACGACGGTTGCTTAATTGATCCTACTAAATTTAAAAACTATATTGTTAAAAATAACGCGTTATATAGACTATCGAAGAATAAATATAATTTAACTTCAGAATTCGCGTGGAAAGAGGTCGTGCCAACCGAACTACGTGAGCAAATCATTAATGAAAACCATTCAGTGCCCACGGCTGGTCATATGGGCATATTTAAAACATACCGTACTCTTGCTTTATGCTACTACTGGCCAGGTATGTACCAGTCAGTAGTCAAATTCATAAGTACTTGCGACAAATGTTTAGCCTACAAGTCCCAAAATCACCAGACACTGGGAGAAATGGGTCGTCCAAAAGATTGTTCACGGCCATTCCAAATGTTGTCAATGGATCTCATGGGTCCACTTCCAACCTCGCGAAAGCAAAATAGTTACATATTGGTAATTACATGTTGCTTTTCAAAATATTGCTTAATATATCCAATAAAAAGAGCTACCGCTGAGATCATTACCAAAATCTTAGAGGAATCCGTGTTTCTCGTTCATGGCATACCGCAAGCGATATTGATGGACAACGGTACCCAATTCACAGGGAAGGTCGCAGATGCCTTGTTTAAGAAATATGCGATTCCAAACGTTTTCTACACCCCAAAATATACCCCTCAGGTTAATTTGGTGGAACGATACAATAGAACGATAATAACGTGTATTTCAACTTATGTGGATGATGATCATAGATCCTGGGACTTATATATCCCTAAGGTACAATTTGCCATGAATAGCTCCGTTAACGAGGCCACTGGATTTACTCCAGCTTTCCTAGTCTTCGGTCGCGAACTTGTAACCTGCGGTACTCATTACACGGACAACGACCTCGGTAACGAAGTAGTGTTTTTGCCACGTGATGCATACGCCGAAAACTTAGGTTGTCTTTCTAGCGTTTTCGATACGGTGCAATCCAGACTATGGCAGGCTCATGTTAAGAACTCCTCGCACTACAACTTGCGTCGAAAATTTGCCGAGTTTAACGTTGGCGACGTGGTCATGAAACGCGCTTATTTCTTGAGTGACAAGGGGAACAGGTTCTCGAAAAAGTTAGCTCCCAAGTTTATTAAAGCAAAAGTCATAGCCAAGAAATCACCATTGGTCTATGTTCTTCAGGATATGAAGGGCAAGGACTTAGGTTCCTGGCATATTAAAGACTTAAAATTAGTAGGAGCCAATAAATAATCTCATCAATTTTTTTTTTTAACTTAGTTATATTTAAGCCACTGCTTATCACAGTGCATAAATACAACCTCAGACGGAGACACGCTCACTAGATGTCATCATCAGTGTCTTCACACGTGTCCTAATCCGTCAATTTTTTCGGCCTCCTTATTCAGCCCCGATGGAGAACCACGCTCACTTGATTCTATCATGTGCCTTACCCGTGGTCTCCTCATTTTATCGGAACCTCTGGATTGGTTGTGGCCAAACTCGGTACGTTTTACTTACCGGGAGTTAATATTTCTGAGCGGTTGCAACTCATTAAATAAGCCTATGCAGGAGCGGGTGGATACTCCTTAAATAAGCCTTCGTCCAGTTCTTAATTTCCAAATACTTTAAATTATCTGAGCGGTTTGCAACTCATTAATTAAGCCTTTGCAGGAGCGGGTGGATACTCCTTAAATAAGCCTCAATTCCTTTTCAATAGTATAAACCCAGTAAATTCTTTGCTTCTTTAAGCCGAATGTACGTCTGTTTTGCGCGAGTAACAAGTCAACTATGGACATGTAACTCTCACATAGCTGCTAGGGCGCGGACTCACCTCTTGTTAAGGTAGTCTGCCAGTATGCAAAGATTACGAATATGAGATATGATGGATGAACGATGAAGAATACAAGGGGTCGTAATTCAGATGGAGGTATAACAGGGGTAAAGGATTTTTACTGAGGTAAAAACCCTCACCAAGCGGCGGGGTACTGTAACGTCGTACGTTACATTTTGCATAATTAAACACATTTTAACTAATTTAACAACAAAATCACAGCAACATTCCAATGTTTACATACATTCAACTGTCAATGAGCCGCAGGCGTCAAAATATGACAACCACAGATCATTACAAATAGAGCGGTTGTAAATAGTAATGACTAAAGGCACAATATGTTCAGCTATCGGCGCGCGAGTGAGAATTTGTCTATGGGCACGCGCATGTCCGATCTCTATCCAACGCGTCTATCGTTTGACATTAGGAATTTTGGTTTTTTCCGAAGCGGTCACACGTCTCACCAGATTAATTTTTATCAGTGATTTCACACGTGTCTTAACTCGCCATTATCCGGGCCTAAAAACAACTTCCTAATCTACATAATTCTCCGCCATCGAGCATTTAAATTCGGTGTCTTTGAAACCCCCATACTGGGTAAGTGTTGGATAGCATTTTCATGAGTATATTTTGTGTTCTTTTTCTTACAGATTAACTTGGCATGTATGCTTAATTTTATCTGATTTTATTATACGCTAAATCATGTAATTAATTCATTCTAAGGCCTTCAGCTTAATGCATTTTGACTTTTCGTGCTTCACACTCAAAATGTATTGCATCATGCCTTTTTTCACTCTTCCCATTATTGTAAACTCCGTCTGATTGTGACAATCCACCATCACCTTCATTAGCGCACTGTATTGCTACTCGCTCTGCTTAGCTTGGTGTCGCAATCAGCGGAGTTGACCAATGGTCATCTCGTGACACGCTGGACGTCATGTTCCAGGGTCCAAAGTTCCGACTGAGGAATACCTCAAGCTCACGGCAGCACAACAGAGCTACGCGGCAGATTACGTCGTGCGTGCCTGTAACTACCGGCATCGGACTTCCCTCGCGTTGGCCATCCTTGCCACGAGGGCCGAGCCGAGTAACGACGGTCGGCGCGGACACCTGTCGACCGGCACCCCTACACATCCAGCGTGGCACCTCGCTGCGGTCATCGCCACGCCGGCTAACAGGGCAGTACAGCGCTATCCACAGGGTGGACTCTGGGAAAATTGTGACCTGTAGACCTACCCACACCTTTTTATTTAAATATATTTTTTTTATGTTGACAAGGTTGCGTGGTCTTATTTTATAACCTGCGCCACGCAAACCCCTTTCGTCACAGTATGTAAAAACCTGCTCATTTCATCCACAAAAATTCAATTTATGAGCTTTTGAAATGGTATGTTGTTGTTGACCAACACTGCGCAATTCTCAGAAAAGTACCTAACAATCCCTATGTCGTTCATGAACGACACTGCACTTTTATCAGTGAAGTACTGCTTGAATTTAAATTCGTGTTTACACTTTTACTAACTATGATATTATAACATTTTTGGGCTGCTTGCAATTACTAACGCTATGGGTGAAAGCATTTAGGGTTCCGTAATGGAAAAAAATCTTTTTTATTTTTTTTAAAGGGTTTTATTTTGTTATTTATTTTGCAAATAACAATTTTCTTCCGCTTTGTTTGTGGTTTTGCATGTTTTTTGTTTTTGCTTGCTTCAGATTAAGCCAAAATGGCAGCGAACCCATACCATTATGGCACTTGTGCCACCCGAAAACGCACTTTCGGATGATAGCAGTTGTAGTGCTACCGAAGACGAAATAATCATCCAAAATTACCAACATGAAGATATAGATGATGATATTACATACTGCAGTTCCGAACCAAAATCATATCCCTCTTCTCTAAATGACTTAGATATTGATATTGAAGACTCGGCTAAGTTCAACTCCGAATTATCGGACGAAGAGACGATTCCATTGTCACCCGTCATCCATGAAATGTTCCCTACTGGTCGACCGCAAGAACAACTTCCATTCACGCTGAATTCAGTATCCTCTATATTATCACCTTTGGCAAGCTCGCCAGCAGCAACAACCCGGTCCAAAAGAAAGGCACTTATAGAACCCAGGCTTCAAACTAAAAGAGTGAAGAAGTTTGTTCGAAAACCCATGAACTTCAAATTCGAAAAAAGAAAATTTCAACACACAGCAATAGTAGATTTCCCGCAATATAACCCTCCTTTTGATGCAGATCTGAAAACTCCGATTGATTATTTCCAGCAATTTTTCTCTGGCGATATAATACATCTTATAACTGAAAACACGAATCTTTATTCGGTACAAAATAATACTTCGAAAAGTGTAAACGTTACTGAAGATGACCTAAAAGATTTTATCGGCATAACTCTTTTGATGGGTGTGGTCCAAATGCCTGCTTACCGTGACTATTGGAGCAATAAATTGAGGTTTCCGGAAATCGCTGATGTTATGTCGCTAAAAAACTATGAAAAAATAAGACTATACCTTCATTTTGTTGATAACACTGATGCGAATGACGACCGCTATTTTAAAGTACGACCTGTCCTCGAAAAAATTCGTAAGAATTGTTTGCTGCTCGTGCAGGAAGGGCGCTACAGTGTGGATGAGATGATGGTCCCTTACAAGGGCACAAGAGCAGGGAGTAGACGCCAGTATTTACCCAAGAAGCCCAAGAAATGGGGCTTCAAGATTTTTGTCCGAGCAGGAGTCTCCGGTATAATTTACGACTTTATCCCATATGCTGGTGAAGATACATTTAGGAACCACCACTTTACAGAATACGAAAATAGCCTAGGTCTTGGAGCAAAAGTTGTCATAGCTCTTTGCAAGACTATACAGGAAAAGCCAGCAATTGTCTATTTTGACAACTTTTTTACATCGTTCGAGCTTATCCATCACTTACGCTACGAATATGGCATTTTCAGCTTAGGAACAGTCAGAGGCAACCGACTGAGAGGCTGTAAAGATATGTTACCGTCTGATAAAGAACTGTCAAAGAAAGGTCGGGGTGCCAGCCAACAGGTTGTTTGTAACGATAAAAAGCTTGCTGTGGTAAAATGGTTTGACAACAAAGCTGTTACTTTGGCAAGTTCGTTTATTGATTCACACCCAATAGAAAAAATAAAAAGATATTCGAAGGAAAGTAAGTCTAGGGTGGATGTAGATTGTCCACAAATAGTTAAGCAATATAATGCTCACATGGGTGGTGTAGACTTAGCAGACATGCTGGTGTCCTTATACCGCTCCAATTTTAAAACCAAGAGATGGTATATGGCGTTATTTGCTCAAGCACTTGACATATGCGTCAATAACGCCTGGCTAATATATAGAAGAGACAGTCAAACCACTCGGAAACCACTAACTCTGAAACAATTTAGGGTGCAGTTGGTAAGTGAACTGTTTAAAAAAAATAGAATACGTCAGATAGATACAAGTGCAACAGAAAATGAAGCAACCGTAAAAATTAAGACTCCTGTGGCTCCACGACCACCAGATTCTGTTCGATACGACAACGTAGGCCACTTACCAAAATTTGTGGCTCAAGGCAGGTGCAAGTTTTGCAAGAAAGGGTATACTAGTGTTTGTTGTGTTAAGTGTAACCTTAGGTTATGCATGCTAGAAAAGAGAAACTGCTATTACCATTATCACGTCAACGTCTAGAACTAGACGTAAGCCGTTAGACGATGGTAAGAGCAGTATTGCCCTCATTTTGTCCTCTTTTTGCTCAATGCCGATGAAAATTAGATAATAATTACAAAGTATTTGTGTAATTTTTCTAATAAACATTTTTTTTTTACAATTTATTTTTATTTTGGTAGTTAGTCTAATTTTCTATTCAAAGCGCAATGTTGATAGTCTACAACATATATATTAGCTTTTACTTTCTACAGTGTTTCGCAATGTCGTACCTGAACAACATATGTTTTCTCGAAAAGTATATAATATAGATTTTTTTAAACATTTTTCCAGAGCCATTCTGACCATAACTAAACCCCTCAAAAAGAAAAAAATACGAAATTGAGAAGAAAAATCTCTTGCGAACTAAAGGGTTAATAAGGTCAATACCGTCCGTTATTGTAAATGTGGCACTTGTTTTGCGTAGGAGTGTGAAAAATTGCGATCTTATTAATATCTTCAATGATCTAAATTCTGTAATGATTGACATTTTATTTGTATGTGACTCATAATTATGAGAGTGGAGTATATGTGCTTGAATTTTATGACATTCAGTAAAATCTCGTGTCGTGTAATTACATGTTACATGTCTCTTTAATATAAATGTTAAATGTATCCGGTTTGTTCACGTCGCCAGATGTTTTAATAATCCAGGTTAAAAATACACTCACATTTTCTGAATAATATACTTACCTAAAATTTAACGAATTTTCGAAAATCTCACTTTGGCCTACTTGTGATAGGAGTAACTTTCGGAAATATGTGCCTAACTATAGGTCTGGCCTTATAGAAATATAATAATTACGTAACCCGTAGATTTTCGGTTTTCGACGGTCAATGACAACAGGCTCGCCCCCTATTACTTGGGACTTAAACATAACTGGCGAAATGTAAGTGAGAGAGAAAATGAAAAAAAAAAATGAAATTGAATGATGAATGTAAGTGTGAGTGAGTGTGTATGCGAGTGAGTGTGTGTTCACCTCTGCCTAACCCTTTAGCAAATACAGGCGTAGCCGCGTAGGTAATGTTATTATTTTTTATTTTTTTATTGTTGAATGGGCCCGCTCTTGACCTCAATCACGCCTGATGGAAAGCGATGGATGACATCTGGAGTATTATTGCCTCTACACCACCTAAGCGCTACAAGGTCTATGATGGAACGAGCGTGCCCAGAAGATGCCTAAGGCACTGAAACTCCCACGCATCGACGAAACACAGCAGGCTGCTTGACTTCGGTGGTCGCAAACCAGGCGGGCGTTAGCCCTACCACCGGAAGGGAAGAATTGGCTAGTCAAATAAGGTGTTGGGTGTGACTGTTCATGATGCGCCGAGCACTCGGTTCAATTGAATACCTGGCGGAACAAACTGCGCTATACGAGGAGGCTTCTTCATGCATCCCAAAATAAAAAAAATATGTTATGACTTCAGCAGATTTTCTATTAAATACAAATGTAAGGTCTACCATAAGCTTCAATCACCATATACTAAACATATTACTCGTAATTAACAACATAAACCTCCTTGGTACCTTAGATTTTGAACAGAATCCTAAGAATCAAGCAAGCACATGTAACTACTCCGAGGTAGGTCACTCTCACAGGCCCTTTAGCAAATGGCTCGCTAAAATAGCCGTGTACTTGCTACTCAAATGACAGGCTCGTGCCGGCTCGCTGATAGCCGCGGGCTAAGAAAGTATAGTACCTAAGTGTTTATGGCCTTTTTTACTTACTTAAGACCTTATTCGTATGGTTATGCCTTGTGAGTTGTTTAAGATGAACTATAATGTTCCAAGGGAGATCCGTTGAAGTAATTTTGTAGCTACAAAGATCCTGACGAATTATGTTTACCTAGTCGTGAATTAAGATCGTCCCTTTTTTGGAAAAGCATTATTTGCGAAGTTTAACCCTTGGAACGTGATCCACACGAGACACAATGACTTTTTACAGACCTACTTACAGAAATAAAATCATTTATCATTTTAATTGTTTCTGAAAGAAATCACGGCATTCAACAGTTAAGAAACATTTTCGGGATCCACTACCCCATCTAATCTAATCTACTAACCCATATTGCAAAAAATAATATATCGCCATAACATGGGGTAGGTCAACGTCATCATATAAGTAATTCCAGTCTGTAAACATGATGATACCATAAATCGTTAGCCAAACAATGAGTCATAAGTTCATAACATAAAGTACTTCTTGGTAAAAGTCAAGAAGCTCGATTGAACCATTCCGTTTATTGTTTTAGTTCCCGATCAGATGAACGAACCTTTGTTCTAACTTCTGGCTTAGTTTCAAATACACCCTGTATTCAGCAGTATCGGCAAATTGCAGTTTATGTCTCGAAAGTCTCGATTTGGAGCGCATTTTGGTTTCAACGGTCGATTGGCATGGAAGAAACGTTCTTTTAGTCATCTGCAATAACCAAATAGCGTCGTAAATAAATGCATTTTTTTCTTTCTCACCAATGTTTAGGTGACAGTATTCTGGCTTTCAGCCAGAAGGCCAGTCACGAAATGTTATTTATTATCTGTGCTAATGGCGCGGACATTATTAAATTATGATAGTTCGTTTGTTACGATAGCAGTTAACATTTTGATGACAACTACGATAAAAATATAAAATGGTAGTTATTATGAATAGTGTCGTTAAAAGTTTGATGAAAGATATGACGGGTTTTGGTTATTGTTAGCCGTGGTGAGTAGTTATGGCAGTCACATTAGAGTTTGTACTACATGGTAACTTTTTACGGAGTTTGGTGGCGATTTACCTCTCAAAACAGTAAAAGAAAACTTCGTGAGAAACCGGCATGTCTTAGAACCAAACATTCGAAGACATTTGTGACATCTATCAATCCGCACTGGGCTCACGTGGTGGATTATGGCCCACTCCTTCTCACAGAGAGAAAGGCTGTGTCCCAGATGTGGGATTATTTTAGGCTGATTATGCTACCTGGACTTTCCCACTGTGACGATGTTTGCAGGTTATAAGCCATCGCATGGACATCACATTTTATTTGTCAGCTCATCTAGGGAGACTATAAATGTTTTGCTCTCTTATATTTCTGCGAACCCTTGTATTGGTTCTAGTTCAAAAGAATTTCTTCTCAAGATTGTAGTAAATATTATGTAGGTAGTTATGAATACCCCTCACCCGTCTGCTTTAGATTAGTACATGTAACATTCCAGCAACTAGATATCGGTTGCAAGCTCAGCGGTCTGTGCCCACCGGATGAGCGATGTATCACATTTTAAAACAGAATAAAAGTCGCCTCCAAATCGGCAGCACGTATTTTCATTTTATCCTCAGTAAAAATCCTGAGTAGTTAAGTTTAGTATTTAAAAGGTTTCTCACGCTCCGAAACCAAAAGTGGCGCAGCCGGTAGGATTTTCTCCGAGAATCCGTAGTTTGCGCGTTTTTCCGACGTCAAAATTCGTCCAAAAAAAATTGGCGTAAAATCTACGGAAATAGAGGAAATCCTTCGAACCAAATAAATATTCTTTTGTGTGGCGTGAGTGCAACAATCATCGAGTATGGGAGTCGCGGACGGTTGGTGAGTAAATCTTTTCGCCAATCCCTTGTTCCCCAAATCCTCCTATATTTTTCATAAGTTAAATGTTATTTTCGAGATCAAAACTTGCTCATTATAACAGTGTTTAAATGTTTAGTTTGATAACTCTGTATAAACTTATATGGTCTTATCTCTGTTCAATTCTTAGAACATAAAACATAGAGTAGTGTCAATGTTAGAGAGTTCACAATTTTAACATTAATATTTTAATCTTGATTTATTGAACTGAGTAAAATAAACTGTATTAGCTGTGAATTCAATGAAAAGTTTAGTAACGTAAGTTAAATTTAAGGAGAAACATTTTTTTTTATTTTACATGATTTTCATAATCATAATTATTATAACAAAGTTTTTAATTTTTTATTTTCCAAGTTTACCCAGTATTTTCGATTGTTATAGTGCTTTAATTGAGTGTTTGTTGTATTTCAAGTGTGTGTGTGAATTTTAATAGGATTGTTTCAAAGTGAGTTGCAGCCTCTGAATAGTTCATTACTCTTTAATCATGACGACAACCACAGTTGCAGTTGAACCAATACCTAACGAAATTGTACAATTAATTCCACTGTATAATGGTGATAAAAGACAGTTAAACCTTTATTTAAGAAAATGTCAATACGTGGTTGATCGATTTAAGGGTAGTATAGAACAAAATCTTTATGTTTTCAATGTTTTAACGAGTAGACTGAAAGAGGATGCAGCTGCACTCTTATCGGAACGTGAAGATATTGTTACATGGCCCGCGTTAAAAGATTTGCTGATTCAACATTTTGGAGACCCTCGTAGTGAAGCATGTATTAATATTGAATTAGAATCTTTAAAAATTAGTTCGGGTGAAAGCTTTTTAGAGTTTTGTAATAGAATCCAAAATGTTCGTTCGTTGCTAATGTCGAAGGTGAATACAATTGATGATGTGGAATTAAAACGTGCTAAGTCTATTATCTACAACAATACGGCTTTAAATGTATTTTTGTACAATCTTCCTGAAAATATGGTGCGAATTGTTAGGCTTAAATCACCGACAACCTTAGAAGCAGCTTTGAGCATCGTACTTGAAGAAGTCAATTTCTTAGATCAATATAATATGCGTAACCGCATTCATAGTAATAGTCAAATTTCGGGATCAAGTTCACGGCCATCGATAACCCAACAAGTCGGGAACAAACCCACGTTACCATTTCAGCCTAAAGGTGATTTGAATAATCCCCAAAATACACAAATAAGACTACCTCAAATTATGGGTCAAGGTCAACTATTCAAGCCAGTATTTGACTATCGTCCTCAACCGGGTTTGCAACTACAACAGTTTGGTTACAGGCCAGCTCAACAGATCGGATATAGGCCACCTGTACAGTTTGGCTATAGGCCACCTATACAGTTTGGTTATAGACCACCGCAACAGTTCGGCTATAGGGCACCTCAACCGTTTGGCTATAGACCACCCATGCAGTTAGGATACAAACCACCGCAACAATTCGGGTACAACCCATCGCAACAATTCGGTTACAAACCACCGCAACAGGTTGGATCGAATCTTCCCCAGGTATTAAAACCCCAAAACCAAGATAGTGACGTATCTATGAGAACGGCCCAACCTAAGCAGCAACAAGGGTTTCATTTAAATGAACTTACTATGAACGATTACGAATATGTGTATGATCCCTATTGTGACGATTATTACTATTATAACATAACCAATGACTATGACTACTCAAATGACGTTAATTACTATCATTATGATAACGTAAATTGCACTAAAGATTCTAATGTACCTGATGACAAATTAGAACCAATAAATGACAGTCAGAATGTGGATTTTCAGGAAAAAGCCTCGTTAAAGGACAAGAAATCTTAGAACTAAATTGTGATCCTAATTTAAAACTTCCTTACATTTATTTAGAAGAAATAGACGCAAGAATGATGATTGACACTGGTAGCATGAGATCATTCATTAGTCCTCAAAAGGCTTATGAATTCTTTAGTGAATATATTAGAAAAGAACCTTTTCAAGTGGTAAGCACCCATGCTTCTAGTAGACACGATGAAGTAATGGAAATTCCTCCGTTACCTACTTTTTATACTAACGCTTGGCATAAATTCTATCTGTATGACGTTGACGCACGGTATGACGGACTTATTGGTAACGACCTTTTATTGCAATTAGACGCAGTAATTGATTTAAAGAACCAAGTATTAACAACTAACAGTACTTGTATTCCAATAATTAATAATAACTTAAATTATATAATTGATATACCGTCCCGAACAGAAAAAAGAGTTAAGTTACCTGTAAATCAATATTCAGGCGATGCCATTCTTGACTTTCAAGAGTTCGAGAATGATCTGCGTATGCCCAGCGCTATAATTAATTGTATCAAGGGATACGCATATACAGTTATCCAAAATACTTCAGATAGCCCAAAACAACTTAAAATAAAACAGCCCTTTACAGTGACTAAATATGAAAATAATGAATGTAATATAAATTTCACTAAAAATAATACCGATATAGAGACAGACAAATTACTTGAGGACAATTTGAGTAAACTCAGACTTGACCATACCAACGAAGAAGAACATGAAAAGATTTATAGACTTTGCAAGGAATTTAAAGACATATTTTATTGTGACCAAATTCCCTTGACGTTTACTAATTCGGTAAAGCATCACATAAGGACTAAAAACGAAGACCCTATATATGTGAAACCGTATAGACAAGCTCCGTTTGTTCAAAATGAAATCGACAGACAAGTTAACCAATTAATAAAAGACAATGTAATACGAGAGTCCCATTCTCCTTGGAATGCCCCTGTTCATCTAGTGCCCAAGAAGACGGACGCATCTGGTGAAGTAAAATATAGGATGGTGATAGATTTTAGAAGATTGAACGAAATTACTATTGATGACAGATATCCCCTACCGAACATTCATGACCTTTTTGACAAGTTAGGAAAGAGCACTTATTATACTACGCTTGATTTAGCAAGTGGATATCATCAGATAGAGTTAGAAGAGAAGGACAGACAGAAGACAGCTTTTTCCACTCAAAATGGACATTTTGAGTTCCTCAGAATGCCGTTTGGGCTAAAAACCGCTCCAGCCACATTCCAGAGGACCATGAATAATGTTTTACGTGGATTACAAGGACTACACTGTATGGTATACTTAGATGACATTATAGTATACGGAAATAGCCTTGATAATATGATAGAAAATTTACGGACCGTTTTTGATAGAATTAGGGCCACTAACATGAAAATTCAACTAGACAAATCAGAGTTTTTACGCAAGGAAGTACTTTACCTTGGACATACAATTACAAAAGAAGGACTAAAACCCAATGATGACAAAATTATGGCTGTATTGAATTATCCTCTACCAAAAACTACGACTGAGATTAAAAGTTTTCTTGGACTAGTAGGCTACTACCGACGTTTCATCAAAGATTTCGCGAAAATTACCCAACCATTGACATGTTGTTTGAAAAAGCGTAACAAAATTATAATAGACCAGAAATACATTGACGCATTTAACAAATGCAAAGAACTCTTAACACACGCCCCTCTCTTACAATACCCTGACTATGACAAACCTTTCATACTTACGACTGATGCGTCAAACGTAGCTTTGGGTGCAGTTTTGTCACAAGGACCAATAGGCAGTGACAAACCTATAGCTTACGCTAGTCGTACTCTTAGCGATACCGAATCACGGTATAGTACAATCGAACGGGAATTGCTTGCTATCATTTGGGCAGTAAAACATTTCAGACCATACTTATATGGTCGAAAGTTTTACATATACACTGACCACCGCCCTTTAGTATGGCTTCGATCTCTGAAAGATCCAAGTAGTAAACTTACACGTTGGGGACTCCGTTTGCAAGACTATGACTTTGAATTGATTTACAAAAATGGTAAACAAAATACCAATGCTGACGCCTTTTCTAGAATTAAAATTTATGCATTAGGCTCTAACCACGATAATGAATCACTTGCAGTTAACGTTGATGAAAAAGATACGGAACGCCTAGATAGTGTAGTTACAGAAAAGTCCACAGCTGATAAGAAAAGAGAACGCAGCAATTCGTCAACTATTACAATATCAGACACAAGTCGAACAGCAACTGCTAGTTCTATAGAGTTTACAGATGAAAACATTAATGAATACCCTGTTTCTGAAGCTAGTAAATCAGACACAATTCATTCTGCTTTAAACGAGTCCACTGGAATACCAATTTTACACGAAGCCATAGACACTAAGCCAAATCAAATTTTAGTGTTTTCATGGCACAAAAATGAAATGCAAGTGAAGGATCTCTTGCGTGATAAACAGAAAGTATTAGAAGTTTTCATACCAACTAATAACCCAGAATTGATAAAGGAATTTTTAAAAAGATACATTAAACCTAAATTTAAATATTTTATTTATTTTGAAGAGAATGAACATCGTAAATTATTCGGTAACATAATAATTCAGCTGTTTAGGAAAAATTTGATAAATTTTTATGAATGCACAGAACGAGTAATTTATGTAGAAGATGAAGGAGAACAGAAAACCTTAATAGTTAAACATCACGAAGGAAACACGTGCCATCGCGGCATCAAAGAAACATTAGTTAGGCTTCGTAGGAATTATTATTGGGATAGAATGCAGGAGACAGTAGCGGCAGTTATTAATACTTGCGAGGCATGCCAGAAAATGAAATATGACAGAAAACCCATTAAACCTAAATTACAGCTGACGCAAACACAGAATGCTCCGTTTCAGGAGCTATTTATAGACCTTTTTAGTATTGAAGGCAAAACTTATCTAACCCTTATAGACGCTTTTAGTAAGCTAGGTCAGGCTATCGAAATTCAAAATAAATCTACTCCAGAAGTTGTTCGTGCTCTATTGAAGTATTTTTCTTACTACGGCGTTCCTAAAAAGATAAGCTCCGACCCAGGGTCTGAGTTCAATAACGAGTTGATGAAGGAATTTTTAAGCTTACATAAAGTCGAGCTTCACATTGGCACACCCAATAACCCCAACTCAATGGGTCTGATTGAACGATTTCACTCCACCATAATTGAAATATACAGATTGGCTAAGTACGAAAAACGATGTACCGATGCGGCATCTGTAATGACGTATTCTGTTATGGCATATAACCATTCCATTCACTCTGTTACTGAACTCACTCCATTTGAAGTTGTTTTCGGGCATACTGATACCAACAACCCTTATAGCATAGAGTTAGAAAAACAGTATTTCCAGAAAATGGTTAAGGATCATGCAAAACGAACCAGAGTCATGTATAAACATTTGACAGATAAAATGGTAGAAATAAAAGCAAGACATAGGGAAAGTAAAGGTGGTGAATCTGAAGTTAAGTTTAATGAAGGAGAAATTATTTTTGCGAAAGACGTGAATAAGCGTAAAAGTAAAGATAAACCAAGATACGTTAAAGCAAAAGTAATAGGTCAAGCTGATAGAAATATATTACCAATACAAATAGGAGAAAGAATCACTAAAACCCCCATTAAAAATGTAAAACGCCCTCCGCAGGTGGTGCAGCATCCTGCTTGTAGTGATGCCCTCACTGGCCCTTCATCTGCAAAATCTTGAAGGAAACCCAGGTATATTCCCGGTAAAAGAAGGTGTAGCACGCGTTCAAACTGATCACTGGACTATAGTCAAGCTCATAAGTTTAGAACAGATTAATAATGATCTAAATTACATATCCAACAACTACCAACAAATGTGTAAACTTATAGATTGGAATGCATCCTATTCTCAAGAATTTACAAGTATGAAAATACATACAGAGTTTATACGAGATATAACCATAGAAAAATATAGACAACTAGTTCCACAGAAACGTTCTAAAAGAGGACTTATAAATCCATTGGGTTCTATTATAAAATTAATAACTGGTAACTTAGATCACGATGACGCCGTTAGATACGAAGAACTTATTTCCAAATTAAATCATAATCAAATAATTACTTCAAAAAAATTAACTATAGTCTCCAAGATGTTTGATAGTTTCATTAATGTGACTGAAACAATAAATCAGGATACTGTAAACCTTCATAATCGCCTAACAAAGATTGAACTACTTGTGAAAGATTTATCTGCTAAGCAAAACAATTGGATTTTCTTAACTTACTTTACGGGATTATTTTCTGTATTCACGAGTAGTTTTCGTACTATCTTTGCTAGGCTAAGTGAAATCGAAACAGCATTAGCGTTAAGTAAATTATCGATATTACATCAATCAATTGTGAAATCTACAGAATTACTGTACCATTTAGAATTAATTTCTAATTCTGAAAATTTAGTGTATCCTCCGCTAGAAACAAATTTATTAAAAATAGAGGAGACCATTTGTGTAAAATCATTTATTAAAAATAATCAGATAACATTTATAATGGAAATTCCACTTACGGATAATTTATCATATAACTATTTTAAGATATATTCCTTACCAATATTTCATGAATCTGAAAATAAAACCTTAGCTATTATTCCCAAATATCCTTACCTACTGGCGAAAGGAATGAAATACTTACCGTTAATAAAACCATGTCGACCACTCTCTGCTGGCGATCAGTTTTTATGCACTGCAGATAATCAAGCTTTATATTATGAACTTACCTGTGTAGAACAGTTGATGAAATTTAAAGATGACCATACTCCCTGTAAACAACATGAAATCCAAATTGAGAAGGTCAGGGTCCAGCAAGTCAACGCAGCTACCTGGCTTCTTTATAGCAGATTGAGAACAACACTGACTAAGCAATGCGGTGAAGAGATCAGTAATCAACTTGTATTTGGCACTTACCTGGTGACAATGGACGAGCCTTGTGACCTGCAAATCTATGGAATTCGCCTTCACCGTCGTATTTCTGTTGAGTTGGAAGTTGTGGAGAAGATTCCCATTGTCACGTTACCCCAGTTGCACGTGAATGCCACTCACTCCAAATCAAGTGTAATTAATATGAAAGGAATAAGTTTAGACGAAGTGAAGTATATGGCCTTTTCGTTAAAGCATAGTGAAGTGATCCAAAGTGTTTTGAATGAAAAGAAAGACTTTAGCTTCAGTGAAAATTTAGGATACGTTACTTTAGGTTTAGTCATTTTCAGTTTTCTTATATTTTTGATTTATATAATATGGCTAAAATCGCCGAAATGTTAATTTCTGTGGCAAAATTGTCGGAAAGACTCTCAAATCGAACCTTCCGATAATTTCGCTCTTAGGGTCGGAGGAGTTATGAATACCCCTCACCCGTCTGCTTTAGATTAGTACATGTAACATTCCAGCAACTAGATATCGGTTGCAAGCTCAGCGGTCTGTGCCCACCGGATGAGCGATGTATCACATTTTAAAACAGAATAAAAGTCGCCTCCAAATCGGCAGCACGTATTTTCATTTTATCCTCAGTAAAAATCCTGAGTAGTTAAGTTTAGTATTTAAAAGGTTTCTCACGCTCCGAAACCAAAAGTAGGTATTCTGTGCTGTGATGTGCTCGTTATAAACAGAATGCAAACAAAACTTCCTAATGCAATGTCCGATTTATATGTAACATTGATCGTAAAATCGCAGGATCTGCTAAGTGCATAAATAAAGTCGGTGCAGCTGCTGTGTAACACCTTAGAGCTACGCCATGTGGTCCATTCAGTTTCATCTGCACGGAAAAGTTTTATGAATGAATTGGTTTAGATTTTACGAGCATTTCCTTATTTTATCTAACTGAGTTGGTTTTTCTGGGTGATGGATGACTCAGATGAATGTTTTAAGGGTTTAATCCAAGGCCTGATGAAAGCTTTAATACTAATGATTAATGATGCAATTGAGGAGGTCAGGATCAAAAAGCTCTTTTGGCTCGACAAGAATTTTTTATCCTTGTGTCTGCTATGAGATAAGTTCGTTGACTTTTAAAAAATTTTTCTTGATTTCTGAAAAAATAAAAAAAAGTGAATAAAATTTTTTGATCTTGACTTCCATAATTATTAAAACTCAAAACACTACCTGGATATAGCGTGTGAAATTTTCTTTCAAATTTGATTTATTTTAGTCCATATCAAATCTTTCAGTTAGGTATATTGATGTCAAAAGAAAAATCTTCAACACTACGTACTTCTTTTAAGTAAAGATATCATTCTGTTACCAAGAGGCAAGAATACTTGAGTGGATTCAAGTGGAGCTGTCGAGTTGACGCTGCTGTCGAAAGAGCTGGAATCAGACGGCGAGGGAACTTGTTGTTTGAAGAACTTTCTTTAGTTCCGCGGGACGAAACATGGTTCTATTTTGTTGTCCAGTTTTTTAATAGTTATGATAGAAGTATAGTTGAGGAGGGTACTCGTACAAGGGAAATGAACAAAATATTGATAACAGGTCTGGATTTGGGCTCGGTTGATGGTAATAGGTTCGTCCCCTGTTACATAACTGGCGAAATGTGGGTGAACAGCGGTGCTGTGAAAAACTCACCGTGAAAGGCAAAGCAGGTGAAGTGAGCGTGGAGTGAGCTGTCAATAGTGTCAATTCCTAGCAAAACCAAACTCACTTCACATAAGTTTTCACGGTGAGATTTTTACAAAATCGATCGGCTGTAGTTGCAGTTCTGCCTAACCCATAGGCGACGACAAGCACGATGTTAGTTTATGTGTGTTTTATTTTGTTTGTGAATAGTACTTCCAACCTTGTTAACATAATTTAAGTCATAGCTGGCAATTTGGAGGGGCCCGTGGCTAAATAATAACAGCCGCACAGGTCGATCGATCAGGTTAAGCTACGCTTGCCGCGGTTGGTCTGTGGATGGGTGACCATCTTTAAATATCGTGACCCCTCCGTGCCTCGGAAAGCACGTTAAGCCGTTGGTCCCGGCTGTCATTCGTGGATTTTTGACAGTCGTTAAGGGTAGTCACAAGCCCGAAATTCCGACAACCAGTCTTACCAAGTGGTATCGTATTAACTAGTAACTGGGTTGTGGAGGTCAGATAGGCAGTCGCTCTATGTAAAATACTGGTATTCAGCTGCATCCAGTTAGACTGGAAGCCAACCCCAACATAGTTGGGAAAAGGCTAGGCAGATGATGATGAACTGGCAATTTGAAATTGTCTGATTTCTACTTATTTTGGAGAATGTTAGTGTTGAATTGTAAATATACATTTTCTGTAGAAAAATAACAATAATCTTTCAGTTCCATTTTTTCGTGAATAAATAAAAACGGGAATAATAGAGCTGTTTGCGAGAAATAGCAACAGTCACGGGAGCTATTGTACTATTCCGTGTTCAAACAACCCCTAGCATTTTCCGTACTTATTGTGCAACAAATTGCATTTTCTTTTCATTCCATGCTTAACTTTAATAAAGTCTACAGTGTGTTCGTAAAGTTTTTCTAGACGGCATGCCTAATATTCGTACATTCGTACGAAGCCGCACCTGGGTTTTAATTAAAGAAAACGTTCGTAGTTGATGTAAAGCTGACGGTATTTTCGTACAATGTATGTACCGCAACAAAGTTACGCTTTTAGGTACATATGTGTAATACACTCTTACATTTTGATCGTATAATCCTTAAAGGGGGTCATTGTAGTCATCATTATGAACAACTTTTATTATGGGACTAACCCTGAAATCGAGAAAAAAAAAATCAGCTGATCCATACATTTATGTTCGCATAACCCGACATAATGTATGGATCAGCTGATTTATGTTTTTGGATTAAAACGATCAAAATTTAAGGGTGTATAGCCGTTCCACGTCAGTCTTTATATCACAAACCCAATGCTTCTCGCCTGCTGTTCATGGGAATCAATAAAACAAGGGACTCGCCAAAATGTAAACACGAACACTATTCCCGTCTCTATCAACACAACTATAAAAGACGAGGACAACAAACGAAATGTAGCGGCGAAGTTCATTTGATTATCATTAGGTTAAAACAGGGACTGGCGCCGCGCCGTTGACGTTGCTCGCGTGACGTTTCGCTGAAGAACATGCATCCCTAGAGGATTGTTTCCTGTTAATCTATACTGTTAATACTACCTTTATTGCTGTTGAAATAAAGTGCAAAATTACGGTAGTTGTTTATAATATTGCCTCTAGGGTTGTATCGCTATCATTATTAAGGTAATGAGTCATTGCTTTAAGTGGATCTATAAAATGAGTCATGGTACTTACTAGGTTAGTATTTTTGAACGGAGAAAGGCAAACTGCAGCATGTTGACACAGTACGGCTTACTATGCGTGGGTGGACGAAGTTCGACGACCCCGGAAAGGTATCTTTGATATTGTGTTGCCATTGAGAGAAAGCCGTTTTTGGGAAACAACCTGAGGAAACTCTAAAGAGGAACATTTTACAGAAATGTTTCCCATGGTACACCTTTTAAAAGAATGGCCGAGTCCCTTTTGTCAGTGTAGTGAACATTATACGTGAAGATATCCCTTATTCGTTTTCCGAGTTATTCCGGTCTGATCCCCTGAACCCCCCTCCACCCCTCGATCCCCTGTCTGTGTTTCCCGATGTGTTTGTTTATGTTGCAAAACATATTACTTGCACAATCGAAAATTCGAAACTACGAAACAACGAAAAACTCAAATTTGGAATTGCATCTTGCAGTTCACAAACTAATTACAAATACTGTTAACAATTCCTCGTAAACATTATTAATATTTACGAAGTATTACATTTAACGGGAAACCTGTAACACTGGTTTCAATGTTCTAATAATATCTCCTATACTAATAAGGCGCTGCTGCATATAAATCGCAATGCTATCGTGAATTATTGAGTTATAGACTAAGAGCTGGTGATTTATTTTGGGAAGATATGCATTTTTTTATTCTTACCTTGTATAACATCACGCCTGTGATCCCCTGAGGCATTAAGCAGAGGTTTACCTATAGTACACCCATATTTTGCCAGTTATGTAGTAGGGGTGAGCCTCTTGCTAACAACCAGGCACAAATTCAGTGTCCGGGTTGCTATTGAGAAATTCGTAATGGAAAAACCTTTTTTATCTTACAGTTAATATTATGTAGGTAAGTCTGAAATCGTCAACCAGACTTAAGCAAGCGTGGTGATCAGAATTATATCAATGAAAAGTTTTTTCCCCAACAATTTTCTTTCTTTTTGGTGGCGCAGGAAATGTGTTCCCGAGATAAGCATCTCAGGAATACGCCTAGCAATAGTACAGACGCCAGCACATCAAGCTACCCGAATCTCTCAAATTTTCCCAATCAATCTTTAACCTTATTTATGCTTTAGCGATAAAGTTTAACCTTTTGACCGCCACAGTCATGTATAGATGACAAACCAAAATGTGTCCAGCACGCCACGGTTCGACTACATGACAGACTGACGCCGAGGGCTCGTTCTTGATTTTTTGACGTGTGGCGGTCAAAAGGTTAAATCTCTCAAAGAAGTTTGACAAATTGTAGTAGCTTGTTATGCTGGCGTCTGTACAATACAGGATAGAAAAACCTTGACGCACTAAACGCCCTAAAGTTCAGAGGTATATGAGACGATTTTAAATGACCCCAAACTTGTGTTTAGACACAAGTTTGGGGTCATTTAAAATCGTCAACCAAACCAAGAAATACCGAAATTAGTCATCAGCTCTTTGACTATAAGCAAAACTTTCACGGTCAATTTACTCCGAAGAACTGTTATCATTAACTCAAGAATACATTAAAATAGCCACGACCATTAGACTGAGAACTTGATTATTTATACAGAGAACTTACACACACCAAAGAATGTATAAAACGTCTTACCCTACTTTTAGAAATGGCTTAATTATGTGTGTCATTAAGACGTACGTTATTGGTTTTGACGCCTACTATCACACGTTCTGTTAATCAATGGTGCCCGTTAATACTTAAATGCAAATGTGATTGGAACGTTAAAAGAAGAAGATAAATATTGAATGATGTAACTGGTTCTATGCATTTGTTTTGAATATTTTAATTTTATAGGCTTATGGGGGATTTATACTAGGTCGGTTTTCACCGTGCGGCTGATTACGTATACTTACCAAATCGAATCGTTATCCCATTTACACAGATCGATAAAAATCGCAGGTTTTTATCGATAAAAATTGCAGTTCATTTTGCATCAAAATTCCGACCTTCATGCCGCGTGCGATTTCCTGCGACTGAGCGTTTTCACGGTCGATTTTAGTCAACCGCTGCATGCGACCTGTCGCCGCGCACGACAATAGTCGAAACCTACTCTATTTTAGAGCCTCTATGAAAAGCCCGCATAGGCAGTAGAACTAAGGTAACCAACATAGGCCGAAGAATTACCAAACTTAAGTGGCCGTGTTCAGGACATATTGCTCGCAGAACAGATGGCCGATGGGACCGAAAGGTTCTCCAGAACCTTTCGGTTTTATTTACTTAATATTGATAAATAACTAAATACTATTTGAAAATCAACTTGATTTGTTTCACAATACATGACCTAGCACAACAACTGATACATAATTAAATTTTAATCGCATTCAAACAAGAGCCTTGATAACACAATACAATTTAGATTAAATACAAATGCATTTTCAAATGAAGGTTAGCATTGAATCACACAATAATGTAAGGTTAGAATTATTGTGCAACAGAATAAGACCTCGGAAAGACATGAGATCTGAATGTTCTGAAGTAAGGAAGGACTTCTTAGTTAGGTTCCAAGTTTGGCAGAATCTGATTATATGCAGAATTGTAGTCCGGAGTCAGCTAGAATGGTAGCGGAGCGCGGCAAATGATATTCCACCAAGTACGGTTAGGAAGGAAGTGAGGAACTCTTGAATAAAGATGTCAAAGTTTTTAAATGCAGCCATTTTCACATATTAGTGACAAATCAAGACATTGTACAGATTTTTGAAGACTATTAAAAAGTGCCTTATAAACGATAATAACTCGCTTCGGCCACATTCGGAGTTAATTAGCTAACATAAAGGTATTTCTAAATCTTACAATGATTCACCTCCCAACTTGCACCGCATGCCTTGTCACCTGCACACGTGAGGCTGTCGGCTAATGGCTGTGTCAGCGAACGGTATCCGCGTTGCAAAATTTTGGGCCAAACTTTAAAAAACGATGTAAGTACTTATATTTTTTCGTGTTATTTTTGCCATTGAGACGTTAAGAATAAGAAAAATCTCACAAAACACAACTCATCATCTCCCTAGACGACAGACATCAGACAGACATTGTATTGACGTCTCGAATATACTATTGTTCAAAATTTGCTGGAATATTTTCAATTTAATTTGAAATAATACGCATATAAGTAGGTGAGCAGTGGTGGCCCAGTGGTAACGGCCGCAACTTACGAGTTGTAGGTCGGGGGTTCAAACCCAAGCAGGCATCACTTTACTTTGTGTAAATTAATTATTACCTCATCACCACCGCTGTCAAAACGGTAAAGGAAAACATCGTGAGGAAAGCGGCATGTCCTAGAACCAAAAATTCGAAGACATGTGACATCTACCAACCCGCATTGGGCCCGCGTGGTAGATTACAGCCCACTCCCTTTCACCGAGAGGAGGCCTGTGTCCCAGCAGTGGGAACATTATAGGCTGATTATGAGGTGAAATAGACATCAATGTGCCTAACTTTTTCCCAACTATGTTGGTGTCGTCTTCTAGTCTATGTAGCTGAATACCAGTATTATATGGAGCGTCTGCCTATCTGACCTCCATAATGAAGCAGAAGGCCGAAAGTCTGACAACCAGCAGAGTTTCGGGCTTCAAAAGATGCGTAACGACTGTCAAAGAGCCATGAATGACAGCCGAGATCAACGGCTTGACGTGCTTTCCGTGACAGAGGGGTCTTAGTATATAAAGATGGTCGCCCATCCACGGACCAACCGCGGCAAGCGTAGCTTAACCGGATCCATCGACCAGTGCGACTGTTATTGCTCCGCCACAATCCCTACAAACTGTCATGAATTTGCTGACTGTACTAGCAAGAAAGAAAGTTACAAAGATAAACTAAGTTGAAATGTTAACGTTTAGAATACTAATGTTAGTACAGACGCCAGCACATCAAGATACCCGAAACTGTCAAATTTTCCCAATCAACTTTGAACCTTATGCTTTAGCGATAAAGTTGAAAATCTTTTAAAGAAATTTGACAGATTGTAGTAACTTGATGTGCTGGCGTCTGTACATAGGTGAATTCTGTAAGAACATTCGATAACAGTTCCAGTAAGTAACTATGGGAGTTTTGGACACGTGTTACAGTGGAATTTCTTGCTTATTCTTCTCTACATGAATCTACTTGGAAAAAGACAATAAGTTTTGATAAATTGCAACCATTGCAAGTGCAGGTTTATCTATAGGTATCTTTATCTATCCATACTTATATCCAACTAGTCCTATTAACCTACTTCCTACTAATATTATAAACGCGAAAGCTTGTGAGGATGGATGGATGGATGTTTGTTACTCTTTGACACAAAAACTACTAAACGGATTTTGATGAAATTTGGCACACAGATAGTTTATAACCAGGATTAATATACAGGATAATTTCACACCACCTGCTCGTTAACGTCAAGATACGAGTCAAACCTAGCCTAAAAAACGGTCAGTCATTTAAGCCCTAGGCTCCAGCCGGGCATTAAATGAATTTCATTATGACCGCCGGTCGCTGATCGGTGGGATTACCCTCTGCTGAAGTGCTGAGCCACTGGGTAAGAATCCATACCAGTTGATATTTGAAGTATTATCGCCTTATTACTAACATTAGTTATTAAGTTATTTTGTTGATAAGTACTAACTCCATGGACTCATGTCTGAAATAAAGAATTTGAATGGGGGTTATCGATAAAATTTACGACACTGCAGTTGGCACCACTTTGACGAGAGGTCTTCCATTTCGACAATGAATATAAAAAAAAAATATATGATAATGTTCATCATTTGACGAAGTTTGATTCATTCATTCGTTCATCATTCAGTCATGACTAAAGAAAATATAGGCTCTTTGACAGATGCCTGGACCTGACGTGTCAGTGCTGCCACCTAGCGAACGTCATTTCAGGAAACCCTCATTGAATTAAGGGGGAAGCGCTAAGGTAGCCCGCGAAATTCAAATTTTCTTACGTTTTTTGCAATTTGCTGGTCAGTATTAAGTTGTACGTTGATTAATATATGAATCGCGGCCGTAAGAAATATGTGTTCACAGAATTATAATCATTAAAGTCATCAACACAACTCTCTAAGACCACGTAAGTCCAAAGAATGATGATTTCATGAAACAGTTATTCTTTGGACTTACGTGGTCTTAAAGAGTTGTGTTGATGACTTTAATGATTATAATTCTGTAAACACATATTTCTTACGGCCGCGATTCATATATTAATCAACGTACAACTTAATACTGACCAGCAAATTCCAAAAAACCTCAAAAAAATTGAATTTCGCGGGCTACCCTGGCGCTTTCGCCTTAATGTGATTTGAATTTGAAACACTAACTGAGAAAATCGTATGGAAACAATAACTATTAAAACATGGGAAAAAATTAACAAAAAAATAAATATCTGTGGCGGTACGAAGTCAGCTAGTTTTATATAATTTTCGACTACCATTGTTTCTATGGGCTGATTTTTCAAAAGTCGAATCATGTCTTTTATGCGTTGAATTTAAATTGACATCTGACAGTTCTAGTTTGGAAAAACTGTCAAAAAAATTCAAAATTTATTCCAGGATAAGACTTATTCTAGGTATAAAAATTTGGTGAAATTCGCCCTTAACCCATTCCCTAATCATATATTATGATTCATGTTGATTGTTTAACTATTCACTATTGTGTCTACTTTGTGAACAGTGAACCTGTTAATGAAGTAAAGCTTAATAAATAAGCTACAAAGATCCATTTGCCAATATTTAACAACATGGCACAAATTCTAGAAAATGGCTGGCCTGATTATTATTTCTACGAATACTGTCAGATTAGTTACCGTAGCAAGCTATTTAACGTTTTAGCGATATTTAATTAAAGGCTCCCGCAGATAGGCGCGACATGACGGTGCGACGCGATTCTGGTAGAACAATATTCATGAAGTTTTCATAGAAATTGTTCTACTAGAGTCTCGTCGCGCCTATCTGCTGCAGCCTTAAAGCTTAGCCTTTTTTGCATTGTTAAGCCCTATTTACAAGCCCTGTCTCGTATTTTCAACAAAACCAAACCTTTTTGCGAAAAATAATATTGTTATTTTTAAGGTCAGGTCAAAAATAAAATAAATGTCGCCTTTCACAAACAGTTAAAGCTTCTTAGCATGTTTATTGTTGGGATGCGTGTCCTGCTGTATGTTCGTGTAACATCTGGGCCCATAACATCACGCTTTGTTTACCCGAAGGGTTGGGCAGAGGTGTACCTATAGTACATGGGGCCAGCCTATTGCTATAAACTGGGGACAAATCCAGCCTGCTACTGTGAAATACCCTTTTTTTAGGGTTCCGTTATACCCAGAGGGTAAAAACCGGACCCTACTGCTACTATACTTTTACTATACTGAATCATCTGCCTAGCCTTTTCCCAACTATGTTGGGTTCGGCTGCCAGTCTAGTCGGATGCAGCTGAATACCAGTCATTTACATGGAGCGACTGCCTATCTGACCTCCACAATCTAGTTACTGGGTAATACAATACCCCTTGGTAAGACTGGCTGTCAGACTTTCGGGCTACTGACGACCCGTAACGACTGTCAAAGATGCACGAAAGACAGCCGGGACCAATGGCTTAACGTGCTTTTCGAGGCACGGAGGGGTCTTGGTATGTGAAGATGGTCACCCATCCACGCGTCAACCAAGGCAAATTTAAGATTAACCTGATCGTTCGACCCGTGCGGCTGTCATTACTTAACCACAAGCCCCTCTCTTTCTTAAGGCTCTTTCAAACAGGCGCGACACGACACGCGACACAAAGGCACCTCAAGTCGCGCAACGTGCGGTGCCTTTGTGTTGCTCGCGATTATATCGCGTGTCGCGCCTGTTTGTAGCCTTTATACTATAAGTCTGAAATCGCCAACTAGTCTTGAGCTAGGGTCATAATCTATGCTCGTGCCTTCTCTGTATGATGCTACAGCTAAATTTCAGATAGAAAAACCTAATAACACTGCCCTACCTGAGAGTCGAGCCCCAGGACCTTATGCTCTGCAGTGTTTGAGCCACGAGGCAGTAAAAAATAAAAATAAATGGCGCCTTTCACAAACAGTTAAAGCTTACTTTACATGTTTATTGTCGGGATGCCTGTCCCAGAGTATGTTCGTTTAATATGTGGACCACATTGTGTCTGCCAATTAATTAGGATTATACTTAGCTACGTCGTGGGTCAAATAAAACTTTGTGGGTCGTAGGGTTGGCGAAGTTAAAGGGATTTTGAAATTAGCTTGGGTGTTTAAAACAATCAAGATGCTTAAGTTATTAGTAGGAGTCTAGAGTATAGCTTAGTGGCGAAAACACACATATCACACTCATATTATAAAGGCGAACGTTTGTGAGGGTGTTTGTATGTTTGTTACTCTTTCACGCAAAAACTACTGAACGGATTTGGATGAAATTTGGAACACAGATAGTTTATAACCAGGATTAACACATAGGGTACTTTTTATCCCGATATTTCCACGGGATCTATCGATCGATACCTTATGCGGGTGAAACCACGGGGCGCTGCTAGTGTTGAATATGTTTCATTCAAATAATCTGTAATGAAATTGTCTTGTATGTTGGTTTCCTTTTTGTTTCAATCAAGGTTGTTAGCAGACTTTTTCTACAGCAAAAGCATGCTTCTGCAGCCAACTTTAGACAATTCCATCCACCAGTGTCTGAAGATGGACGGCGCCGTCTCAGAAAGAGGTGGCGAGTTGACCTGAACGCGTACCGCGAGGGCTGCTTCGAGGTAAAATAAAATAGTGAATAGTGTTCCTGGAAGGACTTGAGGGAGGCGCTTTCCCAGCAGTGGGACAGTATAAGCCAAGTAAAAAAAACCACCATGCAGCGAAAATTCCATATTAATCAGACAGTTTTCTAATCCGTTTTTGACTCAACCTTTAACACTCATGCGTTATTGTGAGTCAAGCTTTTGATTCCACTTAATTAACCAAAATACTAACATATTCGCCCATGTTGAGTCAACATAGACTCAACACAGCTCTATGAAAAGGTGAATCATATCAGTTCCCCTAGTTTACGTAGAAATACATCGTTGACACCAATGGAATGCCATTAACATAATTAATATGTTGCACTTTGTTTCAGGTGTGTCGCAAACATGGCAATACTAGCGTCTGCCCGCTACTTTGTCCGTGTGAAGTTTCTTAATTTAATACATACATATATACCTATACAAATAAATAAAACTGAAGTGTCTGTTTGTAATGTCAAAATTTCAGCTTTTTACTAAATGCATATGAATGTATACGGTACTTATAACAAAAATACAATTTGTAATTTTTTTGTTTTTCTGTCTGTTTGTTCCGGCTACTCTCCGATAATACACTTTTATTTTCAGAAAAGGAAAAAATTAGTAAAGAGACACATTATTGTTTTCCGACATCCACGCGAACGAAGTCGCGGGCACAGCTAATATAAAAAAAATATATACAGTATGTTAACTAACAGAGGGCGTTCCCGTTAACCCGCAATAGTATTGCATCCCATACATGCAAAAAAAATATTACCATTCGAAAATAAAATGTTTTTTATTTTTTTTATATTAAATTATTCACTAAAAATCGTAAATTGTTACTCTATTTATTTAATTAATTCTAATTTATTTAATTAAATAAATTCCGACATTGCTGTCCGTCAAGTACGCGTGTACAGAGTGTTTCTTTAACGTATCAATTTACGATTTTTAGTGAATATTTTAATATAAAAAAAAAAAAAACATTTCATTTTCGAATGGTAATATTTTTTTTAGCATGTATGGATGCTATACTATTGCGGGTTAACGGGAACGCCCTCTGTTAGTTAACATACTGTATATGCCATGACATTTGGCAATACTATAGCTTCCCATTGGTAAAGGAATTTTTTAAATTGAAAATTCACCCCAACATATAAATTCACTACCTCTTTGTATAGACTACACGATTCAACCATTGGCTGATTCATTGATTGAAAGGCTCCGTAATCAAGTGTATGGCTGAAATTTGAATGATTCACTTTTCAGTTTACACGAATCAGTTTGGTTGCTTCATTTAAATTGACGGGCCAAAGTGAACCGCTTGATTCTTTCCAAAGCAACTAATATCGTAGTCTTCTGCTCTTATCCCTATTTATGCAGGGTCTGCACAGCACAGCACGCGTCTTCCGCGTACAGGAATATGTAGCGTTGGAAGGCCTCCCACAAGGGAGAACAGATTCCCTGCCACCGTAGCGTAGGTGCGGGCTTGCGGACGGCGAGCAATGGGTAGCTCGCCGTCCGGTAAGGACCACGCCCCGATCGACGGCGCGTTATGTTCCACGCGCGCCTCAAAGAGATGTTAGCTATGATTGATGGGGTCCGCTAGGGCCGATGCCTGGCATGGTCGCGGGTTGTTCGAAAGAGTTACCGTGGCCCTGGCACAGGCAACTGAAGGAACACGGGTGGGTTTTAGTCAGTAAAAGCCGGACACGCCTTCCTGCTGCGCCCAAAGCGGGAGAAGTTATTTGATAATTTACCAACTAAAAAAAAAAGGCTTCCCACACGGTGGATCGATGCCCTTGTAAAGACCGCAGGAATCCGCTGGATGCGAGAAGCACACACACGCACACTGTTACGCACACCGTCGAAGTAGCGATACTTAGAGGACGCTCATGTCCAACAGTGGACGTCTTTGGGCTGAAATGATGATGATGATAATGACAGCACAGGAACTACTTCTTTCATACATCTCTATTAGCTGTCATCTAGTCACCCCTTTCTAGCCATGTCGTGTTTTTAGGGTTCCCTACCTCCAAAGGAAAACGGAACCTTTATAAGATCACTTCGTTGTCAGTCTGTCTGTCCGTCGGTCAAGACCCTTTTTCTCAGGAACGCATGGAGTTATCAAGTTGAAATTGTAGTCAAATATTTAGGGCTGCAATCCCTTCAAGCAGTGAAATAATCAAACTTCTAAGTCAACGCAATCAAAAGATACGGGCGTTTAAGTTCTGGAGTCTAAACCTTTAGGGTACTCTCCGTTGACAGTAAAATTAAAGTTTATTAATTAAAATTTATTAATTTATTTTATTAATTAAAGTCAATTTGGCAAGAAGCAATGTCATATGTAGCACAAGTAAAGGAAAAAATCCGAAAACAGTAAATTTGTAGTTACACTACAAAAAAAAACCGTGATAAACTATTTATATACCTACAAATTTGTAAGGAACCCTCGGTGTCAAACTCAAACTCAAAGCATTTATTTCAATTAAACCATTTACAGGCACTTTTGAATTGTCAAAAAGTCGGTTAGTCAGAAAATATGAAGCTATTTCCCCATTCCAAAGCGTAGGTACCTATGGATAAGAACGGGCAAGAAACTCCATGGACACTCTTTTAAATTATATTTTTACAAAAATATTAGTTATGTGAGCCCGACTCGCACTTGACCGGTTTTTTTATTTTTAATAACTCTTAAAACAAAGGCCCATAGCCAACCCTAGTCGTTCCGTGTGGCGCCTCAGCCCTTAAATCATTCCGGTACTTAAAATTTTACCTAATCCTTCCCGCGGCTCGACCTACTTTTGTCTGATTGCGGTTGTGTTCGAGATTACAGATAAAATGCTTGAGGAATACCACTTTTAATAACACAGATAGTACATAAAACGTAGGAAATGTAAGTACGTGCTTGATGAGATTATTTTAATGAGATATTTCATCTAATGATTTGCGAAATTACATATGTTGAAATTCGAAAGTTTTTGGATCAAGTTTCGTTCTAATAAACTTCCAGTTGGTGATTTACGTTAAATTACAAAATAATGAACTCATTAGAAGAAAGTAAGTATTATCTATTAGCATCGATTTTCATTAGAACCCGTTCCTTAAACAACCAAGATACTTGTTCCATAAAATTACGCCGCTAACAAATTGCATAATTTTCCGTTCTTAAAAAGCTTTTACTCTTACGTTGATATCTCCGTAACTCGATATTTCTCTCTCAAGCAAAACATCGCAATATCTTACCGAAATGCGACGCGACTCGTTCAATGTTTCGAGAAAATGAACGCAGGACGAAAATACGAAACGAGGTCGATTATTGAACTCCCGAAAATGACTGACAACGCGGCACAAATGAGTCTGTGTCGTAAAATTTAACGTGACACCAGACACCCGCTGATAGTGACAATGGCGAAAGAAAGTGCCCATAAAGAGAATTGATGAACGCCCCCCGACGTAATGTCGTGCTGATGTCGCTATGTGTAGCGAGCCTTATATTGATTCCGAATCGGCTATTAGATGGCCTCTCTGTGTCGTAAGTAATGAAGATACGATTGTTGTTGATAAGGCCCGTAATGAGATGTTGTATTTTCTACGACTGAGACTTGGAAAAGACGACACAAATAGAAGTATCGTTTTTCGCTGTCTGGATTGTGTGGTTGTGTGAATGATTGTTTGTAGCTGGCAATGAGGGATTTCAGCTTAGTAATCATTATATTCGTTGGAATATTAAGAGTTTTACGAGTTCTAAATTTAAAATAATCATAGTTTTTCTCCAGTGGAATCGGCCCCGACTTACGAGTTGTAGGTCGTGAGTTCGAACCCAGCCAAGAACTATACTTTGTGAATTAAATTTCATCATCACTGCTCTCAAAACGGTGAAGAAAAACGACGAGAAGAAACCGGCGTGTGTTAAAGCCAAAAATTCGAAGAAATGTGCTATCCACCAACCCGCACTGGGACCGCGTGGTGGATTATGGCCCAACCCCTCCATAGAATGCCTATGTCCCAGCAGTGAGCACATTACATGCTAATTAGATTATGCTATAATTTTCCTCTCCGTCTGCTACTTTTGACAGGGTACTAATAAAATTTGTCTCTAGTTTATAATTAGGGTTACTAGACTATGTGTCTAATTTATTTACAACAAAATTGTTCTAAAACTCAAGAAATTCAAGCCTTGAAAATCCAATTTTATTTATAAAAATAATAAGTAAATACGACAAAGTTTCCCAGATTTTCCCAATTAAAAAGACTGAACGAAAACTGAAGCGTTATCAGCTTAGTCCCGAACAATATTGACCTACTTCATTACAAGCTACAGTCCATAGTAAAACTAGAATACTAGAGTACGGACGCCAGCACATCAACCTACCCGAAACTGTCAAATTTTCGCAATCAACTTTGAACCTTATGTTTTAATGATAAAGTTGAAAATCTATTAAAGAAATCTGACAGATTGTAGTAACTTGATGTGCTGGCGTCTGTACCTAAGTTATCTACATGTTTTTACTTTTAGTATTAAGCTGTACGTTACAATAGAGAGGAGAATATACCGTGCGGAACATAATTTATTCACAACTTCGTAGGTACGTAGTGAAACGTTAGCTTAAAGCAAGTTTGTTCAGTGTCGAGTTCTAGAACATTATTATGAGCGCTTATCATAACAAAACAGTAAGTTACTTTGAAGACGACAATGTGGTGGAATGATGGAGTTTTCAAATATTTTGATGTTGGTTTTTATTACACTGTGTTTACAATGTTTTGTGGAGTAATTAGCCAATTTAAGGCTATAAAGAGTGATTTGGCTTGGCACCCTGGGCTGCCAGATTCGATACCCAACTTGTTAATTGGCTCATTTTTTTTACCACGAGGGGAATAAAAACAAATCACAGACAGATAGGAAACCGTGAGGACGCGTTTTTTGTCCAAGACCAAAAAATCGAAGACATCATGTGACATAATATACAAACTCGCACTGGGCCCGCGTGGTTGATTACGGCCCACTCCCTCTCGACGAGAGGAGGCCTGTGTCCTAGCAGTGGGAACATTATAGGCTGATAATGTTTTACACACAGACATATATTTGGGGTCCAAAGTCACCATCTCTTACGCTGACGCTTTGAGGGTTCAAATTTCTTTAAAAGATTTTCAACTTTATCGCTAAAGCATAAGGTTCAAAGTTGATTGGGGAAATTTGACAGTTTCGGGTAGTTTGATGTGCTGGCGTCTGTACTAAGGTTCGTGAAGTGATGTCTTCACGAGTCTTCGATTTAACTTTATTAGTCTCTCGACGTGTTCCACTCGATACTAGAGGCGTCGGCCACTAATACCACTTTAATTTTAAATGAAAACCCAAAGTGAATCGAAAGCCCAAAAGAGAATTTCTCGTTTTACTTGACAAAATCGAGTGCTGATGGAATGATATCAGATAGAGCTTAAAGAATCATTATAGGAAAACATAACTTGCTAACACAAAACTTAGGATCGTCATCATTATTTCAGCCGAAAAACGTCCACTGCTGGCTTCCGTCAAGCACCGCCACTTTGACCAGTTCTGTGCTTCTCGCATCCAGCGGATTCCTTCCAACGTTACGGTTTCCGGTACGGGCTCGCTACTCCAGAACCTTTCGGCCCCATAGGCTATCTGTTCTGCGTGTGTGTGCCCTGCCCACTGATACTTAAGTTTGGAAATTCTTCGGATTATATCGGTTACTTCATGAGAAGGTTTACAGTCACCCAAAGGGCAATGGAGAGAAACTCCAAGCTTAACCGCTTGGAGTTTTCCTACACGATCGATTCAGAAATAGGACAACCAAGGTAAAACTTGGTATAGTGGAACTAATTAATATACATAGATAGATCCCCTGATCTACTTCCTCCTTTTAAACCATTATTAAATAATCAATCGACGTCCCTTGTAAATCCGTTGTAAGAGCTCTTTTCAAAAATTAAACTTTGGTATGCACATTTAATTCGCGTCATTTCACCGGACATTAATTTCAGAAAATGTAATTACACACACCGAGTGAACAAGCGTAAAGCAAGATAACGCGTGACTGATGGCCGCTGTAATTATAAATCATTATTAAACATCTACGGCCTAATAACACGCACGCATAATGGTAATGCGGTGACTAACCTATATCACCGATGTATTTCTATACCAGGCATTAATTAACCTCTTACAAGAGCCGGATATGTTGTACGGAGCATGTATCGACATGGCCGTTGGCCCAGATGATGCATAATTTGAATCCGAATGCGTATAGAGCAGGGCACTGGGTGCCGCCGCGCCGGAGCATGGTTGCCCCTTGCCCGTAACAAACCGGGCGCCCATCTGAGGCATTTGCATAGAAATTAGCCGACCAACCGACCGACCGACCGACATTTCACACAGAATAAATAAACCCAGCCACGTTACATCTTTACAGACCTCACTAATGAAACGTTTGAGCAAATCCTACTTTGTTTCAAAGCTCGTTTCAGTTTCGCTTTTGTCTAAAATTTTTGCCCGCGCCGACGAAAAAGTAAGTACTACGTAAATGGGCCAAAACTGAGAAAAAAATGTTGTTACGCAAAAATGTATGCCTATCTTGATGGAACAACGAAAAAAACTTTTTATGTGTAAACGTAAGGTACGCGTTTCTTCTCGGTTTTACATAGTTTTAAAGAAATAACAAAATAATGCCGTAGTTTCTATTAGCATTGTTTAACGTCGTAGTTAAACGCGTAGGCTGCCAGTCAGTTAATTTATTAATGCGCGATCGATAGTATCGTTCAATCCCTGTGCATTTTAGATGAGACGAAGAACAGTAAAGCCAATTACTAGGGCAAGCTTTTCGACATCAATATTGACTGGTGAAATATACTGAAGGAGTTAAGAGGAAATGCGGAAGCATGAGCAATAATTTTTTACAGAATAATAAATATTAACTACTTGTATCCTTGTCCCTATGTTTTCCTTTTTGACCCTCAAAAAATTCCGATTTAAACCGCTGTCAAAAAATGCTGATTTAAAACAGAGGCCTAGTGTACAAATTTGACAACTATTAATGAAAAAAGAAAAACAGGGACACAGTATCCTTCTTATTCAGTTTATGAAATATCTTTTAAATTGGTCCAATATTGGAGGAGAAAATAGGTGAGATCCAAACCCCGAATTATGACGTTTTACTTAGGCTTTTTCAAAAGACTCTCCGACCGCATTTCCTCTAAAATGCACAGGTGGACTGATGATTCGAAGTAAGTGGATCAGAATGGGCACAGCTATACAATATGCAGCTGTTAGTCGTCGGATTTTGCCAGACGAATTTTATTTTTACCCGTTGTTAACTTGGTCACCGGGCATCATGAAATTTTTACGCGTTTTGCTGTATAAATTCTTTATTGTTTCCTATTATTTTCGTTCAATTCAAAAGCTATGCAAAGTTTGTCGATCAGCAATAAATATTTGCGATTGGCTATCGTTGCTGTAAAAAACAAAGCCCCGAGCGATACATTCAAATATTTTATACATTTCATGTTTTATCGTAAAGTAATGTGGGATGAGATTATGCAATAAAGTCTCCGCTCTCACACAAAGGGTATAAAAACAGTATTGTTGCATTACCGTGAGTGCAAACGGCAATATTATGTAATAATGAAATATGCATGTTGCAGAAAATCATTGTTCGTATAGGGTTTTCATGGCGTTATTCTCAGAAAATGCTGTAAAAAGTGACGTGTCTGTCAAAGATAGCATAATTAGCCTACAAGTTCCCACTGCTGGGACACAGGCCTCCTCTCGGTTAGAGGGAGTGGGCCATAATCTACCACGCGGGCCCAGTGCGGGCGATGTCTTCGAATTTTGGTTCTAGGACATGCCAGTTTCCTCACGATGTTTTCCTTCACCGTTTTTGAGAGCAGTAGTAATTAAATCAATTACACAAAGTAAAGTTCATGCTTGGGATCGAACCCACGACCTACAAACTCGTAAGTCGCGACCGATACCACTGGGTCACTACTGCTCTCTTTCAAAGATAGCGCGATCAACATAATATTGCAGACATAAAGATATTCCTTTCACACTATAACGGCAACAGCCGAATATTTCCTTTTTACATCTAAGCGAAATATAATACAGTTCGTGGAAAGGATACTTAATTCAATCTTATTTTGGTTAGTAGCAGCCGCGAACGGAAAGTAAAATATAGAGATACCTAGCCAAAAAAAGGAAAAGCTCTTACTTTTGATTTATCTTTGACATTTTCTCTTAAAATGGGTATAAATTTGTGATAAGTAAAGAATCATAAAAATTGGAAATAAGTTGGTGGGTACTTATCGGAAATAAGTAGGTTGGAGGGACTATTTTTATTCCCTGCCAGAAAACTTCTCTTGTCTTCTACGAAACTAAAATGCTCATTTCATTAAAATCGTGGAACAGGCCTTTAAATTTTTTGTATGTTTGTCTGACTGGTTGTTCTGGCTAATCTCTGAAACAGCTGGACTGATTTTCGTGAGACTTTTGCTGGCAGATAGCTGATTTTATAAGGAGCAATTTAGGCTATTTTTATCTTAGCTTTTGAAAAAGGATTAGTGAACACATTATTGTAACACACACACAGCTAGTACATAATTAAAACGCCACTACAAAATTTCATACTCAAACCAAAATAATATAATTTCTTAAATCCCACCTTAGCTTACTTTAGATTTAGAAGTTGCACCACTTTACCTACAGCAATCCTTCTTCCATTAAACAAAATTAACCCTACACTGCACCTACCAAGTAGCACAATAAACCTACTTACATAACACATAAAATTAACACTCGTGTTAACCCTATAACTGCAATGGTGTTACAAACTGTTACGCCGCCATGATGGTTTCGAAACAAAGGTTTTTATGTCCACAGCCTTGATTACGTCCGGTGTTAAAACATCCTATAGATGGATGTGACGCTGCATATTGTGATAGATGTGTCAATGCCGGTTAGTGCCTTTTGTTAACGATGGTGTTTATCTAGGCTTTGTATGACAATCATTTGGTATGAACGGTACGCATGTGGGAATGTTTTGATTGGTTTGTTCGTAGTATTTTGAGTCTTCGGTCAGCTGGATCCCGGTCGCTTCTGGACCCGCGGGTCCAGTTGACCTTATCATTTATTTTCTGTATTTTTATTGGTTAACTGGAAGGAGGACGTGCGGGCTCGCGAAAGATGGAAGGAGAGCCTTTGCCCAGGAGAGGGACAGCGCAGGCTAAAAAAAAAAATGAACCCACATTCATACTTAGAAGAACATGAAGCCAGAAACAGTCTCTGATCTGTGATTCAGTTGAAAAATTTAAAGTTAGGTGTTGTGATTTGTTGATTACTTAGCAAGACCTAATCATAGCACTTTTGATCTATAATTTGTCAAACCGTGGTGGTATTTTAGCTTTTTAAGCAATTCTTGACAACATTGTAATTAATATAACTTCTACGCTTCTACCGCGACTTGACTCTTAACTATGTACAGACGTCAGCACATCAAGCTACCCGAAACTGTCAAATTTTCCCAACTAACTTTGAACCTTATGCTTTAGCGGTAAAGTTGAAAATCTATTAAAGAAATTTGACAGATTGTTGTAGCTTGATGTGCTGGCGTCTTACATTGTATTTAATACATATATATTCTACGCTTCTTCTGCTTCTTCCGCGACTTACATATTTATATATTTCTATATAGTTCCGAAAATTACCACTACATAAAAAAAACTCACACCTTTTTACAATATTATTATTTGTTTTAGATATATATAGAAATCTTACAAGGAATGGGATTAAACGTAAGAGCTGTTTCATACAATGCCATACAGTGATTGTGCCGCTATCTCCTAACATAGTAGGTATGTATGTTGTGTCATGTTATAATTACACCTGCAAACAAAAACAAATGTACCTACTTAATAAGTACATTTGTTTATAAGTACTACTTATAATAACATTAAAATGAATGAAATGCTAACTGGGTTGTCAGTTGTAATGGATATTGATGTTTATCGAATAATTTCACTTAGTAAATCGTTGTTAACTTTGTCTGGAAATTGTATTGTAGTCCTTATGTTGTAATCAACAAAGTGAATATTAATGTCATTAGGTCCGTTGTTTCTGACAGGAGTGGAACAAACAAACTCCTTTGTGTAATTTTATAATGATGTTTTGTTATTCTTAGACACCTACGCTGCTGTTAATAAATAAATAAATCCATACTATTATAAATTCTAAAGTAACTCTGTCTGTCTGTATGTTACCTTTTCACGCCTAAACCACTGAACGGATTTCGATAAAATTTGGCAGAGAGAGAGATTGCATCCCGGGGAAGGACAGAATAGTTTTTATCGACCTCGCGGGCAAAGCCGCGGGCGGAAGCTAGTAATAAATAAATATTAAAATATTATTATTAAAAAATTAAATATTATTAAAGAATAATAAGTGTTACTTCAGTCCTTTTACAGTTATATTACCTCTGAAAGCAGCAACCCAACAGGAACCTTATTGAAATGAGATTAAAGATCAATGTGATTTTGGCAGACCTGTCAATGGCAGAAACTCAATAACAACCTTAGCACATTGAAAATAAAGATCACTGTGATTTTGAAAGTGATACAAAATCACAGGTAAAATAAATCTGAATGGACTGTAACTTAGATATTATAGTACCTACGTGTTTTTAAAGCATCTCTAGGCACCTATGCCTTCAGCGTATCTATAAAGGCTCCTTCAAACAGGCGCGACACGCGATAAAATCGCGCGCGACACAAAGGCACCGAAATTCGCGAGCGGTGCCTTTGTGTCGCTTAATTCTTTCATATTTCGCGTGTGTTCGTACATTTACATCAGAAAAGTGTTATTACGCAAATCTAGTGGACTTTTAAAAAGCTTGCACTGAAGAAAAGGTGCTCGTATCGTAAATTTTTCGGCCCCCAAGCGTGCCGAATATTTTAAAAATGGTTTTTGTTTCCAAACGACTTAAGACTCCCGCAGACCGGCGCGACGCGACAATAGTAGAACAATGTCGATGAAAATGTAATGGAAATTGTTCTACCAGATTCGCGTCGCACCGTCGCGTCGTCGTGTCGCGCCCGTCTGCGGAAGCTTTTACGTAGGTACCTACATATTTCTCTTGATAAAATATTTTGTAATAATATCTAGATTTTAGGTTGAAAGCGAGGCGACCTGATAAAGGTGACTGGGGAATAAAATGGTGAACTGTAGACAATAGATAGGTACACTCTGAAATATTCACAGAACAAAATATGTTATTGTTGAGATTGTTATTTTATCTGTTGTGATATTTATTGGTATTCTGTCTGAGGGACACCGACTGAACTAAAATAAAAAATAATCCATACTAATATTATAAATTCGAAAGTAACTCTGTCTGTCTGTCTGTATGTTATCTTTTCACGCCTAAACCACTGAACGGATTTCGATAAAATTTGGCAGAGAGATAGATTGCATCCCGGGCATAGGATAGTTTTATCCTGATATTCCTACGGGACCGACACTTATGCGGGTGAAACGACGGGGCGCTGCTAGTGTAAAAATATATTTTTACAACGTATGTTCTGTTCTACATTAAAGTGTTTCAGTGATTCACTATTATTGATGAATTACGTATTCGTTACGTGTGTGGCAAAATAAGCAATTAAAATAATAACTAGTCCTGCTGAATTCGTCACGTTTACATAATTCTCTAGTATTTCAAATTACGGTAAGTGCCGTTTACTCCACATTGTAGATAATTATGAACTTAGTCAAGCAAGTAAACAACACCAAAGTCCACAGTACTTATTTACATAACCACTGACATTTAAATGTATGTGCAATAAGTATCAAACGGTTACTAGTTACACTCGGTTTCTGAATCGAGAATTTTAAGTTGAGAACCTGTCAAACTCTCCTTTAGCATAACTTAAAATGGGGGATTTACACTAGGTCGACTTTCGTCGTGCGGCTGTTCGAAACGACGGCTGAGAATTTTCACGGTCGATTTTAGTCACCCGCCGCACGACAAAAGTCAAAGAAACCTACTCTACTTTGGAAGTTGCGATTTTAGTCATCTGCGGCCTAGCCGAATTGTCATTTGGATAGTCGATTTTTGCCGTACGGCGAAAATCGTGCGGCTGTAGTCACTTGTGTAAAGCCCACATAAGGTAACAGCCTGCGAAATTCAAAATTTATTATCATAATAGTAAGAAATTTTGAACTCAGCGGGCAGCATTGAAGAGATCACCTTAAGTAAAGCTAGAGTTATATAAGTTTCAATATTAAATTCTCAATTCAGGAACCGGTAGTTAATATTTCTAGCATTTTCGGAGAGTCCCGCATCTTATTTTCAACCTAACCAATCGTAGGTGTAAGCGCCAATGCCAATGGAATTAAATCCATTAATTCATAGAACGACTCTTACATTATTCTCGTTTGGCCTCCGGGTTGCTAGTACTTAATAAATTAGAGCTAACATGCCTCGCTTAAGAGGAAAATAGCTGAACATTCACATATCACCGCCCACTCAAAGCTGAACCGTAAATCAATAGAACTGAATGGCTTCAATGCATAAAGCTATTAATGCTTGTACGTTCCATGGTCTTTAACACATTTTGCCTGTCACAGACTGTAATAACCCTTTAAGAAAAATTAGCAGACTGGGTGAATCGTATCAAGCGTATGAAGAATTTTTCTACGCTGCGGCGTTGAATAGCGTATTGATTCACAGTCTGTGTAGGTAAATACGAAGCTTCAGACCCAATACGTGTTCAGAGCCCCTTGTATGCAAAACAAATGTTATATTTATGCACCTCCGTAATCGGAAAATCGTCAATCAAAAGATAGTTGTTTTGATAAGTGATGTTATGTGTAGGTATGTTTATTTAGTGCATGTACAGTTCTGTCAGGTTACATTTTATTGGGCTTGCGTGTTTAATATCAATGCCTCAAGCGCACTGGCATAAAATAAAACGCGTTTTTATTGTGTTTCAGAAAATATACAGGCTGGTAGGGAAACCTGCTACCATGGATTCAGTACATGATTCTGGACTCCTGGTACTGAAAATGTTTCGTCAGTTATAACAAAAACCGGTCAAGTGCGAGTCGGATTTGACTGGTGACACCGAGGGCTCCGTACCAATTTGTAGGTATGTAAATAATTTATCACGGGTTTTTTTTTCTTGTAACAAATTTACGGTTTTCGGATTTTTCCTTTACCTACTTGTGCTACATGACATTCCTTTTTGCCAAATTTCATGATTCTAGGTCAACGGGAAGTACCCTATAGGTTTTGATTCCGGAACATAAACGTCCGTATCTTTTGATTGAAGTTTGACATTTTCACTGCTTCAAGGGATTGCAGCCTTGAGTATTTGATATTAATTTCAACTTGACAACTCCACGCGTTCCTGAGAAAAAGGGTCTTGACTGACGGACAACGAAGTGATCTTCTAAGGGTTCCATTTTTCCTTCTGAGGTATGGAACCCTAGAAAACAACGCAGCGGTGCTATTCTGTAAAAATCTCACTGTAAAAACTTAGGTGAAGTGAGCGTGAAGTGAGCTGTCAATAGTGTCAATTCCAAGCAAAAACAATCTCACTTCACCTAAGTTTTCACGGTGAGTTTTTACTGTAAAAAAAATGGCATGCTTGGTTTTCATACAGATCATGATACTTGCGCTATCTAGCGTTATGTTAGTCTATCTATCGTGTATCTGTGGTTGTAATTCATATAATGCAATTTATATTTCACACTGTATACACTTTCAACGCATGTAGGTACAAGAGTGTTTAGAAGCGCGGTAATGAAATGCCCACTCAGTCCTTAAACGCCAACAAAACACAAGCGCCCGTATTTATTTAGCTTTCACATAAAATATTTTATAACAAAGTCCAAACCAAACGATCCACAAGACACCACTTTGTAGCTCTGCCCTTGTTTTCGTGGGGAACATGCGTCGAGATTTTATCGATATTGTCATATCGCATGTATATTGTAGTACATACACGAGCACATTGCCGATACACATCGCAATATGTACAAGGGTCCTTGCGCTTTATAGTCCACAGCACCCGTCTGGGGTTAACAAAAGGCTAAAATGAAGGTTAGGGCACCGAAGGTCGCACGCACCATTTGTCTTTTGTCATTATCATTGAATTTTTAATCGTAAGGGTTATTCAAATCACTTAAGAGCGTTTACGCCGTACGGCACTTCATACAAACTTTCAAGCCCTTTTTTTTCGAAATGAATGAACCGATTTTAATGAAACTTCATACGCATGAGCAGATACAAAGGTCTAAAAAGTTACTTAAGAATATTTTCGAAAAATAGCGTTACAGCCAAATTAGACCGATTTTAAATTTTCTATAGAAACAGAGATTTCCAGTTATCTTTTTATAAATAAGACATTTCCAAAATGTTCTTAAGTAACTTTTTAGACCTATCTTTATGCAAGATAGGTATGTATGAATTTTCAGGTAGGTAGCGTATGAATTTTCATTAAAATCGATTCATTCATTTCGAAAAACAAGGGCTTGAAAGTTTGTATGTAATGCCGTACGGCGTAAACGCTCTTACGTGTTCGATAATGGGATTTTTGTCTCTGTCACTCACTATATATTTCTCATGTACATACCGTAATTTACCTCAGGTTCATTCGACCGTCACAAGTTAATAGACCGTATCTTATACAATTTGTATAATAACGATGATTTAATTATAGATAGTCAAACATAAATATTTCTGAAATACTGCCTATCGCAGACTTATTTGACAAGTGTCTACAAACATCTTGTGCTCGCTACAAAAGTTAATTAAAGTAAAATATTTGATAGCACTTATAAAATGAAATAAAACAAACTTTAACAGCGAGGGACCAAGAATGTAACAGAACATTTTAGTGTTTCATGTAATTGTGCCACCCAACTTCGTAGTGCAAATTAATTATTAAACGTTGGCGACGTGTTTCATCAAATATTTGTACGTGTGGTCCAACATGGGTGATCTTATCACGTCGCACACAAAAAATTACTTCCATAATTACTATAATCAGTGATAATTGTATCCCTTGGGGCAAGGTGACGTATGAAAAACAATGGTTCATTGTCGAACCGTCCGTCGCTGGAGTAATTGTTTAAACTGTCTCATTAAACAGCCGTCCCGACTGGCATACTATAGTTTTTTGTTTTCACTCATTAATTATATTGCCTTCTGTATATTGCCTCATTTAAATTCAGTACTTTCTTCCACTTTGTTCTGTCGGCAAAAACGGTATCGATTTTTACATCGATAATGTTATTCTTGTTGTGTTTTATCTTGTAATTAATCGTGTCTTGCCACGCGAAATGTTCGTGTTATAATTCCTTTTATTATTGCAGAACAAGTTAGAGCAACCCGCTTTAATAAATTAACTGTTTCTAATTATGTTTCTAAATGTTCGTTTGTTATTTGGACAATAATGGGCCGTTGTACAGACGCCAGCACATCAAGCTACTACAATCTGTCAAATTTCTTTAATAGACTTTCAACTTTATCGCTATAGCATAAGGTTCAAATTTCATTGGGAAAATTTGACAGATTCGGATAGCTTGATGTGCTGGCGTCTGTACCTGATAAGTACAGCACCACCCTAATTGCGTAACACACATTCACAATCCGAGATCTTTGAAGGACATTACTATCCATTGCTTTTACGTTGTTGGGCAAATGATTTTTTCAAACCTGAAAAAATCGTCTGCTCAACAACGTAAAAAACGGAATGAACATGGGTGAACTATCAAAATGAAACCCATTTCGATCAATTGACATTTTCTGTAAACTTTCTGAAAACTTCTTTAGCATCGTTGTGATTTGAAAGTTTATGAAACGAAAAAGCGACAGTAAAAAGAGACATGTAAATTCATAAGATTTAACGTGGGAGAAAATGAGATAGGAAGCATTATACAGTGTTTTTGAAAGTTTCACTTCTACCACGTGTGAATTGCACACATGAGTTGTTTTTTATTTTCCTTCTCTTTCTTATACTTTTTTTTTTCGTCTGGTGGGCATTGTGAAACAGGCCTTCTTGTAAGGCGTAAAATATCATGGCGTTAATGAAAAGGCTGAATCCGAGCAACCTTTACGGGAATCTAATAATAGCGCCTCTATAAATACCATTTCCAATTACTTCCAAAGCTTGTGGCTTTTTAGCGGAACCAAGGGTCGGCGCGGTTCTTTCAGCGGAATCATTGGGATACGAACGATGTTCATATTTCATAACGTTCTAGGTCAACTGGAGCGAGCTAACGATAGCGGCCGAAATAAATTGCTATTTGATTTATTTTCTAGGTATACTTTAGCGATATTTGCAGTAGCACTTTTAAAGGTGGTTGTTGTTTTCAGCCATTCGTCGTGGTCAATTAAGATTAAAGATGACACGGCGAAGACGGGTCAGCTTAAAATTGATCGGTCCGTATCCGTAGTTTCATATAGACGCCAGCACATCAATCTACTACAATCTGTCAAATTTCTTCAATAGATTTTCAACTTTATCGCTAAAGTATTAGGTTCAAAGTTGATTGGGAAAATTTTACAGTTTCGGGTAGCTTGATGTGCTGGCGTCTGTACTTTTTAATTGTCTAGCCCCACCAAAGAGAATATAGTCTTCAAGCTTCACCAACATGTGACCTAGAATGAAACATAATTCGCAAACCATTCCAATTAAATCTTGCGCTTCTATTACATTCGTGTTTTGCTGATAATTATTATAATACCGTGAATCTTTTATAGGTAAGTAAAAAGCGATATCCATGAAGACTTCCTCGTACATCTTGAGGGGTCGTTTTCACCAAAAATTCCCTAATGTCGCGTCGTAGCGTCGTGCATAATTGATTTTGCAAATGACACCGTTTGGGCAGAACATGAGATTATTATCGCCATTATGCTTTTTCTCACCAAACACGCTCGAATTTATAAAGAATACATTTAAATCTCAAATTTTGCGTATGATGACGTGTTTGAGTTAACTAAGTCAAAAAAATAAAAATAATGGATAAAGTCGATTCAAAACGGATTATGTTATCAGCTGAACAGTTACGTATGGCTTGCTTGATTATCTACTGATAATCTGACAGAATATATCAAACAATCTATCTAAATGTTTTACATAATATAAAAGAGCTAATAATATGTACAAATATGTATATAAAATAAAACAAGGGTAAAGAATCATAGGGCATCAAAAAATTCGTCTGCATCGCTGTCAGCGGGAAAAGCGCCCAAAAGAAGTGCATCAAAAATTCTATTTTCATACCACTTGCTCAAAAAAGTGACATTCTATGCCACAAAAAGCGAACATAACAATAGTCATTTTTAATCTGTTAAAAACAGGGAAAGAAAATTGTACTGAATTTCATTCATCCTCTAGGGGGAGAATGTGATTTAAATTTGGAATACTTACCGAAATTTATACTGAACTACATCTGTGTTTACACCATTGAGTTTGTATATAAAGCATTATACATCTTTTTGAAAAAGGAATACGCATTTATTATGCAGTTATGATTATTAAATAAAATTACGAAAACCGACGAGGCCGTATGAGCTTGTTGCCTTTGCTTTTCCGACAAAAAATATTAGTCTAGGAATTTGCCGCGTTTTTGTTTTCTTCAAATACATAAACGTTATGTCGTTATTACGTCAATAAAAAGACACGGTGGTTGGAGCTCTGATAGAGTAGCTGAGGGTTATATCGAAAGCTCAATGGCGAATAAAACCATATTAAGCAGTCAAATTAACAAAAATATAAAACTTAATCCATCAGAGCCACAACCATCAACTTCCGGCTTCTTATCTTCGTCCGTAACTCACGATGCACCACCACCACTATCTCCGACGTATACTGTCTACAATGAAACGCAAGTTCCTCAGACGCAAGAACAGAGAAATACTCAAATCAACTCATCAACAAAAAATGTACCAAACAAAAATGTAACTCCCTCTATCAATAATTGGACCAATGCAAATGTTTCGAATGTTAACTTTTACTTCTAATTGTCATTAGTTTTAATAAATGCTTATCTCATATTATTATTGTGTTAATTTTTTCGCAAATGGTACGAAAAGTAGAGTATTTTCCTCGGTGATAAAGCTGTCTTAGTCTTGGGTGAACTTAAATCCCTCGCTACACTCAGGACTCGTCTTAAATCCCTCGCTTCGCTCGTGATTTAAGTTTTTAACACCCTCGCTACGCTCGGGAGTAAACCTCGAGTCCTTCGTTACGCTCGCGATTTAAATCGTCACCCGCGACAGAAGACACTGCTTTATCCCCTTGGTTAATAATCTACTATTCATTTAAGAATCGACCCGGACACGGCAAATTGGCCCTTAAATCCAATAAACATATCTTCCTAATTCCCTATTGTCCTTACACGAGCACAGCTAATATTAAACGTGTGAACCGCATCTCGAACGCGGTCGATGCACTTACGCGAGTATATTTAAATCGTACTGCAATTAACGTCGGCTCAGCTCATTACACGTTCGATACCCCGTGCTAATTATACACCTATTGCAGAACCGCAACAGAGAAGATTGCGGAGCCCCTGGCTCTTAATCTAGATTCCTGGAAAGTACGGGGATTTTTGATGGATTATCTTAAGTGTGTTTTATGTGGTTCATAGTACTATTATGACGTAATAATACGTATTATAATAATTATACATAGAATTATGACTTGTGTCGTAATGGGTGCCCTCAATATAGAAATGTCAATGTCAAACAGACTTGTCACCATGATATTATATGTAAAAAGAGGTACTTAGATAGATTATCGGCCCATCATTCGATCTTTAAAAACCGGTCAAGTGCGTGTCGGACTACGCACAATGAAGGGTTCTATAGTTGGAATGAACTTTAACCAAGAACAAATTTAACGTTGTAGTTGAAAAAGATGTTGTCCCATACATTCCAACTGCAAATATAAGCTGGTCGACTATCACTCGTTTTTTACCGGTTTCAAATTTTTACAGGGTGTTCTACCCATGAATATGAACAACTTTCACTATGGGACCAACTCTGAAATCACGAAAAACAATCAGCTTTTTTATACATTTTGGTATTGAATTTTTGTATGAAACAGCTGATTTTTTTAGTGTCACATATCATCTATCTTTATTTATCCTCCCGTGATGTTGAGTCGATAGATTAACCAGTCGGCAAGGTTAGTGCTTAGTCCAGTAGGAAGTACTTAAGAATTTGTTTTCGAAAGACACCATCCGCTATCTAAACATTCCAATCTGTGTCTGCAACTCGTGTGTGTTGCCCAAAAGTAATTAGATAATATCTAAATATAGGCATACACTTATATCTGAATACTTTCATAAATAAATACTTTTACAAAGATCAATATCACAATGATAATCTTATCCCCCAGCCGAAGAAAAGTTGAAAAGAATAGGGAAAAACAAAAGAAAACAACACCATTCCTCTTATATTGGAACATGAATTATCAAACTTATCACACCATACATCAACTTCGTTCAAAGCCAGCATATTCCAGGTAGTCAGTGCAAACAGCCACTAAATTATCTTTCTGGCAACATAAATCGCCAGACTCTGGCATTAAATGGCTACGGTACAAAATGGCACATTAAAATGTCAAAACGCAACCGTCAGTCGGTGACGTCATGAAATAAAGACGAATATAAAACAAGGGTGCGGTAAACACGTATGGTAGGTTTGCTGAAATATTGTTAATTTTTATGACGTATGTCGTGCTTTTGTGAGGGTTTCCGGAGTAATTGTTGATGGATGTTTTAAGAATTCTTCATTGTTAATGTTGGACTTATGTAAATTATTTGCTTTTTGATGTTATAGTTTGACCCACAAGATAGAAGAATTGCTTGTGTTTTGTAAAGACCTTTATTTAGCTCATCAGTAGACAATTAGGTTTTTTTCACGTAGAAACTTAACCGCAAACTTGGATTTCCATTATCATAACTCACATGCACAAAAAGGCAGACCCAGATCAACCATTTTATCCATTTAAATATTTTATACCAGGTAAGTACAATCGTAAAGTAAGTGGTGGCCACTAGTTCGTCGTAGGTTTGAACTCAAACAGGCGTTTTACTTTGTGTAAATTATTTCACCACTGCTCTCAAAACGGTGAAGGAAAACATCGTGAGGGAACCGGCATGTCCTCGAACCAAAAATTCGAAGACATGTGACATTTACCAACCCGCACTAGGCCTGCTGGTGGACTTCGGTCCACTCCCTCTCGCAGAGAGGAGGCCTGTGTCCTAGCAGTGGGAACATTATAGGCAGACTATGATTTTTATGCGTTAAGTAGACGCCAGCACATCAACCTACCCGAAACTGTCGAATTTTCCCAATCAACATTGAACCTTATGTTTTAGCGATAAAGTTGAAAATCTATTCTAGAAATTTGACAGGTTGTAGTAGCTTGATGTGCTCTCTTCTGTACAATCATTTTTCATCTATAGTCACCATTTATTTTCGTTGTTTATTATGTATATTTAGTATGTATTTATTTATGTATCTATTATACAGCATTATATATATCTATGTATCTATTGTAGTATATTATGTTGCAGCACTGACAACCCCATTTTTTATATCCACGCAATCACTGTCCATTCCAAGGTTGCCTGGAAGAGATCGCAGAAAGCGATAAGGCCGCCCATTGTAAGTTTTGTATTCATAATCGTATTTTTTTGTTATATATTTTTTGGTGTACAATAAAGTATATATAAATATAAATAAATAAATAAAATTTTCTTCCGAGAGGAAATTGTCAGTTGACAGATTTGTCTCAGAATTAAGTTGTTGGAGGTTTTCTTGTTTATCTCTCATAACTTTTTATTTTATATTTCGTTGTGTGTATGTATTTATTCTTATATTCTAGTTATAAATATTTTATAAGTTGTTTTCTGGTATTGCACCTACTGTGTATTGTCTCTGCATCACCCTAAGGTAGACTGGTAGAAAATGCCCAAGGCGTTACGTCCGCCTTTGTACAGTTTTTACTTGTGCATAAAGTTTAAATAAATTGATCCAGTAACCCATAGCAAAAATTGCTAAACGCTCAGAAACTGCAATCAAGTCGCCTCTTTTATTTTATTTTAAGTGTTCTAGTTCAAATGCTATATCAAGAAACTCGGTACCTACTCGTTCATGCCTTTTATCTGCCCTGTTCTAATTAAACTTTTTACTTCGCGAAGAACAATAAAAAGTTCTAAAGTCCTTCCTTACTCATGGACTGCAGTAAAGTGCGATCCTCCGTTTAAAACTTTAAAAAAGTTTCTACTTTATATGAAACCGTTTTAGAAACGTTTGGCCCCGGATCTTAGGACTCATATTTTTATCTTTTGGACATTCTGAGAACGTTCCAAAGCCGGATGCTTTGAAACTGGAACGAATCCGTTTGGCAGACTTAGAATTTACTTCCTTTGAGTTTTTCTTTCTAGTTTTTTCTTTGTTAATATATATATTGCTGGATATAGTATCGACTGTCAATATTTATCGAGAAATTCTAGACATAGGATTTACGATTCGACGCTCGAATAGTCTGAACTTTAACGGGGCTGTTCTTATGTCGAAAGTTAGTTTCGAAACCCTGTAGGCAGTATACACTTTTGCTCTAACGTCGCATTGCGTTCAAATAAATTTTCATTTACCCATTTGAATATTTAAACTGCGAAGCGTGCACAAATTAATTACAAACAACAATTTAATGTTCCATTGATTTTACAATAACCGGCTCAACTTGAAACTGAATAATTCAATACTTTAATATAGAATTTGTACCGTAGTAAAATTGCGTAACAGCACAGCACAATCTGAATCATTTTATAGGACATTTGCTAATCCATTGCTTCAAATGATCGAAAAATTTGTTTGCTCAACGACGTAATTACGCAATGAATGTTGTTGCACTGTCAAAATAAAAGCCATTGCTACTGATAATGTGCTACGCAATTACCGCAGCAATGCTGCTAGCATTTTGGGTACTTTTCCTGCTGACACGATGCGGACGAAGTTTTTGATGCCCTATGATTCTTTCCCTCCCTTTTTTATACATATTTTAATTTTAATACTGTTTGCTTTTATTTAAATTATGTAACTAAATAATTTGAATTTGCTATAAACTCTGTTTTGAAAACAGGTTTGGGACGTAAAGTTTCTCCCAACTTTGTAGTGACACCTGCACCATTTCAAAGTTCTAACTCAGATGATCAAAGAAGTACAAAGGACTTTACCCCTTTACAACTTGCAGTCAATTGTTTCTTTCGAATAGAGAATTTATACGTCCGTTCAGTAGACGTCTTACTAAAAACAAACTCTCTTTACATTTTGATGAAATCATTAAAGGATAAAGGGGGTCTCTTATAATTAAAAATGGAATGTATTCCAGACACTCAACATCACCACACTAATTCTGTAGGAATCGGATCGGACTACCAACTCTTAAACAATTAAAAAAAACTTAGACTACTAAAGAACTTACTGATACTGAGGACTATTTTTAATAGTAGGTACTTATGTTGGTTATAAGTGATAATCTCAGGCCAAAGTGTTGTTCCGTTTTACCATTTGGAATTACTCAATTGTAGCCCGGAGCCTGGATTTCATTTATTTCAGGTACCTCATTACCCTTATTAGAAAACATCTTTAAATTATTCAATAATAAATACAAAATCACACGTCAATAATACAACACCAACACACAAATTAATTAGATAAATCAAATTCATATTCGATCATAATTAACTCATAATCACTACAGTAGTCTCTTACGAGCGACGCTGTAATATCGCCGGGTTAATTAAAAAACCAACTAACTCGGTGATTTTGGGATATTAAGTTAAATATACACACCGATTCAAAATTTTATGTTTGAATCGGTGTGTATATTTAACTTAATATCCCAAAATCACCGAGTTAGTTGGTTTTTGAATTAACCCGGCGATATGTAACTTGTCTGTCACAGCAGTGTCGCACATAAGGACAGCCCAACCTATTTGCTATCATACTTAGAACGGTATTGGAGCTGGCCCGTACTCTGCGCACAAGAGACGCGAGTTTTTGCCCGGTTGATGCCAATCGCTCCCTCTTAGGGCATGTGCACACCACGTTTTTAAACGCACGCACGCGAGTCAGACGCAGCCTGTAGACCTTTCTGTAGGATAAAAGTGCGCCGTCGACGCACGTTTATCAAACGCGCGTCAACGTCGCTTTTAAAAAACGTGGTGTGCACAGGCCCTAACATGGGATTTTAATATAACCGACGAAATGTGGGTGTACATCTCTGACTGCCATAGGTACGTCTCTGCCTAGCCCTTAGGCCACGGACACGAAGTCAGCGATTGCGTTGGCGGCGGCGGCGCCGCGGGGAGCGGCGCGGCGACGCAGTTCGCGCGGCGCTAGAACGGCGTAGTGTTGTATTATGAGAAATTAGTGTCTTTTTTCGCGAACGAAATGTCTAAACAGCGACGACAACATCTTTTTGATAACAACATTTTGAAACGTCGCGGCGTCGGTCGTTAAAAAGCAAAAAATAAACAGCACAACACTACTCATTGCAGACGCGCGGGCACCGCAAGACTGGTGCGCACCGCTCGTACGCCGCTCCCCGCACCGAGCCGCGCCGCTTCCTTGGAGGCCAGTTCCATATAAATCTACATATTATGCATTGAAACGCGCCGCTCCCAGCGCCGCCGCCGCGCCGCCGCTGCCCGCTGACTTCGTGTCCGCAGCCTTAAGCAAATACAGGCGTGTATTACCTACTGAATTTACTACATAATTCCGCTTCAACAATGTCACCATAATCCATAACGTTACTAACACAGTTTCTAGTACACAGGCCTTGTGATCTGATTAATGTCCCCATGTATTTGTTTTCTTGTAATAAAAACATTGTAACAAAGCAGGGTTATATAATTTTTATGATCGCGATCAACAAACAAACATGATTCGTAAATAACTTGTGCTTGAGTTGTTTTTCATACTTTTGTTGACTGTTACTTTGATATGTATCTTGATACTTTTTCATGTGTTATTGCCACTCATAAAATCTTCTATGTTAGCTGGTATGTTAAGGAATTGTTCTGAAAATAATTGAGTTTCAGTTAAACATCAAACGACTGAATCATTTCACTGAAATGACATGTCATTTTAGAACATCACTGAAAAAGTCTACATGATCGTGTTAAATGATAAGAAAAAATTAAATAATACTTGATTTGGTTTTAAGGAATGAAGCAGCAATGTACAGACGCCAGCTGGCACATCAAGCTACCCGAAACTGTCAAATTTTCCTAATGAACTTTGAACCTTATGTTTTGGCAATAAAGTTGAAAATCTATTAAAGAAATTTGACAGATTGTAGTCGCTTGATATGCTGCCGTCTGTACATACATAGTTCAAATAAACTAGAAATCAGTAATCTGGCTTCAAACAACGATATTTTAACAAGTTTTATTTCCCCTTGTTCATTAAGAAGTAATAGTAAAAGCATAAGAAAATACCAGTTTATTTGTTTACGAGCACTAATTAATCATTTGAATCATGTCATCACTCATCATCATCAGCCTATAATGTTCCCACTGCTGGGACACAGGCCTCCTCTCAGTGAGAGGGAGTGGGCCGTAATCCACCACGCGGGCCCAGTGCGGGTTGGTAGATGTCACATGTCTTCGAATTTTTGGTTCTAGGACATGCCGGTTTCCTCACGATGTCATCACTACTGCGGTGTTATTCTGTAAAAATCTCACCGTGAAAACTTAGGTGAAGTGAGTGTGGAGTGAGCTGTCAATAGTGTCAATTTCTAGCAAAAACAAACTCATTTCACCTTAATTTTCACGGTGAGATTTTTACAGAATCGACCGGTTAAAACGGTGAAGGAATCGAACACATGATGTGTCATCTCCTAAACCGCACTGGGCCCGTGTGGTGGATTACGGCCCACTCCCTCTCGCAGAAAGGAGACCTGTGAAGCCGCGGGAACATATATAATTATGTCGATTTTTTATAGAGTACTACCACATAACATACTTAAAACAGTCACAGATAATATCGAAACTATCAGCTATCAAACTAGTTTTTGGTTTAAAACAAACATGGCAATCCAAAAAGCTTAGCATGTAAATAGCCTTCTACATGATTAGACCCTAAAACAAAGCGAGGCAGTTTTTGTAGAACAAATAAAGTCTACGAACAATCGAATAGTCTCTACTCTCGACTGAATTTGTTTGGCTCGGCACATAGACACATTTGAAGTATATTCGCAAACCAATCAATCTAACTCGTCAAAGTATTTTTCTTCCTATCTCGTATCGGCTTGAGTTATATGAGAACAGCAAATGCCGTAGTGAAACAATTCCTTTATTTATTAAATCTATACTAGCAATTTTGTATCATGGTTGTCGGCCGTATTTTCCCTTCCTGCACTATTTGTTTCCTGTATGGTTCCATTTTCAAATACATGTTACATCTCCTGCCAGACCTGCACCGCGATTCCGTAAAAATCTCACCGTGAAAACTTAGGTGAAGTGAGTTTGTTTTTGCTAGGAATTAACACTATTGACAGCTCACTCCACGCTCACTTCACCTAAGTTTTCACGGTGAGATTTTTGCAGAATAGCACCGCTGATTCCTAAATCAAATTGTTACTGCGTCCGTCAAGCCACGGTAACGTCAAGCTTTCAAAGAGTAGCCAATCAGTGACGTTTTTAGCACAGGGTGTGCCAACCTAAGTACATATCGATATCGTCACTCTTGAACACTTTCTACATAGAAAGTGCCAACTTAAACAACAAAAAAGAGTAGGCGACCTTCTGCCATATTTCTCGTAAACGGTAAGCCGACACCTGTGCTCAGTAATATTGTTATTTTACTGACTATACTGAGGTACGGATAGCAGAACAAATAAAACGTGCACTTAGAAACGTTTGCATAATGCGTAGGTGGATATTGACGTATGGGAGCCGCTGGACATAGCCCTGTGAGGGCTTTAAGGGCTTAAGGGACATAGGTGTTATTGTCTCTTATGCTGTTTTCGTTCTAAAGTTCAGTGTACGCGTTCCCATTCCTTGTTATACAGGAGGGATTATTAATGTTCAATTTACATATTGATTGTTTGCGTGATAACTCCGTTAATTGATGACCGGTTTGTATAACCGACAGATTTTGCGGTTTTGTGTTTCAGTCTTCGCTTCATTTATTAAACATTTGATAATCTTTAAGTCAGAAGGAATTCCGCACACAGTTCCAGACTTCCAGATTAACAGCAAGTTTTTTCTCACATTAAGTCAACTAAAACAAAACCTTTTTATAACATTCTAAAGAAAATTCCCAAACTTCGAGAAATTACTAACAACGTTCGCATTCTACCAACTTTTATGTTACACGAAGAATTCCACAAACAAACAGTTACTTAAGCATTTTTCTCACGTACCTAAGTGAATTTTTATATCTTTAATTCAGCCTGTATATCCAATACGGGTTGCTCAAACTTGATTATAAATTACAGGAATTAATGCACGCATGGCTTTGTTTACAGATACATATCTGTTTCGTCCTATTTTCTTTTGTTTTCGCGCGAAACATTTCTGTGCGGGTGTTCGATGTAAGGGGTAGAATGCATTTGATTGTTTTTTGTTTTTATTAGCGTTTTTTCTTGAGAGGTGGTCTGGAGGATTAATAAAAGTGACTTATTGTAAGTACGGGGTCTTGTTGGAGCTGATGGTTGACGGTACTACAGTATTTCGTTGTGTGTTTTTCTTTTAATAAAGACGATGGAGGCTCATAACTCATTAAATATTTTTTTTTTGTAGTTTTGAGGGTTACCTTCGTTATTTCAGTCTTTTTTAAAAGTATTTTTTAGTGTTTTTAGTCAGCTCCTGTTCATGTAAGAGTCAAACAAGTGTATTATTTCAAACTACTTAAAACATTAACGTGGAGTGTCAACATTTCAGTAGACGCCATTCCACAGTTGAGTTTGCGGTGAGTTGAAGTGACGTGCTGCTGTCAACCTCTGTAAGTATACTTAAAAACAACGAAACAATGTAAAATTACAATCATGATATTTTGGAACGAAGTTTCTTATGCTCTGACTCTGACGCTCAAAATGTTACACTTTTGTTTTAAGAAGCAAAGAACTTTGTTCCAACTGGGTTTCCCACGACACCTCTTGACTGTTTTTGTAATGCGAAGTAACTAATGGTGTACAAAATGTATTGCAAAATGTCCAAGATTCTATCTAAAACTGAAATTCAAGGACCGGTCGACAGTCCGTTATGATAAAAACTAACGATCTCAGTACCTTCACTAATATTTTGTAGCAGATAGAAGCGTAGTTTTTATAAAATATAATAATTTAGGTTTATAGGAAAAGCTGATTTCAGAGTCGTTTTAAAGGATCAGGTGTAAAAAAGATTTATGATTTATGAAATAAGTACATGGATCGTATATATTTCTTGGAACTAAACCTTTCCGTTTTTGGATAGAAACCTAAATACATTTTACTATTTCAATAAAAACCAATAGGTAAACTTATCGATTTAATTAGTTACTAAGAAGAGATTCATAAGTGTTCTACAACTGCAAGACTTACGTAACTTACCCAATCATCAAAAATAGACAATAACAACAATTCCATTTCAGCTACCAGCAATCCAAACGCACGACGAAACGCGCTGACGCGGCAAAACGCTCATGTGAACTTACCCTTAGAGAAATGGCGCGAAGGGAAATAGGCCGTTTGTCTATGGCGACGTTGCGTTGGTTACACCCGTTCCGTTGGCGTAAAATGTTCTACTGATAATACTCTCGATACGGTATAAATGTTTACATACCGTATGTTAGGTGTTGGCGAAGTTTATGCCTTCCTCTGGTGTCGTAAATGCTTGAAAGGAATTATTTTAGAGTAAGAACGTCTGGTAATATCAGTAGTTGTTTCGCTCTATAAGGTCTGTGTCTCGAGGGTTTTGTTTAGAAATAGTGGACAAAATATAATTACTCTGAGTTAGTTAATTAAGGGGATTTATCGGAGGAATATAAAATTTGTCAGACGTCAATTTTATTCCACAAAAAAAAATCTGTCAATTGAGAAATCAGTCCTTTATGATATTTTGCAAAATATTAGTAGTAAACAAAGTATCAGAATGTATTTTGTTATAAAATAATAATTCAACTTTTTAATGTCAAAATGTTGTGCATTTTTAATTCTCAAATAGTCTCCCGGACTCCAAAATCGAGCCACCATGTAATATTATATTCGAAGCCTTTTAAAACATCAAAATAATGATAACTCTGAGAAAAAGTTTTTATGCAGTTTTGAAGTTGACTTATTGGCTATCATTTCGGTTCCACTATTGTTCCAAATTTGAATTCACGAATTTGATAAAGAGAAGAAAATCGGAGTTTGGTCGCTCTTAAAGAAGTAACAAGCTTTGAATAGTGCATATTGTCAATAAGAGTCAATAGTTATTTGTTTTGTTTTACATAAAAAGACATCGAAATTGTTTTTCCTTATTTTTCAATCGATTCTGACGTTCAAATTAAAACCATGCCGAACCGCATGACAGTCTACGTAAATGCTCTTGGAGATAACACAAATTACCAAACAAACGTTTTCTTTATGCAAAACATTGATTGCTTCAAAAAATCCACGCTAATTTTGCCCCAGAGAAACGCGAAAAGACGACTTATTGCAATTAAACCTTAATTTTTTTAGTATTGCGATTTCAGGAACTATGACAGACAGAACTGGCTTTAAAAGCACAAATTTTATTTTCTTTGTACTACCTTTATTTAAAAAGATACCTTTGAACAAAAATATACAGGATGGCTCGATTCAGGTGTCCGGGAGTGTACAATTCATACATCAAAATGTCAGGTATAAAGATACATTACAACCAATTCATCTCACCTAACACGCATTCCACCGCGAAAACGGAAAGCTATTTTCATGCCGAGTGTACATACCATAAGTGGTACATTCGCATACATAAATCTCCAAATCTATATTGTAACACGTCTATATTGTGTCTGTCGCCCATGATTGATAGCTTCCGTCAGCTTGTTCTCTATGTTCTCTAAATTGGACTAATGTGTGTTTGGTAACATGAACTGGGACAATACGATAGTATAGTTAGCGTGCTATGGACTTATGGAGATTATGTTTCAGTAGAGGATGTGTGGGACGATGATATTATAACGACAAAAAAGGATTTTCGAATTAAAAAAATCCTGGCTGCTAAATTCTATTGTTTAGGTAAGAGTTCTTTTGTTAATCAAAAGAAGAAAGATTTTCTGTGAGAAGGATTTCTAGCAAAGACAGTTACGGAGAGATGAGTAAGTTTTATGTTTATGGTTTCCGCAGCCCTAGTAACTAGCCACTCTTAAGTAGTAACTTTTGGAACCATAAACAATTCCAACACTAAAAAGTTTAAATTTAAACCCAGACACCTTACAGACAAACCAAAAAAAATCTAACGTGTTCGGATTTCGAAATGATTTTGACAGATAAATCCACCAATGAGGCCGCACTCCCATGAGATTAATTTATAAATACAAATTAGAAGGTAAATGCTGTCAAGGTTCACGGTAACAGTTCTCTTAAATAACATTTGCACGCGCCAGTTATACAAGTGGACATCCTAGATGTTCTTTCAACAAACAAAGTAAATACGTAGAATCACATTACTTTAGCCCTGGGGAGTAACTTTGGCCCTAACTTGGAAAAAGATTAAACTTCCCGCCACACTGTTATATTGTCAATTTTTGCAAAAATTCACACTATATTCGGTAGATGACAATGTAGGCTCGTCGGTAAAACAGTCATTCATTCTCTAAAGTAACGCCACGGTAATAATATGCATACAGTAGGACGTCTTCATACAAACGGACGAAACGCGGGCTATACCTACGCGCTTCGACCTCCGTGTGCGCTCCGGCGGCTCGGAGTCGCGACTGTGCTGCAGTGACGAACGGACGGTGTGTTGTTTTTTTTAACAATAACCGCGCGATTTTTTCACTAAAAATAAGTTCAAGTAGGTACATATTTAATATGACGAGTAGGCGATATTGTGCTGTTTTTGGTTGCATGAATTCGTCAATAACGCATCCAGAGATAACTTTTTTTACATTACCTGGAAACTCTGAAAGGTGAGACTATTTTACTTACTAGTGGGTAGGTACATAATGTGTGTCTTTTTAATGGATAAGTATTTCCTATTACCTCCGGAAAAAAAAGATGTCTGGATTAATAAATAAAGTGATTAAAGTAAAGGAAAGTGATAGACACGAGTGAAATAGGTAGTTATAGGCGGTTCATGAATCATTATACGGTAGGTACGCTTGTGTTAAAACCTCGGGGCATGTGTGTTTTGTTAGTTTGTATAATTCAAAGTAAAGACGTGGTTTTTATTATTAATAATAGTTGTTTATTGTACTGTGTGTATGAATACCTAATTCTAGAAAAAAATTGGTTGTCTGTAAAGTCGATTTACGGACGATAGTTTAACGTGAAAACATCATAACAAAACATTAATGAAATGATTGCATACTTTTATGAATAAAATTAATTATTTTTATTGAATTATTAATATTTTGTATGAATACAAAGAAGGAGTGAAATGAAATCTACAATTTAATTGATAAATTTGCTTTTTTTTGCACTCATTAATGTAAATATGTTTATTACTTCAATGAACAGATTATTTTAATTATAATTTTTATATTATACATGTTTGCTATTTAACTTCTTCCAATCTGTGTTATTCTGTTAAGGATAGGACGATGATAGGAAAGATTAAAAAAACATTAATATACAAATTTTGAATTTTATTTGTAGTTCTTGAACGTTTGATTTAACTATAATAATAATAATAATTTAACATAATTTGTTTAAAAATACACATGAACAAGTTTTCATAGAAATAAACTGTAATCAGATTAATGTTAAATAAATGGTTAATTCGAAATGACGAATTATTTTATTATTTATGTACACACAGTAAAATACAATAACAAAACTAAATGGAAACACAAAGAGGCAAATGTAATTAAAATGCTGGAGGCGGGCAGCCCTATCGCATGTTTACGTACCGCGCGGCTGTAGGCATTTATTTCAAGGTTACGGCCGAGATACAATACTGTATGTCTTTATACTGTGGTAACGCGCTTATTGGCTAATGGAGCAGGTTTCGACTTGTCGGTTTTTTACCAAATTGTTACTGTGCAAACTTTCTTCTGGAGCGGATTAATTAGGTAAGTTTGTGACCTAAATTATTTTTCATAGTTTTATCTTGAAAAATTTAATATAGTTTGATTTTCCGACATAAAATGGTGTTTTCTTTCCTATAGAATTTCGTTTTATTGATATATTTACTCCATATTTGAGAAAACTAGCGATTGGGAAACAAAAAAAATCAGTGGGTCGAAGTATACACGTCCAAAGTAAAACATTGGCCCAAATTTTGACAAAAAAAAAATGTACTAAAACACTGCAACATTTTTCCTTTTTTCACTTATAACGTTTACTTATATCCTCTTTTATATACCGATTTCATCAAAATAGATTAAGAGCTGATTAGACCAGAAACATGGAGCGAAAAAGAAAAAAAAATCAAAATTTGGAACAAAGTAATGCGATTTTACCGGTATCCATCTAATTGATGTAGATACTCGCATGCAAAATATTGTTAGAAACTCCTTACGCTTTTATCACTTTGAGAAACTTTAGAAGTTTAGAACATCAATTTTCTTTTATTTTTATTGCAAAAGTTAGATACTTTTGCAACAAAAATAAAAGAAAACTGAAAGTCATCATCATCATTTCAGCCGATAAGTCCACTGCTGGACATAGGCCTCCCCAAGCACCGTCACTTAGATGCACAGAACCGGTCGAAGTGGCGATTTCTGAGGCCTTCACCAGGTCACCGGTCGACCTTCCACTACGTCTTCCGGTACGCGGTCACTAGTTCAGAAACTTTGGGCCCCAGCGGCCATCAGTTCTGCTAGTAATGTTCCGTGACACTGCTACTTAAGTTTGGTAATTCTTCGGGCTATGCCGGTTACATTGGTTCTTCTATTGATCTCCTCATTTCTGATTCGATCGCGTAGGGAATTAAAAGCTTTGCCTTCTCCATTACGCTTTGGGTGACTTTCAGTTTTCCATGAGGCCAATTGTGCGCGACCACGTTTTAGTGCCATAGGTCATCACTGGCAACACGCATTGGTCAAAGACTTTTCTCTTGAGACACTGCGGTATGTGGGACGAGAGGGTATTAGTTAGTTTAGTTTTTGTCATGGTCTAGCAGATTAAGTTATTTATTGGGCCTACCCAAATGTCCTTTCTTTGGTATTGTTCATCGAATCGTTGAGCTCCTTAAGTTTTGAGTTGAGCTGCACGATTTCTGACAAATGCGTGCACTGACTGGACAGGTCCTCTCAATCTGTGTGGTTCTTTCCTCAAAAGACCATACACACCGATCGACGTGGTCTTCATTTGACCAAGATTGAGATTACTTACACTTTAAAAGAGACTGTGACCTCTGAGTTTGTTTCGGCCTTTCTTCTCCGACTAGTCAGATAGGAAACGCCGACCTCATCTAGTTTTTAAAAATATGATTGACGTGTAAAAGTGTTTGTGCAAACGTAGGTACTTACAAAAATAAAATCAATTATCATTTATTGTTATTGAAAGTAAGTAATAGAAATAAGTCATTTGATTTTTATACATGCTGTATTCTCTGAACAAGTAGGAGGTGGGCTGAGGTGTTATAACTTATTGTACACTCAAATTCCGTTGAGTATTTTTTTAACCCATGCATTTATTCGTCCCGTCGCCGCGTCGTCCGTCCATTATGATAAGAGTAAGTGAAATTAAACTACACCAAGTGAAATTAACCCAAACCCAGTGAAATTAATCCAAAGCTAGTGAAATAATAAAAATGTTAGTCAGACAAGCGCGACCTCTTCATCTCGTCATGGAATCTGATTACTTAAACCACACTGACAGAATAACACGGGTAACTCGCGTTTTATTCAGTTAATGCGGAAATGTGAGGATATTTTCTGTCATTGTCGTTAAAGTATAAACTGGTACTTTTCATAAGTAGCTTTTATAGAGTTGTGTTTCATAGGAATACTTACTGTTACTGTTTTTATGCAAAATGTCACTGCAGAACTAAGGAGGATTATATGTATTAAGAGCTTACTTAGTGATTATGTTTATTTATTTATAAAGAAAAACATCTGTGACTCGTCTTGGTATCGTAAAAGGTAAAACAAAGCCTATCAATCTTAATATGAATAATTTTGACGGATATTGCTAATCCATTGCTTCATATGTTTGAAAAATGTGTCTGCTCAACAACGTAAATATCGCAATGAATGTTGTTGAACTGTCAAAATGAAAGCTATTTCTAATGATAGTGTGTTATGCAATGAGGGTTTTCTTGAAAATTTACGACACCAGTTGGCACCACTGTGACAAGAGGTCTTCCAATATAAAATATATGATGACGTTCATCATTCGATTCATTCATTCTTTCATCATTCAGTCATGACTAAAGAAAATATAGGCTCTTTGACAGATGTCTGGACCTGACGTGTCAGTGCTGCCACCTGGTGAACGTCATTTCAGAAAACCCTCATTGCCCTGCCGGACACAATAATATTTAGCTGTAAAGCGAATTCAAACATTGGGGAAAATTTTTTCAGAGATATCAACCACAATTTTTCTTCAGAATCAATGTGGTTTAGTATAGTTGTATTTTACATTGAATTGTGATCAGAAATTGTGTTGTTCCAATGAATGCAAAGAGGCATTCATGATAGCCAGACGAGCTTTAGTTCTAACACTCCGCGCATAACACTTTGTCACAGCACAAATTTATCTCGTCTGGTCGATGTCTGTATGTCATTGCAGGGATTCAGTAGAATATCAGCGTCAGGTATATTTGCCTAACATATGCCAAGCTAAACTCCCAGTTGGTGCAACTTTGAGACGCACACCGCACTTTGTATATTCTTTATTTGATTTAAAGTAAGTCATAGTGTCACTACATTTCTAGAATTATGTTTTTCTTTTTGTATTTTGGCACCTTGTTTGTACATATTTATGTAACTTGTTATTATTTAATCGTGCTTTTGTGTATTGCCATGTATTTTGTGTGCACTTCTTCTTAGCGTATCAATGGCAAAAAGTTCAAACATCTTTGGCCCAATATTCAGCTGCGCGTACTCCGCTCGCTGATGCAGCCATAAGACTATCAAGACACAGGTAACATGGCATGTGGCGCAGGATGGAAGGTGTGCCATTGTCTGTGGGTTCCGCTAACGCAGTTGAGATCTGAACCATCCGTGAACCCCATCTGTAGAGATTGTCTTTGGTCCGGCTGACTTTCAGTTTTACTTTTTGGCAGTTATTTATGTTGGTAAGACACCGGTCCAGAGCAGTTCAGAGCACGTGTGTACGGTGTAGAGTGTATGCACTGAATAAATGTTTTATCTATCTATCTAACAATAACCAACCGCGGTGTTATATAGGAACCCAGCAATAGCTCATTCTATGGCTAGTGTAAGCTAATACTGAAAACATATAACTCATTGAAACGCTCGCGTGACGTGAGCGCTCATATTTTATGCTAGGATTCTCGTAAGTGAAAAATAACGCGGTTGGCTCGATGGATGCTTTTATTATTATTAAAGAGTTGAGGAAATGGCTCGTTTAACGTTTCCACGACGTGCCATTAGCTATGCAGTATTTCGAAGTTCAGTTCTAAATGATCATTGTGGTTCATTATGGCGATTATTGGAAGGTATGGGATATTGATGACATTATCATATTCGATTCTCTTGAACAGAGGTAAGCATATCAGCTAGACCTGCCTTTGATCTTGGATGGAGCTGAAGATTTTAGAATTTATACCTTTGGAGAAGAGACAAAATGGACGATCATACCTGCATATAAGACGGAATAGGTGACTTAAATAATAAATATTAACTTAGTCCGAGTCTAATAATATACCTAGACTAAACTCTTATTTTTAATTTCCTAGACTAAAATTACAGCTGCAATCTTTGCACAGATGTCAACAAGTCAAAAAAGTTCGATCGCAGAGCAGCTGTCATTTTGGTGTAGTAGGTAAATTAAAAATCGAATTGTAGTCTATACTCCATTTTAAATAAGATTAGACATTTAAATAAACCTTTTTTACAGTCCGTTCGACCGATTTTGAATTATATTGCGTTGGTGGCATGACATGGCAGCTGCAGTAAACAGTTGGTATTGTAACCACTTTTTTTTGCTTTCAATATCATCCTTATGCCTACGGTATAGAAGTGAAAATCGGTTAAACGGACTGTAAAAAGGATTATTTCAATGTCTAATCTTATTTCAAATGGAGTATAGTATAGTATGTTATGGGATGAAAATTTTTCTTTGTCCTTCTCTAGTAGCAAGCTATCTCTCAGCCTAGTAAGTGTTTCTTAAAGATACAAGATATCTGCCTTTTGTATTACGCATTACTTTGAAACAGTTGCGTGGGAGAATGGATTCCAATCAAGTTTCATACATAGTTCTTCTAAACTAAGTTAAAGGAATTTAGAACAGCGTAGTTGCGATTACGATCCTGAGTTTAAATCTGCAATTATACGTACCGCTGCCATATTCGACATTAATTATACATAGCTATCTCAGTAGTATATTTATTCGAACTAAGGAATTTGTACAAGCTTCCTTTGGCTAGTTTATACGTAGCGATAACGCTTTGGGAATTTCTGGGGTCATTATGTATTCTGACTGACTGGAACCTGATGCTCTGTGTAGACTGGAAAGGTAAACTGCGGTCGTCTTGATTATTCTGCTAAATAAACTCGATCTCCTTCAAAGTAGTTTGGTCATACATTAAGGCGAAAGCGCCAGGGTAGCCCGCGAAATTCATTTTTTTTTAGGTTTTTTGGAATTTGCTGGTCAGTATTAAGTTGTACGTTGATTAATATATGAATCGCGGCCGTAAGAAATATGTGTTTACAGAATTATAATCAATAAAGTCATCAACACAACTCTCTAAGACCACGTAAGTCCCAAGAATAACTGTTTCATGAAATCATCATTCTTTGGACTTACGTGGTCTTAGAGAGTTGTGTTGATGACTTTAATGATTATAATTCTGTAAACACATATTTCTTACGGCCGCGATTCATATATTAATCAACGTACAACTTAATGCTGGCCAGCAAATTGCAAAAAACGTAAGAAAATTTGAATTTCGCGGGCTACCTTAGCGCTTCCCCCTTAAGATAGTGAGATCTGGGGAAGCTGAATACAAAATTATGTTATAAATAAACTCACGACTTCCCATGGGGTCGCCAGAAACTACAGAACCCCACCTGCTAAGATCTATATGTATTCCTTTTGCCTCGCTTACGTTCATATACAGGGTTATTGGAAAAACACCAACAACCTCTTAAGAGATTATTGTACTCGTCATTATGAACAACTTTTATTATGGGACCAAACCTGATATCGCAAAAAAAATCAGCTGTTCCCTACATTTATGTTCCTATGACTCGTCAAAATGTAGGGAACAGCTGATTTTTTTTCGCGACTTCAGATTTGGTCCCATAGTAAAAGTTGTTCATAGTGATGAGTACAATGACCTCTTAAGAGGTTGTTGGTGTTTTTCCAATAACCCTGTATAGTGTATATACGTGCACGTCGGTTACGAGTACTACGCACCTGAGCTTTCTTCTTCAGAAAGGTCCATCACCAAAAACATCACCAAAAAGTCACTATACGTCCTTTCCCCGGCGTTTCGACGAGGTGCCGACAATTGTAGCGCACCAAAAAAGAATCATGCTTCAGTTATTTCACTTAAAACCATGCCTTTTGATGAAAATCTATTCATTGCTACAGAGTGGATTCTTTTTATCTCTGAATAAGCATTGTCATATTGCTTTCTTGAACGATTTTACACTGCAGTATTAAAAAAAAAACAAGAACGAGTCGGACTCGCCCACCGAGGGTTCCGTACCATCATATGTTTTTAAATTTTCATCGGCGAGGCCTATATTCGTCAGAGAATTTTTTTAGCGCCCTCTCTTGACCCATAATGGAGCTAATGTAACTTTTGTTGATGATTTCTGAAAAAGTGTGCTATATAGAGACTTCGTTTTAATTTTTCCTGTAATCTTTACATAAACTTCTATCACATAGAATGATTTCAGTTTTTTTTTTTTGGAAACTTCGGAGATAAGGGGGGCGAAACGGTATTTTTTTTTATATTTTTCATCCAAAGTAGAAAACTATGCGGCCTAAAACAAAAATGTTTGAGAATGTGCAAACTGCGCTCTTTCATATGACACCCCACATGCCCTAGTTTTCACTTCGAATTTTTCAGATCCCCTTTCAGTCCCTGTTGCAAAAAATATACATATATTTTTATTTCCTTCTTATTTGTAAAATAGTTGGGCTAACGTCATCTAAAACTATTCCAAATTTCAAGTTGATAGCATTAGTAGTTCTTGAGATATCCAGCTGTGACAGACAGACAGACTGAGCCTCACCATAAGGGTTCCGTTTTACCATTTTGGTACGGAACCCTAAAAACTGTAATTTTTTTGACCCGTGACAAATGTCGAGACAGTTGTGACAAAACTACTACAATAGATTCCTTCTAGTCCATAGTCCTAAATCGTAAGCCAATAACGCTATAAATACTCAGTCGGCAATAACAATTAATTAAGGAACTTATTACCTAGTGGGCACAGAGCCCCGCCATTTGTTGTGCTGATGAATGTGGGTGCAAGAGTATTGGTATATGGAGCGCTGTATGACAAAGTGGAGCAAAAAGTTGTAGGATTCATTAGTGATGGGATATTGTGGTCGCAGGGAAATAATGGCTTGAATGTAATTAGTTTTAGTGGGTCGGTAATGAATAACAGAGTACAACTTTACTCATCTCTTAACTGCCAAGGCTTATTTTTAATCTTATATTTTGAAATGTTTCTTCAAGGCTCTTTCAAACAGGCGCGACACGACACGCGACACAAAGGCACAGCAAGTCGCGCAACGAGCGGTGCCTTTGTGCCGCGCGCGATTCGCGTCGCGCGTCGCGCCTGTTTGCAGGGGCCTTCATTTGTGTGTGTTTTTTTTTACATTGTTCTCACATATAGAAGCAACAATAATAATGTACCCAGGATTTGTAATATCTTGATTTAAAAGAGTGTCCATGGAGTTTCTTGCCCGTTCTTCTCCATAGAGATCTACGTTTTGGAATGGGCAACTAGCTTCCACTTTCTGACTAACTGACGGACTATTTTAATTTTGACAATTCAAAAGTGCCTGTATAAGGTTTAATTGAAATAAATGCTTTGAGTTTGAGTCAACTCTGTGTGTTCTTCTCTCATATAATTCTCAATGTACAGACGCCAGCACATCAAGCTACTACAATCTTTAATAGAATTTCTTAAAGTCAAATTTCTTTAATAGAATTTCAACTTTATCGCTAAAGCGATTAGGTTCAAATTTGATTGGGAAAATTTGACAGTTTCGGGTAGCTTGATGTGCTGGCGTCTGTACATTAGCACAAACATAATATGATCTACTAACTTTCAAACTAAGTAAAGCTTGTATTTTGGGAGTTAGTGGTTCTTAAGATGCAGTACGTTATACGTATACAAAACTTCTATTAAAGAAACTTGACAGCTTGATGTGCTGGCGTCTGTACAACCATCAATCCACCTTAATAAATTGTACTTCATAGATACAGTTTTTGTTGCACTTTGAGAGCGAAATATATGTATTATTATTATTTTATTACCAACTACATATAATGCCAATACCTTACTCGTGCCGTGGCGAATACCCAGGGGGTGTTGGTGGGCCGTCCATTTCAGTATAGTCACTATTACAGGCTATTTTGATCTTGACATCAACAAAGTTTTAGGCAGGTACATACCTAATGGTGGTAATTAGCAAAACGAACAGGTTTCTGTTTCTGCCTGAAACGGTTTGTGGTTGGATCTAGCTGGTTTAAATTTCCAAAACGTTGAAACTTGTTGGCATCGATTTCACTGAAATGAAATATTTTCTATTCTTTTTTTTTCTAAGAAAGAGAAACGTATCTTTTATTACCTTCAATAATTACAATTTTTGAGCTAACACTAAAATATATACCTATATATATTATATACAAGTTTATAATAAACATAATTAAAGAAAAAGGCGGGAGCTCATTGGGCATCAAAAAATTCATTCGTCCGCATCGCTGTCAATGGTATACAGATGACACTTCACTTTTGTTTAAACTTAAACGTCAGCAGTTGGTTACTGACGATGTAAATAGCGCGATTTCGAAAGTAGTCCACTGGTTCAATGTTAATAATTTGCTTCTAAACGAGAAAAAAAACCAAATGTATTAAGTTTACGCTACCCCACGTTAGGCAGGTGAAAACTAATGTGTTGATAAAGGGCGAGGAATTGAATCCTGAAGACAGCACGGTATTCTTGGGCATAACTTTGGATGCTAAGCTTCAGTGGGGTCCGCATATAGATAAACTGTCAAAAAAGCTAAGTTCCGCAGCATACGCCGTTAGAAAAATTCGTAATTTAACTGATATAGAGACTGCCCGTTTAGTGTACTTTAGTTATTTTCATAGTGTAATGTCGTACGGTATTCTATTGTGGGGAAATGCCGCCGATATTCAGACTATCTTTGTTTTGCAGAAGCGTGCTGTTCGATCAATTTATAAATTAAGTCCGAGACACTCTCTCAGAGACAAATTTAAAGAGATTAATGTAATGACTGTGCCTTCTCAGTATATTTATGAAAATCTTTTATATGCCCATAAAAACATAAAATTGTTCAAAAAATACAGTGATATCCATAACATAATATAAATACTAGAAACAAACACAAATATGTTGTACAACAAGGCTCAAGAAAATAGGTGGCTCGTTCAGATGCCAATGTATACACTTTTATAATAAACTACCAAGCCACGTTCAAGATCTAAGCCTTAATAAATTTAAATCGTTCATTAAACGTAAGTTGTGCCAGAAAGCCTTTTATACCGTTAAAGATTATATTGAGGATACAAAGGCTTGGGATTGAGTTGCTTCCAATTTCTGCATTTTGAGTGTTTTTGATGTTTTTTTTTTATATACACATTGACATTAATGATTTTTTTTTTTTAACTGACATTTGCTTACTTTTTAAAGTATTATATTATTTTAATTATTGTGAATGTGAAGACGATGTGGGTCATTTAATTTAGGCATTTTATATTATTATTATTCTCTCTATGGTCTGGCAGTTTGAGTAATTTATGTGGCCTACCCAAATGTCCTTTCTTTGGTATTGTTCGTCGAATCGTTGAGCTCCTTAAGTCTTGAGTTGAGCTGCATGATTTCTGACAAATGCGTGCACTGACTGGACAGGTCCTCTCAATCTGTGTGGTTCTTTCCTCAAAAGGCCATCTCAGACATCGACCTACATGGTCTTCATATAACTTGACCAAGATTATGTCTGGACTCTAAAAGAGACTATGACCTCTGAGTTTGTTTCGGCCTTTCTTCTCAGAGTAGTCAGATAGGAAACGCCGACCTCATCTAGTTTAAAAAATTTATGATTGACGTGTAAAAGTGTTTGTGCAAACCTACTTACAGAAATAAAATCATTTATCATCATTTATCATTTATAAGTGCCCAAAAGGCTGGCAACTTTACCACGTTGGATGGCAATTTTCAAAATTTTCAAAATTCTTGAATGGAATAGAACATAAAATGTTTATTTGCATACAATCCTCCTACGTTCTATGCAAATAATTCACGTAAGTTGTTTCCAAAAAATCTACTAGTAGGTATGTAATGAATAATGCCATCGAACGGTACCTAAGTTAATTATGCTGTGTAAAAATAGGTTTGCAACTGTCTGTAACTTTTAAATTGAACATTCCTCAGAGGCAGCGTTTTCGGGCTTTAAAAATATTTTGAAAATGCGTTCTTAAACTTGACAATAAACTTTGTCTTAAAAACATTCAGCCAATTACCAAAGATATTGGCTACAATAGTCTCATAGTCTCTTAAGCGAGAGATGGAAAGTGTTTCTGGCACACAGCCCAGCAAAAAGATAATTTATCTTGGCTTGGCAAGGCGGGAAACGAAGATGGTGATAGCATAGCATTAAGTTATACTTATAATAATGAAAAATGTGTCCAGTGTGGCGGAAAGTCTTCAATATGGTTTCCTTACTGAGAGGTTACAACCAATTTAATGATTGGTTAAAAGTGATTGCCGTTTGCTTCTGGCAGAAGAATGGAAGGCATCGTCGCCGGTTCTCTTTTGTATTGTATGGTTAGTTATTCTTCGATTGATCTTTGCTTATAAAGGTGATGATGCTTATTATAAAAAGAGATTCAGAACTAGACGATCCTCTGCTGTGCGTTCGACGTTCAGGTAGATAATTAGGATTTTGAGAAAAGTATAGTTTGGTGTGATTTAAGATTAAACGGTTATATACAGCATGTATCAGAAGTGGTCATGTTTAAAGGTGTGATACAGACCATCAAACTGAACATCTTTCTCGATGGGACCAACATCGTAATTGGGAAAAAAGTATCAACTGTTCAATGGAACCTTTCTAATACACGCTGAATGACTTAAAGGTTGTCACTTCATTTCTTTTAATTTTACCAAAAAAACATTTTTCGGCAAATATTTTTTTTTTTATTCAAAACCAGGCGGAATTCCATTTCCGTTTTCGGCCGAAAAAAATCCATTTTCGGTCGGACTCTACTTTGTCAACCAGCAATTGCTGGTTGACAAGTTCATCACGACATGGTTCACTCTCGTACAGCTCATTTACAGAAATACATTCAGTGATTTATTTTCATTTGCCAAACAACGAGATATCATTCATTTTCCTCATTAATTACCGGAGTCATGTACACGGAAATACTGAATGAGAATAGATTAAGTGTCTCGTGCGCGATTGATATCACTCCTCAAATTAGCCTTTGTATTGCTCAGTGGCGTCTGTTATCTGTCATCAGAAACGCTTTCACTGGAGTTAAGGTAAAATTCACACGTATTCGAACAATGATATCCGAATTGTTATGGGAAAAATGTGTTTAAAGAAAAGAGTGAAATTGGATTTTTAATTCTGCTACCGACTTGCAACGAGAAAACATGCTTTCAGGAAGACTTGCTGACCAAGTTTTATGTCTTTACAGTTAAAGTCAGCCTGAAGGGGCTCGTGGCTAAATAATAACAGCCGCATGGGTCGATTAGGTTAAGCTACGCTTGCCTCGGTCGGTTTGTGGATCGGTGATCATCCATTACATATTGAGACCCCGCCGTTGATCCCGGCTGCCCTTCGTAGATCTTTGACAGTCGTTACGGGTGGTTAGAAGCCTAAAAGTCTGACAACCAGTCTCACCAAGGGGTATCGTATTATCCAGTAACTGGGTTGTGGAGGTCAGATAGGCAGTCGCTCCATGTAAAATACTGGTATTCAGCTACTTCCGATTAGACTGAAGCCGTCCTCAACATACTTGGGAAAAGAATCGGCAGAGAGACAGTTTAAGTTAGCCAGACGTAACAAAGCTGGCAATGGCAAACCGTGTATATCAAGTTCATAAAAAACGTTAGATTTAGGAAACATTTCCAAGGCTGATTGACGTCATCTTTCGTTTGTTTAGCTATCTTTCGACAGGGAAGCATTCCGGTGACGTGCGATTCGGCTTTAATACGTTAATTCAATCATTATGCCCTCTTTGTTTTACCAACCGACCACCGTCCTTGTTCACGATAGAAAAAATATAAAAATAAAAGGTTCGCCACACAACGAGAGATAATCACTGATGAGATCTCCGCCGTCGGCTGCGCATTGTTTGTAAATGAGAGCAGCGAAAATAAAACAAAAACGTTCATTTGATAGTGCTCTCTCGAGTCGATTGTTTCGGACCTTTGAATCGAGAATCGTTTGTGTTTTAAATTATAATTATGTTTTAGTGTTTTCTATTTGCTACGGCGGCGCGGGTGTTAAGAATTGACGGCTTATTAGTCGAATCTCAAGAATGTACTCGCCCGAAACGGGTGAATCGTTAACGCTAAATTTATGTGGGCGAGTTGACAACTCCAAAAATATGTATGGTGTTTGGCACATTTTTAATTTAATGCAATAAAGTAAAGAAAAAAGTAGGAGGTAAGGAGGTACAGTAAACTTACTTACTTCTAAAGAAGTGATAAGAGTAAACGTTATAAAACGTGTAGTTTTTTCTTTCTAATATTTCCGGAGTTATGAGCGAGTCGCCACAAATAAATTACCTTCGTGCGAGTCACCTATAGAAAAAAATAATTTTTAAAGTGACGATTCGCCTGTTTCGGCGAAAAAAAATAACGAGCGAATCGACTATTAAGCCGAATTGACTGGGACAGACGAGTGTAAAATTTTTCTTCGCCTTGTTTGTTTTGACAGGCCAATTACTGGCAACATTTTTGAACATAAAATACGTCTTGTTAAGTTAATTGCAGATCCAGCTGAGTCGAATGTGCAATAAATGGACTGGGTTATTTCATTCTTTGGCGAGACAAAGACGTCTCTCAAAATACAACCGCACACACCTTTGCTATTGTAGACAGAGCTATCTTTTCTAATTCTCATTCCCGATGGCAAGAAAGTGTTAAACGATTAGAAGAACTCGCTCTTAAGGCTCCTACAAACAGGCGCGTCGCGTGACGCAAATCTCGCGCGACACAAAGGCACCGTTGCGCGACTTGCGGTGCTTTTGTGTCGCGCGCGATTTTATCGCGTGTCGGGCCTGTTTGTAGGAGCCTTTATGGTTCTCGAGTAGGCTCTACTACATTGTTTAAGCATAATAAGCTTATAACGTTCCTAATGCTGGAACACAGGCGTCCTCTTTGTGCGAGAGAGTGGGCCGTAATCCACCACGCGGACCCAGTGCGGGTTGGTAGATGTCACATGTCTTAGAATTTTTCGTTCTAGGACATACCGAATTCCTCACGATGTTTTCCTTCGCCGTTTTGAGAACAGGGGTGATGAAAAAATTAACACAAAGTAAAGCCTGTCTGGGTTCGAACACACGACCCACCACTGCCCAACTGCTGCATTGATTAACACTTAAAGCGTTATTTTCGTAAGCAAACACGCAGCTTCAGTCCTTCCTTTCTTCTTTCTTCCTTCTTCCGTTTATTGTTGGCAAAAATAGATGTACGTGTTTATCATCAACCGCAACGCCCACGCTCTAATATTATTATTTACGGTATAAAATATTGCCATATTTATATCACGTTGTTAGTGGTCTGTCATGGCGCGTGGCGTCGCGTGCAGACATGTTTGTGTTGTTTAATTTGGTCGGAGACTTAGGGGACTTATAACCAATTAAAATAATAATGTCTTTTAAAAACGAACAAGCGTTAGGTATATAAACGGTCACATAATGTTTATGAAAAGAAAATGGTGTCATTCGAAGAAAAGAGTCTACTGAGGCTCTCGATTTATCTTTATTGGTGTTCGCTTTTTATTCTCTGGAGACACATAACATCAAGTCTGCATTCTCCGAAGGGTTAAACAGACCTATAGTACAGACGCCAGCACATCAAGCTATCCGAAACTGTCAAATTTCTTCAATAGAATTTCAACAGTTCCATATGAGCCTAACGTTCAAAACAGTATTTTTTATTGGTCCGAAAACAGTTAGAACTTGAGGCAAAATGTTACCGTCATCGTGATGACAGGAAACTTTAACGTTTTAAGTAGCTTAAAGGGTCACAAAATTAACTGTTTTATTCATTTGGTGATATCGTTCAAACTTTTGAAATTTACTTACATTACAGTAATGGTGGTTTTCCTTTAGGACGTATATTAAAGTTATTTACTTATATAAAAGTTATCTAAATTACTAACATATGATAAGTTTTTGACGTGACAACGTCTAATAAATCGATGGAGCTGGCTGCACACACGAAAAAACATGACTCATGTAGCGTTACCTCGCGGCCTTGCTCTGTAGCGTTGTAGCGTTCCATGGCGGCTTGAAGTGCAAGCGAATATTAACAAATGCAATGCAACTATTCCATCAGTATTTTCTTATGACGTTGTCACGTTCAACTATCGTCAGTAAACCGACTTTACAGACCACCGATTTTTTTTACTAAAAAATTAGTCATGCATGATACTTGAAAATCTTGAAATAAATAAATTGAATTGAATTAAAAGTTACTGTTTTGTCTTTTACTGTTTTACAAACATGTCTTCTTACTATATAAAGTCAGTAAGTCTTAATGGAAATCATTTTTTTCAGTGTGGCTGGTACTGAGAAATTATAGATAAAAAACCTAATAACTCTTTGCTCGATCCGGGAATCGAACCCAGGAACCTCATGCTCAGCAGTAGCGCTTGACCGACCACTAATACACATACAAATATTTATTGGAACAAAAACATATCACAATTTTTGTCTACGTTAATACTGCGTAATACATACACTAGACCAACGGGGCAGTGACAGTTCTCTGAAGACATTATCGATAAGATACGAACATTTTTTCATAACACAAAGAAAAAAATCCATGAACAAGAAAAGAAAATAAACAATTCGCGAAACCAAACCGCTTCTTGAAAACGTCTCAAGAACGTTTCAGTGAACTTGACATTAGCCTTCACAAAGGCACACGTGCTCTTTAACAGCAGCTTAATAGTGCGCATTGATTGGTCCGTTTATTTGTTAAGAGCAGTGAACGTTGACCGTGATTGGTGGAGCGTTGCGCCCAGGCATCGTAACGAGAGTAATGTAGCAGTCAGCACTCTGCGGTCGGCTGGCCATTGTCAAATATTTCGAATATTGAATTTAGTGAGGGGACGCTTTTTCTGTTAGTTTCGGATCGCTAGGTCTAGATTGAAACTCTTTTTTCGGCTGTGTGTACAGTTTGATAACGTATTTTAGGGGCTTTGTAAATAGTTTTTAGGGTTCCGTACCCAAAGGGTAAAAACGGGACCCTATTACTAAGGCTCTACTGTCCGTCTGTCCGTCTGTCACCAGGCTGTATCTCATGAACCGTGATATCTAGACAGTTGAAATGTTTCCAGATGATGTTTTCTGTTGCCGCTATAACAGCAAATACTAAAAACAGAATAAAATAAATATTTAAGGGGGGCTTCCATACAACAAACGTGTTTTTTTTTGCCTTGTCATACGGAACCCTTCGTGTGCGAGTTTGACTCGCACATGGCCAGTTTTTTTTTTACTTCCTGTTAATCTGTAATCTTTCATCAAATCTAAGAAGACATAATTATTATCAGGGAATAACCCAAACATTGCAAATATGGAGTGTCTTCATTTTATCTCCTCATAAAACGTTATTATCGCTGTTACCAAAGATTACTCAATAATAAAATATGTCCCAAAACCATTAAGACGTAAATAGCCGTCGATTCACGCAAACGCTATTGCAGGCAACGATGCATTTAAGGATGATATTAATATAATACGTCGCGCATCATTTGGCTTGCCTGAATACGACGCTTGAGCCACAGAATAGATAGGAACAGAAGGTCGACTCTCCCTGATACCATGAGATATAACTTAACTATCACAATGAAAAGAAGCGACAATCACTTCCGCAACCGCCAATTTATTGTCCCCCGGAATGCAAGAGTGGGCCGTTGTAGTAGTGGGGCGTTGCTGGACGAAAAGCACTCAATTTCTTTCTGCCAGTCTTCTTCTAATGGTACGTTCACTGGCACTGACATTTCTCACCTCATAAAAACGCGTCAGAGCCTCAGTAGCGGTGCAAGAGCGATTTCTCAACACGTTGCCAACAACGAAGTAGTCATCTCGAGTTGAAGTGCATCGATGTCGGACTTGGCCTGGCCTGTGTGTGTATGAGCCTGACTCCCGAAAGCGTCTGATGGCAACCCATACCGTAGTTCGAGGTACACCGAGTGTACAAGCGATGTGACGTTGGCTGTACCCAGCGTCAATTAAAGCCACTACCGTAGCTGCATCAGTTGCATCGAGTGGCATTTTTTACAGTCACAAACAATAAGTGAACACTGCAAACTTAAATTAAACAATATTCACACACTATGTCAAAAAAGAACAGGAAAATGTTAACACGGTAACCAACGCCATCAATGCCAAATAACGACTAAATTCCAAAAACCCGTAGGTCACAAATTTAAGAAACGAAATAAGAGTATAAAGTGTGGTATAAGTGTTTAGCTTGTTGCCAAAGTATTCACTTTCTGTATATTCACTAACAAAAAATAAAACAGTAGATAAGTCATAGTTAACGGAAACAAACAGGATGACGAATGATAGAGGTGGGCAGTTAATTTTATTGTGCCTGTGAGTGTATTATTAATTTGACAATTGAGATTAAATTTATGTCATTAAATTTTCAATTACAATTTAATAATGTTATTCAAACAATAATTATTATTGTTGGAAACAATGGTGAGATATTAAGTTGAAACTTACAGAAGAATGTGACCTTTAATGAATGATTGTAAAGGAATTTAACCTGAACAGAGTTTGCTTACACTTTCATCGGATACGATATCTAAAATAATAAAACAAAAAAAAAAACAAAAAAAAAATGAATTGATGATAATTTATTTTGGGCTCAACGATTTCCATCACGTCTGTTAAGTTTCGCTAATTTAATTTGACCTTGAATGTGTGCATTCGCCGGTTTTCGCTCTTTGAATGGAGCCGACCTTCTCCTTCTACATACATATTCTGTGGCGTGAGCATCGGCGGCGCATTTACATCGCATCACTTACGACTAATGGGTGCGTTATTATCTAGCATCGAGTTATTTATGAAGAATTTGTTTGGTTTCGTAGGCTTCCGTGTTCCTTTGAAGACTATTCATTAATGCACTATCATTAATTCCGAACATTTATTGGTGGCTAATAAATGTTTTCCCATGGGTGATTATCTAGATTTATTTGTGCGAAGTTTCGTGTCAATAGGCAGCGAAAATTGTTTTGATGTTAGGAAAGTAGAATTGATTTGATCGAAATAAGTCATTACAACAAATCATTACATGACTTATCAGCAATATTGATAAAAGCTTTGATCTTCGCGGTTTAAAGGAAATGCGGGTAAGCAAATTGGAATGTCGTTACTTAGGAGATAAGTTTTTACTCGCCATTGTACCTATTTGAAAAATTCAATTATAGGTGATTGCTTCGGAACATCTTAGCTTTGTCTACCAATCAGACCACTAAAAAGGCCACTTTGGCAGAATCATAAAAGGATAACATTAGGAATCATAATATGGCGAAGACAGTCCGTGTTATTCTTTTTTTCGCTGCACTACGTAGGTATAATCAAAGAGATTGAGATTGGATTTGGATTAGATTGATTGGTATTTTAGCGCAGACAAAAAAAAACTGAGAAATTCTTCACCAATGGGATTTGATAGGATTAACTTAACAGTTAACTGTCCATTATCATAGGTTCGAACCCAGACAGGCTTTTTACTTTGTGTAAATTAGTTCATCACCACTGCTCTCAAAACTGTGAAGGAAAACATCGTGAGGAAACTGTCCTTGAACCAAAAAACTGGAAGACACATGACATCCACCAACCCGCACTGGGCCCGCGTGGTGGATTACAGCCCACTCCCTCTCACAGAGAGTAGGCCTGTGTCCCAGCAGTGGGAACATTATAAACTGATTCTGCACTAAAAAGCTTAGTCGATAGATCCAATGGATCCAATCAAAGACTTTGTCGATACCCAATAGATTTCCTTCATCCGACTGGAAGAAAATATTGATTTAAAAATTAATAAAAACCTCATTTGACATCAATTTCAAATCGCTCCTTTTAATTGCCAACACTACGTTTGACGAGGCCTGTACCCGTTTTCTAGGCAGTTGGAAGTGTGCTACCCTCGTCATTTTGGACATTTGACACCTGCTATTTACGGATCAGATACTGCGTAAATTAATTTAATTATGCTTCCATTCGCCAGCGCGAGCTGGCGTGCGGACAACGATGCACAATTATTAATGTTTGTTCAATATAAACTTGTTTTGAATTCACATAGGGAGCAACATTGTCTGTTCTAGTGTTACCAAAGTACCTACACATATATACTGTTTTACCAACAATAATTCTTCCTCACTGTGTGTGACGTCACGCTGTTTTGTCATATTGCGAATGGGTAAGGCTAATAGAGATATTGCGATCTGCCCAGTCATTGCGAGATTAAGTCGTTAGGATTCCTAAGCATATTGAGATCATGTCATATCGCGATCTAGTCCTACTGGCAATCTAAACATATCGATAAATAGACCAAAAAATATGATACCGACGCGTGTTGACAATATCAGACCGTTTCCCAATGGCGTTTTTCATCACAGTAAGTCAATGGATCGCTGAGCTAGATGCTTTCTTAAATCGGAAGATAAATGGTAAGTCATTTTTATATAGCTTGATAGGAATTTTACCAGAAACCTGGTTTTTACACACACATCTACTACATCAAAAGTGAAAATATCGATCTGAAAATGAATGCATCAAATCATTTTTTGACACAAATAATTTGGTGCATTAATTTACCGATTTAGCGCAAATTTTTCAATCGACAGATAGTTTTTATTAGTAGAATTAACGTCTGACAGATTTTGTATGGAAGAACTGTCAAAAATTCAAAATTATTCCTCCGATAAAATTATCTGGCGATGGAAAAATCAGCTCTTAGAAAGAAAGAAAATACGTTTATTTGCGGCAAATATGAGGCATAAAAATAAAAAAAAACACAAAAAAAAAACAATATAACAATTTGAGAGGAACTATGCATCACATCTATGCAAAACGGCCATCGCTCAGCATAATGCTAAGACTTAGTGTTACTTATAACTGGTCAGCGGGATTGTCCGAAAGGGTTACCGCTGGCCCGGAACATAAATGGCTAAGGAAGGAACACGGGTGGGTTTTAGTCAGTAAGAGTCTGACACTCCCTTCCGCTCCACCCAAAGCGGGAGGGGTCATTTGATGATTTCCCATCTTGAAAAAAAAATAAAAGTGTTACTTATATCTTTCGTTGCTGGCCCTACTTGCCAGGTATTTAACCTGCAACCTGGTTGTTCATAAGCATGTTCATAAACCTCCAGTCAAGTACAACCTACTACATAATGGTTGTTTATTACCCTACGCCTGATAAGCTGTCGGTTCCTTGACTTTAAAAGCTATTATGTTATCGCTTCCCTGACAGGCTTCCCTAACAGTGACAGCTTGTTAGCCTGTTGTCTATGAGCTTCAGTACAAGTAGCTCGTAGTTAGCTTCAATACCGGTAAATGTCGATGGTTTGTGGATCACTGAGTAAGGTAGGTTTCCACATAAACGTACAGGGGGCCTTAAAAGGCCACTGTGGCAGAATCATAAAAGGATAACATTATGAATCATAATGGACAGTTAACTGTTAAGTTAATCGTATCAAATCCCATTGGTGAAGGATTTCTCCGTAATTTTTTATTTGTCTGTGCTAAAATACCAATCAATCCAATCCCAATCTATTTGATTATACCTCCGTAGTGCAGCGAAAAAATGAAAAACAAGGACTGTCTTCGCCATATTACGATTCATAATGTTATCCTTTTATGATTCTGCCAAAGCACAGTACAGTAATAAAATTATCATGCCAGTTAATTACAGGACATGATTCTGAAATAATCTTACAAATAAGCAAAAACAGTACATAAAAACTGTCAAAGCTAGGTAAACAATACCGAAAATTAGTAAAGGCAATGCTGTCAGCCTTTTGGGCACTGTTAACCTGTTGACAGCGATGCGGACGAATTTTTTGATGCCCTATGATATTTTATATTATATTTTGCTTATTTTTTCATATAAATTGTACATATTATTATTAATTTAAATATTAGCATAGATTATGTAAATATTATCATGTTATGGTTTAATTGAAATATACCGAAAAGACTTCGAAAACAATCTGGCCATGGCGTAAGGGAAGGAAATAAAAGTTTGCCAATTTACATTTCTATGCGTGATAACACTTTACCAAAGAATATTTTCCGTGCTTCCGAGTCTCGTATAGTCCATACTAATATTATAGATTCGAAAGTAACTCTGTCTGTCTGTTACCTTTTCACGCCTAAACCACCGAACGGATTTCGATAAAATTTGGCAGAGAGATAGATTGCATACCGGGAAAGGACATAGGATAGTTTTTATCCCGATATTCCCACAGGATCGACACTTATGCGGGAGAAATCGCGGGACGCTGCTAGTCAACATAAAAAAAGTAAACATACATAAACGTTCAATTCTATTTACCGTAGCCGCGTACAAATATCGTTGTATCTGTCACGTATACCATTCATCAGCCACCCCCATAAGAGTTGGATTTTTGATTTGTTATCCCAGCGACGTTGTCAGTGTTATTGATGTGTAGCGAAATTGGAAAGTTCAGAGGCACTTATCTCTCAGATTTAGATAGCGGGGCAATTTATAAAGCGGGGTTTTCTTCCCCTAAAGCACCCTTGACGCGAGCCCGCGGCTGTGTCGCTCACAGCCCGCCTTCACTCTCGGATTATTGAACCCGATATTACATAAATACCAAACGTGGATAGACAATGATGATACGGTATTGGGTTTATTTCATTTCATGTTACACGGAAGGCTTTGTGGCTCATTTTGTGTCGTGGCCTGGTGCAGGGAGTATGTAAACAACAGCCTATCTTGAGGCCCTACCGTAAGTATTACAGGATTTATACCGAAACGTAACTTTTGTATTCTATGTGACTATTTTTAGCTTCCCACAAAAAAACTCGGTAGAAAGTAGGTACTGGTGAAATAGAAAGCCTTTTAGTGACATGTCAAGTCATCATTGTTCCACTAATGGATAGAGTAGATTCCACAAAAAACAATTGAGAGCTCCGAGAATTCATTCAGTTGGCTTTTTCCCGGATTTTCGCCAGGGCCAAGAGAAATTGGACGTGCGTTCATTATGAAAAGCAAAAGTAACTTCTTTAATAATATGACACGTTTCTGTGAAGCGGCGGGTCCTTGCAAACAATAAACAGACGAGAACATCTAGAAGTGAACCGTTGCCGATATCGTTTGTAACGTAAAAGCTATGATATTAAACATAAAACACAAAGGGATATAAAAATCTGTTTCAAGTTGTTTCCTCGAACCATTTGGAGACGAGAGCCCTCGAGTGGCGTGTCGAATCATGTCTTCGCAATCGATACTTCAGTTTTTCCCTCGTTCCGTGAAAAACGTTACCATTTCTTGTCGAGACAGAAATGCTCCTTATCTCTGTTTGAGATTAATACGAAGGGTACGTCAGTATCAAAGCTGCCCAAATATTTTGTTAACATTTTCGCCGCGATAAAAATGCAAGAAATTGTTGTGGATAGGAACAGATTTCTTGGATTTATGGTGAGTGGATGCTTGTTTTATCTTAACGTGGACTTTGTTTGTTTAGTAAGATTAACAAGAAGTTGGTACACCATACGAATAACAGATATAAATGTAGAAATTATACATAGAGTCGACACAATGGACGGTCTTATCGCTAATAGCGATCTTTTATTAAAGTCAACCTTAAGATTTAAAAAGAGAAGGAGAAACAATACTACAGGTAGTCTACGGTGTGCCATTTACATATACAATAAATACATACATACATATAGCATATACAATAATAATTATGAAACAAAACCAAGAATTATAAATAACTAACAGCGCTCCGCGGTATCACCCGCATAATTATTGATCCCGTGGGAATATCGGGATAAAAACTATACTGTGTTCTTTCCCGGGATTCAAGCTATCTCTATACAAAATTTCATTTAAATTGGTTCAGCGGTTCTATCACACTAAAATTATAAAGGCAAAAGTTTGTGAGAGTGTGTGTGTATTTATATGTTTGTTACTTCTTCACGCTCAAACGTCTGGACCAATTTTGACAAAATTTCGATGGAGGTAGCTGACACCCTGGATTAGCATATAGGCTACTTTTTATGCTGATATTCCCACGGGATCGACATTTACGCGGGTGACACCGCGGGGCATAGCTAGTATTTAATATTCTGTAAAAAATCATTGCTTTATGTTCATTAACCAGAAAGAAAACACGCGAGAGCATTTCTATGGAGAAACGACCACCCAAATTTCCTCTTAATACATTTTTTTGTAACACAATGACATAACTTAGAAGAAAGAAAGCAAGAAAATAGGTTTATTTGCTATAAACATGACGCAGAGAAAGAACACAAAAAATAACAAGTAATTGGAAAATATGCGACACATCCACGCAAGACGGCCATAGCTCAGCGTAAAGGCTCCTACAAACAGGCGCGACACGCGATATAATTGCGCGCGCCACAAAGGCACCGCTCGTTGCGCGACTTGCGGTGTCTTTGTGTCGCGTGTCGTGTCGCGCCTGTTTGAAGGAGCCTTAATGCTACGACCCTATGCGAGACAGAGCCCAGCGCTGGTTTTCAACGACGACCTAAGTCTAAGCTCAACTTCTCTTAACCAGAGGTAACCAAAGCCATTACAAGTACCTACCTAGAGCTAGATAAAAATTATACCATACCTTCTGAGTACATATCGGCAGATATAAATAGAAGTAATTTGATAAAGGCTCCTTCAAACAGGCGCGACACGATACGCGACACAAAGGCACCGCAAGTCGCGCAACGAGCGGTGCCTTTGTGACGCGCGCGATTAAATCGCGTGTCGCGCCTGTTTGTAGGAGCCTTAAAACTGCCTGCAATTCTGCAGCTAAATAGGCATTAGAAGTCCATTCCAAAACGCAGGACGAATGAAAGCCTCTTCGAATGAAAATCTTCTACTGTTTTTATTAATAATAGAATCCTTTGGAATTCAATACCGTCACGGTAATATCGGTAACAATACCCAGTGAAGAGTTATAGATGTCAGATTGAATCATGGTGGCTGGGATTCGGTGCGTCTGCCAATAATATATTGATAAGAGCGGTCACTTAGAGGGGCTTGTAGTACGGGTCGATCGATCAGGTTAAGCTACGCTTGCCGCGGTTGGTCTGTGGATGGGTGACCCTTCCATGGCTCGGTGGTCCCGGATGTCATTCAATCTTCTTTGACAGTCGTTACGGGTCGTCAGAAGCCCGACAGTCTGATAACCAGTCTTACCAAGGGCCATAGTATTACCAAGTAACTGGGTTGTGTAGGTCAGACAGGCAGTAAATTGTCATGAATTTTGAAGAGAAATACATAGTTTATTGTGTAGTTTCTTCTTGTATCAAATAAGGTTGACTGGCAGAGAATGCCTTGTGGCATTAAGTCCTCATTTGTACCTACCACTATTTAAGATTAAGTTTAAATAAATGAATCAGATCTGCTCACCTTACCCCTAAAAGAAAATTTTTTGCGAGTTTGGTGCGAACTATGAGTGTTTAATATGAAATATACCTATATTATACCGAACAGACGTTGTCCTATTTCCTAGGATTCGATCGCAGTGGATGGTTTAGATTCAAAATTGGATCCGACAGGTGTGTCGGGTCCCATTTTGAATCTAGACCATCCAGGGAACTCAAACACACAAATGATTACAATTCGGTCCAGTTGTTAGGAGAAATTCAGTGACATACACACGTATAAAATAGTTATATAAATATAGAGTTATAATTATACAATCATAGTTCGCACAGAAATCGCAAAAGTTATTGAGTGTTTTGTGAGTAGAATAAATAATTCCATAATTATGTCCATTATAGGAACTTACTACAGATTGTAGAGAAAGAAAGAAAAAAAAGAAGAGAGAATTTTTTTTCCTGAATCCAATAACCCACAGTTACAATACAGATAAAGGTGTCCTATTGAACGATGGTCGATAGCATTCGGTCTGCGATATATCCGCAGATATATCTCGATATATGAGATATCGATATATGAGATACATATATCGAGCGGCCAGCGTGGAATGCCTTCAATTTCCACTTGCGCCAGTCTGTTGAGTTCAGAGGATGAATATTTATGGGTTTCAGACGCTAATGTACGAGTACTTTGTAGTGGATGCGTTTGTTGGTTTATTGATGAATTTGATTTGCGGGGTGACATAATTCGCGTCACGGAAATATCGCGAAGAAATCGATGAACAGCAGCGCGTGAAAATGCCCTAAAGAAACTTTTAATAAGTTTTAGTCTGACCTGGTCCACTATGAATTGAAGTGAAATGATATTTATTTCCATAAGTAGATCTTCTATGACACTTCTACAGGTCAATATTTTAAAACTAAATAGCGTTGACGTTTCCTAGCTGACTGATTCCTGAGAGGAAATGCCGAAACAAGCTTAGAAGTCATGATTTCTTTTCTAAGTCCAAACGTTATATTATTGTTGCTAGGCATTGTTTCTATAGATAGTCAATAGTGATGAAACAGACTTCATATTCTTGAATATTAAAATATTTGTTATAATATTCAATAATTTTATTATAACCTTTATTTTCAGGCTACTTTGGCCCATAGATAAATACCTTACAGACTTACGTATATATTATAATAGTACAATGTGTGTTAGTGGATAAACTTAAAACTATGTTAGCAAAACTCACTTCACTCGAGAACTGTATGTGCGATCGTGTGGCACTTGTCCGTGGAAGCGACAGAACATTACACCTTGCGGCCAAAAGTCCTCTGCCATGACGAGGAGCAGGTAGCATGTAGGTACTCGCACCACGAACGCCTTGAAGTTTGAGTTGACAATGTTTTGGTACCTAGAAAACTGTTTAGATTAAGCCCAAGGGAGATGAAGGGATGTCATTTATTATTTATTGCTTGTACTTCCTCTAGGGTGGGGTCCATAAAGTTAAGCTTCCGGGACAAAAATACTCTATTTCTTTTTCCGGGTTTTAAATTACCAAGTTCCATCAAAATCAATTAGAGGAGAGTAATTGCTTTTAGAAATAAGACTGTCTTGATGAGCCTTAAATGAAGAACGGCAAAAAGTCAATCACTATTTCAATTTATTTATAGTTATTTAAAACGTACAACACAAATTACATTAATTAATATAGAAACCATTATTTATACATACAAACTCAAACTCAAAGCATTTATTTCAATTAAATCATTTACAGGCACTTTTGAATTGTCAAGAAGTCGGTCAGTCAGAAAATATGAAGCTAGTTGCCCATTCCAAAGCTTAGGTACCTATGGAGAAGAACGGGCAAGAAACTCCATGGACACTTTTAAATTACATAAACTATAATTAACATTAATTATGTTGTATATAATTTAATTTAAAACTAACACGGAACAGTAGACCCTCCTACTATTTTCTACTCTTGACTCTACTACTTTCTCTCACAGAACACCAGACACATACGCATAATTTTACTCCATTCATTCGCAAACACATCACATTCAGGGTTGGCAGTCCGAAGGGCAATCAGCATTTTTAAAGTAAGACGGATTGGGGACTCTGCTCTGGTTATAGTTTTTGATGACAGTTGCGCAAACAGTGTGTAATATATCACACCAACGATCCCTACGCCACATAATTAAATAAAACAAAAGAAGGCGTCTCAAGCTTTTAAACACAACAACACCAAACATAAGGACACAAAAGTAAAAAAAACCGATATCAAACATAATTATGTTAAGGAAATGAAATGGTATATACCTACTCTGTTTCTTTTTCCGAGTTTTAAGTTGCCAAAATTAATAAGACGAGAGAAATTGCTTTTGGTAATAAATAAGACTATCGCGATCGGTGAAGGAAACATCGTGAGGAAACCGGCATGTCCTAAAATTGAATATTAAAAATACGGCCCACTCCTTAGAGAGAGGACGCCTGTGTCCCAGCAGTGGGAACTATTACAATAAACCATACCAGCCCTTAATTCATATACCCAAATAAAACAAAAGAACACATCACACCGCACCACACAGCTTTTAAACACTACAACACCAAAAGTAAACAACCAATATCATAAGAGCCTCCGATTCTCATCAGTCTTGTAAAAAAAACAAACGTGAGTTGAGGAAATTATGTTTTTTCTTTCGACTGTTCGTCCACATATGTACGATATTATATATTATGACTAGGAGGGGACTGATACTGTTGCCAATGTATCTGTTCTGTTCCCCCTTTGTGACCTGTCGCTTCAGGCGATGCGTGGATGCATTTAGTGATTACGTTTGTGATTTATTTTTATCAGGATTTTATGGCTAGAGATAGGGCCAACATCTTTTTGTCCGTTGAAAACGTGCAAACGCACGTTTTCAACAATAAAAGAATATTAAAAATAGAATATTTTCATAAAAAGCAAATCTGGGTAAACATCCAGATTTGCTTTTTATGAAAATATTCTATGTGCTGAATTATGATGCTCGCAAGTCGCATACATTTCCTTATTTTGTATGGACTACTAGACCGCTAGAGCTCAAGTTGTGGTAAGGTATATACAGGTATACAAAAATTAAATAAGCTAGTGAAGCAAACGTGATAGTTATCGATATCTCGATATCTAAATATGATAAAACCCATACTAAATGATAAATGATTTTATTTTTGTAAGTAGGTTTGCACAAACACTTTTACACGTCAATCATATATTTTTTAAACTAGATGAGGTCGGCGTTTCCTATCTGACTACTCTGAGAAGAAAGGCCGAAACAAAGTCAGAGGTCATAGTCTCTTTTAAAGTTCAGACATAATCTTGGTCAGGTTATATGAAGACCATGTAGGTCGATGTCTGAAATTAATCTTTTGAGGAAAAAACCACACAGATTGAGAGGACCTGTCCAGTCAGTGCACGCATTTGTCAGAAATCGTGCAGCTCAACTTATTATTAACTGATATTATAAATTCGAAAGTAACTCTGTCTGTTTGTCAGTATGTTACGTTTTCACGCCTAAACCAGTGAACGGATTTCGATAAAATTTGGCAGAGAGATAGAGATTGCATCCCGGGGAAGGACATAGGATAGTTTTTATCGACGTACTTCGCGGGCGAAACCGCGGGCGGAAGCTAGTAATTATTAAAAAGGGTTTATGTTTTTTGGGGGTCAACGACCGCTGATACTTGTAGTTTGAGTTGTGAAAATCTGTTTTCTTTTGTTTTATCGTGATAAGAAACTCATTACATTTGCGGAGTATTGCTAGCTGATTTCATAGTTGGTAGCGACGTTGACTGCTTGGGTGCCCTCAGACACACAATCTCATATTGGTGTTCCATAATATCTACTGGAAGAAATTAATACCATGTCTTGGTCTTTTGGCAACAAATTTTCTTTAACTTCCGACAAACAAACAGAATAAAGTATCAACTAATAAATACACAAAACTTACTTCAGATACTATTACAACAATGTTCTAGACCTTGCACTGAAAATCTCAGATGAGAACAAATCAACACCGCAATAAACTTGCATCGCAAACAGAACTCCACAATAATTAAACAACTACACTTTAGTACCTACCACTATCATTCCACAAATGCAACACAGCTCCAGATCTGTTTGAACAAATTACTAGTTAATTTCCCACTTCACGATCTGTTTGTACAAATTCCCAGCTAATTTCCCAGTTCCCTTGTATCGTACATCCGGGACCAAGTCTGTCCATATCGTCCGGTTTAATTACTAAGCTGCCAGCGCCTCTAGTAACACATTGATGACAGTGGCTGGCTTGCTTGCAAGTTATAGCTCAAACTGTTTGCTTTGAGCCTGTTGTGCCATGTTCAATGTGTGATGTTTTGAGGGTGATGGAAAGATGACAGATGTCACGCGTATGGTTCCACAAAAATCAAAACAAACAAACAAACTGATTCGGACTTCGATTTCAATTCATATCGTAATGATTAATTATATATGATGCTTGGTTTTCGGCCATGTTGGTTCGCAGTATTATTGAAAACCGAATAGTGCTATTACTGGCAATTTATAGTGCAATTAGCTACGCCCTGCGGTTTCACCCGCATAAGGTTCGATCCCGTGGGAATATCGGGATAAAAAGTAGCCTATATGTTAATCCACGGTGTCAGCTACCTCCATACCAAATTTTATCAAAATTGGTGGAGCCGTTTGAGCATGAAGAAGTAACAAACATATAAACACAAACACACACACACACACTCATTCACAAACTTGCGTCTTTATAATTTTTTGACCACATTAGACTAATTCAGAAAAGTGGTAGCTTATTTTATTTTTTTCATAATTAAGATCCGTTCCAATTTATGTTCTCATAAACGGCTCCGTGATAATTTATTATTTTCTTCGAAAAGACTATTCAAACCATTTTCTCCGTTCCAGGTTAAGAAACAAAAAAACGTCAAAAAAGCAACCTTTTCAGTATTTTCCCCACAAAACGCACCTTTGTGCGGAATTAAAGAACAATTACTTCATTACTTAAGAGTGCTGACTTGGCGTTTTTACTTTGGCTTTTCTAAGATACCTTTTCTGCTTTTCACTTTTGTGTAACTGCTTCAAAAAATAAATAAAAGTCGTTTTATTTTTATAGCTTTTATGGTGTATTTTATCCTTGTAATAGCAGGATAAATGGTTTTATTATTTTCAAAACCACCTAAATAAATATGTCAAAAAGTATACCATCGTGTCTATGATTTATTGTTTCGAAATAAAATAAAATAATATTAGTAGAGGTAACAATAAAAACTTTTATTGAAGATAAATAATTCAAGTTTGTTCTGAATCGTTTTTTTTATTTGGTTAAGTTAGACACATTTATTATTTAGTTGCCAAAGATTTATTTAGTCCAGTTAGGAATATAATTGTTTTGTGTATAACAATGAAGTACCTAGGTATTTTATTTTTAAGTAGGTAGCAACTTTATTTTTTCGTAAAATTCATTACAACAGTAGTGTCAGGCGCTGATAAATTTAACAGGACTAAACTAAAATGTATCTTCTGTCCTTTTCTTAATGAAATAGAAAGAAAAAGATGCATTGAACATAAATTTAGTTTGGTTTGTGAATAAAGGCTCCTACAAACAGGCGCGACGCGCGACGCGAATCGCGCGCGACACAAAGGCACCGCTCGTCGCGCGACTTGCGGTGCCTTTGTGTCGCGTGTCGCGTCGCGCCTGTGTGTACGAGCCTTAAGGGAATCGGCACCAATATCTGTTTTCTTTTAACTACGAATAAGAACGGTAGAATACTAAAATTCATTTCCAAATTAGGTACAGACGCCAGCACATCAAGCTACTACAATCTGTCAAATTTCTTTAATAGATTTTCAACTTTATCGCTAATGCATAAGGTTCAAACTTGATTGGGAAAAATTGCCAGTTTCGGGTAGCTTGATGTGCTGGCGTCTGTACACATCTGTAACCAGCAGAGAACATTTTACTCACTTTATCAAAATAGAGCTATTTTCTATTCCTAACAACCTTCAAATTAGAATTTAATTAAAATAAAACGTAATATACGCAATAAGCTGTTTAATAAACTCGCATAGTGTGAGCGTAGAGCAAAATAATGCATTTCATAAATTAAATTGTAAATGAGAGCGAAGGTAATTTACATATAACTGAATTTCATGAAAGCCACCTGTGACGCCGCGACTTCATTACCTCTGCCGCAGTTATTTCAGCATTTGATGTGTATGATATTAAATATTCGTCATATTTGATGTACAGACGCCAGCACATCAACCTACTACAATCTGTCAAATTTCTTTAATAGATTTTCAACTTTAGCGCTTCAGCATAAGGTTCAAAGTTGATTGGGAAAATTTGACAGTTTCGGGTAGCTTGATGTGCTGGCGTCTGTACAATGTTGTTGGGAAGTTATTAAATGATGAAATATTAGAATATATTAGGAACGTACCTACTGTACACATTTTACATAATGATTTTAAAATTGAAGAACAAGAAAAACAAACGTACCTAATCAAGTCACTACGTCAAGTCTTTTCATCGCCTATCCCGCAATGTTGTAACCAGTCAGCTCCAACCAGTGCGTCCTGTCCGTTACATACGGTGCCGAAACGTGGACACTGACGGTCAGGCTGGTCCACAAATTTATGGTCACTCAGCGCGATATAGAGCGGGAAATCAGGAATGAAATTATCCGGAAAAGAACCGCCCAAGTAACACAAAATCGATATAATGGAAAAAGTGATGACCAGAAACTTTCTTCTAGCTTCGTTATAGAATTTGAAGGGTTTTAGCAATGTCTTGCTTCTGTATAACAGCATTTTATTAACTTTGTAGTTCCTAAAGCTATATAATCCTCTTTTTCAATCTTTTGTGCAGCTAAAGGTTTTATTTTAGATATAATTTATGTCTCTATACAGCTTCTAATACAGCTGTAAGCATTATACAAAAGTGTAGGCCGTATGTTAGCATTAATTACGGCTTAGGCTATTAAAAAGCATTTTAAAATTCTTTAAAACTGCTCTATGTTTTATAACGACCTTTCGCATGGGTCACAACTGTTTAAAGGTGTACATTGGTGCTGTTTTAATGCCAGCTTTTTAAAAGCATTTCATCATAATATTATATAGCCTTAATGTATACAGACGTATAATGACAAGAATTTTAACAAGCAATAAGTCGTATACCGGCCATCCGCATGCCTAAAGTTTTTAATTATGCTTACGCCATTTTGCTTTTTGTCTCGATAATATTTAAAATTTAATTTTATGGTAAATAGTCCTTTAGAAAGGACTTCAGCCTATGGTATTGACCGGCCGGTACAATACAGGTATCATAATGACTAAAACTAAAGATTTCTTCGTAAGAGCATAATTTTTTTTACAATTCCACATATTTTTATAATATTTTTGTAATAAATAGCTCTTTAATTTGAAGGCGCATGAAATATTTGATTCAAATATATACATACTTTCACAGTAAACTGATACTCGCAACCTTAATTCACTCATAGAGAACAAAAACAAGAGTTTAATTACTTACCTTGTAGCACTTATATTTTTTTGTTGAAAGTATCCATGTTCTTTTTACACAAGATTTATTAATAATAACAGAAATTAAAAATAACATTTGAAAATGTTTTTATTTTGCCTTTGTAATGGTACAAGCTGTATAAGAGCCGCATTTAACATATGCGCACTGCTTTAACCTGTTTTGACAGCCCATTATAATGCGTTTATCATTCCGGTAGACAACCAATATAATGCTGCTAAAATGCCATTCTAACACTTAAGTCTGTATAATTTGGGGCCCAAATTAGCATTACAAGAGCTGTATAGTGGTTTATAATGCCTATATGTAACTTCTTATAAAGCTATAATAATATGCTAATTCTGTTATCCATCGATTATAAAGCTATTTTGTGCTACTTGGGCGGAGTTACCGACATAGCTTGCAGAGTACTGAAGTAGCAGTGGGTTGGCCATGTTTGTCGAAGGACCTATAATGGCTGGTGGAGCAGACGAGTCCTGGAGAAGAGACCGCGTATCGGCAAGTGTGGAACGCCCCCTAGCTAGATGCACCTTTAAAAGGTGGATGGGACTGGCTTGATGTGGGAGGCGGAGGACAAAGTATTGTGGTGCAGTAGACTGCGGTAGGCCGAATTGAAACGTACCTTACAGAGGTCTTTCTAAAAGAACTCGCCTGGGAAGTATAGGCTCCTTCAAACAAGCGCAACACGCGATAAAATCGCGCGCGACACAAAGGCACCGCAAGTCGCACAACGAGCGGTGCATTTGTGTCGCGCGTCGCGCCTGTTTGCAGGAGCCTTAATACTATCGTACCAATAACTACTAAGGATCATGTTTATGTTCTGGTTTAAAGGGCGTTGTAGCTGGTATAATTGACGAAACTTTATCTCTGATTAAGAGTACAATGGTACCGCACTGGGCCCGCGTGGTGGATTACTGACCAGGACCACTCCCTCTCACCGAGAGGAGGCCTGTGTCTCAGCAGTGGAAACTTTATAGACTGATTATGTAAGAGTACAATGCAGAGCAATTAACGTACACAAAATCTCATGATATACGTACCATTTTCTAGCGAAAATGAATGAATCTAACAAAGAAAAGCAATTAATTGTTTAGTTAGTTAATCCTAGACCCCTTGAAATTGTCATTTCATAGCGTGTGCCATAATATTATGACTCGATACGACACGACTCGATACAATAACCGAAAAACGCCAAATATAAGGACATTTCGTTATGTCTTGCAGTTTTGTAAAGAAACGTTCACGATTCAACGAAAATGTTAATAAGAACCATAATTCTATACATTTCAAACCACAAACACTGAAAGTAGATAATGCTTGTCCAAGATCACAGTCCGTAACTTCAAAGAGAGCAATAAATCTTCGTAACAAAAGACTTAACATAAAACACTAGTTAAGTTCGTCAGTGCAAACTGCAGTACAGTGAAGTAAGAGCTAACATGGAGTAGTGAATGAATGGAGGTCTAATATGCATCTTTACATTGAACAGTTTGTTTCGCTATTTATTGTCAGAGGTAGTCAGATAGGAAATATCGACTCCATCTAGCATTGTGATGACAATCTTGAATTCAAAATGACTAACCTGATGACGATGATGTTATGATGATGATGATGATGTGATGATGTGATCTTAATCATTTATTTGTCAGAATATGGTACATTTTATGGTCTTAAGTTTAGTCAATGGTCTCATCACATTCTGTCAAGTGTGGCGTACAAATATTATCTACATATATTTATGACAAGACAGAGATTCAAGAGAGAGAGATTTTTTGGTCAGTGTTTATATTATTGATTGCATACTTACGAATTAAAAGTAATATTTGAGGCATGCCAATTAAAAGCATTATCATCATATCTCATAATTTGAGGAGTAACTGAACAAAAGCCGTTATTACACAGGATATGATTTTTTTTCGCTTCTAAAGTTGAAATACACATCCAAATACTAACAAACCGCTTCAAAAACCAGTAATTCATACTGAAAAAATGTTAAAAGTCGATGGTTTGATCAGAATCCAACAAATACATCACGTTGAAACACTATGCTATAAGGTTTTTATCATTTTCTGAAAAAAAAAAAATACAAAATGGATTTAACGGTTTTTGATTACTTACTCCTCATCTTAATTCACAACATTTACAGCTTCTGGCTTCATTTTGTCTTACTCCGTGAAAAAAAACTCTGCCGGACGTTTTATTTTACAAGTTACTTGATACGAGTGTAACGTCAAACTTTTCACTTAAGCTGTATTCGTCGCATCTGTGAATTCACAGTTGAAGCTTTACGACTGAACTTGGTACAAGTACCTACAACTCAATAGTTAGGTAAGTACTACTTTCTATAGGTAGGCTTTTTTTTTTTAAGGCTAGGCTAGGTTGAGGTTCTGAGTGCTATTGGAAAGAGCTTGGTTTATTGAATGTATGTAGGAATTGTAGGTATGTTTTACTTATTTTTGGGTGTGGAATTATCAAATAACTTCTCCCGCTTTGGGCGGAGGGGGAGGGGAGGTGTCAGACTTTTACTGACTAAAACGCACCTGTGATTCTTCACTTGCCTGTGCCAGGACCCACGGCAAGTCTCTCGAACAACCCACGACCTTAAATTCTCATAATTTTGTCAAGTGTGGCAATTAATGTCGACGTCGATGTTGTCTCTCTAGATCCATTATTGATAGATAATTTATTGAGAAGGAAATGACCCTTAACTAAGAATGAATGTTTTATTGAGAATCTTGTGACCCACGTATAATGCTAGGTAAAGTGGTATAATACATACAATTCAGAGGAGTAAGGTGATAGAACTTGTTCATTGTGGCATTTAACATTCAAAATAAATGAAACGATCAAAAATCTCATCTTCAAAAAGCATGAAAATAAGTAATAATAAAAAGCTCATCAAAACACCTCGATTAAAGAAAGTAGACAGAAAACTATAACAACAATCATAAAGTAACAAACAGGCGCGATATTGTTTATGAAAATCAGAAAATAAAACATTTTACGAGACGCATTCGGTAATAAAAGTTGTTAATAATATTCTGTGGTCCGCCACGCTGAACAACTCAAAAATTTGTTAGTTTATAGTTGTCAGTTTACGAGTTTTATCCCTCAGTTTACTTTTAAAATATAATGGAGAACAACCTATAGCTTACAAGGAAACAGGCAGGAACAGAAGGTAAGGTGTCGTCATGCAATAAGCAAACAGCGTGAAGCGAATCCAGCTAGATTCTGCAAGCCAAAATGTCCGACAACTTTAAACGGCAGATGGGACAGACTGAAGAAAAACCAGCACTTCAATCTTATTAAGGACTAACAGCGCTCCACGGTTTCACCCGCATAATAAATGTCGATCCCATGGTAGTATCAGGATAAAAAGTACCCTATGCGTTATTCTGATGTACATATAAGCTATATTACTGTAAGCGTTTTTGCGTGAAAGAGTAACAAACATCCATCCATCTGACAGACTTTCGCGTTTATAATATTAGTAAGATTTTAAAGGATATTCACAATCCATTGCTTCTCATATTAAAAAAAATATCTTCTCGACAACGTAAGCAACGCAATGAATGTTGCTGAATTATTACTGTCAAAATATTAGGCGTTGCCATTGTAAGTGTATTACGCAATTACCCCGCGGGTGTTGAGGCGCAACTTGGAAGAGCTGCCTATAATCCAGCAGTGGACTTCGATATCATAGGATGTGCTGAAGCCCGAAAGACCTACAAGGTTAGATGATTTCCCAAGTCCAAAACTTAAATACAAATATGACGTAGAAACCCAAAGTTGGCCTTCTGTATTTTATTATCTGTGGCTTATAAAACTAAACCAAAGGAGTAACCACTTTTAGTTAAAGCACTGCTTTTATGACTAAGTTAATACAGCTATTTTTTAGTAATAAAAATAATCTTCAATTTTAATTCCAGTTTAAAAGGCGTCTGCTTACTTGTTATTATCCTTGTGAAATTATTAACTGTGAATCTTTTGTCGTGAGCAATCTTTAGAAGAAAAATCTATAAATGGATAGTGGTACGTCAGCTTGTCTGTTTGAGATTAATCGACTTCGGCGCCGTTCGACCGATCATCATGAAAGTGTACACAGTTCATGGAGAAGGTTTTATGGGGATTTTTCGTAACTCTACGTAGGCCACGGGAAAAAATAATTTTGTATAAACAGCATATACATTTGCATTAAAGTTCTTTACCTACTTGACAAAATAATCTTGAAGATAATCGAACACCAACCCACGCAAACAAATTCCTACCTTCAAAACTGCACAGGGGTGTCACTTAATATTCAAGGAGTGTACGAATATACACCTACTCTATTATTTGAAGCGTCATTTGTCCTGTGGCCGTCACCCTTCACTGGCAGCGGTCTAATTAGACCACTCAGTGCAACCCTGAATATTGACGTAGCCGATACGATTTGAATTTAGTTCGACGACTGTCCGAATGATTTGTATGATTAACGCCAGTTATTGTTGGCTTTGTGATTATTTGAAGCCTAATGGTGGTTTAGATATTATAGTTAAGTTTGTATCGATTTTATGGTCAGAAGACCAATTCAAAATTGAATTTTGAAACGTTTTCAATTTTCAACCAATTGAAAACGTTCAAAATCTAGTCGCAATCTCATCTTAGCGACAATCAATGACAAAAACTTGTCAAAAATGTAGGGACATTATTGTGCAAATATATGATTTTGAGGTAACAAACATAATTGCAACAAAAATTCTGATTTGGACTGAATAATTGTTCAGAACGCATCACAGTATCTAGATTCAATACTGAAAGAAAATAGAACTAATTTCTAATCAAATCAACTTTTACATTCAGACACCTATCATCATCATCATCAGCTTATAGCAGTCCACTGCTGGACATAGGCCTCCCCTAATGAGCGCCATAGCACCCTGTCTTCAGCTTGACGCATCCAGCATCTGACTGCAGTCTCAGATACCTATAGTTATGTATAATCAATACAGGTCTTAAACAAAAACAGAAAAAAGCTTCTGAGTTCGCCTAAGTTAGCCGATTTATTTATTTATATTGCTTACCATTACTTAAAACCAAAAGTTTACCAAAACAAGCAAGCATGCGCTTGAGTTGTAAACTAATTAATTACCTTTACAAACACGAACGGCTCAATTAAATTAACGTAAATATATTTAACGATAAAAATATTAATGATGCATTAATGGCGACTGCACCGCCTACCGTGTTTACCGTATAAATAAATATTACATTTTATAACTGGCTACTTATAGAATTGTTTAATTAATACACCTAGCACGTATAGTTGTCCGTTTTATTATTCATTAAAATCTTTAATAAACACGTGGCGCAGTTTTAAATGTTCAGTAATGTTATAATGTTATATTGTTATATTATGTTATATTCATGTTTTTCGATACGTGAATATTTTAGTTTTAGTTGATTCAGGAGGTCTACCCCCTTAACACGAATTCCGTAATGTTGGCCGAAAGTAGGTACGGGCTTTTCCTACTCCGTTTCACTCATGGCCATAAGATTCGTTCGGGACTACAGTGAACAAAGTCAGAAAAGTATAATTATGATATTCTTCAGGACATATGCTAGGTAGATTGTGTATTGAAAACATAATAAAACTAATTTGATATGATAGAAAAAAGTCATGAAGATACCTCTAAAAACTTTCTTTTTACAATAAAAACCATACTAATATAATTATGTACAATAATTATGATTTTTTCTCAGATTATTCTACAAGCAACATACTAAGCACTAGTGTTTTAATTTTTTAGTCCAAACAATAGATTTTTTGTAAATAGATAAATTGCCTCATATTTTTGCAATAGATTACCAGCGTTGTGCCATCGCGCTTCTCTTTCTTTTCTATGCAGTCCGACAAAGACCGCGCTTTAGGTCATGGAAAGAAACAGATTGACGTCGATTTTAATCTTCGGGAAGAAACTTTTGATCGCTCGATCAGGTTAAGCTAGTCTTGCCGCGGTTGGTCTGTGGATGGGTATGGATGTGGTATCTTCACATAGCACGACCCCTTTGTACCTCGGAAAGCACGTTAATCCGTTGGTCCCGGCTGTCATTCATGGATCTTTAACAGTCGTTACGGATCATCAGTAGCCCGAAAGTCTGACAACAAGTCTTACCAAGGGGTATCGTATTACTGTATATCGTATTACTGTATATCGTATTACTGTATATCGCATTACTGTGTCCAAAACTTGTGGTCAAAGTGACCTCTGCGCTGCAACCAACGACGCATTATGACTATTGGTATCGATCTATGTCTCTATCTATAGAATAGAATAGAATAGAATACTCTTTATTATGTAACATATAAATTACAGACATAAATATAGAAACTGTACAAAGGGTGACACAATGGGCGGTCTTATCGCTAAGAGCGATCTTTTAAAGACATCCTTAGGATGGAACCTTATTTATAAATTAAAGTCACTTTCCGTGTCCATATACTGTACTCCATCACCTATCCTACCCTCTATGTCCCAAAACTGTCTGTTTGTGTATGTGAATTTAAATGTTTGTAAACGCACCCACGATACAGGAGTAATTCATAGTGTGGGGCAACGTTTAAAAAAAAAAACTTGCAGTCAAAGTGACCTCTGCGCTGCAACCACCGACGCATTATGACTATTGGTATCTATGTCTCTATCTATAGTTATAAATTAATGACGTCGGGAAAGTGGCAAAATTTTGGGCTAACAAGAACTGAAGTATACAGTCGTGGCAGCAACACGAAGAAGATAAAGACTTTCCCTGTCGGTCTGTGTGACTGCGATATTCTATTATACCGCGTAACGGATTTTGATGCAGTTTTCGTCATCGCTTAGAGAATTTGTTCCGGAAGGTCTATGTGTAATTGTGTATAAGAAAGAAAGAAAGAAAGAAAGAATTTTTAAGAAACTTACATAAATATAATTCAAGTGCTAAAAAGTGCGAAGCAGTTTTAATAATAATTTAAATAAGTACGGGTTAAACACTGCCATGACCTCTAATAAACAGTACTTGTATAATACAGCAGTGCGATTCTGTAATCTTCTCACCGTGAAAACTTAGGTGAGGTGAGCGTAGAGTGAGCTGTCAATAGTGTCAATTACTTGCAAAAACAAACACACATCATCTAAGGTTTCACGGTGAGATTTTTACAGAATCGACCGGCTGTTATTAGTGTCAATTCCTAGCATTAGATGGAATGACAGCTCACTTCACCTAACTTCTCACGGTGAGATTCTAACAGAATCGACCGCCAGGTCAGTGAGGCTACAATATTCTTAATATAACTTTTTGTATTATTTTTTAATAATATTAACCTTCATTATCAATGCAACTTATATTACTGGCCAGTTAAAGTCAGGTTTGTCAATAAAAGAAGAATAAAGACAGAAAATAAATATTCTACACGTCAATATCTTGATCTTGTATCATAAAGATCTATAAGGACAGTATTTAGAAAAAACTCGCACTTAACCGATTTTTTTTTCCTAAATACTGTATTTAGAAAAAAAATCGTATAAGTGCGAGTCGGACTCGCACACGAAGGGTTCCGTACCACTGTACAATATTTAACACTACATATTTTTTCGTTTCTTGTATAATTTATGTTATTTATGGTACTGTTTTACACTCTCTGACACTCTGTAGAAATTCCAAGTATCTAGTAGCTATTTCGGTTAAATAACTCTGTGATAGATGAACGGACAGCGGATCCTTAGGGGCCGCCTCCACGAGCGAGAGAATCCCGGCGATATTATCGTCGTGGCACGTATTACTATACACTCTTCTAGAACGTCTCTCCACACGGCGATATCATCGCCGCGAAAATTTGATGGCATGGCACTATCGCCGCGATTCTCTCGCTCGTGGTGGCGGCCCCTTAGTAATAGTCCCGCTGGCACCCTTTTGGTACGGAACCCTAAAAAAATAAACTACATTCACAAAAACTTAGGTACTAGTACCTAAGTTTTTGCGAATGTAGTTGACCGTCTGTCTAGACAGACGGTCATTTTTTGCAATGACACGAAAATAAAATAAATATCCTAGCGATGTTACTGACACGTACTTAATAAAACCTAGATTTTAATTGACCGCATACATTTATATCTATATAATTATATATAAAAGAAAGTCTTGTTAGTTACACTATTTATAACTCGAGAACGGCTAAACCGATTTGGCTGAAAATTGGTAGAGATGTAGCTAAGAACCAGGAGAAAGACATAGGATACAAAAAAAACCTAAAAAAACAACGTATGGGTAGGGGTAGGGTAGGGGTAGGGTAGGGTAGGGGTAGGGTGGGGGTAGGGTAGGGGTAGGGTAGGAGTAGGATAGGGGTAGGGTAGGGGCAGGGTAGGGGTAAGGTAGGGGTAGGGTAAGGGGTAGGACACCACGCGAACGAAGTCGCGCCGGGCAGCTAGTATATTATAAATTAAAGTCGCCTTTCGTGTCTGTCTGTGTGACCGCGTTGTTCAATACTCAATATGTTTATTGCTTCTAAATGTGAACTTAGGTGGTAGGTTTTACAAAATATGATAATCGTGGACTCTGTCGGGCGCAGCAAAAGTAGGAGAGAGGAAGAGGGCTTTTATTTTATTTACGATTTAGTTGTTATAAATATTGTATGTAATAAATGTTGTTGTATTGTATGTATTGTAGTATATTGTGTGTGTGTATTGTATGTGAATTGTATTGTTCTAAACTACGCAACGGATTTTGATATGGTTTTCGCCATCATTTAGAGAATTTGTTCCGAAAAGGTTAGAAAGAGGGTGAACACCGAGATGGCGTCTAAGGAAGAAGTATGAAAGAAAAAGACATTGCGCCGACCCCAAATAATTGGGGGCAAGAGAAAGATGATTCCGGAAAGTTTAAGTGGATAATTTATAAACATTAAACTTAAATATGCTTAATAAAGAAGTCTTGATGTTTTGTAAGTCATAAAAACCGTGCGAAGCATGCAAGCCAAGCTTGCTAGTTTTTCTATGAAAACAACAAAAAATTATTTGCATGCTCACCTTCAAGAATTTCGTAATATTAAACTATGTCATATTGTATCTGTTTTACCAAATTCTAACATAGGTTAAGACAGTCACTTGGGACATTGAAATTTTGCCTATTATAGTCGGTAAAATTGCCATCATCAATTGTTGCTGAAAGACGTCGCGCGTCGTCTGGACATAGTCGAAACAAAATTACCTATAAACTGGGTCTTAAAAGTATCATTGTGGGTGTATAAAGTAAAGTAAATTTATTGTCATATAAGAGTTTGGTACATAATCTGTGTTCGCGATTTAATTGCCAAAAATGTACACAAATAATGGAAAAATAACTTTAACTCCAACACAATAAAGTTCAGTTTACGCTAAAAATTCAAACATTTTTATAACTTTTTCAATAGTGCTATTCACTCTGAAATCAACTTAAAAATCATTGAAATAAAGTTGATATTTGTTTAACTTGAAATAAAATCAATTGCCAACATAAATTTGAATAGACCGTGGATACAATATTTTTTATTTTGACTTAAGGTACTGAAACTGATACGTCAGGGAGTTTTTGGAGTCAGTTTTCAATCGTGGAGCATTTTATGGAGATCGTTTCAACATGAATGTTTGTGTGTGGGTGGTGTGTGGGTGTTGTGTGTGTCTGGGTGTGTGTGTGTGTCGTGTCCATAGGCATTATCATCCTCTTGCCCTTGTCTTAATTTATTTGGGATCGCAACACTTCTTTTTCTCACATTTATCTCTATTACTCGTCATTTCAGAGTTTATTCCCTTCCTTGCTATACACATATATAGGTATCTTTGTTTGAAAGTGTCTAATTTCCACAAGGTGACCCAAATTAGTAGGGAAAAAATTGCAAGAATGTAAATGCAACGTAGTGTAGCGATTCTTAGGTAAGCAGTAGTGCAAACCCTAGTTTGTCTAACAATGTACTCTGGTATGTACCCAACATTAAAACTTGTGGAATTCTATTTGTTCGCAGAGCCTCCACGTTTGGCTTGGTGCCACGGTTGAACTAGATTGCACCTGTTATTTACTTTATCTTAACAATTAATTACTTCACTAACATTCGTGACTTCTCAATTTACTGGGCCGAAATTAGGTTCTTTGTTTTTTTTTTCGTTTTGTTCTTTGCCACAGATATTACGATAATCCCAAGATGTCGCGTGAACGGCGAAGATATCTAGCTACACTGACCTTTTACTTCTGATTTTGCATCACAGTGATCTTTATTCTCATTATAATAAGGTTGCTAATGAGTTGCTGCCACTGAAATTTGACAAAATCACAATGATCTTTATTCTTGTTAAAATAATGTTGCCGTTGGGTTACTGTTGTCAGAGGTAAAATAAGTGTCCAAAGGACTTGGAATGAAAAAAAAGAAAACAATTTATAAATAAACTGATTGAAAAAAAAAACACGTTGTTTCCTTGATAATCGTCAAGATTGGATATTCTTATTACGCAAAACCTTTCATAAAAAAAGAACTCATTGTTATTCAACCAGCTACGTACCTAACTGCAACTTTTCCACATAAACAGCTTTCCCACTACTAAACTAGACATAATTTCCATACGCTAGGCATTTGCAGTCCAATCCTGAAATGTATCGGCCGGCTAGGCATAAAGTGTCTTGCATACATGTCGATTTCGGCCGTTACGGTCGTCACTCGACTCCGTACGCCGCACATAGGCCGACTGCACGTCGTATTTTGAACATTTACGGCTTGCGCAGCTCGTGTTCGAAGTACGAACGGTCGGTATGACTCAGTCTCGTTACTAGTTAGACTAAAATCGGGGCTCGTAGGAGCATTACGTCACTCTTGAATATTTACTGCTTGTCCGTAGCTACGGAGGTTATTGTGAAAGGTTCTCATGTTAGGTAGGTTGTGCGTTCCATCTCGTAACTATGAACAGGAAGACCATTAATCATTGATCAAATTGTTTTTAGTAATCTCATCTGAATTACCTACTATTATTACTACGGCGCAGGGCCGGATATTGTGGTCATTCTTGGGGGAGGACTATGTCTACCAGTCAAGTGAACGTCTTTTAGCTGATTACAAATATGATAGTGACGAGTGTCGTGGCGGGTTTAAAATCCTGGCAAGTCACTGTCTGTCACTAGCTTACTACAAGGTGAAAGAAGACGTCGTGAGATAGTTCATCGCAGTTGTAGCTTATAAACCTATTGCATTATGGCATTATTTTTTGTTCTTCGCATTCGCACGAATATATTTTCAAAATAATGATGAAACTATCGCTTTAAAAATCCGTTCTGAAGTTTAGAAGAACAACGGTTATGCAGACAGACTCGAAAAGCGATTTTAATTTATATTATGTTTACTTACCAGTTACTAACCAGTCAAGCATAAAGGCTCCTACAAACAGGCGTAACACGCGATATAATCGCGCGCGACACAAAGGCACCGCTCGTTGCGCGACTTGCGGTGCCTTTGTGTCGCGTGTTGTGTCGCGCCTGTTTGAAGGAGCCTTAATAATTACAGTAAACACCGTTGTCATTTATTATAGAGGACTACGTAGTGGTCTCGGGGGAGGCTTAAAGTTATGTCTCATAGAAGCCATTGCCGGCTCTCATGGATTAGAAGTGTAATTTGTGACACCATCCTATGCAGAGCTTAAAGGATAAATGGTGTTTAGAAACTTCCGAACGGATGGACTGACGATTTAAGATATTAATAGTATAATATATTATTATATAATAGTATAATCAGCCTAGTGTTTTCACTGCAGGGACATAGGCGTGGGCTATAATCCACCACGCGGGCTCAGAGCGGGTTGGCATATTTCACAAGTCTGAGTCAAGATGCGATACGACGGGGTGGGTCGGAGTAACAAGAAATTTCACGCGGACGAAGTCGCGGGCAGAAGCTAGTCAATAATAAAACATGAATTAATTATGTACAGCAGCAATTAAATGTCAAATATACCGACAGTATCTATTTATTTGACAGCTGCAGCCAGCACGGTTGAATGAGTCTGGGCGAATAAATATTTTTGATTGTTTTGTATTAATTTCCGAAATTGCATAAATTTACAATGTGAATTGTGGGATCTGATTTATGTGTTGAATTATTTTATGAACTTTAAAATTACTCATAACATAGCATCACGCGTGTATTTCTCAAAGGATCGTCTCTTTGCTGCCATGGCTTATTTTAATTTAATTTAATATTTGAATTGTTTTTTTTTTATCTTTTCATTACGGACGCTTTTAACGTTCTGCATCGTTCTCACATGCATAATTTTAACATGAATGATGTAACCAATATTTTGTAACCATAATATACAGTATGTTAACTAACAGAGGGCGTTCCCGTTAACCCGCAATAGTAATAGCATCCATACATGCTAAAAAAAATATTACCATTCGAAAATAAAATGTTTTTATATTAAAATATTCACTAAAAATCGTAAATTGATACGTTAAAGAAACACTCTGTACACGCGTACTTGAAGGACAGCAATGTCGGAATTTATTTAATTAAATAAATTAGAATTAATTAAATAAATAGAGTATCAATTTACGATTTTTAGTGAATATTTTAATATAAAAAAAATAAAAACATTTTATTTTCGAATGGTTATATTTTTTTTAGCATGTATGGATGCTATACTATTGCGGGTTAACGGGAACGCCCTCTGTTAGTTAACATACTGTATTATTTTGATTTAAAAAAGAGTTTCCGTGGAGTTTCTTGCCCGTTCTTCTCCAGAGGCACCTACTACGCTTTGGAATGGGCAACTAGCTTCATCTTTCTCACTGACCGACCCGTTGATAACTCAAAACTGCCTATAATTGGTTTATTTGAAATAAATGCTTTGAGTTTGAGTCACCCATCCACGGGCCGACCGCGGCTAGCGTAGCTTAACCTGATCGATCGACCCGTACGGTTGTTATTACTTAGCCACGAGCCCTTCTCCAACAACAAGGCACCACTAGACCAATAAGGCAGTGAACTACTTAATCACACATAAACTGCTGAAGGGCACTCCAATGAGGGTTTTCGTGAAAATTTACGACACCAGTTGGCGCCACTGTGACAAGAGGTCTTCCAATACAAAATATATGAAGACGTTCATCATTCGATTCATTCATTCGTTCATCATTCCATCATGACTAAAGAAAATATAGGCTCTTTGACAGATGCCTGGACCTGACGCGCCAGTGCTGCCACCTAGCGAACGTCATTTCAGAAAACCCTCATTGCGATAAGGCTCCTAGAAACAGACGCGATACGCGATATAATCGCCTTTGTGTCGTGTGTCGTGTCGCGCCTGTTTGAAGGAGACTTTACACACTTGCTACCACGATCTAAAGGATTTTGAAAGAAATTCATAATCCATTGCTGCATATGTTTTTAAATTCCGTAGGCCCGACAACGTTAATAACGCAATACATATTGTCGAATTGTCAAGCATAATCTTTGGTGTGTCTGGTGTTTTGCATATTTGTTACGTACCTACTTTACTCCTAAACTTAATATATGTCAGTGTCCAAAACTGTTTTTTATAAATCTAATACGATCTACCCACTCTAAATCTACAAAGTGATGGTAGAAATGTGGGGGAACGTTCTGATTTTGAAAACAATTGAATAAAACTGTGATCGACTGACAGATACCCACAGCCAAAGCATGAAAATGAAGCACTTAGAAAGAACTTTATGAAATACAACAGAGTGGTACTTAATTCTCGAAATTTAAAAAAAATTCAATTGTCTGATTTCAGTATCAATCTGTCAAATATAGCTCTAATTTTCCTACAATTATGAAAAGTTTTTCACATTGATTGTCGCCGAGATGAGATTGCAACCAGATTTGACCGTTTTTAATTACGGAAATAGACCTTCTGATCACACGGGGACCGAACTTTCCATACGGTCAACAGTAGGGTCTGGCTATACCTCAATGTTGGTAACATATAAACCACATTTCGTGGTCCATTTGAAAGGCTATCGACGGCTATAGTCGATCTAAACATTACGTCAAATGCAGTCTACCAGGCTTAGTGGTAGGCCTACAAAGGTACCTTTGTAGTTTGGCGTTACGTATGACAGCAGCGATTGAACTATGGGAAATACTAATATTTGGTATAGATTTATGATGATATTAGCAGTCAATCAGCACCAGCAGTTTAATCTAGACCTCAAAAATATTCACCTCGTAAAAAAACGTTCGAAAAAATCTCGTCGCAAACTCATTACAGCGACCATGTCAAAAACTTGTCACAAATGTTGGTTTAGAAGTGTTTTTGACAGATTCGATTGCGAGCATAAGCATGATACGTTTCCACTGCACACACGGGACACAGGCCTCCTCTCTGTGAGAGGGAGTGGACCATAATCCACCACGCAGGCCCAGTGCGGGTTGGCGCATGTTACATGTCTTCGAATTTTTGGTATTCAACTGCGAACGTTCTTCTAAATAGAGTGCTGTTTATTGTAGTTGTCATACATTTTAGGCCGCATTACGAATTAGTTATAATCGCTCACAGCGCTCACATCATCTCACATGCGTTCCGTTTTAGATATTACGATTATGACAGCTGAGAGCTGTCAACAATTCGGAACGCTTGTGAACGCGCTCACAGTGCTTACTTAATGTAAAAACGATATTATTACAGTATTTCCTTGTATAAACACTACATTTCTTCTTCAGTTCTTCTTCTTTGGTTAGGTGGCGCCTGTCAGCCAAAAGCACAATTTCGAAAATACCACGTTAGCTTAATTTAAAGATGATGCAATTCAAAACAAAACACTTACACATCCTTACACACACACTGTCAATTTTTGACAGCGCTCACGGTGATATTATTCTAAGGCATGGTTCGGCGTTATCGCAAGATGGCCCATGTCATGACGTCATCTATGACGATTCACGGGACATCGTTATCGCGCTCACGCTAATTAGGTACGGGTTTAAGCACGCTCAAATCGATTATTTCCCAACTCGGAACGCAGGGTTAGCATACAATCATGGTTTTACAGAATCCCACCTACAGCTGCAAGGCTCTAAAAAGTTTAATCGACAGTAATGTTCATAGTGACGCTGAAATGGGATACGCTGCGGAATTTATACCTGAGTGTCCGGCGAAAATTCACCTGCAGTGCCAACATAGCCTTAAATTACTTCGTTTCCCAAATATTATCACGGAACTAATGAGTTTTTAGTGTTTTTACCAATTCAGCAGAACAAAATTGACATTTACTAGAACATAAAATCGAGGAGTGAAAATACGCCGTACATTTTTGATGCCGTGCTAAGAAGTCTAGGATAGGAAGTATCATCTATCTACCGCTGGCACGGTCGCATCAGCTATTTCATACAAAATTCAACGGTCTCCTTCAAAGCATTGGCGACTACGGTCCAAGTTTACTTCACCATTGACTGTGCCCCTTTGAACCGACATCGACTACTTAGAGTTGTTTTTAGATGTTAGATTTAAGGACATATATAAGCAATTTGTGGTGGTACTTTTTTGATTTTTTTATTTATTTGAAATGGGTTTGCTCTTGACTCTAGTCTAGGTCAGAGGTGACAGAGACAAAGCCTACGATAGAGTGAGCGATAATCTAGAACTGCGGTTCTAGCTTAGTGATGTGAGCCTATAATAGTGTTTAGTTTTGTACCAAAAAGTTTCTCTTGTTAGAGAAAGACGGTGTGCCTAGCCTTTTCCTAACTATGTCGGGTCGGCTTCCAGTCTAACCGGATGCAGCTGTATACCAGTAGTTCACACAAAGCGACTGCCTACCTGACCAGAAATATAAGGTATGTTATGGCATAAGTATAGAGATGAAACAAACCTAAACTAGCCAGTTTTTTTATTACATTCACGATGTAAGAGGGTTTGTAGGTAATAAAAACTTTGCAAATTGTAGTTGATACATTGAATTCCGCACCAAACATTAACTCATTTGCATTAAATTGCACTCTTAATGCGAATAAATTATAGGAAAACGTGTCAGTGATATTTAATCGCCCACAAACGCAAACATCACATTATACGCATTACCGAACCAAACGAATATCTACACTATTATACCATTTAATCCGAATAAAATCGAAAGTGTCAAACTATAATGGCTTACCTAAACCATTCTAATCACATCAAATCTCGTCGTTGTGTTGACGTGAATCACACGGTGTTTACAATACAATGCGGCGGCAGGACGGCCCGGTTCCGGTCGGCCGGCATTAGCATGCAAATGGACAGGACATGCCACGTGCCCCGCACGGTAATCGCACGGCATGAGACGCTCCACTTACGTGCGGTGACATAGATCACGGAGACGTAGAGGTAAGGTAAAGATTTGTTATTTGAAAACACTTCTTGGGTCATAACCTACGCCAAGACGCGCCTTTTTGCATTTGAAGCCAATAAGTTTGGACTGATCGGTATAAAGAATGTGGGACAATCAAGTTTTACGATTTTACGGATTTTCTTGCAGTAACTGAATGGACCTCCCATTCAATTACTGCAAGAAAATCCGTTATAGAACTTTTTTTACTTTTTTGTCCAAAGTACTAAAAAAATATATATATTAACATCCGAATTGAGAACCTCCTCCTTTTTTAAGTCGGCTAAAAAGAAGAGAGACTTTCAGGGCAGTAGAATTACACTGTCTTTTACTGTTTTACAAAAGAGAAAGTTACGAGCTGTTTTCACTAATATGACATGTGTTTATGTAGTTTTTTCTACAGAAATCATTTTTCAGGTATCTACTTAATTGAAAAATAAAACAATTTTCAATTTAGTACCTGGAAAAAATTAGTTGTTATTCACATAATCTTAAAGATGATCTAATAGGGTGTGGACTTCATAACCGAGTCTTTAGAAAACGATTTTTCACCTTTAAGGGGGAAGCGCTAAGGTAGCCCGCGAAATTCAAATTTTCTTACGTTTTTTTGCAATTTGCTGGTGAGTATTAAGTTGTACGTTGATTAATATATGAATCGCGGCCGTAAGAAATATGTGTTTATAGAATTATAATCATTACAGTCATCAACACAACTCTCTAAGACCACGTAAGTCCAAAGAATGATGATTTGATGAAACAGTTATTCTTGAGACTTACGTGGTCTTAGAGAGTTGTGTTGATGACTTTAATGATTATAATTCTGTAAACACATATTTCTTACGGCCGCGATTCATATATTAATCAACGTACAACGTAATACTGACCAGCAAATTCCAAAAAACCTCAAAAAAATTAAATTTCGCGGGCTACCCTGGCGCTTTCGCCTTAAGTCTTTAACCATTCTACATGGTTCTACGCTAGTTTTTCCTGAAAGGATGTTTAGCTCGTTTCAAAAAGCATTACACAGCACCTCTTTTCATGCACGTAGAAAAGATACCTACTCGTATGCAGGTCGTATGTAGGTTTGGCAAACTATGGCTGCCGAGAAATTTAAAAGCATTTTCTTATATAGGTAGAAGAAAAGGCACGTTTAGGAGATTATTTTTGGCCAGTCAATTTATTCAGGGTTTAAGATACTAAATAATTTTTTTGCACTTAGCAGTCGAACATCATTTCAGCCGAAAGACGTCCACTGCTGGACATAGGCCTCCCCCAAGCACCTCCACTTCGACCGGTTCTGTGTTTCTCGCATCCAACGGGTTCCTGCGGCTGTAGTCAACGTTAGTCAAAAAAACAAAAACCTATCGTTTGAATGGGGGTTTTCGTGAAAATTTACGACACCAGTTGGCATCACTTTGACAAGAGGTCTTCCATTTCGACAATGAATATAAATGATGACGTTCATCATTCGATTCATTCATTCGTTCATCATTCAGTCATGACTTAAGAAAATATGGGCTCTTTGACAGATGCCTGGACCTGACGTGTCAGTGCTGCCACCTAGCGAACGTCATTTCAGAATACTCTCATTAATAGACATGTACACACAGCTTCATTAAGTGATTACCCCTCCAAATGACATGTGCGTTCAAATCCGTGATAGGCCCAAGTTGGTTTTTGTATTTTGCAAAAACATTTTATTTTAATTAATTTATTGTTTTAGTGAATAAATAAGTTTAAGATAGTATTTATTTTTTAAAATTCTGTTTTTATTATTGTTTTTTACAATAAAACGTTAATACTTTTATTATTGCGAAAACGACAAGCAATAATAGGGTTAACATTTACGACCGTTTCATTCATCGTCTAAATAGACTAGAGGTTTCAAGACCGCTTGCCGTGCCTATGAGTGGGAGTTCAAATCATAGGCACGAAATGTGCTTTTTGTTCATTATAATTATTATTTTAATATATTTTTCTATTTTGTTTTAGTAATTATTTATAAAGAATTTAAAAATAAAGAAAAATAAAATACCTTAATAATCATATAATAATATGTATTATTGCTATTATTTAACAAAACTATGATCTTATTTTACAACAAAGATTTATTTTGATTTGATAATTTTATTTACAGTTATCATAATATACTATTTTGCCAACTGACACAATTGGGTTCCTAGACAAGTGGCATCCTATTAACGTAAACGATAAAATAGTAAGCGGTAGAAATATTTTAGATTGACATAACCTAACGAAATGTCACGTGACCTGTCATGTCGTCGTATACAAATTTGACATTTGACAGTCTGACAAGTGACATCGAAAAAGACAAGTTTTGAAGCGTTTGCAACTTGTCTAGGAACTAGAAGTTAGTTTGGCAGGATTACAACCATGAGCATAATAAGTGAATAAACATGTTATCAATAGATAATCAATTAACATCTCTTATTAGCTCATGATATCTACTTAGAATATTTTGCTATACAAAGTAAAATAGTGGAATCAAATGAGTTAAATGTCTTCGTTGTTTATTTTGTTGTCATACTTAATTAATATAACTGCTATTTCTGGGCAAATAGCAATCGTTCTCTTCGATGTTCTTCTGTTAGACATATTTTGTAGGTCGATAACTGTGAATGTTCGCTGCGTGTAAATGTCTTCGAACCGTGGACAGAGATATTCGTTGCCAATATCCCGATGATGTTCAGATTGGTCCGTATAGATCCCAGTAGTTCTCCGACCCATGGACATGGTTTCTTGAAATCTGCGCACCCATAAGCGCACCGTTTGTCTCTGTATAGAACAAAATGGTTTTAAATAAGTTATTAAATACCACACACAAGATACCGCAAATAGCTCAACAAGAAAAAAATCGGAGAACACAATTAATATTATAATGAACTTACTGCTATGCCAAGCTGTCTCGCAATTCCTTTTATGCTCACATTTTGTTCACACAGAACAACTACAATTTTAGTTCTCATAAAATCATAAATCATTTTAAAAATTAATGGATAAATCGTAGTCGTTTACTCTTCGCTGTTTTAAGTGAATGTATACATCAAACGTTGTAGTTATAACTTGAGGGTATGGATTAATTTTATAAAGACAACGTAAGTAAGTAAAATTAATGGATACCCTCAAATTATAACATCTATCGATTAGACATCCCCACCTAAAGATAAAATGACTCAGACCATAGTAGATAACAATTTCAACGCAATTCATATGGGCTCGCTGGCTAGTTCGTCAAACTGCCGGTATGAGTATGACGACGTTCGGTGATGCGATGGTTCGAATCTGAGTCGAAACAATGGGTTCTTTTTGAAGTATTCTTTAGTTTGTTTGTAAGGAATTTAATGTGTAACATTTTAAAACTTGAGGGGTTAGCACATACTGACGCTGTCTGTACATAAACAAAATGAACTTTTCGTAACGGTGTACGAAAAGAACGAACTGTACTTACCGGTGTAAGTACAGTTCGTTCACAGTTTTTTTACCTCTGATTTTGCAACGCTGTCTAAATCTTCTAATAAGTTTGCTGTTAGGTTGCCGCCACTGAAAAGTCTGTCAAAATCATTGTGATCTTTATTCTCGTTATAGTAAGGTTGATGTTACGTTGCTGCTGTCAAAGGTAAAATAACTATGAAAAGATTGTATGTATGCATCCAGTAACACATCTTCTTAATCGATTCTATGTTGTCTTTAATATAAATATGGACAGACAATGTTATGATGATTGCTTTACAAAGAACAATGCAGTTACGACTAAAGAGATATTATTACGTCATTGATTTTTTCTTGAGAGACTGCAGATCTTTTTGAGCGATTTTCTTTGTGATATCTAAAACTAAAATGACATCGTAAATGTCATCTTATAGCGTACTTATTAATGTGCATAAAATATATTAGATGTTTTTTCTGTAATGTTCACATAGAATTAGGTAAGGATGGAATACAGAAATCGTATCGTTATCTTGATACGGTAAAAAATGAATACCTATCACGTATGTAATAAATACACAAAAAAAAAAACTGATTTTTAAATTGATATTTTAAGTAACTACACTACATACGGACGTTAACTCCAAAAACTATGTAATAAAATAATTTTTATTTGTTTTCGCATGTTTAGATAACGATACCTATCATGTGTGCGGAGTTTCGCTAACTATCTAATATTATAATTGGACCCTGTATAAGTTATTTTTTGAGAATTTTCTTCAAAAGTCTTAGAACATATTAAGTTAGATTAACACCACTTAATTTTCATGACAGTAATTAAACGTCAATTAACATCGATCAACTCTAAAGGCACAACCCTACAGTAAAACAATGATACCAATGCCAATGTATACTTTAAACTCTTTAGTGTTATTACCAACATTAAATACGTTATCATTTTAATTACGAAAGGCATCACTATCTTAAAAAGCGACTTTGACTTCCAGTAAAATTTTAACAACGGTAAGCCCAGCTACACCCGGGCGATTTTTACCACAACGATTTTTGGGGTTCCGTACCCAAAAGGTAAAAACGGGACCCTATTACTAAGACTCCACTGTCCGTCTGTCACCAGGCTGTATCTCTTGAGCTGTGATAGCTAGACAGTTAAAATTTTGCATAGATGATGTACATCTGTTGCCGCTATGACAACAAATACTAAAAACAGAATAGAACAAATGTTTAAGGGGGGCTCTCATACAACAAACGTGTTTTTTTCGGCATTTTTGCCTTGTGGTACGGAACCCTTCGTGTGCGAGTCTGACTCGCAATTGGCCAGTTTTTTATAGCGCACTGGATATTAAAATCTCGGGGTTAAACCGATTGAGAATCCAACAGAGTGTATACCGGTGCGTCAAAAAAGATACTGAATTACTGAATTTTCAACTGTCGGCGTTAAGCAGTGGGTTGAAAATCCCATGTGCGATAAAAAATCACCGCGTTAAAAAGTCGCCCGTGGGTTCGAGGGGTAATAGTCTTCCAGCTCTTTCGAAAAGCAGTTATTTCTGTATAAAAGATACTTAAAAGTCGTTATCTTTGTATAAAAGGTACGTACCAGTTATCTTTAGTGTTATGGTTCTTACATTGTGGGGTTGGCTTTTGCATTCGTTGCATCGGTTAAAAAGTTCACTTTAATAATGTAAAATTTAGCTAAGAGGAGTTTGGTTTTAGTTTCATTCGAGTTTTAATTAAGTTTTTTAGCGTAGATGAAAAAGATTTATTTCTAGTCTTGATTTGAGCTGCACGATTTCTGACAAATGCGTGCACTGATTGGACAGGTCCTCTCAATCTGTGTGGTTCTTTCCTCAAAGACCATCTTAGACATCGACCTACATGGTCTTCATATAACCTGACCAAGATTATGTCTGGACTTTAAAAGAGACTATGACCTCTGAGTTTGTTTCGGCCTTCCTTCTCAGAGTAGTCAGATAGGAAACGCAGACCTCATCTAGTTTAAAAAATATATGATTGACGTGTAAAAGTGTTTGTGCAAACCTACTTACAAAAATAAAATCATTTATCATTTACCTACGACGCAGCTGTACCTTTCGCGTCTGCATCACTCCACAACAACTGAGGAAGTCGTGCAGTATTTGAAGGTGAAGATCAACTGGACTCTGAGGGTATTTACATAAACATAACAGCACCTCGAAAGGTTAGGCAGGGGTGTACCCGCTAACCACCACCCACCACCCACTTTCACAGTTGTTCCATGTAATGCGAACATATTGTTATCGACCGCTCACAAATCCAGACACCGGGCTGCTACTGAGAAAATTCCAGATAGAAAGATTCAATAATACTTTGCTCAACCTGGGCATGAAACCCAAGACCTCAGCAGTAGCGCTTGCGACCACTAGACCAATGAGGTAATCATATAATTGTTGGCATAGATAAAAAAACCGCGATCGGTCTGAAAAAAAACATACAAACAAACAAAACAAAACAAACAAACAAAACAAACAAACAAAACAAACAAAATCAACAAACTTTTAAAATTAATTATTATTGGTGATGTGGTTTCATTTGTTGGTTGATTATATTATAATCAAACAGGATTATAACCACGAAAATGTGACAGGTTCTAAAGTACAGTCACAAGCATTTAATATTATTGACATTTCTACTTTCAAACATTACTGTCAGATATTTTTGATGCCAGTGGGATGTCACATATTTTTGCAATATGAGCTGCATTGATTGTGATATAGTAGAAGGGTTAGGTTTTTATTCAGTCAAAGTAATTAGTAAGATATTTTTGATTACGCTAATGTATCACATTGTTCCAAATTTAACTGAGTAGGCAGATATTTATTACGCAATATACGAGTATTTCCGATATTACAGCATTCTAAGAGATTACACCTCTTTTAGAAGCCGATGCAGCATCCCATGTTTTTTTGCGTCTGTCTCGTCAGATAGTTTTGTGGATCTTGCTATGTCACATAGGAATATCTTGAAGACATAATAATAGATGAATCATGAAATCGGATATTATTGCCCATAGTAATATATTTATGCTCGTGACTAAACAGATTTTTATTGTCTTAATTAATATATTAGGCATTCAAGACTTTACTCATTAAGCCTTGAATGCCTAATATATTACTGAGGTAATAATGTAAACAAAATATTACCAACTTTGAAGTTATCTCTAGTAGTGTTCCACGAAACGCTTCATCAGTGTAAATATTGGTAGTTACGTTTAAAATAAACAATAATTAAGTATTCATCACGTGTAAGCACACGCGCCAAAAATGAATGACGGTTTAATTAAAACATTTAATTAAATAATTGTATAAATTAATGGTTTATTTGTAAATTGACAGGTTTACTTACATTAAATTAATTTGCATAACTTTTATGAAAGTAATTTAATTAGCATATAACGGTTCGTTTACTACGATTATTTTTACCACAATAATTGAATTAATGTTGATGTTTAATTTGAAAGACTCGTTTTCATTTACGTGATTAAATCAATATATTATATTGATTTAATCAAATCAAAGTGCTTAGCGTTAATTTATTTTATATTGATACCTCATCACATTGACACTCCAGCCTGGTAAAGTGGCTACTTCGACGGAGTAGGGTGTGGTTGGGGAGCTATGTCGCAAACCATTCTGCCCGCTGTGTCCCTAAACATGCAGTCAAAATGACCATGACCACTGACGACGCTGTGGAAGTGGCGAATTTTTTGGCTAACAAGATCTAAAATACAGTAGCCGGCGATAAATATTGCACATCGACCTATTCGATCCTATCGACTTTATACAAAGAATAAAAATAATCATCAAAAGAAGCAAATCATAATTGTTTTAACAGCTCCTAATAGATACCGGACTGTTTGTATTTCGTGCGACAGAGATAACGCTCTACGAAGCCGAAATTAGCCGGTTGTCTCTTTCCAAAAGTCGATGTGCAATATTTATCGCCGGGTACTGTACAGTCGTGCTAGCGACACGTAGAAGATCACATGAGCATCGTAAACGCCCTTATTGAACTGAAGCCCTAAGCCCTTATGAGCAGAGGAACACCGAACGCGTTCAAAGGGGAAACTCATGGGGTCTTTTCGTGAAAAATACATTAAATGGAAACTTACCTCAGTCATCATCTGCCTAGCCTTTTCCCAACTAAGTTGGGGTCGGCTTCCAATCTAACCGTATGCAGCTGAATACCAGTATTTTACATGGAGCGACTGCCTATCTGACCTCCACAACCCAGTTACTGGGTAATACGATACGCCTTGGTACGACTGGTTGTCAGACTTTCGGGCTTCTGGCTACCCGTAACGATTGTCAAATATCCATGAATCACAGCCGGGACCAACGGCTTAACGTGCTTTCCGAGGCACGGAGGGGTCTCTGTATGTAAAGATGGTCACCCATCTACAGACTAACCGCGGCAAGCGTAGCTTAACCTGATCGATCAACCTGTGCGGCTGTTGTCATTTAGCCACGACCTAAGTCAATTGTTGAATTAACGATTTATTCCGGTCTGATCCCCTGAACCCCCCCTCCACCCCCCTCCTCGATAGCCGAATCCTTGAGAAAGGCCATAGGCTATTTAACATCACGTTATGACCCTCAGGAGCCGAGCAAAAAGAAAAAAAGTCAGAAAGAACGCTAAGTGAAAACGAAGTGTTAGTGCGGGGAGGCGATGCGATGCGACGGGGTGGGTCGAAAGAACAAGAAATTTCACGCGGACGAAGTCGCGGGCAGAAGCTAGTATATAATAAAAATACTTCACTACATCTATCAATTCATTTCGCATCGCGAGGGTTGCTAAACACAATGTGTCTTCGAGTTTCCCTCCACGCCACCTCACTGGATTCCGGTCACGACCGCGGAATAAAATCTATATGCTAGACGTGTTCCGCTCTGCATTAGATAAATGCGATAAACACAGATTAGTGCGGTTGAACGCGGACATTGTTGGCGCCTTATTTTGGCGGTAGTTTGGGAAAAAAGTTTCTTTTAGTAGGGTAGGGATGAAAGCGTCAGTTATGAATGTATGGAAGCTTAGATTATTGTTTTTTTTTGTTGATTTCAGCCAAGAAAACGTATTAAAGTTGAAGGCTGTCAATTAAATAGGCATTTTTTTAACACATTGTTGAATATTACGAAAAGTTATTAGTTATATTTTATTTATTTATTCATTTATGCACACATGTCTGTCATATCTGTGTCTGTATACAGACAAAAAGAAAGGAATAGAAAAATACGAACAAAGGTGATGCTTATTTCTAAGGAAATCTCTTCCAGCCACTTCAAGCAGTAAAACAGAAAAAAAAATTGTTTTCAAAAATATGATTACTTTTTATTATGATGTGTAAAACAGGTGCATATCTAGACAATAATAAACAATGTTGTCACCGTCCATTAGTCACTTTATTAAGAAGGTAGGTTTCTATGTACATATTATGTTTATTTTTCATTTTGGTTTACGTTGAGATAATTATGTCGATATTCAGGTCCATAATGCCTGTATTGATCAACCTGATGTAATTATTTATAGCTATCGAGGCCTTATTCTCTATGACACAAAGAACGAAACCGCGCGAAATGAACGCGAGATTTGCGGGATTTGCTAAGGAATTGACATTGTTTCGAGATTTAAGACCCTGTTTATCTATGTACGTAGGACCTACTTGTTGTTCATTGAAATAAAAAGACATTTAAAGATCTGCTCTGCATAAGTGCTTCATTTAAAATTTATTGTTCGCAAAAAAAAATGTTTCTCACGAGGTAAGTATATACATATATGATATAATTATGTATGTAAGGTACCTATTCCAATATTAAAAGTAATGTAATGATGTAATTTTTTGGTTTTAACAGGTTCCGGCACGGAAAACGAGACACTATGGAAGTTTTATTGTTATGACTAACTAGCTTCTGCCCGCGACTTCGTCCGCGTGAAATTTCTTGTTACTCCGACCCACCCCGTCGCATCGCATCGCCTGCCCGCGCTATTACTTCGTTTTTGCTTAGCGTTCTTTTTGACTTTTTTCTTTTTGCTCGGCTCCTAAAGGTCATAGCGTGATGTTAAATAACCTATAGCCTTACTCAAGAATTGGGCTATCAAATGCAAAAAGAATTTTTAAAATCCGACTGGTAGTTCCAGAGATAAGCGCGTTCAACCAAACAATCACACAAACTCTTCAGCTTTATAATATTAGTATAGATGTAGCCATATAGTGCCTTTGAAAGTGTACGAGCGCTAACACACTGGGACGCCATGGCGACGTCGCCGGATACGCATCCATACAATGTATGACAGTAAACTAAACTCGGTAATTTGGCTACGGTCTGGCGACATCGCCAATTTGGAAGCTTAGCCACGACCAAGCAGCCCTTATGTAGAGATTGGATAATCTGGCGACCTGGCGACGCGTAGCCAAGCCGCCAGTATTTTGTATACAAGGAAGTTACGTCTCCCTAACTCAGTGTCCAACTGATCGCCAAGACTGAGAATCAGTAGCCACTGGCTACTTATTTGGCAATCTCATTTGGCTACGGTAGATAGCCAGAGGTAGCCATGGTTACGTAGCTAGCGACGTCACCATGGCTTCCCAGTGTGTTAGCGCTCTTAAGAAAGTTACAATCATATTGTGAATATGAGATAATAATATCACTGAAAAATAGTCAATATGGTATAGCTTTGCTAGTTTTTAATTTTTTTTCTTTTGATGTCTAAACGTGTGTTTAATTAAATAATTAATATACAAAAAAATAAAGTTTCCTAGACACGATTGTGATTTTTAGGCACAACAATCGGGATTTACTAAAATAAAAGACTTGTTTTCTGTTTTTATATGTTGAAAGAATTGTTTTCCACGTCTATTACACAAAAACACATAAACAGACTTACCAGCGGGGTAATTGCGTAACACACTATCAGTAGCAATGGGTTTCATTTTGACAATTCAACAACATTCATTGCGTTATTTACGTTGTTGAGCAGACACATTTTTCGAACATATGAAGCAATGGATTAGCAATATCCTTCAAAATGATTCAGATTGTGATAGTGTGTTACGCAATTAGGGTGCAGAAGTCTGTATAACTTTTCAAATCGACGCATAATCTGTTACCACGAATTCAGTTCATCATTCTGAACCCCCCTGAGTCGAAAATATTCGTCGGCTGTTTAAAAAAAATACTGTTCCTTACATTTTGACCACGTAGTTTTCTATGAAAAACAATTTTTTTTTTAATAACCAACGAATAATTTCTACACTAGGGTGTTTAGAATCATTCGCTGATTTTATGGTTTCAGTTTGCTCGGCGATGTCCCTGCCACTCTGTATACGAAAACATATGAAACCTTATCTTATCCAGTGAATTTCTTTCAACATTCGACATCCACGTCCTCTTCGAGCGTCATTATTCTGGAGTACACTTCTCACGTTGGTCCCTCACTGCAACGCATTATAATTATTCGGAAAGTTTTCACTAATGTTTATATGGGGAGACACTGTAGGGGCGCTATCAAAGAGTTCTTTTGTGAACTATAACTGTGCCTACTAACTTTCAGACTTTTAATATAGTCTGGTAAATATCTAAGTATGACGTAAGTGGTTGCTTAGGGTGAAGACTGGCGTTTATATAAAGTTTTAAATAGAAAAAGGGGTAAAATTAATACTCATCATTATGAACAACTTTTACTATGGAACCAAACCCGAAATCGCGGAAATGAAAATCATCTGTTCCCTACATTTTGACGAGTTATACGAACATAAATGTAGGGAACAGCTGATTTTTTTTTCGCGATTTCTGGTTTGGTCCCATAGTAAAAGCTGTTCATAATGATGAGTACAATGACTTCTTAAGAGGTTCTTAATGTTTTACCAATAACCCTGTGTATCACAGGAATTATTATGATGTTAAAAATGCAGAATAATTATGTAAAGAAAGTAGAAAATATTGCTTTGGAGGAAAATCAATTACATGTAAAGAAAATAAATTTTTGCGCTATTTCATGGACTGTACTCTTCTTGGGGTATACTTTTGTCTTGATATTCAAAGTCGGACTTCAAACACTTGTAATACATCATCATCATCTGCCTAGCCTTTTCCAAACTATGTTGGGGTCGGCTTCCAGTCTAATCGAATGCACCTGAATACCAGTATTTTACATGGAGCGATTGCATATCTGACCTTCACAACCCAGTTACTGGGTAATACGATACCCCTTGGTAAGACTGGTTGTCAGACTTTCGGGCTTCCGACTACCCGTAACGACTGTCAAAGATCCAACAATGCCAGCCGGGACCCACGGCTTAACGTGCTTGCCGAGGCACGGTGGACTCTAGGTCTCGGTATGTAAAGATGGTCACCCATTCACAGACCAACCGCGGCAAGCGTAGCTTAACCTCGATCGATCGACCTGTGCGGCTGTTATTATTTAGCCACGGGCTCCTACGGGGTAAACAAATGTACAGTGCGTGCCACGTAAGAAGAGACTTGACCCCGCCTCCCCCGCTCTTTCCGCCGCCCCTATGACGTCCGGTCCCGTCCCGCACTCAGACCTCATACCGCTAAAGATACCTAAAATCGTGTTCCGCGCATGTCAGACCACGTGGTGTGTCAAGTCTCTTCTTACGTGGCACGCACTGTGAAACACGTAGTTTGGTGTTCCCTTCACCCAATGCCTTTGATTTGTATAAATTGTTCGAGTAAAGTCGAAACAACAATAAATTCAAATTAGAGGTTTGTACAGGCTTACCATTTAAAGCCACACCGCTCTAAAGCCTTTTGTAACCAGTAAGTATATGGAGCTTTGCCGCTTACGTCATTTTAGACCAAATGAGTTAACTATTTAGGTCGAAATTGGACCAAGTAGGTATGATTACATGGTCATTTAATTAATCTCCTTGTAAGTTGGCATAATGTGCATAGATATAATTATAGAAAGTTTTAAGGCTCCTACAAACAGGCGCGACACGCGATAAAATAACGCGCGACACAAAGGCACCGCAAGTCGCGCAACGAGACCGCTCGTTGAGACGTTGCGCGACTTGGGGTACCTTTGTGTCGTGCGTGATTTTATCGCGTGTTGCGCCTGTTTGAAGGAGCCTTTAGTCGTTGTTGAGGAATAACTAGAAATGCCCTTCACATTTACAACATTATAGTCTGATTATGCAGATTTTATAGTAAACTTAATGTGAAGAAATTTTTTTTGACGTGACAACGTCTAATAAATCGATGAAGCTGGCTGCACTCACGAAAAAAACATGACTCATGTAGCGTTACCTCGGGGCCTTGCTCTGTAGCGTTCCATGGCGGCTTGAATTGCAAGCGAATATTAACAAATGCAATGCAACTATTCCATCAGTATTTTCTTATGACGTTGTCACGTTCAACTATCGCCAGTAAACCGACTTTACAGACAACCGATTTTTAACTACATTACTTATAGCTCACGAGAGTGTCAACTTACAACCAACATATTATTTCATAACACCTAATAGTTTTTCCTTATCAATATGTATACCTACAACGTAATATTAAGTCACCCAAACTCAATGTTCACTAACTACCACCGAAGTACACGGAAAGCATAACATTTCAGAATCTTAACCTAAGTTCGCGACGTGACGAGACCACGCCACTTCCTAACTCGGAACTTGTTAAAATATGAATGACGATAGCGCGGCACATCTATAAATAGCTACATGACACTGATATCAGCTCGAAGTTACAGTTCCCGTCAGCAATAGAATATTCATGCCGTAGTATCCGACTTCGTTGAAGTTGCGTCTCCATTTAATTACACACGGTTGTCATGAAGTAGTGAATCAATGGAGTGCACTGCGATGCAATTCTGTGTTCGTGGTAAAGAAATGTTTATCTTGGGACTATTGCCGATGATGCATTGTTTTTAGCCTGTTGACGTATTCTGGTAAACTTTGTCCCTAACACTGATCGATTCCCGTGTCAAGACAACTTTATTGATGAAATGGGTTAGTGAGGGTAAAGGGTATTCATACAACTGTAGCTTATTTTGTTCCTCCAAAGATCTTTTGCGTCTTGGCTAAAGAATTGAACACTGATGTTCTATTTCTCAAGTTCTGTATGATTTATTCTTATGGCTAAAATTGGAGTTTCCTCATCATGGCGCGGCGTAGGCGTTGGCGTCTTACCAACCAGATTTTGATATATTATTCCATTTGCTTCATACTCTATGCAGCTTGCAGTAGTCACCCACAAACAGAAAGTTTTACTTAATCGTCACCTGTTCCTTTAGTTTAATTGTACACTTGTGTGACTCACCGAGTTTTGATCCTTGTTTGTAGCTAATTAATATCTAAGACGGGTGTCTTATTAGTCGATTCTCGAGTCTCTAGAATTCAAACAGAGTTTACGAGGCGCCTTGATGAGACCGTAGGCTAGTCTTCAATGTTCGTAACGAAAGTCTTATGGCACTTTCAAATTACCTTGAACAATTAAGGCTAATGGTTGGTGTTGTTTATTGAAAATAATTACGAAATGTGTTTTGTTTATTTGGAAATTATTGACGATGGCGTTTGACATAAAGGTTATCCGTTTATTTTCTTTCTGGGAATATAATATCTCGGGGGTGACTACTGAGATGACGACAAATAGAGGAGTGTGGAAGAGAAAGACAGGTTGCGCTGACCACAAGTACAGACGCCAGCACATCAAGCTACCCGAAACTGTCAAATTTTCGCAATAAACTTTGAACCTTATGTTTTAGCGATAAAGTTGAAAATCTATTAAAGAAGTTTGACAGATTGTAGTAGCTTGATGTGCTGGCGTCTGTACATTGGGGTAAGGGCAGAAGAATGATGATTTTTTTGGGAATTTCTTTTATGAAAGTGCTTGGCCAGACTAGCTACCCGGGGCGGGGAGCGGCGCGGGTGCGGGAAAGCGCGCGATCTGCCTGTACGCAGTCGAGGGCGGCTTCGTTCTAAGTGTTGTCGTGTCCAGTGTTTGTTAAAATATAATATGGATGAAGAAGACTTATTTTTACTAGAAAAAAAGCTCGAACTAGTTTGAGAACCTCGGTCCCCAGACGGGCCGCCCGCGCGCTCATTGCGGCCACTTGTATGAACGAGATATGGCGTGAGTTGCCCGCGCGCTCCCCGCGCCAAGCAGCCCGCGTCGCTCACCGTGCCCGCGTGCCCACTATCATGGACGTTCAAATGAAGTTCTTATGTTTGAGAACACCGCGCCGCGCCCGCCCCGCGCCCGCCTTTGCAGTGTGGCCAAAGCATCTGGCCAAGCACTCTGTTTTGTCTTTATGATTTTTATCTCTAATAAATCTCTAATAAATAAACCAGCAAAGAATCCTAGTGCTGTTTATTCGCCAAAGCAAGAAAACTTATAAAATTCTCTCTGTTTTCCCTAGCGAAGAGACATAAAAACTGTCTGCTCAGTTTCATTTCAAAAAGAGTAACGGGTAGTGAAGCGACTCGACTGAAAACGAAATTACATCTGACCTCATACACAGAAAAAAAAACCAAGAAAATACAGTTATCCCAGCGAATCACAGCTGAAAACGTAGAACATTACCCATTTCCTAAGCGAGGGTAAAACTGCAAGTTTTTCATGTTTTTTCTTATAAATAAATGTAGTGCATTCGTAGACTGGCGAGGAATGGCTCTTTTATGATGTGCCCGCTTAAAGCCACGTTGCTGTTTGTACAGACGAGTTATTTTCTCACGAAGCGGGAACCGCCTTTGATAGTTGCGCATTCTGGCGATGCGAATTGTGTAACTTGCGAGTAGGCGCGGTCGAGTATTACCATGAGTTCAACTCGAACGTGGATAACGATACCTAATTATGAATGAAATAGGGTATCTTTTGTCTCGAGTGTGTCTTTTATTCCGGATTTAATTTTAAAGTAATGATTTTTTCAAGTCTCCATATACCTAACAAGTGCCTGAAGATGGACGGCGCCGCCGAGGCCGGCCCAGAAAGCGGTGGCGAGATGATCTGGACGCGTACCGTGGTTCGAAGTGGCGTGGGCAAAGAGTTCCTAGGAGATGGGGGAGACCTTTGCCCAATAGTGGGACAGTATAGGCTAAACAATAAAGAAAGTTTTTTTACGTTTTAAGACGGTTATGTTTTTCAGAGTATCAATATTCAAAATCAATTATTATTTTTCCAGAGTTAGGGTAAAAATCTATTATAAGTGTTAAGTAGGTACTAGAAATAACTAAAAAAATTAAAATCTATTTTCCAACTGAAATATTCCACTATAAAGAACAGAAAAAGCTCTTCAATATTAAACTAATTTATCTTAACAAAAGGCCTCATTTATGTAGACCTTTTATAAAATCTTTAGAACTTTAATTAAGATAATGAAATAGCCCCTCAGTGTTTATTGATGCTATTGAAAAGAGAGGATTTATTGGAAAAGTGTAAAACAAAAGGATTTTAAGTTCTGTTCTTTACTTTTATCGAGTTATTTGAACATCAATCACTCTTGGCTGAAGCAACTTGTTTTTAAATGGCACCATGTACAGATATTCTATTTCACGAAGTCCTTTCGGCTTTGATCATAGTAGTGACGTATCCCGACAAGCGCGCTCCCACAGCGGCTGCCCCTTGCTGCCGTCGCATGAGGCTATTTCTGCGAATGTGTACCGTTGTACTTCACCCATTGTTGAGTCTCTGTTGATCACAATGTGCATGTGCACGCTTGACAACATTCATAGCCAAACGGACTTCGTGACATAGAACATCTGTACTTAAACTCTGTGTAACATAAGATCAAGTGTTTGACTCTCGGACTGTAAAATTTATGGGATTACAAAGTCTTAAAGGACGGTTTCAGACAAATAGCAAAAATGAACCCTTCTAACTCAAACCATTTATTTTAATTAAACCAATTACAGGCACACACCATATACACTACACAGGCAAGAGCAATGGTGGGCTAGTGGTAACGGCCCCGTCTTACGAGATTTAGGTCGTGGGTTCGAACCCATCCAGGCGCTTTACTTTGTGTAAATAATTTCATCACCACTGTTCTCAAAACGGTGAAGGAAAACATCGTGAGGAAACCGGTATGTCCACTCATCTACCAACCCGCATTGGGCGCGCGTAGTAGATCACAGCCCACTCCCTCTCGAAGAGATGAGGTCTGACACAGACCTTATAATGTTCCCACTGCTGGCACGTCTTTCGACTGAAATTAAAAAAAAAAATTTGACATTAAGAATTACTCAAACTCAAAGCATTTATTTCAATTAAACTATTTATAGGCACTTTTGAATTTTCAAGAAGTCGGTCAGTCAGAAAATATGAAGCTAGTTGCCCATTCCAAAGCATAGGTACCTATGGAGAAGAACGGGCAAGAAACTCCATGGACACTCTTTTTAAATTATATTTTACAAAAATATTAATTACATCATTACTTTTGATTTTAAAATTATATAATGTGAGAGTTACATGTTACAAACCAGTCATCATAAAATAAACACGAATGTATTGTCACAAAACTGATCCTAACCCTCAAACTAGGCCTGGACCTGTATTTTGGGGGCCAGCGTTCAGCCATGGGTTTTATTTCCAGACTAAAAGCATTTATAAGATTGTCACTCTAAAATTGACAGCCAAGGTTATTGCCATTTAGTAACACATATAGGTCAAAGAAAAAATGTTAAAATAGCCTATTCTTTAGGTACAGAAGAAAATGATGATTAATTTTATATGACAAGTAGGTATGATTTGAGAATTTCTTAGGATGTTTAGATATTTATATAGAATACGTTTATTTATTTGACCATATGGTACAGATTTACACAGAAAAGTAAAATTCATATTTCGGCTTTAAAATATTTCATAGTAGGGGTTATAATACTTCAGACGGAACCAAATTTCTTAGCAGCTAAGCAAAACAAGTGAATAACTTCATATTTAAGTGTCAGATGTTTCTTACATCATGAAACATAAGTAAGTATTATGAAGATGAAAGCTAACTTGCTGTAAATAAATGGAACTGTTTACAAGAATGTCAAGAACGATAGAACTGGGGTCTAGAATATGATTATCCCCCTAATAAACGTATTCATTCATTATAATTTCAGCCGAAAGACGTCCACTGCTGGACATAGGCCTCCCCCAAGCACCTCCACTTCGACCAGTTCTGTGCTTCTCGCATCCAACAGGTTTCTGCGACCTTCACAAGGTCGTCGGACCACATTGTGGGAGGCCTTCCAACGCCAGATGAATAGTTACACACCGATTTCTCTCTTTCAGTCGTCAGTAATTTGACTTTCGTAAGAAGACAAAGCGTTGTGTAACTATACAGACGCTATACAACGTTTATTAGTAAGGGAGTAAGAACATAAAGCATGTAAAAACAGGGATAAGTGCTCATCCACACGAGCGACGCGCGTCAACGGCAGAGGCACTGCAGCTGCAGGCGATCGACAACATGCTGGTCGTGTTTTTCAGCACCTTATTCAAATACACGAGCGGCATGTTGTCGACGGCATCCGTCCACGCGTCGACAGTGGACCTCGACGGGCGTCGTTGGCTGCAGTTGCTCTGTCGCTGACGCGTATATGCACACTAACACGTGATGAAAATCTCCTAAAAGCCAAAAACATTAAATAAAGAAGTATCTTAACTTGGCTTTTGAGGTTGTGAACATGTGGAATTTACTCTGAAGAAAATATGGCGTCAGCTGTTATGGTCAATGGTCTTTCAGCCAAAAGCTGAAACTAGACTAGACTATATTGGATCAAAATATTCAACGGAGAAAGTGGCATTCTTGGTCTCAACCTTTATCTGATTGAGATTTTTCTTTGCAAATAGTGCCCACTTTTTGCAATGTCACTGGGTTCAATACTGTCTAGGTATTAGGTATACCTACCTGACTACGTGTTACATATTGTGGAGATCAGAATTTCTACTTCTTGATGTGATGTACAGCGAAGCAATTACTATCTGAATATATTTATAGCTGTTGACTGTGATTAGGTGATTCTACGAAGTGATTTCTCGTAAGCCAGGCAGAGTTATTTAGCTGTCTATATTCCATTAATTCTTTGTTAGCAATTAGTAAAGATGTTTTAGATAAGTGTATAAAGTAGCGCGCGACACAAATAAAATAAAATAAAAATAAAATTTTTATAAAAAAAAAGTAAAGTAAAAATAGGATTTACGTTAATTACAATCGAGGAAAAATTAAATTCTAACCGTAATTTAGACCTGCCTGATCTAGGTTTTGGTGTTTCAGGCCACGCAATAAAAACACGCACGTAAAAACAATATCTAGTTAAACTCACTTAAAAAATATCTGAGAACCATAATTTAAACAATAATGAGGCCGTCACAGGAACCGATTACCGCTATGTGCTGTCGACGTAAACTACGACTCAACAACTGACAGCCGTGTGAACCTACAAATGAAATTGTTCCATTAATTGAAACTTAAGGTGAGGTCAGAAAGGGTCGGTCCACAATAGCTGGTTGCTGACAAATTCCGACCAGCCGACATTCCCCGGATACCCTCGCTTTTAATTGCAAACTTAATTGCTTTAGCGAAAATTGTTCTAGAAATAACGTAATTTTAGTACGGATAATATAAAAAAGCGTATTTATATTTCCCGTTTACGATGTTTAATTAGACGGAATGTAATGAGATGGCGTAATTTTAAACAAATTTACGAGAAGATAGTTTGCGATTAATTATAGGTAATTGTTTGTACGTATTCTAGAGAAGTTATGAAGTTGAGAAGCTGGAAATAACTCTCGATATTCAATTATTTAAGGTCGCTGGTGCTTATTAAATTGTTTGGAAATTAAAACCTACGTAGGTACCTACTGTCAGGTCCGCTTTAAATCTATAAAAGGAAAAGCATATGGATTTGCAAACGGATGATTATTTAGAAGAAATCACATTTTATTTTCCTGCAAGCTTCACCAGGTCATCGCTCCATCTTGTAGGAGGCCTTCCAACGCTACGTCTTCGGGTACGCGGTCGCCACTCTAAAACCTTTCGGCCCCAGCGGCCATATGTTCAGCAATAACTTCTTCGGGCTATGTCGGATACCCTGGTAGGCATCCATGGCAGAAATTTGGTGGATCCCAGAAGCACAAAACCGATCGAAGTGGCGATGCGATACTTGGGGGAGCCTTGGGGGAGCCTTGGGGGAGGCCTATGTCCAGCAATGGACGTCTTTCGGCTGAATTGATAACATTTTATTATGATTGTCATTTGTCAGCCAACGGGGCTGTCTAATGTTTTCCATTCTAAATAAAGGCCGCTGCATACGTGACGGGTTTTTTCACGGACGGGACGGAACGGAAAATTTTGGAAATATCGTTTCATACAAATGTATACGTTCCCGTCCCGTCCGAGTCTCCGTGACATATGCGCTTCCATATACATTTTGTATGAAACGATATTTCCAAAATTTCCCGTTCCGTCCCGTCCGTGAAAAAACCCGTCACGTATGCAGCGGCCTTAAGAAATAGTGTTTATCATGAAATATGCCTTTAATTTACTTAACATTCGTGGAGGTTCCTTGGCAACGCCATCCAGCGGGATAATTGCGTAACACTCTGACAGTAGGAATGGCTTTCATTTTGACTGTCCAACAACGTTTATTGCGTTATTTACGTTGTAGAGCAGACAAATTGATCGAACATATGAAGCAGTGGATATCCTTCAAAATGATTCAGATTGTGATTTATTATGTGTTACGCAATTAGGTCGCAGGCTAAAACCACTTCTGCCGGTCGATTCTGTAAAAATCTCACCGTGAAAACTTAGGTGAAGTGAGTTTGTTTTTTCTGGGAATTGACACTATTGACAGCTCACTCCACGCTCACTTCACCTAAGTTTTCATGGTGAAATTTTTACAGAATAGCACCGCAGTACCTACAAAAAGGCTTCATGTAGATCAAGTATTTTAAAGTTTTTTATAACTATTGTCTACAAAGTTTTAAAATGCTTCCAATACTTTCCGCCCGAAATGAAAAAACAAAATTCTAAACCTAAATATTTCACTAAAATACTCTTGAGACCCGAGACTCGTTAAATTAAAAAGGTTTTGTTGAACTACAGGCCCATAGCACATTTTATCTAACAATAAGTTCAAGTAATTTTATTTTTCTCTTTGTTCTTTCTTATTTAAGTTGACGAAAATTTATGTAATTTACTTTAATTTATTTTATAAAAAAAAAATACGTATAAATGTGATTCTGATATCCCATTTACAGAACAAACAATTTAATTTAATTTCATTCAATACAATGTAACTATTATTATTTCACTGTTGCTTGCTATTTCTAACAGTACCGATACCCACTCACTATTTTAGGAATACAAATCAAACGTAACAATAACCGAACTCCTACGCAAAACACGAGAAAATAACTTCATTATACAGCTATATTCAGAACATAGATGAGATAGGCACTGGAAGTATAACTTATCACAGTGACAAGAGCTATATTGTTAGCGTGGAACGCAATCTTCATGGCGCGAAGCAGGCGTCTGCGTGCAATTGAATGAAAATATCACTGCGGAGCTTGCAATTAATCCGCTACGGAATTTTGCTCTCACGCCTTTTTACTACGTTACGAATGCGGCCATATAAGATATAAGAACTTTGTTTTGATGTTAAACTAACAGTGGCAGTTGAATAACATACAAGTCACTGATGAGAAGTGTCCCGAAAAGTGTTAAAATGGTCTCTTTCTCGATGAATGATGATGAATTATTCATAACATAATACTGTAATTTTACATATTTAGGATTGAACGATCCGTAAAAAATGATCAACGTGAAAACACGACATCAATTATATACGTATAATACAACTTATAACTTTCTATTTTCGATCACTCATTCTAGCTCTCTGGTACACTCTTACTCCGTGATTTTGATTGACGCCAGGCGTGGCGTCAGTAGCGCGATGCATATCAGTCTTACATCGTGTAATCAACGCGGAGCTTCGCAACCGGCTGATGTATCGTTGTCTTAACTGATCTTGAGAGTCCGAATAAAATTAAATGTTTGTTGCTAGCGGTGAGAGAGGTTTACACGCTGTTTTTATACTTGAAAGTTATTGAGTATTTCTTTTTTCTCTTAAGAAAAAAGAACCAGGTTCTTAATAATTAATCTAGCCTATAAGATTAATAAGCAATTCTAATCTAAGTATCTAAGTCCGACCTCATCTAGTTTAAAAAAATATGATTGACGTGTAAAAGTGTTTACAAACCTACTTACAAAAATAAAATTTATCATTAATTTTTTACGTGATAATAATTTTAAAATTTAAAAGTTTTGATTGGACTTTGCACAAGACCGTTCCATTTTTAGAGTCTGTTAAAAACATTGTTCATGTCTTTATTATGTGTCATTGTCACTATTATTTCTACATTTTGTACACTATAGTAAATCAAAAAGTTTTGTTCATAATGCGTAATGACGCTTCCTTTCTTTCTAACGTGCCGTGGTTAAGACAATAAAAGCATCGTCCATCTGAATTTGGACCACACACTTGGTCGTACCTGTGATGGCACAGTGGAACAGACCGCCACTTACGAGTTGTCGGAGGTTGGAAAACCCAAACACGCACTGTGTAAATTATTTCTTCACCACTGCTCTCAAAACGGTGAAGTATAACATAGTGAAGTAACCGGCATGGCCTGGAACCAAAAATTCTTAGACATATGACATCCACCAACCCGCACTGGACACGCGTGGTGGATTGCGGCCGATGGCACACCCACTCACAGACAGGAGCAGTGGGCAGTCCTCTATGTGAGTGTCTTTGTGAGAGAGTGAGAGTTCGCAGTATTTTGCACCCTGGTCGGTTGATATGATAACAAAGGGGCTAAAAGGCGAATTCATAGCCATGACTTTCTCAGAATCGAATCGCTAGCGCACTTTTAGGCCCTTTAAAAAACAACGGTTTATTCGCCGTATATAGGCAAGGTCGTCAGTCAATCCTGACGACCTTGCCTAGATCAATACAATTATTGATCACTACGGATGGTTTTTATGGCAAGAAAAACGTGTGTGTATAAAGGGCTTTATAGAGATCTTCTTCTATGAACAAAATCAACAGAATCCTGCAACCAAGTCTTCGCCGATATGAAATCTAAAAAGATCTAGGTGTATCGCGAATGCAAATACGTCAAAGAAAACTTCATTCGCTTGCCTCTACAAGTAGTAACGAGGCAACAAGGCTGTTACCAGAGGCGTCTGGCGCTTGCCGTAAATTGAGAACTATTGCGATTTATCTAGATTGAAATCTTTCCTACCAACTACGAATTTGTTTGTTTTTTGGCTTCTGTAACTGGTACGTAGTGTCAATGTTCGTTTAATGGCTGAATGTGCTGAAAATGTATGTTAGATTTAGATTTGGGAATAGATCTTATGATATAACGAAGTAGTGGATCCTATTATATTTATATGTCTGGATGAATTGCTTTCATCTCATTAGATATCTTAGCTCGTAATGTTTTTCTAATGTCAAATGACAGTGTTTTAAAATAGACATCATATACAATTTGTTATGCCTTTTGAAGCATTTGAAACAAAACGGTTGTGCCTACTACCACTTTCAAGTCTGTGGTTCCATTAGATGCACCACGCGATTCGTCCCGCAATTTTGATCATGCGGGAATGAACATTCAATCATCTTCTTCACCAAACAAAAGACAGTCTGCCAATATAAACATTTGACTACCGCTGTCATCTCCATCTCTATCTGCAGATGTAAGCCGAACTGCTGAGTTGTAGCACCACAAGCCTAAACTCCTCCGACACAGTTCAGACGTTCCGCACGCCGACTAAGCGTTTTATCGTTACGTCGCAGAGCTGAGCTTTCCGCGTTTATTGTACATTATTATAGAGGAAACATCTTTATGATTAGACTGTGTGAAGTTTAGGTTTCAAGAGATGAATCCTTTTATTCTTGGTGAACTTTTGATGTGCTTGAAATCGCGAATAAAAAAAACAGCTGTTCCCTACATTTAAGTTCGCATAACTCGGCAAAATTGAGGAAACAGCTTAGTCTTTTTTCGCGATTTATTATTATTATTTAATATCTCAAGCACATAAATGTACAGAGGCGGACTTAATGCCATAGACATTTTCTACCAGTCAACCTTTGGGTGATGCAGAGACAAACAGTAGTAGGTGCAATCATGAACATTGAGGAATAAATATTTTCAATATAAAGATACGCGTAAACCTATTAAAACTGAATATAATATATACCTAATTACATACAAATATACATAAATACATAAATAAACTTAATAAAATGAAATAAGACATACCTACAATGAGAAAATATTCCCATAGTAATAGTTGTTTATAATGATGAGCACTTGGTTATCCATTTATTGGGGAACACCCTGTATAATAAAATACTAAAGAAATCAAAACTGCACATTAAATATTTTTGAAAAAAAAAAGTAATGGCAACGAGGTGTGGGAACGAGTGTGATGCCGAAAATATAGTATATAAAATTTTTGTCCGTTTATCTGTTTCTCTGGATGTATGTTCCGGATTGGCGCAAAACGGCAGAACGGATTTGGATGTTTGGCACACAAATAGTTTATAACCGGGATTACTATATTATATATTATATATTACATTCCAATATTATATTATATTGGATGCTTTTAATTCCAGTAGTACGCGGCAAAGCCGCAGGAAAAAACTAGTAATATTTAAGATAATAATATTTCGCAATCGAAGTCTCAATTTTCTATCATGAAATTACAATCCAAATTAACAATTCGCAGTAAATTTTATTGAAAATATTGCCGAGGGGTAATTGGAAATGAAAAGACAACGCTCAGTTTACATTAGTTTCAATAAACGAGTGCTTTCGATTGGCTCTCGATAACAATCATTGTTCCGTAAAATATTGTTGAATAAGGAATGATCGGTAAATTGGCCATTGATACCTACCGTTCTGATTTTTATTTATAGACTGTTTGTTCTTGCTGTGTGGTTTTCGACAAACGCTATATAAAAAACAATGTAGTTTATTGTATACGGAAAATAAAAATTGAATTATAAAAACAACAGGAATGTCCAATGGTTACATCGCTCAAGGTTCTCATCGCTTAATTAAACTGCATTGTTTTCAATATTTTTCAATAATGACAATATGTCCTTCTATATCAAACACCCTGTATATAAATAAATAATGCTGTCACCTGTAGTCACAAATGACAAATTGGGACCATCGATGTAAAATAAATAAATTGTTTCCATTGATGTGCGGTTAGCTGTACGGAAACTGAGAATTAGAAAGGGGGCAAATAAGTATCTTATATACATTTATTAAACAACCAGCCAGGTTATTAGCCACAAGCTCCCCATATATCCTTACTAACCTAGTTCCAACTACAAACGAGAGCAAATTATGATTTTGCATTCCACTTTCCATAAATCCTATCCCACGGAATTAGGTCCAGTCCACCAAAAATTCGCGGCAAAGTTTCGGACGGCACTTTTGACCCGGTTCCCCTAATCCGGACCGCGGGATTCGGTCTAATATTTTGTGTTGTACCGCAGGATCTTGGCACTTTGTAGGTACTGACAACGTTATTGTGGTCGTCATGTTTGTTTGTGGTCGGCAATTGTCTTTGTTATGAGATTTGTGTCGTGTTTTGTTTAAGATTGAAGTTTGGGTTGGTGTTGCTATGTATGTTTCTGTGGTTACTTTTATAAGTTATTCGACTGTTATTATTTAACTTTCGATCTTTTATAACGGTATACCGGCAAGCTCAATTGCTCGTTGAATAACTTTAAGTCAAGGCTACAGCGGATGCTCAAAAAAGGCAGGACATCGAAGTCATAAAAGGAGACTTAAGAAATGATTTCTCTAGAAATCAGGAAACTGTGCGTAAACTGTCCATATCAAAGAAGAAAATTAACTCCATGGCTATATATGGCCTATAAATAACTTATTAGCCAAATTGTCTTACCCATCGAATAGTTATCACACTATAAATTAATTATGCATCCATTCACAGTGGCATAACCATACAAACCGAATACCCAAACTCATATCATATCCATGCGATACTAGAACTATACAATACGAACCCTTTGACCATCAGTTCCATTCGGCCTACTTCGCATCTTCAGGTCAGCACCTACTTATAATGCATGACTGAGCTGCTGTCAGAATACATATAGCCGAAAACCAATTTGTTGGACGACCTCTGTATCGAATATTGCAGTTTCTACAATCTAGTAGACTGGTATCTAGTAGATTGGTACATTGTAATATGTTATTTGATTTGAATGTTGTGTTGCTGATGTGACACATAGTTTTATGTTGGATAATACTCCAACAACTTGGATTCGTGTATTCTTAAGTAATGACCAAGAAGTAATGCAGACTAAACCGAGATAAATAGACAGATGAAAAGAATGAAGGTAGGTTTTTGCCCAGCAGTAGCATGGTCCAGTCCAGGTCGATGATGGGCAAAGACCCTCGGTATCATCATGATCTGGTAGACTTGAGGGTCTTTTCATCCATGACATACATAAGAACAAGCTAGTTGACATAAGTCAGGATGAGGTTTTTGACAATCTAATCGCACGTGCAGAAGACCAAATTCCAACACATTCGACTTCGACCTCCATCTATTTGGGTGGTTTATTCAATTCATCTCACACACAAATTATGTCTCGACAATACAGTTCCAAAAATAGAATTATTAATGTGTAGGATTCACATAAAACGGATTAAAGACTGCGCAACGCATAAGTAACAGAATGCAAGCTCAACGTTGCACGAAATGACCCGTTTCGTTTTAATAATTATATTAATTTATGTCTTGTCACGTCCATCGCTCTTATGGGGGCAGGAAAACTTTAACTGGCCCATATAGTAAATGCATACGTGAGCCGTTATGGGAATTTGTAATAAGGTCAGTACTAACAGAATAATAGTGTCATGTAGGACGAAAATTTTGAAAGTAAAATGAACGTTAAAATGCAACCGTTTTCACGGTCTTGCTGTGTTGTATGCAAACAAAGTGTCGTAGTGAGGTCAAAATAATGTGATATTAGTTATGATGATCTATCCAAAAAGAAAAAACTTTATACCCTGTTTCTTATACCTCTATAGGTCAGACCATAATGGCAATGAGACTTAGATCCAGGCATGCATGCACTCACAGGCCTCCACTCGATGAGAGCATAGAGAATATAACCTTATAGTCTTTGGATGATAGGGAGTGGGCCGGTACCCATCACGCGGGCCCAGTGCGGGTTGGTGAGATGTGACATGTCTTCGAATTTTTGGTTCTAGGACATGCCGGTTTTGTCAAGATGTTTTCCTTCACCGTTTCCGGAGCAGTGGTGATAAAATAATGCACACAAAGTAAAGCGCCTGTGTGTCTGGGTTCGAACCTACGAATCACAACTCATAAGTCGCGGCCGTTACCCCTGGGCCACCACTGCTCTACTCTAAAGTCCTCCAGACCGTATTTCGGCCACGGCGGCATATCTCAACGGAGACTAGTCTTCGGCGCGGGAGATGAAGTACGCGGAAGTTGGCCGTAACTGTCCAGCGCTGATTTGCTAGATTCGTTTTCTCCTCTATCGATATTTTTTTTTCCTCACAGTTCATTTTGTTTATATGTATGTATCTATCTATGTATTAGTATTTATTCTTGTATTTTATAGTCATTTCCTAGCTATTTATCGCGTATGTTGCACCTGCCATGTTTTGTCTCTGCATCACCCTAAGATTGACTGGTAGAAAATGCCTCAGGCATTTAGTCCCCTTTTGTACAGCATTTCTTTTACTTGTGTATAAAGTTTTAATAAATAAATATAAATATTATAGTGCAAAAGTGTGCGCACAGACACAGGTGCACACCCTCTTGCCTCACTCTCATAGCTGTACTCTACTCTATCTACAGCAGACTACAAATAATTATGTTTAAATTTTAACAAATATAATTTAACATCATTAAACAAATTGCAGATTTACTTTCATTCGCTTGATTGAAATGAAACTTTCTAACGAGTTTCAAACATAAACAATTTAATTTAGCATGTTATATACTTTAGTAATATTCAATTATTTTTATTAACAAAATTTAATCTGTGTCATGTTTCAAACCAGACAATATCATAGTTCAATTTCATCGAAAACTTCACCACAAACACCGCAACATTGATACTGTAAACAAAACGATTTACGTCGAAACAATCAAATTACCGCGTACCTACTACAAAGAGCAAAAGATAAACAAGAAGTATTGGAACAAATAAATTTCCCTAGCGCACCTAAAGATTTTCATTACATTTGAAGTCACTTGACCGAGTTTCTCCACAAAGGAATCTAACTTTTATCTCTTTAAGCGAGGCATTTATTGCGGTCAGCAAAAAGGTCTACAGATCAAAGGAGTACTATAAAATATCTTGTTGAAAGTAGAAGCGTTTAAAGGCTTCCCCTGTTTTATTTGTTTGAGATGAACGAGGCAGATAATTTCTGTTGTATCTGGTAAAGATCTTGGCGTTGTAAAAAAGTTAATTGTTGTGTAGTTTTGATTTTGGAGTGGGGGAATGATGTTTTGAAAGTTTGATTGATGATTTCGATTTGATAAAAAAAAATATATAAATATGATCTTCGAGTTGTATTCGAAGTTATAGCGGTTTAAACAACTATATTGATCATCTTTTCACTGCATTTGTTTGGTGTTTAAAAAAACATTGTTATTGATTTTTTATCAAGTTACGCACGTTGTCTAAAGAATATGATCCCAAAACGCTTTAGGCAAGATATAGTTTTGGGTGCCTTCTATTTATAAACGTCATGCATTCAGCATTACCCATAGAGAAGATTTTCAAAAATGGAACCTCTTTTCTTCTTGCAAGGTGATTGAATTAATAAACGCATAAACAAAGCATCCTCTTTGCGGTTGACTTATATAAAATTAGATACTAGTCGGCATTTATCATTCTCAAACGATAAACGATCCATTTCCTTAGGAGGATGACTCTTCCAAGTCTTTGTTACTTGGCTCCTGAGGAAATGATAATTTAGAGCTTCGTTTAACTAGTGCGTAAGTCAATGACACATTCCGTCTCCAATTTAGTACTAATATACTATACCAATTTATAACGTCAGTTTACCAACACCTTTATTACCTTCTGAGGGGTATGTTGTCTTATCAACAAAAAGTTGATCATGACAACATGCTAATTCAGGTGATGCGTTTTGAAGGGATTCTACGTACAATAATTGTTAAGCAAATTGATAACTTTTCATACAACTGTCAAAGAATGACAGTTGTGATTTGAGAATACGGACAGTTTCAATAGGTACCATGTAACGTGGTGAATGCAGGGGGGCATTTGCTTATTAATTTCCCTGACTTTACCGAAATGTGTTTTGCTTTTGTATCAATTAAATTAACATTGCCACTTATAATATGCTTAGGCCCCGGACCAGTCACTAGAACTTAGCATGACTGGGTACTTGGTTGTTATAGTCCGGCTGTCGAAAAAATGCGATACTGACACCTGTCAATGTGATAATTCGTAATACGTATTCGTTTGCACGAAACTGACAGGTGTCAAGCACATATTCTCTCGACGACAGCACTGTAGTAAGTTTTGGTTTGATACATGCTGAAACGTCAGATGTACTTTTTTATAAAAAACTTTAATTAACATCTTCATCATCATCATCATCAGCCTATAATGTTTCCACTGCTGGGACACAGGCCTCCTCTCAGTGAGAGGGAGTGGGCCGTAATCCACCACGCGGGCCCAGTGCGGGTTGGTAGATGTCACATGTCTTCGAATTTTTGGTTCTAAGACATGCCGGTTAATTAACATATTAAGAGGAAATGAGGTCGGAGAGACTTTTGAAAAATCCTAAGTAAAAAGTCGTGATTCGAGGCAAACCGCGAATAGGCGAGAGCCAAAGCTCTCGGTTATTTCTTCCTCCAATATTGGACAAATTTAAAAGATATTTTATAAACGGAATAAGAAGGATATAATTATACCTACTGTGTCCCTATGTGTTTCTTTTTCATTAATAGTTGTCCAATTTGTACGCTGGGCAGAAGCCTAGCGTACAAATGCAATGCAATATGGCATGTTTTGAGGGTTCTAGTGCTTATAAAAATAATGTATCATCAAAAAGGAAAACATAGGGACATACAAGTAGTAAATGTTTATTATTCTGTAAAAAATCATTGCTTTATGGTCATTAACCAGAAATAAAACAGGCGAGAACGTTTATATGGAAACGACCACCCGCATTTCCTCTTAAGCCTCATACTAAACTGATTAATTACAGTTCCCAAATACCAAACATAACGGTTAACCACATAAATGAACAAATACATAAAGTACTAGTAAATTGAAATATCATTGTTTTTCACGCTTACTTAGCGCCGGTCCAATCAAATGACCCACCGATCCGGGTTATTGTAAACCGGACATAAATAAGTTTATTTATGTACTAAGAGAATTTATTTCGAAGCTAACGATATTAGAGCAAAATTATGAAATTATTGAACGAGCTACGAGGTTAAGTAGAGTGATTGAGGTTCAACTTCGGATGGATGACCATTTAGTGACATTATAAAGACCTATACCTACTTCTTCCCGCGACTTCGTCCGCGTGAAATTTCTTGTTCCTCTGACCTACCCTGTCGCGTCGCATCACCTGCCCGCGCTATCACTTGGTTTTCACTTAGTGTTCTTTCTGACTTTTTTTCTTTTTGCTCATCTTCCAAGGGTCATAAGCATGAAGTTAATAGCCTATAGCCTTCCTCAAGAATAGGGCTATCAAATGCAAAATAATTTTTCAAATCCGACCGGTAGTTCTAGAGATAAGCGCGTTCAAACAAGCAAACAAACAAACTCCTCTGCTTTAATATTAGTACCTACCTATAGATTACCGGTTAACTTTAGTCTAAAAGTCCATCAAACAATGTAATCTTCAGATATCAGTAAAATACCCAGCCTATAATGTTCCCACTGCTGGGACACTGGGTTTTTGTCTTTGGGAGGGACTGGACCACGTGGGTCTTGGAGGGTTGGTGGAGGTCAAATGCTTCGGAATTTTTGGTTCTAGGACAGGTTAAGACTCGGCGTTTTGCCTTTAAGACAGTAAGGCCCTTTGTGCACGGCACGGTTTCTTTACGGTACGGCGTCTATACCTTGCTGTAAAAAAAAAACGTGAATGTCAACAAGCCTATGGAGGCTTGTTGACATTCACGTTTTTTTTTTACAGCGGTCGTCAGTGTCGTATGGAGCACTATCATATGGATGATAGTGCTCCATACGACACTGACGACCGTGCCTACACACGGCGAATAAACCCCGTTGCTTTTCACGGCTAGAAACTCGTATGTATACAGAGGGCCTAATGATGAAAACCTACGAGTATATACCATAGGGCACTACTGCTCGGATGTGTATGGGTATTGCCCAGTAAAGGCTCCTTCAAACAGGCGCGACACGACACGCGACACAAAGGCACCGCAAGTCGCGCAATGAGCGGTGCCTTTGTGTCGCGCGCGATTATATCGCGTGTCGCGCCTGTAGTGCAGTTAGCCTTAATTGGGTTGCGAGGATAGTAGGTAAGGCAGTCGCTTAGTATAAAATACTAATATTCATCCGCATAATATTAAAGTCCTCTTGACCGTATTTCGGCCATGGCAGCCAATCTCAACGGTGACTAGCCTTCGGCGCGGGATATATTATAGTGCACAAGTATGCGCGCAGACACAGGTGCACTCCCTCTTCCCTCACTTCACTCTCATAGTCCGATGGGACGGCAATCCGACACGATCGGAGAGAAGAAATAAAAATAATAATTAAAAAAAATATTATAATAATTAATAATGTTATGTTTAACCTGAATGCCGTCGCCAAAATTTGTTGGGAAAGTCTAACCTAACCTTTTCCCAAGGGGACCGGAATAAATCAAATATTTTGGGGTCACTCTCTCTATCACATGTTATCTAAGCCAGATGGTGATTTAAATATGGCTTAGATACACCTGCCACAAATAATAAAAAAATTTCTAATAACACTAAATTACTGTTAGGTACTCCCCTGTCTGCATCATCCCAGTCCTAGGCAAAGGCCGCAGGACTTCCAGCTCTTTTAATCCAGGGCTAAAGTGGACCACTGGTCGTTTGTTTTCTCCAGCTCGGCCCATCCCGCCGTCTCGAACCTTTGATGAGTCATCTTCTACAGAGTCTGCCGCGACGTCTTCTGGCTGACTGTCAATGCTCCACGTAGTGGTTATTTTCCACAGCTCATTTAACTTAACATACACTTACACTCACCCACACACAAACTCACTCACTTTAACTCATTTGACATTTGATTTTTTTTAATTTTAGTCTACCCATTTAAAGACTTAATTAATCAAATGTTAATACTTCTTCTGTTATTTAGACACCAATGTTTTCAACTTAAGTGAGATTTATTTATCTAACTTAGCTTAACTGAAAGTCAGTTGAGTCAAATAAGTTAAATCTAAATATAAACAAAATCTATTTCATTTTATAAATTACTTTTTAAACTTCTACGAATTCATTTATTCTGGGACCGATGTCATTTATTATTTAGTTTGATTTATTTGAGTGACGTGACTAAATATAATTATTATGGTTGTTCTATTAATATTTTTGAGTCTGTTTTATGAAGTAATATGATAACATTTTAAATAACTATAATTGCGACTGGATATTTTTGTCAATTTGTAAGTGGAGTGGGGTTTGTGGTGGAGGGTGGCTGTGGAGGGGCTTGTGGGTAAGAAATAACAGCCGCACGGTTCGATCGATCAGGTTAAGCAACGCTTGGTCCGTTGGTCCGTGGATGGGTGACCGTCTTTGGTTTCCGTCTTTTAATTGATAGATAGACCTGCATATAAAATCTAATAGTAAGATAATAATAAGATATAAAATAATTCTAACTTATTAGCAAGGAAAATTAATAAAGCGCTCTTCCTCTCTCTACTTCCTTAAAAAATTTGCTGTGCCCGACAGGGTCCATAATTGATTCTAGTATTTTTTATTTACCACCTGTAATTACATTATGGATTGCAATAAACGATTTGAGATTTCATTTGAGATTTATAATACCAAGACCCCTTTGAAGGCACGTGAAGCCGTTGGTCCCGGCTGTCTGCATCCATGGATCTTTAACAGTTATTACGGTTCGTCAGGAGCCCGAAAGTCTGACAACCAGTATTACCAAGGGGTATTGTATTACCTAATAACTGGGTTGTGGAGGTCAGATAGGCAGCCGCTCCGTGTAAAATACTGATATTCAGCGGCATCCGGTTAGACTGGAAGCCGACCCCAACATAATTGGGACAAGACTAGGCAGATGACTAGACTGGCTGTGCATTATTTCTCTGAATTATTTTTTTTTTCATTTTTTGGTTGATTGATTATAAACAACTGTGTAGCAGTGATATTTTCAGAAAACGTTATTATCGGCGAAAGCTTTTTGTATAACTCTAAAAAGGACTTGAAGAAAAAAAGATCAGAAGAAGTCTAAGTTTTAAATCATTCAAATTTTCTCTGGGGCCATCGTTGAAGTATATTAATTTGACTTATTTATACTATAGTATTATTTAATAATAAATTATGCAAAAAAAAAACTATCTTAAATAAAACAGTTTTATCATCTAAAGTTACCAAGAGCGTGCCTTAGGGACAAGACTCCAATTACTCACATTGTGATAATATTAAAATGTCACAAAATTCCATAAACCCATTTATCACAGGCCCTTCAAATGGTGTGCTCAGTGCTCACCCCTTTATAAAGACATTTAATACTTACATTAGAACCAATGAGAGGGATTAGTTCGGACTTGGTTTTCTAATGCGGTGACAAAGAGTACGTAGAAATGTAGAGGTTGTAACCGTATGTGCTGGTTTTTACCTATACCCCGTCTGTCTCTGTTTTGTTTTAAAAAGTCACCAAGAATTTAGAAGACACGATTATAGTGCCACGGTTTCGAAAACCTGTAGATAAAAGCTTAGGTAATTATTTATATTGTTTATGTCTTAGTCTTAAGCGGCTTACATGACCTAAAGCACGGTCACTGTTGGACTGCATAGAAAAGTAAGAGAAGCGCGATGACACAACGCTGGTAATTTATTGCAAAATATGTAGCAATTATTTAATTACAAAAAATCTATTCTTTAGACTAAAAATTTAAAACACTAGTATTTTAGTATGTTGCTTGTAGAATAATCTGACAAAAAATCAGAATGATTGTATGTATATTAGTCTGGTTTTTATTGTAAAAATAAAGTTTTTAGAGGTTTCTTTATGATTTTTTCTATCTTATCAAATTAGTTGTATTATGTTTTCAACACACTATCTACCTGGCATACGTGTATCCTGAAGAATATCATAATATTTTTCGGATTTTGTTTACTGTAGTCGATCATATACTTTTATTGTTTCTAAAACTTGCGTTTTATGTGTTTAGGTCCTGTAAGCCCCTTAAGTTAGCGGGCAAAATTGCAATATTGTTCGTCTTGTAGTTTTATTTTCTTTTATGTTATTAATCTTAATTTTATGAAGGATTTTGCCATGATGTCTACATTCTAGAGCCTTTTGTTTTATTATTATAATGTGTTATTTCTAAAATTGCTGGTTAACTTGTAATTGGTGACTGTGTTAGTCCAAAGCTATTAATTGTTTCCTATAATATTTAAGATATAATATACAAAAGCTGTTGTTGTGCCTTTATAAATAAATAAATCATTTTGACTTTTCGAAGGCCCAAGGGTTTTGATTTTTGAGGAAAGAGTGCCATAAGTTTTCCATTTGCAGGAATTTGAAAATGATTTTTATATTTTCCTCAGGGTATTGACGAAATGTCGCATCTACAAGCATACTCCATACTCTGAGTACATTATCGAGCATCTTCACGCAGTCGCAGTCGTAATCCTTTTAACGCCGATGCGAAAATTAATATACAAGTTGTTTTGTGTTCTATTACGATCACATAGAGTCGAAATTTATAAATCTGTATATATTTGCAAGGTCCTGTAGGACACAGATGTGCAAGCAAGTGTCTGCCTTGATTACACCAACGGAATACGAATCTAATTTGTGTGCAGTACTATTTGTATCGGTTCAGCTGGGCTTGTGAACTTGTCACAAGATAATGGATTTAAGAACATTCACTGAATGCTTAATATACAGTTTTGTTTTGCGGGGATTTTGACGTGAATGGGAATTTGATTATGCATTCAATGTAAGGGTTACAATGTCTTTATTTAGTACGTGGTACGTGTCCCAGGATTTGGGTGTGTCCCTTTTGGGTGTCTGCTGAATTAATCGGATTTGTCGTAAGTAGTTGGATAAAATGTACATTGAAAATGGGCCTAGTAAGCTGGCCGTTCTGAATATTTGCGGTAGATTATTTTGAAAATTATGAAGTAAAGTTAATAATAGTTATTTATGCAACTGTTGTGTAGTACCTAAGTATAATGTATTCCTCGTAAACAGGAACTAAAATAGCTCTTTAATCTCTAGGGACTAAAAGTGATTTGAATTTCGAATGTGGATATTGTTAATAAAAGTTCCGATCACCAAAGAGATCAATCACGAACATTTTATGAACATGTAACAGGTTGTATGATTAGGTCAAAACGCGAGCCAAATTAAAAAAAAAAAGTTTGTGAAAAAATAAAAAAACGCGCGAAAAGCAATCTGTCTTCGTTCGACATTGTTTACTCAAATTAGGATTTTACTTAGTTTTACACAAAATGAGTATCTCTTGTTCAAGTAATTGTATGTAAATAAATAAACGTACGTTGTATTCTTATTCATAAGTTGCACTTACTTATTTTTTCATAGAGGGTGATAAAAAGTAGAGTGTCCACCTCGGGAGTAACACTATTTAAAGCTCGAATGACGTACTTTGAATCTCTCTCGCCTTCAAAATACATAGTTGTTTGCTCAAACAACCTACTATTGCAATACTAATATCGAACAAAAATGGCGGGATACGACGTGAATTATAAGTTTTATTTTTTAAATTACGGCGCTGTGGTAGTAAAACGCGCGTGCATGGCAATATTCTTTTTTTTAAAAGGATTTGCAAATGAAATTTAATACAACATTATAACATTCGTTTGGATGACATTATGGTTACTATGACACTGGTTGTTTTAATGTTGGCAATAAGCTAACTGTTTCAGAAACTTTTATAGAGGATTTATAGCATTGGTGTAGATAAAGTATATTAATTTATTCTTGCACATATCACCATGCTTCTATTACCCCTAGGGTTAGGAAGAGGCGTACTTGTAGTATGCGGTTAATTTCTTTTTTTTTTGAAGTGAAAACTTCTTCAGCGGCCTTGTACACTTTTTTATAATGGGTAAATAATGTTAAACTCGCGTCAGGACATGTGACCTGCATGTCGATTCTGTAAAAATCTCACCGTGAATACTTGCGTGGAGTGAGCTGTCAGTGTCATCCTACTGATGCTAGGGATTGACCAAGCAAACATTTACAATCATAAAAGAGATTTTAATAATATTTTTTAATGCTAATCCTATTGATATTTTTATATAATTCAAAGCTAGTATTTAAGTGGTCAAAACATTAATATTTTGTGGGGTTTTACTTACAATAAAATTGCAAAACAGAAGCGCAGTCAGAATCTCAACCTTGTTTTTTTTTCTTTTTTCCCTAGACTAGTAAGTCCTTATATAGCCAGACAGCGCCAGCGCCTAACGCGCTTGCGCGGCGTGAAATATGGCTCATTCCGAATTAAGTCATCATCGCACACAGCGCTCACATAAATAATTTGCGAAAACGTATTCTCTATGACACAATGACCGAAACCGGTTTGAACTGTCAAAATACCACGCTTGACAACCGTACGGCGTGGTAAGATTATGCGGGGAATAATAGATAAATACCATACAGCAGAATAATTGGGGTCAAGGTGTAAGCACGCTGTAGTCGATTACAGTGCAATTCGGAATGTACCATATATCACTCCACTCGAATCTCGTAACCATGGCAACACCACCTCGGCGTCAACAACACCTCCACCAGCCGCGTTTTGATTGACGAATACCTCGTCTTTTTCTACTTTAGAGTTACACATTTTGAAAATCGCTCAACGAAAACTTTGCTTAATCTGCCCCTTGGCAGACTCTAAGGCAGGGTCGCCATGGTGTATTATATTAATTATTAATATTATTACCATAATTTCCTAATGTTCTTATACATGACGCCTTACAAGTTAAATATGTAAAAACAAATCTCTAATGTGATGAGTGACTAACGCGCAAGCGCGGCGTGATCTTATCACTTCACCTTCACTCCACCCGATTCACGACATTAAATGTCGTGAATCGGGTGAAGGGAAGGTGAAGTGATCACGCAATCTACAATGTGATAATGACAGTGATTAACGCGCAAGCGCGGCGTGATCTTATCACTTCACCTTCACTTCACCCGATTTACGACATTTAGTGTCGTGAATCGGGTGAAGTGATCACGCCACACAAACTACGTGGGATTACATTCTATGGTCCGTCAACTAGGCATCCGTTAGCACTCGATGACTTGACACACTCGGTTATCTCTTCTAATTCAATAGTTTTGGGTTAATAACAACGCTGAACATCGTCGCAGTCTTTACTAGACTCGATCTACAATTGCTCATTGACGCACATTCGTGTAATTTACATGCGGGGCCGCAGTCTGTGCGACATGCACTAAGTAAAACCCCACAAAATATTAATGTTTTGACCACTAAAATACTAGCTTTGAATTATATAAAAATATCAATAGGATTAGGCTAAAAAAATATTATTAAAATCTCTTTTATTATTGTAAATGTATGCTTGGTCAATCCCTAGTATCTGGTAAGATGACACTGACAGTTCACTCCACGCTCACTTCACCTAAGTTTTCACGGTGAGATGGTTACAGAATCGCACTGCTGTTCGAAAATTCGTAAGACGGATAGCCGTAGTAGGTACCGCGCGTGTTTTGTTTATAAGGCGATTCACAAAATACACACGTAATTGTTCAAGTTTTCACTTCTGTTGGCACTCCCGGAGTGACACACAGTTTTTTTGCTAGCCTATACTGTCCCACTGCTGGGCAAAGGTCTCCCCCAAACCCTTTCAGAACCTCTTTTCCCGATCTACCTCGAACCAGACCAAAGATGACCAAAGATGTTTTATGGCATTTTTTTACACCTTGGGTTACGTTACTAAAGTTTTAGTAAGGATTCCTAATCTTTTCTAGCAATAAATAGCCTATATTACTCAGGGTGAATGTAGCTCTCTAATGGTGAAAACATTTTTTGAATCGGCACAGGAGTTTTTGAGAAAATTCATTACAAACATACACACAATACAAATCTTTCCTCTTTATAATATTAGTGTAGATAATTAATTGCACTCAATTAATTTCAACTACCAATGACTAACAAGAAATATATCTTAGAGACATAAAATGTCGTTTTTTACGGTTTTTTTTAAACAAAAATAAACGTTGATGCTCTATCTAATATAATAAGTATGTAAAATAGATATTGTATAAGTATACCTAATGATTTCATCTTTATGGCAGGAATATATTTTTATTATTATAAAAGCAATGGAGTCGAGTATTTCAATAAATCCTTATCGGTTAAGTGGTTTACAAACTTTCTAATTTCCCAATCAGGGCAATTGCCAGAATCCATAGAGTCATTTAGCTGGAGAGATATTTATTTTACTTGAAAGCCAGTACTTAGGAAAAAAAATGCCTTTTTCCATGTGATATATCTATGTGTTTGTGTGTGTATTAATCTATATTTATTTGTGCTTATATTTATATATCATCTCCATTGCTGAATACCAGTATTTTACATGAAGCGACTGCCTATCTGACTTCCAGAACCCAGTTATTGGGTAATACGATACCCCTTGGTTAACTTGTTGTCAGACTGTCGGGCTTCTGACGACCCGTAACGACTGCCAAAAATCCACGAATGACAGCCGAGACCAACGACTTAACGTATACATTCCGAGGCACAGAGAGGTCTTGATATTATGTAAAGTTGGTCACCCATTCACGGACCAAACGCAGCAAGCGTAGTTTCACCTGATCGATCGGCCCGTGCGGCTGTTAGATACTTAAATTATATATAATTAGGTATATATATTATATTTATAGTTATAATAAGTATTGGCATATATATTATATTTATGGTTATAATAAGTATTATTTATATTGGGTATACATATAATAATATTATATAATAAGTATTATTTATATTTAAAAATATTTACTCCTCAATTTTCATAATTACACCTACCACTGTTTTTCTGCATCACCCAAGTTGAAATTTCCCAACTAAGACTGGTAGAAATTTCCCAACTACGTTGGGATCGGCTTCCAGTCTAACCGGATGCAACTGAATACCAGTATTATTCATGAAGCGACTGCCTATCTGACTTCTGCAGCCCAGTTAATGCTCAGTCTAGCCACCATTTTCATAAATTAATTTTTACCTGAACATTTAGAAATTAACCCTAGATTCATAAACATTCGTCTCACAGACCGCGCGAAACACAAATTAGTTTCTACTGTTTCCAGTGAAAGAGATAGAAAGCTGAGCTCTTAAGTACCTTCCTAGAACGTTTGAATGTTAGTGTAACGAGTGACCTTGACTCGCAGTGACATCTAATTTGCAAGTTATAGACCTCTGTTCGTCTGAGAGACGAATATTTATGAATAGTGTACCTATTGATGAAGTGAATCGTTATTTTTGAAAATCAGTTTTTGACGATATCTGTTTTTTATAAATTCAAAGTAAGTATGTGATATTATTTTACATAATTATGTTATTATGTTAAGCTAAATATTATATTATTTTTCATAATGTATAATTACGGGTACCTACAATACTTTCATTCATCTAATTTTATTTTAGAATGGAGGATCGACAAATTGTGGACTATCTGAATCGTTTATCCGATTCTGATGATGATTTTACCAATCAGCAAAGAGTGGTGCTGAATTTATGTGATGTCGAAGATCACGTGGAATATCAGGAGACGATCCAAACAGATTCCGAAAGATGACCGAACCGTGGTTACGGAAAAGGCAGGAAATGCCAACTTTGAAGAGATGCCTAAAAAGGAAAATCGCCGAAGTTTTAGGTGAAACGCCTGCCATTGATATACCTGGTACAAGTGGGACCCAAAAAAAAATGTGTGGTCATTGTGACTATAAAAAACGTCTTATGACAAGGTTCCAATGCAAGGCGTGCAAAAAGTTTATGTGTATGGACCATCGCGGCCTCAAATGTGTGGAATGTGCCGATGAACTTTAATTTTTATTAATTAATTTCTTTTTTATAACCTAATTAAACATATTAAACAGTACCATATTTAATTTATTTCGTTTTATTTACAAGTACTGATAAACCCGTCATTTAAATATAGTCGTCTGTGAGACGAATGTTTATGATTAATGTTCCTCTTAGATATGATTATGAATCTAGGGTTAAAGATCTCTTAAGAACATCGTGCAAATTCCTGAATCAACGTACAAATTCCTATTAAAATTTAATGGAGCATAGCAAATATAATCGCATTAATAGGATGCGCTAAGTAAATTGGCCCATAATTCCTACTGTTTTCGGGTATTATGCAAATCGCCTTGAACTAATTCAATCTTTTGTTGGCTCGTAATAATTAAAGTCATTTGAATTTATACGCTCGTAAACCGTATGCTCTTGTTCACATACATTTGCTTTAGCGTTGTTTGTTTGTACTGTTTTATCGTTTTACCTGCAATCGTTACGTTTCGTTATCCTTTTAAATTGATCGGTCTTTTTTGTTTGTTTTTCAAGCGGATTTTCTCGTAACTTTTGTTGTTCGGTTAGATTTGTTACGATGCTTTTATTACGTGGCGCTTCTTTTTCTTCATCGCGTTTTTTTATCTTGGTTTACTACTATGAGACTACTGACATTTTAGGTGTTTGTTTGAATATAATTGGTTTTCTTTTTCTTATAAGTCTCATTTGTTTTTTTTTGCGATATAAATGTTCTGGTTGAGTGCATGGTGTGATGTTTCATTTAAGTACCAACAATATTGATAATTAAACGCAGCTGCTATTTTTTGCCGGAGTCATCAAGCGTGTACGCATGTCGTGTTCTGGTTTCATTTAGTATACTTTATTAAATAACCAGTTTTGTTTGATCCTTATCAGTGTGATCGACACAATTATCCGTGAAGTTGTCTGTACATTCACCAATGTACAGACAACTTCACGGATAATTGTTGATTTAGAAGTGTTAGTTTTTTTTATAGAAGTCCAGTATGATACTTCATTCTTAATTTAATTTATAGTAAAATATGTTTTAATAGCTGCACCCCGCGGTTTCACCCGCATAAGTCTCGATACAATCGGGCATATTAGGATAAAAAGCTATGTCTTAATCTATAGAATGGCACGGTCTACCAAGTCTTAGTGGCAAAATTTATTCAAACCCGTTCAGCTGTTTTAGCGACAAAGCTTAACAAACAAATATACAAAAAATCTTATCTTTTCTCTTATAATATTATGTAGTTTAGATGAAACTACTTTAAGAGATCTTCTTCTGCAATTAAAATACGGCGCAATACGCGCAATTCATTCCATGATTGAAAACAGGCCAACTTTGTTGAGCTTCACAAAGTATTATTTTGTCAACCGTCTGAAACCATTTTTGTATTGAAGTGAATCCACTGCTGATTTACGTACTAGTAATATTGAGAGGAAATGGAAAAGTCACTCAGACTGCGACAGCACCGTTACCCGTTGCGGCCGCCGTCACATTTGAAAAAGAGTTTATTTTATTTTTAGTCAACACCGAGTAGAAGTTTTATGTACAGACGCCAGCACAACAAGTTACCCGAAACTGTCAAATTTTCCCAATCAACTTTGAACCTTGAACTTGAACCAAAGTTGAAAATGGTTTAAAGAAATTTGACAGATTGTAGTAGCTTGATGTGCAGCCTGCTGGCGTGTGTACAGGTTGACAGGGACATCGACGCAGAACCTGTTACCATGGAATAATACCAGTACAGTACCCGGCGATAAATATTGCACATCGACCTTTTTACACAAAACCATTTTATACAAAGAATAAAAATAATTATCAAAAGAAGCAAATCATAATTGTTTTAACAGCTCCTAATAGATACCGGACTGTTTGTATTTCGTGCGACAGAGATAACGCTCTACGAAGCCGAAATTAGCCGATTGTCTCTTTCCGAAGGTCGATGTGCAATATTTATCGCCGGGTACTGTACATGATTCTGGACCTGGAAATTTTTCACCGGTTTATAAAACAAAAATTTGCTGTTTTCTACAACCCACGCGATCAAAATGTATGGATCAGCATTTTTTGTTATAACAGGTTATATAGAATTAATTTAATTTTTTTAAACAATATTTAACAATAAAAGCCTTTGTCCTTTTGATTTGTTTTATAGTTGCGTATGTTCAAGCTTCAATAAAACGAATGCAAGCATAAAAATTGCTTCCATTCGTTAAAATAAAAATTTACTTTTCGTTCAATAAATTCCTGAACCTTTGTTTCTGTGTTTATCAACAACAATTTTTATTTCAATACACAAGAAGCTTGTGCCGTTTTGAGTTTCTGCGAGAAATAGTGATGTTTTCATTAATTTTCCTGACAACTTGTCGGTTAGACATAATTAACATTAAAAAAGGTTAAATTCGTAAAACACGTACTTATTCGTTTGTATGTACTTAACTGACAGATTCAGGCACCCATTCTCTTAGCGGCCGAAATGTAATCGATTTTAATTTGGGCATAAAGAATAATTCTCAGCAAAATCAATCTGCCGAACCTTTTCCCAACTATATTGGGGTTGGGTTCCAGTTTCACCGGATGCAGCTGATTATCAGTATTTTACATAAAGCGACTGCCTATCTTACCACTCTGCTTGTAACTGGATTATTACCCAGTTACTGGGTTGTGGAGATCGATACCTCTTGGTAAGACTGACTGGCAGATTTTTGAGCTTGTGACGACGAAATGACTGCCAAAGATCCTCGAATGATAGCCCGAACCCACGGCTTAACGTGCGTTCCGAGGCACGGAGGGTCTCGGTATGTAAATATGGTCACCCATCCACGGACCAACCGCGGTAATCGTAGCTTACCCTAATCGACCCGTGCGGCTTTTATTCCTTAGCCACAAGCCCCTCGTAAGAAATAATTAATGTCAGCATTCTAATAATATACGTAATTATAGAGATAATCTAGTCACTGATGTTGTTCAAATTTAAAGAACTCACTGATGAAATAAACTATTAATAAAACGAAAAACTCAAACGTTGCTCCACTACATTGCTCAAAATAAAACTGTGTCAAACTCTTTTATTGACCCTCTGTGGTCTAAATCAAAGCTTAGTGAGCGCATTCGGGGTCTAATAAAATTATTAGCTGAATCCAGAGTCCTAATCTAGGGCCGAGTGTGTTTTGTTTAGCTAAACAAAGTTATTCATAGTTAGGGGTTAAGAGGCACCGACGACGGGGGGCAATTGGAAATTGCGAATAATGTTCTTTATCAATGCAAACGAAGAGAATTGTAGCTTTTTGAAATAGGTACCTAGATGTTATTTGAGAATCAAGCTGCAGACTTGATTTGGTGCAAGTTTCATAAAGTTGCCTATATACCTATTCCTATTTCCAGTTGAAAACCAGCGTCAGGCACCAGTTGTCTGGCATTTTTGCTGAACTGAGCCTTTTTGGCGCAGCCATGAGGCACACTGTCCTGCTAATTTCTTACATCGGACTTTGCACTTTTTATTTTTCTCTGTTTTTATCTGATGTACGACTATTTATCTATTTGGTGTATTGTGTGTCTCTTAGTCTGGGCTAAATAAATGTATTTTCTTTCTTTGTTTTCTTCAATATGGAAGGGAACACAGACGATGGCGGAGAGTTCCACAGTTATGATATTTTTTTTTCTCTGCTCCTGTTTCATGTTTATTATTATATGAATATATTTATATGTATGTGTATATATTTGTCGCATCCGGTCATGCATTTGACTAGTCGGAACGCTAACGCCATCTGGTGGCGCTTGACAGAGTCTAGCCTGAGTCCGTGGGGGTTAGAAAACAGCTCGACAGAACGATGTGGAGCTCACTTTGGACTTGGACTTGGAGATTGGACATCGTACGGACAACATGTGCTCAGAAACTGTCCGGCGTTCCGTATCTGGTTGTGTCGTGTACCTACAGTGTGTAATTTGCTAGTGTGACTAAATTGTTCGTGAAATTATAATCTTATTTGAACTACAAACGGTTTTTCTATTGCGCAATAACCAACACATACCCACTGTACGCCCACAATAGTTGAATATGGCTGATAATAACGAGACACACTATACCTTCTCCGTTATCAGAAGTGGGATACGTGTTGGTTCATGCGCAAAATCAGAACGCTAAAAGTGAAAGTGACCGTTGACATTTTTAAAAAACAAAGTGCAAACTGCGAACGCTTATTAAATAATCGTGTGGACCTGTTAGAGTTGAACCCAGATAAGCCAGATACGGATGCGCGATCATAGTGAATGTTGTTTTGGGCATAGGCTGTATGCCGAAAAACCTTTGCCCAGTGACGCGCCAGTTGCGCCCTACCGCCATGTTAGGAAAAAAAGTGTTCCTGTAATTAGAAAATGCGATAGGACGCGTGTGCAAACGTAACAGCACACAATACGACAGCTGATTTGTGTTTTGCTGAAAATTCACTGCAAGGAGGTCAACTTGTGGCCGTCATTAAGGCGCACAAAGGAAGCAGTATCAACGTGGCTGTCGTAAATAGTACGATGGACGTAGCATGGAGCTACCAGTGATGTGGAGTGACTTCAAGAATCGAGCCAAGCAGCCCGCAGCCGTCGGTGAAGCCCTTCGTGTGCTGCAAGTGAGGGAATCCAGGACATGTTGCGGCCCGGTGCACGAGAAGTGGCAGCCAAGCAGAGGTGGAGGTGGAGCACGCGCTGCAAGCAGCAGCGGCGAGTGGATGTTTGCGTCGTACAACTACCCGCAGGCACGTTGGAACATAAAGGTCAGCTGTATTGTTTTGTTACTATTCTGGTGCTGAATGCTCGTTAGTAAAAGGGAGTTGTGCAGCCAAATTATGTGGCAAACGAGTTAATAATGTTGTTGCGTTAACTGGTATTGGTTAAACGCGTGTATTCAGCACAAAACAAATCATAAGAAGCGTTGCGAATAGCGAGCCACAACTTGAGATTTTATTTCATTACTACACGACATTTACTTGCAAAGTATTATTTTGGGTAGGCTATTTTGTGTTATTATAAAACGAAGAGTGAAATCAGATTATCAGACTAATCTAGATCGGAAGTTCAGAGGTCCATTTAAGGTAGTGGAAGTTTGGACAAGTGATCGCTATACGTCATAAGCTTTAGATTCTAACCGAACTTACTAGTATGCTCACGATCGCATACGAAAGATGCCTCTAAGTAGTGTTCCTAACGTGTTAAACGTAGAAGGCGGTGAGGATAGTTCCTTCACCGAGTAGTAGAGCACATACCATGGCTATTTGGTCGCACTGCACGCACTAGTCTGTAGTCGTAACTGCAACTCATTTAGGAGTTGTTCAGGGCGCGATGGGCAGTTAGTGGTGTGGCGGGGACCTGGGTCTCAAGGGAGACTATTGTTGTGTTGGTCATGTATTGACCTGGGAGTCGTAGACTCTATGAGAAGTGATGTGTGTTGGTCGTATCACTTGAGGTGATGACGATATGGGTGGCATGAGTGTCACTAGCTGCTGAGGCAGCCGGGCCATGAGCGTTGTATGTGATCTACTCGTGAGTTGATGCAGTTCCTGAACAATTATTGCCAGGGCTTAGAGGAATCTTTTGTTATCAATGATTGTTATTGTTTTTATTAAATGTGGTCAGAATTGGCCGAGGGGAACATGCACTGCTGTTGATTTTTTTGGTTACAGGTTACAAGGACACGTGCAAGCAGAATGACAGTGGTGGACAGCGCTGCACTTTTTGGATCTCCTGTACGAGTGGTCGCTGATCAGGGACGGTGCTTTTCGAGCGAGGAGTTTCAAGACTTCTGACAAGGAGGCTGTGGATTGCAACCACTACAGCCATTAAGCCAGCTACAGATCTATTGTCTACTGAATTTGAATTTGGTGAGTCGTTTTCATTTTGTTTTGACTCGGGTATCGAGTGCTTCCCTAGTAAACAACAGCAAAGAACGGTTACATTGTTAGGTATAGCCCAATCTAGTTAACGATGCAATTTTTAAATACGCTCACGATAGTTATGAATGATGCCAGTAGGTTATGTACCAGTCGAAGTAGATTGTGATCACAGTGGTAGTGAGCTATGAGCAAGCCTGGGTAGTGGGAACCACGCGAGTAGGTGTTCTCTATCGGCCGTAGTAAAAGTTGTGTAGTCACAGGGGTGATACACGTGGATCCATGCGCTGGATGTGTGAGAGCAATGTGATTGCTGGTCGGCCGGAGTGCCGTGGCGTTAGAGTGGTTTACTCGTGTGTGGGTTTCCAGGTATCTAAGGCTCTTAGTGAAAAAGATTATTGTTGTAATGTGGATAACGATGGTACATGGCTCTGGTTGATGTTTTTTTTGTTATGATTGATTAAAGTTTGATTACATGGCTCCGGTTGAGTCAAGTACGCTCATGAGGCTAAGGCATATTATGTCATGGCACAGGCCAAGGGATCAGAGTATTAATGACGAATTTGAGGAAAGCCAAGTAAAAGTTTTGTTGATGAAAACTAGTAGAGATTAAAGTCGAGTGATAGTTGTGAATCTTAGTTCGGTTGGTCGGGGTCTTGTAGAGACCATAGAGTCCGTGGGACTCGGAATTCAGGAGGAATTCAAAGTAACAAACATGAGGTTTGTTGTAGGGGCTTAGTGAAAAGCCACAGGCCACGAATAAGATTCCTGCTGTGTTTTGTGATGCTCTAAGGATGTTTTATTAGCTGCTCTATCATGTTTACTTGATTATTTGGTTTGTGATCTTGAGATTTGGGTATCAAATAATGATTAATACTCTGAACTCTGCAATTTCTTTAGTTTGTGCGAATTATCATTGTTGTTGTGCCTGTACCATATTTGGTCAGGAGTGACCGAGCTATGAGATACTTTGCGGGGTATGTTTGTTTACAGATTAACACACGAGGACGTGTGCATCGCAGGATGGCCGTGTCGCATCCGGTCATGCATTTGACTAGTCGGAACGCTAACGCCATCTGGTGGCGCTTGACAGAGTCTAGCCTGAGTCCGTGGGGGTTAGAAAACAGCTCGACAGAACGATGTGGAGCTCACTTTGGACTTGGACTTGGAGATTGGACATCGTACGGACAACATGTGCTCAGAAACTGTCCGGCGTTCCGTATCTGGTTGTGTCGTGTACCTACAGTGTGTAATTTGCTAGTGTGACTAAATTGTTCGTGAAATTATAATCTTATTTGAACTACAAACGGTTTTTCTATTGCGCAATAACCAACACATACCCACTGTACGCCCACAATAGTTGAATATGGCTGATAATAACGAGACACACTATACCTTCTCCGTTATATTTATTTAGATTAGTATAATATACTTTATGTATGTATTTATTGTATTATGTAAATGGATGGACATGGACTACAATGAATGCATGGTGCAATATTTATCGCCGGGTAATGTACAGACTTATGAATTAGTAATGGAGACTAAGCCTTCTAATTATTAATTAATTCAGCATATCATCTTGTATCGTAATTACTATTTAGACGACAATTTACTGTAGCATTATTAATGAAGATATATTACGCAGCTGTTGGTGTTAATATTTAGGTAGAAACTAAGCATCACTTATGTTATAAAGTTATCCTCCTCCTCAAGTGGTACTCCTCATTACTGAGGGTCGTGATCCTCCCTTGAAAACATCTTTTCCCTGACGATGTTTCGCCATCTCTGTCTATCCTTGGCCAGGTGAAGCGCACGTTATAAAGTTACTGTCGTCTTTATAATTTGTCAAGAATTCATGATATATGAAGAGATCAGCAGCCGTATTGCGTAACATATTGCTAAACCATTGCTTCGTATGTTCGAAAAATATGTTTGCTCAACAACGTAAATAACGCAATGCTGCCAAAATGGAAGCCATCGGTACTGATAGTGTGTTACGCAGTCAGCCTCAACCCGGTGCCACATCTGACTCACTGGAGCATAACGCAGCATCACATCGACTCACTGGGCAGACAGTTCCGACCCCTGGAGCATAACGCAGCACCAACCCGACTCATTGGGCAGACAGTTCCGACTCACCGTGCGGCGCCCGATGCAGACTCATTGGAGCCTCTACTGGCCCTGGCAAGCATCGCAAGATACACGATTCCCTCCAGAGACCGGAAGTCGATAGTGGGCTGACTATCGACCTCCGTTTCTGGAGGTAGGGGTGATGTGGGTGGTGGTATACAAACATACATACACATCTATAGAATGAGCAATATGCCTTGATTCCTTCATTCCAGCGTCGCTAGTTGTCTCATTTAATGATTACAAAATACCTTTCACAGTACTTGCCTACTAACCACACTCATGTATGTAGGACTAGATTTGATGTCTATATTAGGCATCGATTATATCGTTACAAGCACTGATTCAAACGCCGATATTAAATAATTGTGTCAATCCTATTCTAAGGAAATAGCGATTGAATGACTATTTGGGTATTACATACAGTTCAAGGTATTTAGTGAAAGCTTTATTCATATGATGTGAATCAGATTATATTGTTCATTTTATCTAATAGGAAATCTTTGTTTTTATAGTTTCAAAGAAATGAGTGAGGTCATAATTTGTAGGTATGGTTCAGAAAAAAAATGGTTAACTACCTACAGTGTCGTTTCTTCTTTATATCAATGTTGTATGTTGTTCTCTATAAACTTGAACTATAATGATAACTAAATAAACAGCAAGATGAAGAAACCATAAATTTCTTGTATGTTAAATGAGATTTTCAGTAGGTTTCTACCTATAGAGAACACTTGAACGTAAACTAAAGTCATGTTTTTGAAGTATTGGACTGAAAAAACAAATAAATACAAAGGCTTTCATCCAGTTTGTTCCAATTATTCACACTAAACATTGACTCTACAGGGATTGGTGTCACGATTCCAATTTTTATTTAAAAACTTTGTAAATATGTCACTCGATGTGAAAGGCTTTTTGTCACAAACAGAATTTTATAAAGAGCTTTACTGGTAGCGAATTACGTACAAATACAATTTTTGTTTACAGTAAAGTTTTGATTCCTTATCGTATTTTAAAACAAAATTTTGTCCAGTACCTAATAATACTAATAGGTTTTATATTTTTGTTTGTATAGATTTTTATAGCCTTCAACTGTTGTACAAATAATTTATATCATTTTAGTAGTCTGCCTTTGTGCTCAACCTGTGTCTTTGTATTAATTTGGATATATATATTCGTTTATGGCTAAACAAAATAAAAAAAACATCGTTCTATTTTTGCTGTGCTATTAAATGATTAGTCTCAATAAAAGCGCAGATTGCATCATCAAACAATTAACATTTATTATACAGGATGGCAACGACGCGCAAACTGTAATCACGTATTTAGCACATGATTCTAGACCCTCTAGCGTAGGAGGATTCAGAATCATGTTTTGAACTCATGGCACAGGATGTGCGTCGATGCCAGACTGTGTTAAGGGGCTTACATAACCTAAAGCGCGGTCACTGTCGGACTGTATAGAAAAGAAAGAGAAGCTTGATGACACAACGCTGGTAATTTATTGCAAAATATGAAGCAATTATTTAATTAGGTACAAAAAATGTATTTATTTATTTATTTTATAATTTATGTACACACAGTAAAATACATAGGGACATGACATGATTATAAATTGAGTACAAAGGTACTGCTTATTTCTTAAGAAATTTCTTCCAGCAGACCTGCGAAAGGAGAAGTAAAAAAGAAATGTAGACAATAGTGTGTGAGAACAAGAAGAGAAAAATATGAATGTGTGAAGTCTAGAACTAGAATATTAAATAAACCTACACATACATGTATTATTTGGACAAAAAAATTAAAACATTAGTATTTTAGTATGCAGCTTGTAGAATAATCTGATAAAAAATCAGAATGATTGTATGTATATTAGTATGGTTTTTATTGTAAAAAGAAAGTTTTTAGAGGTATTTTCATGATTTTTTTATATCGTATCAAATTAGTTGTATTACGTTTTCAACACACTGTATCTCACATAATATCCTGAAGAATATCATATATTTTTCTGATTTTGTCTACTGTAGTCGATCATATACTTTTATTGTTTCTAAAACTTGCGTTTTTTTTGTGTTTAGGTCCTGTAAGCCCCTTAAGTAATTATTATGAACATTAATAAAGAAAATCAAAACATTTCTATAAACTGAAATAAGTGAAATCTAGATAGACTTTCTTCGGATAAAACATAATCTAGTTGCTCTAAACAAAAAGGAACCTACATAAATTATTACCAGAATCAGATTTCCGTTAGTCCTAGCACCACTTTAAACTAGGGACTGCGAGTACTGCGTCTATACAATACAACTAGTGATGGTAAATTCCCGAGAATATTTTCCTAGCGAGAACTTTGCTGTTCTCGAGAATATCTATGCTTTTGGAAGAGAATGTACAGTAGAGTGAGAATGTATGTATAATTTTGGCTATTAATTGTTGGTTTTACGAAGCTGACGTCAAAAAAACTACTGTACCTACAACTTGAATTGTCAGTAAGTTCTCCTGAGTGAGAACATTCTCGAGAATATATCCGAGAAAATTCTTAACTAAGTCCTCTTAAAAATTTCCTAAGTATTATTGTTAAATTAGGATCTCTGCATTAAAACAAACTTTATGATTTAAAAATAATCAGCTTTAATAGTAATGTATTTAAAAAAAAAACATAACTGAAAAGGGAACAAAACAAGGTCGGGTTAGTTACACCATTTATAACTCAAGAACGGCTGAAGTGATTTTTATGATCTTTGATTTGTTCGATTCGTCTCCGCCTCGAATCTAACTAATATTATAAATGCGAAAGTAAGTTTGTTTGTTACCTTTTTACGCCTAAACCACTGAACCGATCATCCTGAAATTTTGCATAAATAAACGTTTTCAGGTGTACAGAAATGGACATAGGGTACCTTTCATCCTGAAAAATAGTTCTGTTTCCGAGGAAAACAACAATAACGTTATAATGATAATAGATGGCGCTACGTGTCTTTCGAACGGGATCGACATTTATGCGGGTGAAACCGCGGGCGTTGCTAGTAGCATAATACATATCAAAACATGGGAAAAATTCACGAAACAAAAATGAAGATAATTCATATCGCGGTACGAAGTTCGCCGGGTCAGCTAGTCAAAACTAAAATAATAATCACGAATTTCTTAGGAACAGACATTGATCGTTACTAGGTATCGGTCTCCCCAGGGATGTGCCTTACAGGCGTTGCACGGGGGGGTTCCGGAATTGGTCTTTTAAGAGGAACCGGGACCACCCCTATGTGCTGATGGTGATCACCGGGGCGGTTTTAGTGAGGTAAAAATCCCACACTCCCCGACCTCCCTCCCCGGAGGTCGGGTGCCTTTTGAAGGTTTACCCCGACAACAAAAAAAAAGGTATTGGCAGTTACATTTAATGCCTTCTGCCCATCATGAACTACTACTTTTAAGTGTTTTCAATTTTAAATTCTCCAAATCCTTAACCAGTCTGTAATGTTCCCACTGCTGGGACACAGGCCTCCTTTCCGTGAGAGTGAGTGGGCCGTAATCCACCACGCGGGCCCAGTGCGGGTGGGTAGATGTCACATGTCTTCGATTTTTTTTAGCTATAGGTCTCCTCACGTTCTTTTCCTTCACCAAATTCTCCATGTTCCGAGAATATTCTCCGTCAAAAAGAATATTGCAGAATATTCTCTCACTAAAATGTTCTCTCGACCCATCACTAAATAACTTAAATTGTTTGCGAAGCTCAATAGTATTGTATTATAGGTGCCGATCGACCTATCCGACTCGATGGCACTCGTTTTCGATGCAATGAAACTAGGAGAGGAAACTGCATTGCTTGCCATTTGTAGAATAGCCGTCCACTTATCCTGTTTGTCGACTCGTTTAACAGTGGCGCCATCTTTTGTGAACAACGAAAGTTTATTATGTTTTGACTTTATGAGGTGAAGAAATAGATCAGTGGTTGTCGTTAGTTTAGACTTAAATATTAGTATAATTATTTTCTGTTCTAATTATCTCTTTGACTTAATTTAATCTTTCTGACATTTCCATTCCTAATAATTGACTAATTTTCAATTTGAATGTTATTCTAATTTATTTAATTCAATGTTAAATCTTACAAAATAACCAAAACCCTGAAAATGTATTTGTACGCCGGAAACGGCAGAATATCATGAACTTTAAAAAGTATGTAAAATAAATGGACCATGACTATGACTATGACTGTAAACTGGGTTCATGTTTAGACGAAACCTTTAGGGTAGCAGGCGAAAGCTTTAGGGTAGCATGCGAAAGCTTTAGGGTAGCATGCGAAAGCTTTAGGGTAGCAGGCGAAAGCTTTAGGATAGCATGCGAAAGCTTTAGGATAGCATGCGAAAGCTTTAGGATAGCATGCGAAAGCTTTAGGGTAGCAGGCGAAAGCTTTAGGGTAGCAGGCGAAAGCTTTAGGGTAGCAGGCGAAAGCTTTAGGGTAGCAGGCGAAAGCTTTAGGGTAGCATGCGAAAGCTTTAGGGTAGCAGGCGAAAGCTTTAGGGTAGCAGGCGAAAGCTTTAGGGCAGCAGGCGAAAGTTTTAGGGTAGCAGGCGAAAGCTTTAGGGTAGGAGGCGAAAGCTTTAGGGGAGCAGGCGAAAGCTTTAGGGTTGCAGGCGAAAGCTTTAGGGGAGCAGGCGAAAGCTTTAGGGTTGCAGGCGAAAGCTTTAGGGTAGCATGCGAAAGCTTTAGGGTAGCATGCAAAAGCTTTAGGGTAGCAGGCGAAAGCTTTAGGGTAGGAGGCGAAAGCTTTAGGGTAGCAGGCGAAAGCTTTAGGGGAGCAGGCGAAAGCTCTAGGGTAGCAGGCGAAAGCTTTAGGGTAGGAGGCGAAAGCTTTAGGGTAGCAGGCGAAAGCTTTAGGGTTGCAGGCGAAAGCTTTAGGGGAGCAGGCGAAAGCTTTAGGGTTGCAGGCGAAAGCTTTAGGGTAGCATGCGAAAGCTTTAGGGTAGCATGCAAAAGCTTTAGGGTAGCAGGCGAAAGCTTTAGGGTAGGAGGCGAAAGCTTTAGGGTTGCAGGCGAAAGCTTTAGGGTAGCATGCGAAAGCTTTAGGGTAGCATGCAAAAGCTTTAGGGTAGCAGGCGAAAGCTTTAGGGTAGGAGGCGAAAGCTTTAGGGTAGCAGGCGAAAGCTTTAGGGTAGCAGGCGAAAGCTTTATTTAGGGTAGCCTGATAAATTTAAATTTACTTCCTTTTTTTGCAATTCGCAGGTCAGTGTTAGGTTGTAAGTTGATTAAAATATGATTCGCGACCGTAACAAAAATGTCTTAGAATTATAATCATTAGAATTTGAATTGATTATAATTACCGCATCTCCCTTAATAGTGCGATGGGTAAGGTTCGAACTTGCACGCTCTAGTTTCCCAGTTTATGCTTTTACATTATATAAACACAATCAGCTTATAACCGTCGCTACTGCTGGAGAACCGGCTTCCTCTCCTTGAAAGGGGGATTAGTGTATGCCACCACATGACATTGCCATTTTCTGTTGTAGGATATACCAGTTTCCTTCATCGTTTTGAGAGCAGTGGCGATGAAATAAATTATACAAAGTAAAGTTGCTGCGTGGGCTTGAATTCACGGCCTACGACACGTAAAGGCTCCTTCAAACAGGCGCGACACGCGTTAAAATCGCGCACGACACTAATGCACCGCAAGTCATGCAACGAGCGGTGCCTTTGTGTCGCGCGCGATTATATCGCGTGTCGCGCCTGTTTGTAGGAGCCTTAAGTCGGGGACATTTGCCCTTCAAACCGTTTGTGGTTTGATGAAGGGAATTGCTATGCAGGTATAGTATTTTCCCAAGTCAAAATTTTTTTTTAATTCTACTCTTTCCCACAGCTGAGCATAGAACTCCCCTAAATCCTTACAGGCATCCTTTTTAGAGCTACCTCGATCCAACTCAACACAAAAACATACGAATAACAAAACGAAATATCTTATAGCAAAATTAAATTGAAGAATGCGACTGAAAGGATGCTTAAATGCTAGCAGAAACCGAAGCCATTGGATCCTACTACAACGTGTTACATTCAACCAAACATTTTTGCAAAATTGTTGAACATACTAAGTAAAAAATATGTGCATACTAAAATAGCAATATTTTAATAGCGCGCTAGCCTTCAATTAGCATTCTGTTGAACAACTTAATATTATATTAAAACCTTGACTCTGTGCAAGTGGTATTAAGGGGCCCGAGGGCATGCTCGCTAGTATGGAGAGAGTCTGCATCTTTTATGTGTTCAGGGGTGCATTAAAATACGCCTTCAGGAAGGGCTATACTAAAATGTTCACAAACCCTAGAAATCCCTTCTACTACTTTGCTGACTGGCTAAGATTTCTACCACGCCGACCGACGCGTGACCTATTTTCATAAAGGTTATAACGCTACGGGAGCAGAAGATGAAAATTAACTTAATATCACTATATTAAAGTTACTTATAACATATAATCTGATATACAGTATGTTAACTAACAGAGGGCGTTCCCATTAACCCGCAATAGTATAGCATCCATACATGCTAAAAAAAATATTACCATTCGAATATAAAATGTTTTTATTTTTTTTATATTAAAATATTCACTGAAAATCGTAAATTGATACTCTATTTGTTTAATTAATTCTAATTTATTTAATTAAATAAATTCCAACATTGCTGTCCTTCAAGTACGCGTGTACAGAGTGTCTCTTTAACGTATCAATTTACGATTTTTAGTGAATATTTTAATATAAAAAAAAAATAAAAACATTTTATTTCCGAATGGTAATATTTTTTTTAGCATGTATGGATGCTATACTATTGCGGGTTAACGGGAACGCCCTCTGTTAGTTAACATACTGTATTATTAAACTAATATATATTAAAAATCCGGATGGTCCGACGACCTTGTGAAGGCCGCAGGAACCCGTTGGATGCGAGAAGCTCAGAACCGGTCGAAGTGGAGGTGCTTGGGGGAGCCTATGTCCAGCAGTGGACGTCTTTCGGCTGAAATGATGAATACATATTAAAAACCTTAAAACTATGCTATAAACGTTACGTTGTCGGCGTCGTGTTTCGCTGCGTAACCGTAACCGTCCTCGGAAACGTCGATATACGACACCTATCGGCCAAAAGTCCTCTTTCAGGCAAGTCTGTAGATGTTGGGTTGGAACTCGTACCAAAAATGACTTAAAGTTGATGTTGTGGCCCGATTCCAACCTTTCGACCCTCAGAGTCCAGTCGGTCTTCACTTTCAAATACTGCACGACTTCCTCAGTTGTCGTGGAGTGATGCAGACGCGAATGGTACAGCTGCGTCGTAGGCACAGCAAGGCGCAGCAGCATGTTGGGTCCACTCGGTGCGGTGCCACACAGGTTACGAGAACAGGGCTTCTTATTCCTTTCTACTTTCGTGAAACCCTCATCATCAACTTGGCTGGCTCTTGGCAAAGAGCTACGGACCGCAGTCAGGACAGGTTGAGCACCTTTTATCAGGTTTTCCCTTTTTCTGGTTTGTCGTTTAAGCTGTGATGATCATGACTAATAATAGAAAGATATATGTATCTAATTATAAAGTAGGCATTTCTGTAAAAGTGCTTTCGAAGAACCAGCACTATCCGTCGTATATTTAGGATGGCACTGATAAAGGAATGGTTGGAGTATGCAAGTGTTCATCGGTAACAACCTTCAGTCAGCTGTCATTCTGTGAATCATGTTTGAATGCAAATACGTGTATTTCTCAGCCCTCGATATAGACCCCAACCGCAATGGGCCCGCGAGGTATGTGTCCCAGCTATAGAAACATTTCAGGCTGATTATGCGACATTATACTTTATCGAAGCCTGTGATTGATCAACACTCATTGTTTTCAGAGGATGACGCAGCAGTTATAGATCACCTTCCTTTCAGTATTATATGATAAACCATAATGAATATTCAAATGAATACATTCTTGATTCAAACATATAACCACAAACAACAATAACACTAAACCAAAGAGTATTAATATCAGCACTGTAAACGGAAGCAATTGCCTTCCATGAAACCTTTCATACATTACAAGCGAGCCTGTAGACGCCTATAAATATTCCGTGTTAATTAATGTATACTGTGTCGCTAGCAGGAAAGCGCTCTATCACGCAGACTTATCGCCATCGGCCATCTTGAAAATAAAACATAAATGAAGTTCGTTTAACTGGTTCATAAAATGCAACTTGTCTTAAGCAAGCCATACACTTTTCGATTTATTGCTCCCTATAGCGTGGCATCGCAAGAAAATCTGATAATTCAAATTGAATAGAAATTGTTAGAAATATCGTTAGCGATGTGCACTTCGTAGCGATTTATCTGACGACTTTAGAATCGTAACTAAAGATGGTTCCGATATGGAGGACTAAGATTCTCTGTACGAGTATTGTTGGTGCAATTACGCCTACAGCACACTCGGACTTGTATACTTAGGCAATATTGTTAGCCAGTAAAATGTTTTTTTCCTACAGTAAAAATAGCACAGGCCACAAAGAAAATGCAGACGTTTCGTCAATCTGCCGTATAAGTCGTGAAAGACTAATTGGAAGGTGTATAGTCGGCCTTATACTAGTTCAAGATTTTATGTTTTTATTGCGAATGTGATGCAGTGTCCCTTGGAGTGTAACCAGAAACGTGTAATCGAATGCCAGTCATATTAGTGATGGATACGCAATTTTCTTCTCAGGTTTAAGATGCTAACGTTTGTTTTTGAAAATACCTGCGTAGATACATATCTAATTACAATATGCTACTCTAATTATATATATAGGTATAGGTTGGGGCTATATTCCTTTGATCAATTTCATATAATTATTCGAAAATTCGTATTAACAAAAGTATAATCCAGATAGGAGTCTTTGGTCAACTTTATAACTTTCATTACCCCTATTTCGAAATGGGTTAACTACTGCTTTTAAAACAGCCCTCACATAATCAATTATAGAAATACTCTCACAGAATCCGAGTAAAATAACAAAGTGGAGCTAATTAGTATATTTTAGTGCACTTTCTTTGTCTTAATTACTCTCTTCTTCGGGCTTTGCATTTAAATAAGGCATAATAGTCAATTAAATTTGTGTGCAATACGAGGTCTGCATACGAAAACTTTATTATTGTATTGTGGAACGAGACTCGAGCTTTTTTCCTTAACTCTTTTATTATTTCACGTTTTAATCATTATGAGGCAAAAAGTAGGGTGAATAGTATAGAGTTTGTTTTTATTAGGTTACTGGATTGCATAATAATGTCTATGATGTTAGCAACACGCTTTCATATTTTGTGTGCGAATTTGAGAGATCGATGAAGGAGAAGCCATTTGAACTAGGTGGCTATAACCAAATACTAAACATTTGGCTATACCTAGTTAAAATAGTTTGCCTTTGGAGTTCTTAAGGTTTCCTCTTCAGTGTCATACCTATCTGATTATCAAGGTTAGACTCATTAAACCCATCCTTATTATCCTTAGAAGTAAAAACGCACAATAAATAAAAAAAGTACGATAAAATCCTGAAAGAAAATCGCCAACAGCCAAATTAAATTACCATAAGCATACAAAACATTGAATAAGAAAGCAAACAAGTAAATCTTTAAGAAGATAAGTAGGTATAAAATTGGGTTGGGATCGAGATTTGAATAAGTAATTTGGTGGATATACTGCAAACATCGGTACTTGCCTGATGGGACATTGAATTTGAGTGGGCCGTCTGGTAGATATCGGCTGTGCGGAGTACCCATAATGTTGGGCGGATTTGGGACACTCAATGCTTTAGATACCTATTTGAAAGATATAAACATAATTATAACATCACATCTGTATTGTATTTGAGGGCAGGGTTTCGAGGGACTGGAGAAACGTGAGTATGCTGTAGGCCAAGGGTGATCAACTTGGCTAGACCGCGGTGGGTAAGGCGATGGCAATAGTATCTTCAAATACCAATTTTTCAAATTTCTCGCAGGCCACGTCCCCTCTTAGGTTTTTTGGTAGCTTCTGTCAATTCAATATATTTCTGACTTTTCCATCATTGTTGTCGTCGATAGAATGTCACTTAATCTAGGGGGGCTCAGTAAGGCTTTCAAAGTTTACCTGATGATTCCAGGCCTTCTTGTGCTACATCTTATAGTGTATCTACTCCTATGATGGCTGTTTACTGCTTTTTTTGTATTACCTGTTAATCTAAAACCTCTTTAAATTTGGAGTAAAATCAATACTGTGCCATTCATTATTCATTAGCTCATCTTGCTCTGTGGACTTAGAATTTAAAGCCTCTCTTTTTCTTTAATCACAACTCGTGGCAACCCTACCGTCCCTACGGCCAACTTTATAAAGGACGAAAGTGTTAAAATCTTTACCCAATCCATCTGCTCCATTCACAATGAAATATTTCCGTTCACTTCGTTCCAATGTGTCAGCCGTTTCCACATTGATTGAAAACCTGTTAATATCCAACTTTCTTTGCCTCGCCTTTCCTTTATCTTGTTTATAGAAACTTTCCCTTTTATTTTTTTACTGGTAAAAACGTGTTGAAAAGCGAGTTCTGTTTGAATATTATAATAAATGTCATTTGGGAATATTGATGAGCGCCAAATATACAATGGTTTGGAGACAGTTTGGTAAGCTTAAGGATTTGTGCTGCTTTGCATAAAGAAATAACGGTTATACATATTTTTCGGTGGGTAAATATCAATGGTTTACTTAAGAATTAAGAGCTTTTTTGGCCTGTTATCAAACTTGGATACCTACGTAGTTGGTACTATTAAGATTTATGTTTAAATCTTTACTTTTGACTACATTAAGCCAGTAGGCTCACATTTCAACAATACTTAGATACTGCACAAAAATGTTCAACCATTACACAGAAAACTCAACAAGATCCATAAAAAACACTCACACACACTCTGACGTCATCATTTGAAAACGCTGAGGTTTTCCGCCTTTTGATCTTTGTTCTTCGTAATGAAGTGTTGTATTATTCTACTTAGGAACAGACAATGAGGCTGTTTAGCCCTATCTTCATAATTCGAGTGGTTTCATTGACAAAGGACCCTGTTTACTTTGTAATGCGGGGAAAATTTTGTTACAAATGGAAATGATGTGGGAAATCTAAGGATTAATGTGTGTTAAAGGAATCTTGTCTCTGTAGTTGCTTTAGGCGGGTTCTGTGATGTAAATAAGGTCTTATATTTGTATTTCTTTTTAATATTGTTTGATATTTACGTGTGAGGTCTAGAATATTTTCTAGATTTTTCCCAAATGTTTTATTTAGGCAGCACTTTCGTTTCAATTATTATTTTTTAATGAATGGTTCAAATCAATAAATAGCTACTTAATACCTACTACCTACAAACATGTATAATACATAAAAATGTCTTCAAATAACTATAATTAATGTCATTGCTCATTTCGAAATTCACAGTTATTTTTACATTGGCACGCTTAGCAACTTTGTTTTCCTTTTCGTAATTTTATTCCACATTTCTCCAGTGACTAATATACGACAAATTTTATACTGTTATTTAAAATAATATCAAAGCTTACTACAACAATTAAGGTACACTAATTTAGAATTATCTCAGTCGAAATAATGTAGTTCATCATAATGAGTTCGCTCTACTCCGCAACAGATGGCGCTGGCTGTATGAATAAACGAATTCATCAAAACTTTTTTACGAGTAGAACAAAGCAAAATTGTGTCACACATGAAATATTATTTCATTACTTTATATTTTATGAGTAAATTATTACTTTGCAATTGAATTTGGAAAAGTATTTGTTTTTGTTTAAACAAAAAGTTCGTAATCATGTTCATTATCTTTTTCAGATGAAAGGATATAAAACCGGGCGTATGATTTCGCGGAATTTATTAATATGGAGACATTAGGTTGTGTTTTTTCTCAAACTGTATGAATGTACCTATTGTACTGATGTTTGTGAAAATAATAAAATAGAGGTATTCAGAGTTTATTTAGGTTTTAATCATCTAATTACAACAGTCTATCAGTTATCTGGCAGCGATGTGGGCGGAAAGGGAAGTGCTAGTGTGGCAAGTTTTAGAATAGTGTTGGCAGACTACAACTAGTGTAGCCATTACACTTATTACTACCTATTAATATTAAAAAGTTTTGTTAACATTGTATATCAATGTCATATTGGTGTTGATGTAATGATTATGAAGATGCTCTTTGCCGTTCCCGTCAACAGCAAACTTTGTCAATACTGGGTATGAGATCAAAGATGACTGGAAGAGACAAGTAGGTACAGACGCCAGCACATCAAGCTACCCGAAACTGTCAAATTTTCCCAATCAACTTTGAACCTTATGCTTTAGCGATAAAGTTGAAAATCTATTAAAGAAATTTGACAGAATGTAGTAGCTTGATGTGCTGCCGTCTGTACTTCTTTCCTACTTCCAAGCTAATTAGCGAACCTAGTTAGTAATTACTTCAGCTACTTCAGAAATTTACGACATTTTCTGACATAATGTCTTATGAAATATTTCTGTGGTGAGCTGTTTCATAAGAGGTCCAACACCTACGCGGTTAAAATGTATGGAACTGCTAAAATTTTTTTTTAATATCCGACGAAAAATTTCAACGCAGCGTGCTTCAGAATCATGCGCTGAATTCATAGTTGCAGATTGTTCGAGGTTTCTGCCAAAAAAAAAAACCCTGTAGGTATACACGATAAGTCTAAAAGTCGGATTTTACAATATGGGCATTTGAAACTTTGAAAAAATACTAGATACACATCGGAATTGTTACGGTTGTTGATGAAACTTCTTGTCTTGTTACATGTACTTAACAGCAGGAGACTGAACAGACAACAGGAGAGAGAAATACCAAAAGAAAGAAAAAAAAAACCGAGACTGGGTGATGAAAATCAGAAAATTGCCTTTTGGACTTATCATGTTCTAGCTTCTGCCCGCGACTTCGTCCGCATAAAATTTCACCCTCCATTTCCCCCCATTCACCCTCTTAGAGATGGAATTTCGTAAAACCCTTTCTTAGTGATACCTATTCTTCATTTGTGAACTGAAGAGTAGGTATCACTAAGAAAGGGTTTTTGAAAACCCAAAATGTCAAAAAAAAAAAAAAAATTAAAAAAATGAAAAAAAAAAAAATGAAATGTGAAAAAGAAAATTAATGAATGAAATGATGATGATGATGTGTGTGAATGTGTGTGGGGGTGTGTGTGTGTGTGTGTGTGAATGTGTGTGTGTGTGTGTGTGTGTGTGAATGTGTGTGTGTGTGTGTGTGAATGTGTGTGGGGGTGTGTGTGTGTGTGTGTGTGTGTGAAATGAAATGTGTCATGTCTCTAGGACCAGCGGTTTAGGCTGTGCGTTGATATATCAGTCAGTAAGGACTTTGAATTTTATATAATTATCATGTATATGTCGCAGCCAAGTTGTTATATGAGCCATTTAGTTAACCGTCTAGCCTTTTAACTAAACGGCGGCCGTTCAACTAACGGCCAGGATGATATTCAATTATAGTTTAGGTTGGAATACTATAACTTGTAGAGTAGGTGCTTATAGTTATAATTCACGAACATAATATCTAATACGTTTAAGAGAATGACAGCATACACAGATTGAACTACCGAATTCTAAGAGAGCTCCCACAAATGTCATTAAAGATAGTATCTATGAAAATAATCTGATATGTCATGTGCTACCACAACTAAGCCATTAGGACATACGTCAAAAACTTCCCCGATATTGATTAAAAAAATCATGCTTGCCTTGCGGTATGTTCAATACTCATTTACCTGTCCTATAAATGTGACGACGTTATAAAAAGAACAGGTTACTTAATACGCGTTCTACGCAATCAACGTAAACTGCGTCCGCGACTTAGTTTCCAAGCATGTAAACAAATATGTGTTTATGGTAAAACAACTTTAATTCCCATACATAAGGTTAAGATAGTGCTACATGTTAAAACATTTGTATGACTTTTTCAATAGGTAGTACCAGCTTTCCGATGAGCGCATCAAAAACTGCCAGAAAAATAAGACCACAAATAATGTTGTGATCTTATTTTGCAACATAGTTTTTTTCAAACGTTTTGGTTATAATTTGTTTTAATTAATATTTGTATTCTCATTATAAAAATACGTTTAATTTTCTATCGAAGTAGTTAATATATTGCAAACGATAATAAACTTTATTTTTTAATGTTAAGGTTTATAAACAAGTTATATGCAGTTGCGACCACTTCAGCGACGTGTTTTTGTTCCTAATCCTCTAGTGCTGATGTTTATCAAGGGTACTTTTTTATTCTAAAATTAACTTAATTAACATTAACATAAAATTGGAAGTGGAAATAACATCAACTGGAAATCAGGATTGAAACAGACTTTAACTTAAACACGCAATAAAGCAGAAGAGACCGGATTATGAAATGAAATTTCATTACCCACTGTTTTTTGTTTCATTTATACTTTATTACTTCATCGCTACCTGATCATAGTCTTCGGTGATTCAAACGGATCGCTATCCGATTACTAAAACAGTCACGGGTGGAAAAAGTGCCGACAAAGCTTGGCAGACGACATCGGGAGACACACGGCGCGCCGGTCATGCTAACCGGACGTTTTTTCTTGCGCGTTGCCGGTTGCCGATGGGACATACAGATGTCATGTTGGACTGACGAGAAGAAGTGCTGTTTTGATTGCAAGGCTTTCATGTTTTTTATAGGCGATGGATGGTCTGTGGATTTTTAGATTTGATTATATGGTTTTTGAGGACTGGATTTTATTTGCGGAGTTTCTTGTATTTTGAATCTCAACAAGGTTATTTCTTTTTCAAGTACTATTTTTTTAGCAGAGATGTGTATTTCCGGGCCTCAATATGCTGGGTTGTTGTTGTACTTATTAACAACAAACATATTTTTGGGTACGGAACTGTTGGAGTGAGAAATTGGAGAGAAAATGCTGGAAATAGGTCACATTGGAGAAATTTACTAAACCACCACCCATTAGGGTGGTGGTTTAGTAAATTTAAATAAATAATAAAAAAAAAAAAAAAAAAAAAAAAAAAAAAAAAAAAAAACGGAACGGATGTGTTACGGAATTATCCGTAACACAATCACAAACTGAATTATTTTGAAGGATATTGCTACTCCATTGCTTTACATATTCGAAACATTTGTCTGTCAATAACGCAATGAATGTTGTTGAACTGTCAAAATGAAAGATTTCTACTGGAACCCCTAATAAACGTTGTATAGCGTCTGCATCATACACATCGCTTTGTCTTCTTCTTTCGAAAGTCAAATTACTGACGACTGAAAGAGAGAAATCGATGTGTAACTATTCATCTGATATAATACGTTTATTAGTAAGGGGGATAGTGAGTTACGCAATAACCCCGCAGGATAAGGCCCACACGCGGCTGTAAAGCCTTTTTTTTTTTTTTTTTATCGTGGTGAAATGCTCATGCATACTGCACTACCACGACTCTAACCCACTAAAACTCCACGGTGTCCTCCTCTGCCGCTTACGGCGGGAACATGGGCACGCGTTAGCACTCATCCGCGAACCCGCCGCGGCTGTCCGTTACCGGACCCTCCTCGGCTGTAAAGCCTCAGATGATGTTGATTATGATAAATAATGACTTGAATTATTTTCCAAAATCATGTTCTTTAACTAAACTACACTACTAAACTATTAACCGTTCTTTATGACAGTATGTCTCGCTTATAAAGGCGCCTTGTCTTAAAACACACCTGCTTAGAATCTTGATATTGAATTCCCAGAGTTAAGAAACCAGTCGGAGAGAGCTTTCATTACTCGCAAATCCTCTTCTTTTTATCAGAAGCGAAGGGACCTCAAGTTATAGGCACGGTTCCTTTATTTCTGGTCCTTTGAGTGTTAAAAAATGATGGTGGACGTAAAACGCATTCTTTGATTTATTGTGATTTACACAAACGTGATGTTTATGTAATATGAGAGGTTTTAAATCAAAATAATTCATGTGCTTACAGTTTTCTATGAAGTGTTACAACGATAGTAAAGTTTATTAAGTGAATTTTAATTGTTGGAATGATGTTCGGTGGTTTTGATCCTTTCAATGAATTTGTAAATAAAAAAAATATAGTAATTTTATTTGTGTTATGAGTTGAATTTATAATGAATGTTTATGGATATTTAAAAAAAAAATCTAATGGTCATTTAAAACGTCGTGTTTACACCGCCGTAAAGCAATTTATTGACTGTGTAATGATTAAATGGGAACATATATCATTTATAATTCATTCGAATACGCCCTGAAACCTTTCCCAAACAATGCCATACCCGAATCTAATGAGGCGTAACCAGAACACATATTGATTTATTATTGCGGCCACAAGGACCGAAAAAAGGGGATAAAGGTGTATGTCAATGGACGCGTAACAAAAAGCAATAAATGAAGATAAAATGCCGGCAATCCGAGTGGCAGGTGTTTAGCATGACGCCGTTATTGATACTTTACAATCCGTGGTATGATTGGAAAAGCTGCCAGTTACATAGATTATGTGATTGGTGGGATGGTTGGGGATTACGCCTATGTGGCTGGTCGTTCTTAGAGGTAACTCTGCAGGATTAATTTTTAATAGCATTTGGTAAATAGATAGATAGATAAAACAACGTGCAACAAAAGACACAGTACAGGTATTAAAAACATAAAAACAGGTGAAAAAAAAAATAACAAAGATTAAAAAGAGAAATTGACCCATAGACATCTAGCTCATAAACATTTATAACGGTCGATCACTATTTAAAAAAAAAAAAGAATAATTTTGGTGCTCTGTCTGTTAAAACCTCAATAAACTTATTCTGTGTACCATGTGCCACCGAAAACTTGGCACCTGCGTCTGGCCGAAGCGACAAAACGTCGCGACTGTTTTTCGACTACCTTATCGTACGGTAGAAGCGTTACAAAACAAAATCGTTATCTGTCTTAAAAGATAACGTGAGGCTTTCGTCCGTGGTGTTAATTGGAGGCTAATGTTAGCCTTTCTTTTGTGTCGACCTCTTGATAGTCGCCGATAAGAATAAGCTGCGATTTTTGTCGGAAAGCGAGGTTTCGTGTTTCTTTTGTTTTTTTGTTGTTGTTGGTGCTAGCTTTTTTCGAGTATTTCGCAGGTGCTAAATTATTGTTTTATTAGTGTTGCTGTGTTAATTTTCTATTAGCATAATTTTGGTGAGGCCACACTTAGGTTATCCATTACGATTCACGTAGGGCTAAGCCAATATTTTATTGAAATATCCATTAGACTCTCAAACATTTCCATTCAATTCATTCAAAAAGTATTTCTACGAAAACGTTATTACCAAACTAGGAAAGAAACTTCCCCACATTACCTCCCCTTTCTCCCGAATTTAAAATTCACATAAATTTCACCGTATATCATACTTATCCGCTGGAGACGTGATATTTTGACTAAAAGACGACATTAAGGCTCAACCCGTGAAGGTGATAACATCAGCCGTGATTTAAGATGGCGCTATCCTTCTGAGAAACCATAAAGATTATCTCACTCTACGCTAATGGACACACTAATTATTAATTAAAGACTGTTCTAAGTATTACTTAACACGGAGCTTAAAGTTTTGCTGTAGTGTACTTAGTGAAACGCGTGGGCGATGAAAACTGAGATTTTGTTTTACAGTAGGGTATGAGTAGTAGTGTATGGAGTCAAAAATTCGAAGACGTCATCTACCAACTCGCACTGGGCCCGTGCGGTGGATTACGGCCCACTCCCTTTCACCGAGAGGAAGCCTGTGTCCCAGCAGTAGGAATATTATAGGCTGATAAAGGCTCCTTCAAACAGGCGCGACACGACACGCGACACAAAGGCACCGCAAGTCGCGCAACGAGTGGTGCCATTGTGTCGCGCGTTTATATCGCGTGTCGCGCCTGTTTCTAGGAAGCTTAATGCGTTTTATGCTTATGAGCAGTGGTGGCCCAATGGTAACGGTTCCAACTTACGAGTTGTAAGGTGGTGGGTTCGAATTCATCACTACTGCTCTCAAAACGGCGAAGGAAAACATCGTGAAGAAACCGGCATGTCTTAGAACCAAAAAACACTCCCTCTCGAAAAGAGGAGGCCCTGTGTCCCAACAGTGGGAGGCATACTGATTATGGTAGTGTTTTTGGTAACATGCTGTGCCGATTCCAAATAACTTGGGATAAGGGTAAATAAGTAAGTTTTGGTAGCTTTAATTGGCTTTAAATTGGGAATGCGTTATCGACAAGGCAAGGCTTAATCCAAACGTGCTGATGGTATAGGCACAGGAGGGGTTCTTTATGCTTCACAGAACATTCTGAAGTCCAACCTCGTAATGACGTACTGAGAACGGCTATCCTGCGGTTTTATTAGTTAGAAATTAGACGCAGCTCTGCGACTTTCCCAGTTTTTAAACAAAACGCTAAAGTCGAATTCCTGATTGTGGTGGTATTCTGTAAAAATCTCACCGTAAAAACTTAGGTAAAGTGAGCGTGGAGTGAGCTGTCAATTCCTAGCAAAAACAAACTCACTTCACCTAAGTTTTCACGGTGAGATTTTTACAGAATGAGGGTTTTCGTGAAAAATTACGACACCAGTTGGCACCACTGTGACAAGAGGTCTTCCAATATAAAATATATGATGACGTTCATCATTCGTTCATCATTCAGTCATGACTAAAGAAAATATAGGCTCTTTGACAGATGCCTGGACCTGACGTGTCAGTGCTGCCACCTAGCGAACGTCATTTCAGAAAACCCTCAATGAGGGTTTTCTGAAATGACGTGTATTCTTATATATTATATTTATTCTTTATTATATTCTTATATTAAAATGTTTTTATTTTCTCTTCTACTCTTACATACTTGTTTACATCTTTTTTATCTACTTTCCTATCACAGAAATGCTGGAAGAGATTTCTTTAGATATTAGCATCACCAATGTACAGACGCCAGCACATCAAACTATTACAATCTGTCAAATTTATTTAATAGATTGTTAACATTATCGCTAAGGCATAAGGTTCAAAGTTAATTGGGAAAATTTTATAGTTTCGGGTAGCTCGATGTCCTCGCGTCTGTACGTATTTTTTCTGTTGTTTTCTTCTTGTTTATGTGTGTACAGAAACAGTTAAATAAAGAATACATACTGATGCAACATTTAAACAAATCGGCATAGTGATGTCCTGTTGGGAATAAGCTTCTCCCAAGTTGCGCCACAATCCCCGGTACTCTGCCTTTCGCATCCAATCTGTCCTAGCCGCCTTTTATGGTCGACGCTCCATCTATCTTTGATGGCTAATCGTAAATAACCTGCCTTTAAAACCATATAATAAGCATCTCCTCCGTCACCTTACTTTGTACCAGTAATTTAATTATCATTAGCTCACAACGTGATTCCAACAATTTTAGTTAACAAGCTGTTAAACATTACACCTACTATATGCCATTATAAATCTTAGTAACATTGTAACAATATTCATTGTCCCATAAAAATGGCTACTACTTGATAATAGCAATGTCTTCTAGGATTTATAAATCTGAAGTGTTATTGAGGTTATAAAAGAAGAATCGAATAACATTAAGTTTTTTTAATGAGCTGAGTATCGGGAGAGGTTTTCTATAAAAACCTCTCGCTGTGGAATAAAAGTTGTAAACCGACTAACAACACTTTCATTTGTTTTTATTGTCGAGTCGTGAAATAGGAAGTTTATAATTCTACATTTGAGCCTGTAATAGGCGAAGACGCAGGTGCATCCGGTTAGACTGGAAGCCGACCCCAACATAGTTGGGAAAACGCTAGGCAGATGATGAATTGGCGAAGACGTACTTACCCGCGAGGTGATTGCGTAACACACCTACATTACAATGGCAATGCCTTTCATTTTAAAAATTCAATAAAATTCTTTGCGTGATTAAAGGCTCCTTCAAACAGGCGCGACACGATGCGCGACACAAAGGCACCGCAAGTCGCGTAACGAGCGGTGCCTTTGTGTCGCGTGATTCGTGTCGCGCGTCGCGCCTGTTTGCAGCAGCCTTTACGCTGTCAAGCAGATGATTTTGACGTGACAACGTCTAATAAATCGATGAAGCTGGCTGCACACACGAAAAAACATGACTCATGTAGCGTTACCTCGCGGCCTTGCTCTGTAGCGTTGTAGCGTTCCATAGCGGCTTGAAGTGCAAGCGAGAGCGCGGAACGAGCGATGAGAGACAGATGATGTCGAACGCTGCCGAATCGGCCTCCGCGTTCGACAATTTCATTAATGTTTTGTTATGACGTTGTCACGTTAAACTATCGTCCGTAAACCGATTTTACAGACAAACGATTTTTTTAAACATACGATGCAATGGATTAATAATTTCCTTCAAAATCTGTCGGACTGTGATTTAAAGCGTGTTTCGCAGTTGGGGTGCTGCAACCTGATGCAGAAAATTTTAAATATAAAGTAAAAGTGCGCAGTGCTGCACACCCCTACCCTATTTCAAGTTAAACAAATATCAACTCTATTCAATGACCATTAAGTTGATTTCACTATTGACAAAGTTATAAAAATATTTGAAGTTGTAGCGTAAACTGAACTTTATTGTGTAGGAATTAAAGTTATTTTTCCATTAATTCATATTTGTTTACATTTTTGGCAAATAAATCGCGAATGCAAGGTAGGTACAAATATGATTTTTCACGTAAATGTCTTTGTTGAAGTCTAATATAATTCATGTCATCTACTGCCTTATTACAACTATAGCCTACACGCAGCAAACAATTATGTTGCGGTCAAACTTCGTCGTGTTATTATGGACTAGGTTTTGCTCGCAGGTGCGCCCATGTTCAGATCCCACGGGAAAGTTCTACCGGGACAAAAGTGTGCCAAAGGGGATTGAAGATTTTTATATGGAGCCTGGCTAAACCTACAAACAAAATGGCTGGCAGTAGGCTCGTTTCCGAGATATTGACGTCCAAAGTTGATTACGTGACATCCATATTGTTGCATAGATGTTTGAAATAATCACTCTGAATGTTTAAAATAATCATTTTAATAATGATATTAAGCTGAAATATTAATTACTGTCGTACAGACGCCAGCACATCAAGCTACTACAATATGTCAATGTTTTTTAATAGATTTTCAACTGTCGCTAAAGCATAAGGTTCAAAGTTGATCGGAAAAATTTGAGTTTCAGGTAGCTTGATGTGCTGGCGTCTGTACATTGTTCTGGATACAACACTGTTAATAATTAATTCATGCTGGAATAAGAAAAGGGTCAGTGGGTCGTCTTAGGTATATTTCAGAATTATTATACTTACATACACGTTTCTGTAAAAGGACTATGCTATGGGCCACACTCTCCAAGTCCGTGTTTACTAAAATTAAATAAATATTTTTGTCAGTTAAAAAAAAACCTTAAAAGCAGAAAATACAAATAAATAATTATATTATGAAACACTAGTGTAACAGAAGGTTCCCCAGACTCGTGACAGCAGGTAAATTGTAAATTAGAAAAGCTTGTGAAAATTTATTATCCATTAAAATATATAATGTATAAAATAATTCTAAAGGATTGTTGTATTTTAGCACCTTTGAAAATAAAGGCTCGTACACACAGGCGCGACGCGACACGCGACACAAAGGCACCGCAAGTAGCGCAACGAGCGGTGCCTTTGTGTCGCGCGCGATTCGCGTCGCGCGTCGCGCCTGTTTGCAGGAGCCTTAACGGTAATGTAATGGTTCCATTACGCTAAGGAACTAATTCTCTAAAGGGATATTTATTTATAGGGACCAGGAACAGAAATACGTTGGGACGTAAGTCTTTCTAAGGTGCAATCCCTTGCGGTCTGACGTCAATACTTTAGTAAGGTTTCCTCCTAAGCTAGGAATAGGCTGGATTCGTCAATGGTACAGAGATCAGTCAGTATGGTGTCACCATCAATAAAGCTTACAATCAACTATATTCTTCAAGTATATTAAGCTCTCTATTAGTCTTAGGGCCGATTTTTCCATCGCCAGATAACTTACAATTGATGTTTTACAGTTTTTGTATGAAACAACTGTCAAAATTTCAAAATTATTCCTCGAATAAAGTTATTTGGCGGTGGAAAAATCAGCCCTTAAACGAAATGTGAAGTAATTTGTAATATTTTGAATACTTTGTAAATTGGAGTCATAATTAATTTAACATTAATTTGATTTTTTTTCTTTTTAAGGGGGTGCATGACAGATTCTGAACCCCTTGAAAGTAACATCTACTTACCACATAATGCAATAAAATATTTGAGTTTGAAATATTTTGGATGATATTGACAACTTGCCTTAATTAAGTATAGTCTACCTCGTAATTGCTTTACGAGTTTTGAGAACAATTCCCAATAAATTGAAACTTCAATTTGGTTCAAACTATATAACTGACATATAGACAAATAAGTACACCTTGTCGTTTTTTAAAGATACTACAGTCCGCGCGGAACTAGTTGGCCGCGACTTAGGTATGTGAGCGGTGGGACGGAGGGACGGGGGCGGCTTGTCATTAGTCAGTACCTGCGTTGCGAACACTGGGCAAACCAGCCGCCCTCACCCCCGTCCCCACCTAAGGCGCGGCCAACTAGTTCCGCGCGGACTATAGCAGCACCCCGCGGTTTTACCCACATAAGTTTCAAACCCGTAGGAATATTGGGATGACAAGTACCCTATGTATTAATCCTGGTTGGCTATCTGTGTGCCAAATTTCATCGAAATCCGTGCAGTAGTTTTTGCGTGAAAGAGTAACAACATCCGTCCTCAAAATTTTCGCGTTTATAATATTAGTAGGAAGTAAGATATTAGTAGGATAGGATGCCAGTGATATTCAACTTTAGGGTGCAATTACGAGATGCATGAGATGCATCGTTCCATACACTTATTCCTTACTGTAAGCAATAAGCTATTTTTTGCATGTTGCCGTTTATAAAGTCTATCGCAGCTTTATAAACTGCCATCATAATCACACCATAACCCCACCACCTCTACAGTTATATCTCCGTTAAACTCAGACACCTGTTAGTACAAAATATGGCTATTACTTTCCTCACTAACCGCGCTAAAGAGTTTCACTGAAGTAATTTCCTAGGCCCCGGTAAATGCACGATGTCACTTGACGTTGCATCGCGTGAGCCTCGACAGCAATTACTCGTACCTCGGTTTGTCTCGTTGCAATTAGAGAATTCCTAGGCGTCAGCGTGTGGGAGAGTTATTTCAACTCGCTAACATCGTTTAAGTAAACTGTTCTGTATTTTCACATGAAAATTATTTTGCTAAGTTTGCTTGAGAGTTGGCAATTCTGCTGTAAAATGTTACGGCCATGTGTTATTTCTCATTCAACCCGCGCGGTCCCGACTTTATGTCTGGTCCAATTTTCAACTTCTGTGCTGCTGTATGTCTTTGAAAAAGGAATTGTCGACTTTTAGCTGCAATTTCCCAAAGTTTTTTATTTTAGGGTGGGATGGTGGGTAGTCTATCTACAAACTTATAATACGTATTTAGTTTTCAAATAACTACATAATAACCAGCTTCTAGGCAGTAGGCTGGCATTGCCAACCCATTTACCTATTTAGACCGCATCTTTAGCCATCAATATGGCCTTATAATAGTGCCCCTAAGGAACGCGTAATGGCGACAAAGATGTAAACAAACAAGATATAAACTGGCCAAGCAAGTTTAAACCGACCGACCGACTGACTTAATTTTGTTGCCGTGTTTACTAGATGGAACATTAATTCTTGCAAAATCTACTTGTCATATCCAGTTTATGTTTTTCCCAAGTTCTTTGGTCGTGAAGCTATTTTAATGCAAGCAACATTTTAGTGATAGTTTGCGTTTTCATAAGGCCGTAATGAGACTTTTTTGATCGCGGAATGTTTTTACATCCGCACGTGGTCGTTGAATTGCATGTAGTTTTTGCGGAATTATGATACTCGTAGTTGATTTTGCAAAGTGATATTTTTATTGTATGTCTGTTTTAAGTGAGTTCTAGGTGTGTGTTATTATTTAGTTCGATTTTCAATTTATATGTCATTGAAAAATGGAGATGAGTCTATCTGCGGCGATTGCAAAAGATGAGGTGTGGTTTGCCAAGTGACGATTATATTATAAGTATAATATTACTTTGTAGCCATGATGGCTACGTCAGATATTTAGGGGTTGGTGTCTTTTTTGAGAAATGTAAACGGAGAGCGCAGGAATTTACTTGATTGAAAAATTTACCTGCGCATAGCCAATTTGCTGTTTAATGATGAGGAAAAAACTAGCTATTAATCTAAATAGGTACATAAAACAAAGTCGGGTTAGCTAGACCATATATAACTCAAGAACGGCTGGACCGATTTTTATGACCTTAGATTTGTTGGATTTGTCTCCGCCCCGAATAGCAGATTAACTATTAAAACATGGGTAAAATACACGAAAAAAAAAACAATACTCGTCAATAATGTTATAAAACTCGACAAGAAGCAGCTTTGAAGTCTGCGGTTTCAGTTGAATTACCATCCAATGTTGGAACTATGTGGTCATCATTTCAACAGAAAAAACAAGAAAGCAAAAAGAAAAATATTATCATCAGCCAGTATGCTATTAAAAACCTACTAAAATGAAAAATATGGGCCCAATAGATCTTTTCTTAAAAACTGATATCACAAACGCAGACTGGTGTTCATTTCGAGCGAAAATCCAAAGAAATCCGGTGTAGTACCTCTTTTGAACATAAGAACTTCATTTTCATAATGCGAGGGGCGGAAGCTATAAAGCGGAATTGTTTCGCTTTTTCCGTTTCGCCCCGCTTTTTTTTTTCGTTAACATTTTTAAGTTGGTATGTCATAACGTCACAAATATATTTTAAGCTGGTAAGTTTATGTTCACATTGTTTATGGTTTATAATGTGCTGACTTATTAGGGGTTGTGTGCATGTGATGTTGTTTATGTGTTTACGTTTTATGCTTTTCACCGTAGGGTAAAACTAATAGCCTATTAAGTACAATGTGGTAATGGGAACGTCTTTTAGACCTGGCTAAGGAACGCCATGTTCTTCATAGATATCGTATAATATCGTATCGTATCGTGTGTGAAGAGGTAGAGGTATCCTGTTACTGAGGACCAACCTGTAAAAACCATTATGGTCCACAAGAGGGAGGTTAAACTCTAGTATAGTCTAGTTAACGTTTTTTTCTCATTCAGGTTTCATTATGGAAATAAATTACCGTACCTATGGTTGACCTCGTTATTGCTTTACCACTTTTGGCAACAATTCCCAGTAAATTGAAACTTCACCAAAGATAAAAATTATCTAGGTATATTTTTCTATGTGACTGTTGTGGACCGACCAACCTTTTTTATAATTCTTTATTATTGGCAGTTTCTATGTTTTCTTATTTTTTATATTTCGTTTTGTCAATACATATATACAAAAACATGTAATGTTAGATTTGGAAAGAAAAGAGTAAAGTCATATAATCTTAAAAGTCCTTATTTTATTTTATTTGTAATGGTTTAGTGGCTTACGTCCCTTACAGTGACCATAGACAACATACCTTGACGTGTTATGACGTGCAAGTGACATTCCACATTAGGATGATAAAGCTATTAATTATGAGGTCGACTGTACAAAAGAAAACTGTAAACATATTTATATACTCGTAATTTTACTTGATTTTCATTTATTTATTTAAGTTTGAACCACACCCCATGCGCCTACACAATTTAATAAAAAAAAACTCCATAAAAAAACACCCATTGACCTATATTACACCCTACAAAACAGCAAGCTAAAACAGCGGCGTAGCGTTGCAGCGTCCAGGAGAGCAGTTTAAGCATTTTTTCACAAAGGTCAGGAGGCCAAGATGATTTACTTCCTCAATATTACGACCGTCAGGTGGGAAGCGGGCACGGAATTAAAGTTCCAAGGAAATATAGCGTTTGCCTTGCCGTAGAATGAAAGCAGTGGACCAAGGAGGCTTTAGAAGAGTTGTGAGTTTACATCTTTTACTTAGTTTAAAGTTAGAAAGATAAGAAAAATTACAATTATATTATATTATTGAATTGCTTTTACATCTTTGTTTCTGTCATTTTTTGTTGACATTTTAAATCTAATTATTTCATATATGTACATTAAAATTCTTGTACTTACATATATTATATGGCGTCGTACGATCGTAGAAATGGCCATATCGTGATCTGCCTGGCCATTTCACGATACACCATTTGTGATGTCAAAATATATGGACCTGCATTTTTTTAAATAGCTGACGAAAATTTTTAGCGCTGGGCGTTCAGAATCATGTAGGTACTAAATTCATGGTGATGTCCATGGGCTACCCGCCTACGTCCGATAATCGGTGACCGATTTTTGTAGGAAAAAAATAGAACGTACTGATGGTAATTGTGCAACGCACACGTCCTACAAAGAGTCGGTCAGAAATCAAATCGGTGCATCCCGACCGATCCGATTATCCGTGAAAAATGGAACGTTCGGAAATGTATGCGTCGCACACTACTCACCGACAGTCGACCGCATGCACTTGCTAGGGAAGGACGTTGTGTTGAATACAAAGTGAAGGACGTGTACGTTGAGTCGGTCACAAAATCGCTCATAATAACCGGAGGAAAAATCGGCCCTATTAATTATCGGTGCTACAAAAAGTCTGACGTGGGCGGGCAGCCTAACGCAACAAACTATGAATAAAGTAGTTACTAAATTAAAAGCCTAACTTACTATACAAATAATTTTTAGTTTTTTGATTTAGATCAGTAGATTCCGCACTAAGTAATTGTTGACTGATTGATAGCGTCTTTTTCTTAGGGTTACCAGTAAATGTGTGCAATGATTAGTTCCAAGATTTCTAGAAAAGATGTAAAAGGCTAACAAAGAAGCAGTTATGGTATAAAGCTCTTGATATAGCTAATTGTATTATCAATACCACGTTCAAAAAGGGTCACACTCACATGTTACTGATTTTAAATTGATCTTTACAACACAAATAAAGGCTCCTTCAAACAGGCGCGACACGCGATAAAATCGCGCGCGACACGAAGGCACCGCAAGTCGCGCAACGAGCGGTGCATTCGTGTCGCGCGTCGCGCCTGTTTGCAGGAGCCTTTATATGATCATAGTGCCACATAATGTATTTTATATCACAAAATGGCGTTAGTATAAAACGGTTCACAACAGAATGTGAGAATGTGTCTACAATATTATGACAGTCTAATTGTTTAGTATTTCTTTTTATTTTCTCTTTAAAAAGCTAAATATTTTGAGCATTAAAAAGCCATTCAGGTCATTCAGAGGCTATTACACTATCTATATGTATTCCGCCAGAGTTGAAAGTTTTCTTGAAATTCTACAAGTATCTTAGAGAGCTGGAAAAACGAGGACCAGCAGTGCGATTCTGTAACCATCTCACCGTGAAAACTTGGGTGAAGTGAGCGTGGAGTGATTTGTCAATAGTGTCAATTCCTAGCAAAAACCAACTCACTTCACCTAAGCTTTCACGTTGAGATTTTTACAGAATCGACCAGTTGCTTTGTAAGTGTATAGTATAGTGGTATGAGGAACAGGGTGTAAAGTTCACTCATACTCTATAGAAAAGGGAGGATCCTCCGACCAGACGGGTGTTGTGTCTGGCGGGCAACTGCCCATTGATTCATGTCGGGCCGTTGTATCTATGCTAGTTGCGCGGTAAACTCTGCTTGCGCGATGCAGGATTTGCGTGACGTCAGTATGACGCGTTGTTTGCATGTGGCGTTGTAGATACCGCTACAAGTGATTTTAAGATCCATCTCAAGCTACTAGTTTATTTATATTAATATAGTTTAATATTCACAAAGATCTCCAAAGACTCATCTACTAAAATTATTCTGTATGATTTTCAATCTGTTCTGAAGTACCGAGAGCTGCGGGATAATTGCATAAAACACTAACAGTAGCAATATGGCTTTCGTCTTGACTGTTCAACAACATTCATTGCGTTATTCGCGTTGTTGAGCAGACAAAATTTTCGAATATATGAAGCAATATGATTCAGGTTGTGAGTGATAGTGTGTTACAGTACCCGGCGATAAATATTGCACATCAACCTATTCGATCCTATCGATTTTATACAAAGAACAAAAATAATTATCAAAAGTAGCAAATCATAATTGTTTTAACAGCTCCTAATAGATACCGGACTGTTTGTATTTCGTGCGACAGAGATAACGCTCTACGAAGCCGAAATTAGCCGATTGTCTCTTTCCAAAGGTCGATGTGCAATATTTATCGCCGGGTACTGTACGCAAGTAGCGTGATGTTTTGATAAATCTGGTCCAAGAATTTATATGAAAGTGTATTGCTTATTTATAGAATAACCTGTATACCTACTAAACACTCTTAAAGTTGGCAATTACACAATCATCAATAGGTTGACGTACATTTTGAGTCATCCACAAAATTATTAACATTGCATCCACAACATTTAATCTGCCAATCAGACTGCCTAGCCCTTCCCCACCTATGTTGTGGTCGGCTTCCAGTCTAACTTGATGCAGCTGAATACCATCCACAATATAAAGTGTCAAACCCACTACAGTACATTGTCCTTCAAGATACAGGTTGTAAAAAAAAATTAAAAAAATATGTTCTTGTATCTTGACCCCTGGGTCTCTCCTCTGGGACTCATCTGTAATAGCCATACTCATTATTACCTATATTTACACAACACAGATGTTACCTAGGCTAAATATTTTGGTAAATAAATGAATAATTACTTATTTTACACAGAAAACAGCGGCTGAAAACTTACTTCCTTTGAACCAGTACAGCATATGATAGAACGGAAATTCCAAAAGCATCTCCGAGTATATTCACGATAAGTGCACAGGTTAGCTTGCAAACTTGAGGTGCCTTACACAGGCATTGTCAACACGGACCGCTCGTAAAGCATCCAGTTAATGCTGAAATTGCTGGGGCGATGCACACAAAGCGGATTGCGGCCGTGACACCATTTCAAACGCGTCCGATGGCCTATATTGATGAGATAAAGCTGATTGTATGGCTGAAAATAGAAAGGATTTACAGAAAATAAATTAACATTCATTCATTCATGCTTATTATACATTTTAACATGTAAATTAAGTGCACTTATTACAGATAAAATGTCTGTCAGCCTAGTTGAAACGAATTAAATTTTCATGCTAAGAAAATTACTAGTTTATTATGTAGAACTGGAATGGAAACGACTGGAATGGTTTGATATAATATTAGCAACTTTATACCTGTAAGTAATGTAGAAGAGGTACTTCAATTAATAAACGATATTTACTTTAAAAGCGTAATTAATTAAATCATTAAATTTATTTTTATTATTTTATATGATGATATGCACTTGTCAGCCCGCTAAGACGACCCTTATTTTTTTCATTTAGCATTATAACATTTATATACATATATTATTATGCCTTTATCTTATAATTACTCGAAAATATTGCATGGTAAAACCAAGCAGGTTAAGATCTTTACAGTACCATATACCCACTCTATGATCTATATTTATACGTATTGACATTTCAACTAAGTACCGTACTCAATAATATTAAGGTGGACTTATTATTGGCCCCTGCAGAATGCCTCAAATCCACCGGTCTTATCTTCCCTTGTCATTTATAACCGAGTATCATGGAATGACGTTTCGAGTGGGGTACCGTAGGGTTTATTCCGGGGGTTAATTCCGTGAGAGGGCTCGTAATGATTCACCAGCTTGTCGGCTTAGTGCATTCTGTAATAAGAATATGCTGCGAGTCATTTGAAGGTAATATTTTGGTTAAATGTATAACGAATGTTGTGTTAGATAGAATGTAGGAAATTGAAATGTATATTGAAATATTTCAGATTCAGACTTCAGAGCCGTTCTGGTTTATTTGTAGTCTGCTTTCAGATTTAGATAAAGCATGTACAGGGTATGATAATTAACACATAAAGCAGCCACCAGCGATAATTCTTGATGCTCAAAACACGTCATAATTCCAGCCACACCTGTTTCAAATGCCCACAAAAGCAATTCAAACGAGACACCAGCAGCAAATCCCACCAAAATTATCCTTTGCCAAATAAAACCGCAAGCTCAAGTAATTAATTCAATTTATTAGTCAATATCGTGCCAAGACTCCCAAAGCCGTATATACTTTTCGGAGAACAGTTTATGAATTATCGTGGCATACAAGTATTTTAATGCGTTTCCAGCCTGTGTGATGTATCGGCAAAATAAATATAAGTGGAGTAAAGGACGGTCGACGTGAAAGGACATTAGTCATGTGTAATAAGTTCCGAGCGAAGATCACGATTTATAATTGCGGCTTTCGAATTTAGTAGCGGATTGTGGTCGGCTTTTGTTTTTACTGTCTGGGATTTTGTTGCTGGTTTCCTGGAATAGAACGTAAGCGAAGATAAGAATAGACGAGTCAATTGGTGCCACAGTAACTATATAATTCCAATTACGGTCATCATCTGCCTATTCTTTTTCCAACTATGTTGGGGTCGGCTTCCAGTCTAACCGGATGCAGCTGAATACCAGTATTTTACATGGAGCGACTGCCTATCTGACCTCCATAACCCAGTTATTGGGTAATACTATACCCCTTGATAAGACTGGTTATCAGACATCCGGGCTTCTGACTACCCGTAACGACTGTCAATTATCCACGAATGACAATTACAATGAAATGAGGGTTTTCTGAAATGACGTTCGCTAGGTGGCAGCACTGAGACGTAAGGTCCAGGCATCTGTCAAAGAGCCTATATTTTCTTTAGTCATGACAGAATGAGGAACGAATGAATGAATCGAATGATGAACGTCATCATATTAAAACCTTAAACCTATTACTTACGATTACAAACTAGCCAACACTTCTATAGCCAGAGTTAATACTATTAGGGATTTAGGCGTCACTTTTGACTCGAAACTTATTTTTGACACACACATTGATAATATTACTAAAAAAGCGTCTAAGGCGCTAGGTTTCATCTTGAGGATTTCAGCCGATTTCAAAAATATCAAAACACTCAAGGTTCTCTATTGCGCTTTTGTACGCAGTCATCTCGAATACTGCTCACCAGTATGGAATCCGATTTACAATACTTACATCAATCGCATTGAAAGCATTCAAAAGAAATTCTTAAGGTACATTCAGTATAGATCCAAAACCTATTTACCTAATTACCACAGCCGCTGCAGGAAGTTCCACATTCTTCCATTAGTTGAGCGGAGAAAAATTGCCGACATGGTATTCCTGTTCAATTTGGCTAATGGTGCAACTGACTGTTCCGAACTGATGGGGAAAATTGGATTGCGTGTTCCATCCTTCACCTTAAGGAACCATCAACCTCTGTATGTTCCCGCTGTGCGGTGCATTTATCGACAAAACTCCTATGTGATAAGAGCTAGCAGGTCATACAACTCAATGTGTCAGAGTATTGATGATCTTGATTTATTTTCCACCAGTGTTCAAAAGCTTAAAAAAAAATCTTTGTAATAACTTCTTTGAACGTCACTAAAATCTGTTAATTTTTTTTCTTAATTCTCTACGAGTGCTTAATTCTTACTTTCTCTTGCATGTCTACTGTTTCTTGTGCTATTCTTATAATGTCAGTGAAAACTTTTAATTGGCCTTCTTTCACTATCTTTCAACTATCTGTATCCTAGCTGTAAGTTTTCTTAAGAAATAAAATAAAATAAAATAAAATAAAATATATTTTATATTGGAAGACCTCTTGTCACAGTGGTGCCAACTGGTGTCGTAAATTTTCACGAAAACCCTCACTACGGTAAATAATAGTCAAAATATTCCCTAGCAACAGAGAGAGCATTTCTTCATGGCCGTCACAAAATAAAAAAAAATATATATACATATATATATTTCACATAAACCTACATGGGCACTTATGAAACGTCAGAAGCTAGGTGCACGGTTCCAATTAGTCGTTTCTTATGGAGAAGAACTGGCAAGAAACTCCACGATTACTCTTTTAAAAAATAATTGGCTTTTACAATGTTTTCAAATTACAGTAGGTATGGGAGGACAGCGTAGGCCTGTCAACAAGTACCAGGTACTTGATGAAATAAAAAATGGTCTACAGATCTAAAGTCTACAAGGCGTCCAAAGTCCTCACATTTACAAAATAAGAATCTATCAAAAGGATAACTAAAATATAAAAACCTACTAAAACCAAGTGATATCATGATTGCAATTACAACTACTTATAAAGAGGTGTCGGTATTAATAGGATTGTTGAATATTTTAGTATGTGATAATGTAATCGAAGTTCATAATTAGGTATATTGGTTTTTGTCTCCGTTACCAATATAATGTGAATAACACTGCAGGATACTTGTCTTTTAAATGCAAATGCATACTACCAACAATCACTTTCAACTTTTCTTGAGATTTCACGTACCTATGCAAACAATAATCCCCTTAACGTAAATAGTAGAAGTTTTGTAACAATTTCGCTTGCATTGCAATTTCATGTATTGCGATTTCACGGTATAGGAACATCACTGCAATATTCGAATTGATTTTAATCAAATAGCCACTGGCAAAAACTGGGTCAGTCGATGAAAAATCAATGCATTGAATATCGCCAGGAGCTATTGTGATGTGCCTATGAATGCTATTATGTGTACGGACAGACGACCTGGTAAAGGGCGCGGAGAGCTGTTGAATGCACGTTGACCGGAACAGTTAATGTTCATGGGGACATTTATGTGGACATCACTATACAGTTTGATATGAAAGACACTGTTCATAGTAGAACGAGGATAAATAGCAATAGTGGACATTACGGTTGCCCAGATTGCCTTATAACAAGTTAAGTGCAAAAACTTCAAATATTGGAATATTATGTGTGGTAAGTTTGGATATTTTTCCGCATACTTCACTGGTAAAGGTAGTTGGGAGTTGTTGAATGCACGCTGACCGGAACCGTTAGATGTCCATGGGGCTACATAAGTGGCTGTCACTATACAGTTGGATATGAATGACACTGGTAATTGTAGAACGAGGATAAATGGGAATGGTGGACGTCAGGGTTTTGCTCAGACTACCTTATGACAAGAGTGAACAACTTCTGAAAGCCAATTCTCTTCAATTATATAAAATCCAGTAGCAATCTCATTTTAGCGACAATCAATGTCAAAAATATGTTAAAAATTTAGGTGAAAAGATATTTTTGACAGATTGAAACTGAGATAACAATGCAAAGGTTCCTCAAATTATGGAAATTGCCCCTGAGATATCGAAATATCATGTAACTAAAACGTAGATATATTTTTGGGTAATTGAAATCAACAGCACACTTTGAAAAGCTTTATTTACGACGTCATAGCAATTTGGAATTTATTCATGACCTACAACAGCGTAGCCAAATTGTTTCTGGGTTCTTCACTAAAATTTTGCATACCCTCATAACAAAGCTTCCGTTTTTATAACATCGAGGTAGCGACCCTAAAAATGATGAAAATTTAATAATCGACAAGAAATTTTATCATATCGTTATTCGGAACTACTGAATAGGTATGACCACAATGAATATTTTACGATGACTTTTATTACGTCACGTGCTTCATACCTTTATTGGCTGTAAAGATTGTACCTATTCCAACATCGTTTAATATATTCCGTTGCGCATACCTGTGCTGAAGGAAGTTACTTAGCTACTTGTTTCAACTCTTTTATTTCCTTTTGGGGTGAATAAAATGGTTGGGAAATGTGGAAGTAATATTACAGGACATTCTGTGAGAAATGTTGCACGTATGTTTCAGATGTCTGACTCTTCTTAGCTATGACAAGAAACTTGAATTGCGTTTTATAATACTCGAATGTAGTAGGTATTTCTGAAGACCCAAAGAAAGGGTTAAATATGCCCGGAAAATAATATTGTTATGATGATATCCATATTTTCTTCATCTTATGAGGGAGGTTGTAGGTCGTAGGTTCAAACCCAGACAGGCACTTTAGTTTGCGTAAATTATTTCATCACCACCGCTCTCAACGGTGAAGGAAAACATCGTGAGGAAACCGGCATGTCCTAGAATCAGAATTTCGAAGACATCTGACATCTACCCGCGTGGGGAATTACGGCCCACTCCCTGTCATAGAGAGGTCTGTGTCCCAATATTGGGCTTATTATGCTTCATCTTATGATTGAATTTGAGGCAGCCTTCACCCACTAGATCACCGTAGTCACTGCAAACTGCGGTCGTTGGTCGTCTTAGCAGTGCGCTCCAGTAATTCTACTTTCACACGACAGATGTCGCTACTTGTCTATTTACTAAGGTAGTCAAGATTAAAAATAATACGTATAAACCTATGCTTTCCCTTCGATTTATCTTTCGTGTTTTGGACATTTAATTTTCTGAAACAAACATAACATGTAAAGTAAAAATACATGCATCATCCCAAAAATAAATTTTGATATATAGGACACCAGCTGTTTCAACTTTCGGCGTTGAAAACAAAATCTCATATTTCAATACACGGAGTCGAGCAATATTTAAACCAAATAGAAAACTAATGAGTCGTTATGTAACGTGTGTTGGTGTTGCACAAAGCACAGCAGTTTGCAAGTTTGCGGCAATCACTTACGTTGTTGTAACTGATTGCATGTTGCACGAACACGTTTTGTAATGGCCCTTCATTTGTTGTTTAGTTTGTGGGCGATATGAATATCGCTGTCTTGTTTTAGAATGTGTGTGCTTATGTTAAACTGTGAATGGTGTGTATGACTTCCCGTGAAGTAAAGGTTCGAGTAGAGTAACAGATGGATGTCGGCTTCCAGAATGTGTTATGTTCTTTATTTGATGTCATTCTGCTGAATGTTTACCATACCTGCCGGTCGATTCTGTAAAAATTTCACCGTGAAAACTTGCGTGGAGTGAGCTGTCAGTGTCATACCACTGATGCTAGGGATTGACCAAGCAAACGTTTACAATATTTTTTATGTTAATTCGTTTAGTCTTAAACGTCAATGGTTTATTTTAATTATTGTTCGTGCATGACGCGCTCGCGCCTCAGGCTATATAAGGACTAAGTCTAGGAAAAAAAGAAAAAAAAAACAACATTGAGATTCTAAGTTTCTGTTTTGCTATTTTATTTAAAAACCCCATAAAATATTAATGTTTTTAATAAAAATATTATTAAAATCTCGATTATGATTGTAAATGTATGCTTGGTTAATCCCTAGTGTCAGGTGAGATGAAAATGACAGCTCACTCCACGCTCATTTCACCGAAGTTTTCACGGTGAGATAGTTACAGAATCGCACTGCAGCATAGCCATTCACAACCATCCGACAGGTTTTCGTATCGAATATGAAACATTTCAATAACCTGATGTGCCTTGCCCCCGACAGCAAACAGATGTCGGAAGAATAGTGGTCGTCTATTTGATTTAAACTGACAAAATTTTCGGGTTTTGGACTTGTGAAGAGTGTTTAGAGGAATCCTACGATAATGTTGATTAATGTTCGATACGGTACGGATGCGTATCGAGTGGTTGTGAAGCTATGCTGGAGCCCAATTCCTGTAATTAATAACGCTCAAAATTTTGTCGCAATTGTCATCTCAGTGACAAACAATGTAAAAATAAAATAAAAATGCTGGTAAATTCAAGGTATTTTCGACAGATTAGAATGAGAATGTTCTTGAAAATACGGGAAAATTGCCACTTTGTTTTGTATGTTGGGTTTTTTTATACCCTATAAGTAGCATTATTTTGTAGGTAAGACCATTTTTAGAGTTCCGTACCTTAAAAGGAAAAAACGGAGCCCTTATAGGATCACTCGTGTGTCTGTCTGTCCATCCGTCTGTCACAGCCAATTTTCTCCGAATCTAAATGAACCGATTAAGTTGAAATTTGGTACACATATGAATCTCTATGACTCAAATACGTAGGTACAGACGTGTAACGTAAATAAATGAATTTTGAATATGGGGGTAATTTTAGGGGGGCAAATAGAAAATTACAAAAAAAAAAGTTTTGCAATCTTACCTATAGATTACAGGAAAACCTATAAGAAGTCTGTGGTCTTAAAATAACATGGTAAATCTTTCAATATTGTGCGTACAAATTTACATTTTCAGTTGGAATGTATGGGAGAAAATGTTTTTCAATTACAATGATAAGTTTTTTTAGTTACCACAAACATATTTGGGACAGATTTAAAAATACATGACGGATAAAATATTTATCGTACGGAACCCTCTCCACGCGAGTTCAATTCGCACTTGACCGGTTTTTTTGTGTTCAACAACATCTCCGTTCATAACGACAGTGAAATGGCCAGCTGAATGCTCCTTCGGCAGTTTTTTTGCCGGACATTGTTAGTGGTGAAAAGGTATCTAAATCAGTTTTTATGCGCACCTATCCCGTTGCCAGTAATTGTGTCAATCACTGCCAATTTAAATTATTTGCAAAGAAAAAATAAGAATACACGAGAGAACTTTTTACCAGCATATCAAATCAATTAATGTATCTAGTATAAATATTTGAGTAAAAAAACGCATCTCGATGACGATGACGAATCATTAAACTAACAGGCATTTAATCGATTTGCTTCTAATAAGACATGCCGCATTTGTATGGCTCTTCGTTACGAATTTTTGGAGATAGGCAGTTTATGTTCTCAATCGTTTTGGGTATAGGTTTTAAAGGATTGTGTTTAGTTTAATCTCTAATAAAAATAAAAATTATTCAACTATTGCATAGTAGTAACTTTTTACTACCTACTTGACTGAAATAATCCAAAATTAATTTAGTCAAACTAGACTGAGAATCAACGCTTTTTGCACGTCAAAATTTCTTAATACTGTCCCCATAACGCTGGTAAGTGGCGCAACAAACTCCCCAGCAGCACAGAGAACTTCTTTGATCATTTCAGCTGAAAGCGGTCCAGCTTGAGGTCTTCCGGTACGCGGTGGCCACTCCACAACCTTTAAGCCCCATCTGCCATCGGTTCTGCGAGCAATGTGCCCTGCGCACTGCCACTTAACTTTGGCAATTCTTCGGACTATGTCGGTTACCTTGGTTCTCCTGCGGATCACTTATTTTTTGATTTGATTACGTAGGGCAACTCCAAGCATAGCTATTGCCATTTGGGTGACTTTTAGACTTCCAATAAGGCCCATTGTGAGTGATAACATCTCAGTGCCATGAGTCATCACTGGCAATACGCACTGGTCAAAGAATTTGTTCTTGAGACAATGCGTTAAGTGGGACGAGAAGATATTGCGAAGGACTTGTTTAGAAGAACTAATTTTATTCAGTTCATCATCGTTGTCTCAATATTCGACTGCACATTGGTATTCAATTAAAAAAAAATTGGCCTCCCACTTTCTTAAGTAAATTACGTGATTCCTCAAAATACATCCACAATAAATAATACTCCACAGGGGCATCCATAGCCGTCCCCCGATATACTGCTAACGAACGATCCAGGGCTGGTAATCCCATAATCACCCCGCTTGACAGATGGATTCTTAATCTCAGTTAGATGGTGTCACTATACAGGTGGATATATTGATCATTCGTCTGATAGTAATCGACTGCTTGCTAGATTTAAGATCTATTTACGAAATAGATGGGATAGGAGGGCTTAATAATCATAGTTACCTCATGGCTGTAAGAAAATATAAAATTATTATTAAACACGATCCTTAAATAATAATTATTAAGATGATACAATATAGTCTTACTGAACGAAACTCAATGTTGCATCGAACGAACACGCTCTTGACCATTTTTTATTTAGTTCAATTACAGGAGAATTAAAGGCGTTGATGAGTCCCATACAACGCACCACACGACGATACAAAACACAACACCTATACACACTATAACAGCTCTTGATTCAATTGAAATAATGGTCGATATAGCATGTACATAATTCACGTCTGAACAAACTCATTGAGCAGTACAATCACGTTGAACAATTAATGTTGATTTCTATACCGCTATTTGATTTGTATCTCGGGCTAACAGTACAAGGTTGTATGGGAAATGCGCCAATTAAATCGCTATAGAGCAATCTGAGCTATCGAATAGACAGAAGGATCAGACATTGTCGATCTTAAACAATAAATGGTAGATTAGTTTGCGTGTAAGCCTCTATTGTTCAGCAGGTGGGCCTATAAAGGAAGGATTTAACGCGGTTCTATTTAAATTAGATCACTGCGAATGAATAGATGTTAGAGTTCCTACATGTTGGTATATGTTTGTTGAGTTTGAGGTGAGAAGAGCTCGATGTGTATAATTGTATGGTCTCTATAAGGGTGACTTAGATTGGCATACACAAGAATTCACTGTCGACGTCGACATGCGTAAAAATCTTGGCGTGTCCAGATGACAAAATAATAAGGATACTAATTTTGAGTTTTACTAACTGGACTCACATGTGTCCAGTCTCTCGTGACGAGTTGGTGAAAAACCTGATCTATAGAGGATGTTGTAGCAAATAAGGTAGTGACACATTTTAACGAACCAGAATTTTCTATAGGCAACTTACTCGTAGAAGACAAATAACAAAGACTAGGATTTCTTTAAAATCTACGTTAAAAAAGAAACCCTTTGTGTGAAAAAAAAAAAACAAAAAGAAAACCTGTAAAATTCTGCATAGCTTTCCATTACTCGTGGTTTAGTCTATAAACATCTGAGTACCTAATTACGTCCCTTGAGGCACCTAAAATATCAAGACAATCCACGCGTGCCATATAATCGATACGATAAGCATTCTGCCGATGGCGTAATATTCCAAGATATAAGAGACATAAAAGCTAATGATACTGGCAGGTTAGACGGTAATGACTACTGTCAAAACACATTATTCATGGCAAAGCGATCAATGTGCGTAGCAAAGATCATATAAGAAAGGCAGAAGTGCTTTAATTTAATTTTGGAATGCATCCCAAGAAATTTCTCAAGATAACAAATTTTGGCACATACACGTGGAAACGTCACATGGAAAGTAATTCAACTAGTATCCCTACCAGTGGAGATATATTAGAAGCAGTGGCGTGCCTAGGGGTCAAAATTAGGGCAAGCCCACAGATTTTCAACGTATAAAAAAAAACGCCCAACTGAGGGATTGGCTGATTTTCAGTTATTAATGTTTGTGTTCGAGTTCATTGACTGGTATTTTTTTAATATATTTATTTGTTGATAGGTTTAAGTAAGTTTGTTGTTGTGAATTATGATTTTATTAGGGCAAGCCGGGCTTTTCGGCTTCTATGAAGGTACCGCCACTGATTAGAAGGGATATAAGGAACAGGGGAAAAAATCTAAGTTATCTAAGAATCAAAGGAGACATAATTTTACTAATGATTTACTTAGACATAGCTTTTTAAAAGCAATATCACAGTTTACCACTGAAGTACAGCCTAAAACCTAGGTTTGAGTACTGTAAAGTTCTTTATCCGACTCATCATCGTCCTGTCCTTTTCCAACCACGTCGATATGCTCATTCTAGTCATATCGCTCCTTCAATTGTTTCCCTTTATTTCTTCCATCCTAGTTGCGTTCGCAATAACGATGCGTCCTTCCGGGGACGGTGTGAGATAACTAAGCTAATGGCTGTTCGATGGGTGCTTTTAAGTAGGTTATTTGTACACAGATGTATGTGACGTAAGTATATACATGGAGTGTCAGTTGATTGACGTAGGGCGTTGTAGGAGACAGGATGTTGAATGTTAGTAAAGTGTGGTGGTACTTGGCAAATATTAAGGACTGTGTCAATGGTGGAAGGGCATTATTGATTTTGCAAGTTTTGTCTTGAATTGACGGGCTAGAACTAGACGGTGTAAGTACCTGTTAAATAAGTATTACCCAGTAGTTCCAGAAAATTGTATTGTAGTTTATTGAGAGTTTACGTTGTAAAAAGTGGGTTCTCCGTATACTTTTTACTATCAAAGAACACCTCATTCATATGCATGTTTATCGGACAATGTTAAATGTCAACGTATAATAAACTAAAGCTTATTCTTCCTGACCTTACAGATAATTATGCTAACATTTGTCGTGTGTGATTAGTGCCGGCAATTGATTTTACAAAAGCAACTACATAGGTAGTAAACTTACAGAAACTTCTTCTAAAAATCCTCATTGTTTTGCAAATCAATTCAAGAAGCCTGAAGTACTTGTAATTAATGAACTGCCAGTAAAAGACCACAGATATCAGCGAGTATCACTTGAACCACCGTAACATGGATACATTCACTATGATAAGAGGTTCATACCACGATTGTCCGCGAGTGACAGTCGATTAAATACCTTCGATTGTCTTAACTGTGTCCGTAAATGAGATATCGTGATTAGAGTTTTTGTTGCGACGCCATTGGTCAGTTGAATAACTGTTTTTGAGATAACTATAACGTAATGCCGGGTGAATATTCACTTTTTATTATTTTCCCCAATAATTAATCTTTTCGAAAATTAGCTACGTATTTATAGAATTATGCCGTTTTGTAAATTTGTCGTTAATAGAATTAGGCGTTATGAGAATTAGTCGTTTATAGAATTAGGCATTTTAACAATTAAATTAAATTTAAAGATTTAGTTGCCATTTTGAGATGTGGGATTTCTGCGCCTAAATCCTATTTTTCTGCCGTTTTCGAGGTGGTCTACTAGATTTTGTTATGGCGCCTAACACTTTCTGATTTTCATTTTTTGACCTATCTGACGACAGATTGCTTTCAGGAACAGCTGAATATTAAAACGCCTCAATCATATCTATTGCTAGTCTTTACAATTGACGGTCTTGCAAAAGCTACAGATTCCCATAATACATTTAACGGCACAGGACAGCCTTTACCAGAAGTGGTCATCATATTAGTGGTTCAGTAGCTTTAATCATCAGCCGGTCGATTCTACAAAAATCTCACCATGCAAACTTGCGTGGAGTGAGCTGTCAGTGTCAGGAATATAGCGGAATATAGCAGTTCGTCGTGGACGTGGTATGACAGCGGCTCCCTCTATATCCTCTCTGTCATCAGAAAACAGCCGCCGAGCAACCATCGATACGACGCGCGACGCTCTGCTAGAGTGACTGTCACCAGCCAGTGCCTTTCCTATCCGACCTCTTCGGTGATTCTTAGTAACTTCGTAACAAAACAAGGCGGGCGGCGCCTTTTGCCGCTCCGTCACATTTAAGGTTCCTACAAACAGGCGCGAAACGACACGCGACACAGGCACCGCAAGTCACGCAACGAGCGGTGTCTTTGTGTCGCGCGCGATTAGGTCGTGTGTCGCGCCTGTTTGTAGGAGCCTTATAGCCAATATACATGATGTTACACCAATAAATCTCTGAGCTAGATTCTACAAAATATGTAGTCACTCTTGTCAGTAAATATATTGACTAATTGTGTAGAGAATTTGACAGTGTGGCTGCTGGGGAGTTTGTTGCGCCACTTCTTCACCCCAGCGAATGCACTAGGAAGTGGTGAAGGGCGGGCGTTTTGGGGGACTGTCTTATATAATTTTGACGTTCGAAAAGTGCTGACTCTCAGCTTAATTTGAATAAACGACTTTTGATTTTGATTTTGAGTGTGGCAATACCTAAATAAGTAGGTATGCTATACACACCTTAATCTTAAACCAACTTACTCCCATACAATAACATAACTCAATCTAATTTACATTTAAATACACAAACAATCGATCCTCAAATAATCAGGAGCTATAATAGACGCTAATATAAACAATGCATACCAATCAGCTGGGAGAAAGCTTCCGTGGTCAATGACCTGTGAGATCTGAGATATGTTTCGGTGATGTATGACCGTCGTGGTGAACGGAGGCGATTTGGTGGGTCAAGTTCAATGGGTAAGGCAGTGTTTCTACTGGTGTTTTTTTATATTAACTTTGTATAATGTGGAGACGACAATACGACACTAAATAAAATCACGGACAATATTATACTAACACATAGGGTTATTTGGAAATTAAAATAAATCCTAAAATAATTGAACAATCAAACTAAATAGTAGCGTAGAACCAACTGGATGTGTTTTACCAATAAGCGATTAAACTAATGGATATATGTATGTATTTGAATTTTTGTTTGCAGACTGGGAACGTCATTAATTATTATACAAAGTTTAATTAATTCACGTATTGTACCTTGTAGGTCTATTTAGATAGATGTAAACATCACCGATAACTAGCTAAAAGTCTTTTTAATATTTAGGAATATTCTGGGTTTATTTGTGATAATATTGTTGTGTTTTTAAAAGAAGAACCTACATAAAGGAAAATACTAAGATAAATGCTTTTTTACCGACATCATCGCAAAAAATAAAACTGCATCTATGCATGGTATTAGATATTAATAAAATAGGTAACTTTTAATAATTCATTTCGTTTTTTATTCAAAGATACAAATATATATTTAGTCACAATTGAATTTCTTATTATGCCTTCTGAAACCACGTAGTAATTCATTCCAATTTTTATTCTATATTATGTACTTCAAAACCATATTATGTAGTAGCTAGTAGGTATGTATGTATATTTAGTTAAATATGTAGCTACATAGGAAATACATATTACCGTTCACAGTATGACTCATCGCAGCTAACAGCACGCGACCTGTCAGTGTTTACTTATCGTGATTTGCGGGAGCAATGAATTATTGAGAGGGGAAGGTTGACTCCAGGATTCTAAACAAGAAAACGAGCCAACAATATTGACGTCACACATTGGAACCAATGTTGGGCAGTAATTACAAAGCTCATCCCTAATAATAATGAGGAAAAGTTTGATCCAATGTTGGTTAAACATCGTCACACATGCATGTCAAAAAGGTTTTCCTCGGCATACAAAGGGTTAATGTTTGCGTGTTTTAATGAAATAAATTATGGAATTTTAATCAAGTGCACACGTTACTTGTTATGCCAAGATAATTATTTGGATTTTTTGGTTATGGGGTAGATAAGAGTAGGTATTAATTTGATACAGCATGTACTAGTAGAATTTATGCGTTTCACGGTGACATGAAATGTTTTACTTTAAAAATAATAATTACAAAAGGGCAAGAATACATTGCTATTAATTTAATTACCAACTGTCCGGTCTTTACGGCCGTAAAATTACTAACTTTCAGGTATTTACGACTCAGTAGTTTTATTTCTTTTCAGAATGGGATGTCATCAAATGACCCCTCCCGTTCTGGGTGGAGCGGAAGGGAGTGTCAGACTCTTACTGACTAAAACCCACCCGTGTTCCTTCCTTAGCCCTTTATGTTCCGGGCCAGCGGTAACCCTTTCGGCCAATCCCGCTGACCAGCATGAGGCCCTGGGTTTGACTTCCGGGTTGGGCAGTGTTATTGGGTTTTTCTGTATGGAATTTCTCAGTAGCAGCTCGGAGTCTGGATTTGTGCCCGATTGATGGCAATAGGCTAGCCTCTGACATGGGAATTAAACATAACTGTCGAAATGTGTAAGCAGTGGTGGCCCAGTGGAAGCGACCCCGACTTACGAGTTGTAGGTCGTGGGTTCGAACCCAGCCAGGCGCTTTATTTGTGTAATTCATTTCATCACCACTGCTCTCAAAACGGTGAAGGAAAACATCGTGAGGAAACCGGCATGTCGTAGAACCAAAAAATTCGAAGTCATGTGACATCTACCAACTCGCACTGGGCCCGCGTGGTGGATTACAGCCCACTCCCTCTCACAGAGAGGAGGCCTGTGTCCCAGCAGTGGGAACGTTATAGGCTAATCATGGTATCATGGTCGAAATGTGGGTGTACAGACGCCAGCACACCAAGCTACCCGAAACTGTCAAATTTTCCAATCAACTTTGAACCTTATGCATCAGCGATAAAGTTGAAAATCTATTAAAGAAATTTGACAGATTGTAGTAGGTTGATGTGCTGGCGTCTGTACACTGCACTATAAGCTACACCTCTGCCTAACTAAAGTCTATTCAAATTAATATTATTTCAAGTTAAACAAATATCAACTTTATTTTAATGTTAATTGAGTGAAAAAGTTTAACAATGTTTGAAGTTGTAGCGTAAACTGAACTTTATTGTGTTGGGTTTAAAGCTATTTTTCTATAAACTCATATTTGTTTACATTTTTGGCAAATAAATCGCGAATGCGTATTACTTCTGTATTAGCTGTAATGGTTTACAGCTAATGCTGATATTTTATTAATAATAAAAAAAACATTATTCATAGTGTTTAAAATATTTAACATTTTCATTGTACGCCACTATGAATTCGTCCTTAGAAACTGTTTTCAATCAATGTCAAGTCTATAGATTACGATGACTTATGAACTCCATATGAGTCAAGTATTTCCCATTATCTGTGTACCAAACGAGATGTTTGGCGCGGTTTTATTCGGTAGTTATAAATAGAAAGAGTGACTACAATGTATAATTTTAGCTGTAGCACAGATTGTTTTTACCATATTGGGCTTCCGACATAAAATTTAACGGCTCTTACAATTTTAGAACTACGATCTTTCTAGCATTGTTATTTGCTCATTAGTGTTTAAGGATATGTCACACTGGATGCGTTCTGCGGTCTGCGGTTAGGTCAAAGTGAACACAGCCCGCATCATGTATGAACAACACTTCACTTTGACCTGACCGCAGACCGCAGAACGCATCCAGTGTGACAAACCCTTTATTGTATCTATATACCCTAATAAGCGTTACTTTATGTACTTTTTTTTGTATTGTATCAAAACACTGCTGGACAAAATCCTCTTCCCATGACTTCCAGTTTTTACGACCCAGGACTAAAGTGGAACACTGGTCGTTTGTTTTTTCCAGCTCGTACTTTCATCTTGTACGGAGTCTACCGTCGACGCGCGTCGACGGCTGCAGTTGCTTCTGCTGTTGATGTATGCGCTCGTGTGTATAAATACTTAGTAGACTGACGCTTTGGCTCCTGCCACACCTCCCGCATCTGTTCACGAGATGTAGAAACTACACGCGCAGAATCTATATAATTATGTATATAAAATTCAAAGTCCTGACTGACTGAAATATCAACGCACAGCCTAAACCGCTGGTCCTAGAGACATGAAATTTGGAGGGTGTGTTCTTTGTGAAGATTAGGTATCCATTAAGAAAGGGTTTTCGAAATTCCACCCCTAAGAGGGTGAATAGGGGGAGGGTGAAAATTCACGCGGACGAAGTCGCGGGCTGAAGCTAGTTTATAATTATATAACACACAAATAATAGCAGAAATTATAATTGCTTTAATTAGTACAAAACACAGCTTGCTCAGTACGATCGCTGTCGCCCGTTTGTTATTGTAATGAACGTATTCCTTGAAAATACTAGAGTTTGACTTGAAAATTATTTCTTACAATATTTCATACTAAGAGTTTAATCACAGTACTCATTTACTGGTAAGGCCTTGAAGAAAGCGAGTGGAGATGAAAACCATCTTTCACTTGGATAAAGGAGCGGCCCTGATTTATAAATTTTGTGTAATTCTTAGGATATATAAGCCAAGGTGGCTTTTCTGAGAGTTCATGCTTTTCTAATTCTTGGTTTTCTAAGGCAAAATTAATTAATGACATGGAGAACAGTGGCCTCATTCCTTTTAATGAAAAACCGGACAGAGGCGTGAGTTGAACTCGCGTGTAGAGGGTTCGGCACGATGAATATATATATTTTTGACGTTCAAAAGTGCCTTTTATATGCCTATTTGAAATAAATGTTTTGACTTTGACTTTGAATATGTTACCCACCAAAACATGTATGTAAAATAGTTTGAAGAAGAAAGAAGAAGAAAATTGTGTTTGTGTTTTTGTGTTTTTTTTTGGGTTTGTGTTTTTGTGTTTTTTGTGTTTTGTGTTGTGTGTTTGCCAATACTTACTGGTAGTACATGAACGCTTTCACCGTTAAATACTATAACTTCTAAACTGTTTATTTTAAAATTATACAAAAAGTATGTTACAAGAAGCCCTTTCATCTTATCGCGGTACAGTTTGCAAAACTTTCGTTTTTAATTTATTAGTTTGTCCCCAAAAAGTGACCCCCATAATTATTCAAAATTCATTTATTTACGTTATACGTCCGTGTTTGGGTCACAGAAATTCATTTCCGTATCAAATTTCAACTTAATCAGTCCAGTAGATTTGGAGCAAATTGGCTGTGGCAGACTGACGGACAGACAGACGCACGAGTGATCCTATAAGGGTTTCGTATTTTCATTAAGACGTGCGGGACCCTTAAATTAAAACAAAATACAATTCAGACGACATGGTGATCGTATTTAGTTAAATTTTTATTTAGCAGATGCAAACAGTGGTGATTTGGCATAATCACCACTGTTCACCCTTTGACAGCAATAAATAATGTTTTGATCGTAAAGGATTAATAACAGTCTATTAAGTCCTCAATTCATCGCAAGACCCCAATAAGTTTTAACCATTCCACTTTACAATTACACCTGAAAAGCTCCAATTTCAAGCTAATCGCCGTTTTCAAAGCCCCAGTCAATGCACGTCAACTGAAAAGTGTGACAACTACTAATCATGGCTCGACAACTCATCAATGCACTCAATTCACACAAGTATCACTCTTATGCGCTTTAAATAAGACCTGTTTAGTATGTAAATGTTAGCTGGTCTTGTAATACGTTCGTGTTTACCACAAATATTGTTCGTTGTAAAAAGAAATATTTAATTAGGAACAAATTAAACTTTAAACAATGTTAATTAGTGACACGCGTATGCAGAACGGAAGTGGAACTAACCCTGTGATTATTTGTTTGTGACTACACCGGAATTAAAATTAAAATATATTATTTAGTAAAAGGATATGTTTGCTTTGTGTTAGGATTAGGAAATAAAGGGACAGGGCCGAGCCTTTTGAAAAATACTGAAAACGTAATAAATGCTTGTTGTATTCAGTTTGTACGATATTTTCTCTAACAAAAATATAAGTAGGGTAGGTACTTATAATAGCATTTTGGCTTAAATATAAGTATAGTCCTTTTGACAGTTATTTTACCTCTGACAACAGCAACCCAACAGCAACCTTATTATAAAGAAAATAAAGATCACTGTGATTTTGTCAGACTTGTCAGTTGCAACAACTTGACACCAACCTTATTATAACAACTACATATAAGGATCACTGTGATTATATTGTGCTTTATTGTATTGTGTTTTTATGTTGTGCTATTTCTTTTGTTTATCTATGTATCTATCTTTTCCCAAAAACAGGTTAGAAATAGGATTGGACAAGTTCTCTTTAAGTAGAAAACCAACTGAAACTACTGAATTGACAATCGTCTCGCCCTTGACTTGACTACCTATTTCCTAGCTTTACATAAAGCTCAGACAAAGAATCGTCTGAATTCCTTCTCATGTTTTTTCCCCGTCACTTAGGTACAATTAGCCTTATCTATCATCAGATTAGGCAGTTATCGAAGATACGAACCCATTAAATTACATTAAAGGGAGCAAAAAACGTGACGAGTCATACTTGGCCGTTGAGAGGATGCTTAAAAAAAATCGATTCGAATTTTAAATATACCAATTATGGAATGATTGAATTCGTGGGCTTGGCTGGTTGGAAAATAGTTAGTTTAATTCAAAAAGGTTGGAAGTAGAATGGAATTTTAAATCTGTAGCGACCTCTTTCGATGGTTGTGAGAGATTTTAACTTGTTTTGGTAGTGACAGATGGCGGTAGTAGCATGAATTGAGTGTTCAAAACATTCGACTATGACGATACAGACGAATTGTAAACTTGTTTTTTATATCTTATTGATTCAATGGTTGTGAGCGCAGTTTTGAAATGTAAAGTCCAGGCTAGGTTATGTGCCAGTTGGAGAAAGAGATTTTGAGAAAAGTAACGTTTCAAAATGAATTTATTGTGTGGTTAAGTATTAAAAAATTGAATCCAAACAAACTCTCAACATTAACAACATATTTTCTCCACGTTTCGTACATACCTACGACCTTCACTTTCTTCCCTTCATATAGAATCAGATACCAGTAGCTCGTAAAGCTATTTCCCCCCGGAATGGGAACAAAACCTCAAACTCATTCGTTAGTCGTTTTACAAGAGCACATCTCGATTCTCGATACGTCACGCGAATGGTTTCGGCACGTGTCAACCGCCCCTCGGCGATAGCGGTAAAATGTTCACTGTTTACATGATATTGGCGGTAAGGGCGAGGTTCGTTTGAAAGCGGGTAAGACAAGATTGAGTAGGTTAGGAATAGAATGAATATGGAAATGAGAGCGATTATTGTTAAGTTCGCGCTAAGAAAATTTCGGTTTTGATGTACCTACATGAATTTATCGGTACATGTACCTATTTATTTTTAATGTTGACACGTTAGAAATTATAAAAGCGCTAATTATAATATGCGCTAAACATAAATAGGGACATATTATTAATGATGGGAAACCGTTCCGTCCGGTCCGTTGGTTTCCGAAGAAAGCAAAATACAGAGCATTTTTGACACCTTAATGTCAAATGCTATGGTATTCTCATGACGGCCGTTATAATATAACGGAACGGGCTTTCATAAGAAAACAAAGCTTTAGTACTTAAGTAAGTAAAGTCCATTGGAGTTAGTACTAACAGCCACGAGAAAAAATAAGCTACGCAAAATTCAAAAGCGCCACTGTACAGGAGCGACCTTAAAAAGGTGGCTGGGACTGACTGGATGCGGAGAGGCCTATGTCTTGCAGTGGACTGCGATAGGCTGAGTTCACTGTACAGTAGAATATGACGTGCGTCGATGCATCGTCTTTCGCCCGCTCGCAGTGAGACCGAACCCTAAATGTAGTTAGAGATTTTTTTCATTGATATCAACACCCCACGGGAATAAATCAGTTTGTTATTGATTGGCAGTTAGTAACGCCCCGGTTAATTCGGTTTCTTCCTCATTTAGGGGTTCATGTTACATTACCATAATGTATGTGAGACTTTTGAGAACGAGTTTTTTGTTGCAAAAATATGCACTGTAAAATGATAGGGCTATAATGTTGCGTTTTGTCGAGGGGCTCAGTAAGTAGACTTTGGTTATTATAATAGAATAAATGGCATGGTGTATGTTGTTTTTTCATGGTTGATCAATTTTCTTCAGCTTGGAGACGCGTCGTATGTCGGCAGCAGTAAGGGTACAAACTAAAGTCGAACTTAGTTAGAGCCACTCGGCTCATTTTGAACAAAAGTGGTCCGCCTTGCAATGTTCTGTACCACCCTACCCAGGGCTAAACCGCCGGCACCGCGGCTTTGGTGTCAAGACATCTTATGCAGAAGAAGATGAATTCAATTTCTCCGGGTTGCGTGTCGTTAGTCTTGAGTTGTCCATCTCTCATTGCTTTAAGTATGAAACGAAGCATCTTCACTTACACACATAGTTTGCGTCGATACAGTACTTATACAGGGTGTCAGGGACATCAACGCGCAAAATGTACCAAGAATCAGCGTATGATTCTAGACCCCCTAGCGTAGGAATTATTCATCGGTTATCAAAGAAAAAATCAGCTGTTTCATAGAAAAGTGCAATACCTCATAATCATCTGCCTAGCCTTTTCCCAACTATGTCGGGGTCGGCTTTCACTCTTACCGAATGCAGCTGAATACCAGTATTTTACATGGAGCGACTGCATAACTGACCTCCACAACCCAGTTACTGGGTAATACGATACCCGTTGGTAAGACTGGTTGTTAGACTTTCGGGCTTCTGACTACCTGTAACGACTGTCAAAGATCGACGAATGACAGCCGGGACCAACGGCTTAACGTGCTTTCCGAGGCACGGAGGGGTCACGGTACTTATGTAAAGATGGTTACCCAGCCACAGACCAACCGCGGCAAGCGTAGCTTAACCTGATCGATTGACCTGTGCGGCTGTTATTATTTATTCAAGTGCAATACAGAATAAAATAAATATTTAAGGGGGGCTGCCATACAACAAACGTGTTTTTTTTCGGTGTTTTTGCCATGTGGTATGGAACCCTTCGACTCGAACCGTCCGACTCACACTTTTTTGAAGTTTAAACGTCACTTGACTTTAATTATCGTTTATAAATAAACCTCTTAGTTAAAATTGTGCATATTGATCAGCTATTTCAGCGAGTACTTTAGATAAATATTGTTATTTAAGTTATAAATATCTTCTTACGAAAGATTTGTTTCACTTTACCGCCTGCGGGGGACACTGGGTTTAGGTTCGAACTTAACCCGGGAAGCTTATTGATTATACTCATAAATTATGAATGCCTAATCTTTCGTGTTGAATTTCCATTGATTTATAGCTAAAAGGTTATCTCAGCGATTCGACGATAGCCCAGTGGTGTTTGTATCCTGCAGATAAACCCAATCGCCGTTGGTTCTACTTGGTTTAACTGGCTACTGATTTTTTGAGATGTCTCATTAAAATACGTAGGTATTTTATATTACCGGTTCGAAATGAATTATTTAACTAGGTGCTTAATTAAAAAAACAAAAACTATCTAATGATAGTTTTGGTTTTTCAATTAAATTAGCGTCAATCCTTGTTTTTTTTTTCTAAACAACATATAATTATGGTTAAAGAATCTTTATTTACTCAAAAGAAATTTACTACAAATTTCACTTAATGAGAAATATTTTAACGATAAATAATGGTGACATTCATGAGCAGAGCTAGTATAGACATGCACAAATATTAAGAGAAGACAACAATAATTAACGTTCATAACAAGACATCGAAGGAATTAAGTTTAAGAATTGTTCAATAATTTTCCAGAAAAATACGTAGGTATTCAGATGATCAAATAAAAGGGCCTGTGTTCTGTTTATTTATGTTAAAAAAAAGGTTTTTATAAATGACGACATTTGTAGGAAACAGATAGATAGGCTCAGTAGCGACACGTTTATGCAAAAAATATAATGGTTTTTTTTCCTCATCTGTAGTCAATAACCTCAAGTTGAAGTATTTATGTTAATCTTATAAAAAAATACGAATTTCATATTCAAGGCTCGTTTACCTATGGTTCATTATCGGAAATTCCTGATGGAAATAATTAGTATTCATTCCGAATATCTTCTGTGACTCATTTGTATTATTTATAACTGAAGGTAGGTAATATACATAATATCACAGTTCAGATTTTATTTGGTAGGTAGGTACTTATACTAGCAAAATATCTACGAATTTGACGACACGGTTGGCGCAGTGGTTGAGCGATCGACTGCTGCGCTGCGTGTCGCGGGTTCGATTCCCGCACGGAACAAATATTTGTATTGCCTACAGGTAGTTGTTCCGGGTCTGGCTGTTTGTGTATGTGAGCTTAAATGTTTGTAAACGCACCCACGATACAGGAGTAATTCCTAGTGTGGGGCAACGTTTAAAAAAAAAAACTAACGTGGGTTCATTTTTGTTTATAAATATTTTGCGACAAATTAGAATGCCTCGAAGTCTAACAGTCTTAAAATAAAGTATATAAAAAGGAGGGGAAATAATCATTGGGCATCAAACAATTCGTCCGCATCGCTGTCAACAGAAACAGTGACCAAAAGGCTTGCAGCATTGCCACGTTGTATGCAGATTCAATGATCAAAAAATTTGACCAGCCCTCTGGTCATGTGAACAGTTGACCAACTGCTATAATTATATTGAACTAGCTGCGCCCCGCGGTTTCACCCGCATAAGTGTTGGTCCCGTGGGAATATCGGGATAAAAAGTAGCCTATATGTTAATCCAAGGTGTCAGCTACATCATCATCATCATCAGCCTATAGCAGTCCACTGCTGGACATAGGCCTCCCCTAATGAGCGCCATAGCGCCCTGTCTTCAGCTTGACGCATCCAGCATCTGCCTGCAGTCTTTCGCAGATCGTCATCCCACCTGGCCGGAGGGCGTCCTACACTACGTTTGCCGAGGCGCGGTCTCCACTCAAGAACTCGTTTACCCCAGCGGTCAGCGTCAGCTACCTCCATACCAAATTTTATTAACATTGGTCCAGCCGTTTGAGTGTGAAGAAGTAATAAACATATAAACACACCCCCACACACACACTCACTCACTCACAAACTTTCACCATTATAATATTAGTGTGACATCGTCGGTATAGTTGGTCAGTAGTCATTAGGTGCCTTCATGACTTCATCAGATGTAGGATCGCATAGCTTTCTGGACTGAGAATAGCAACCGTACGGTTTATGTAGTAGGAGTCGAACATAAAGTCACCGCTCCACAACAGCCCACGCTTCGCCCGCGTCTTCGTTGTATAGATGTTTCCACTATGTACAGACGCTAGCACACCAAGCTACCCGAATCTGTCAAATTTTCCCAATCAACTTTGAACCTAATGCTTTAGCGATAAAGTTGAAAATCTATTGAAAAACTTTGACAGATTGTAGTAGCTTGATGTGCTGTCGTCTGTACTTACTTTAAATAAGCTTCGACCAGAATTCAACCACATTGACATCGACTTATACCACGCTAAGCCACGCACACTGTAACTTAAGTGGCAGCGGGCACATTGCTCGGAGAACAGATGGCCGATGGGACCAAAAGGTTCTGGAGAGGCGATCGCGTACCGGAAGACGTAGCGTTAGAAGGCACCCATAAGGTGGACCGATCACCTGGTGAAGACCGTAGGAATCTGCTGGATGCGCGAAGCACTGAACTGGTCGAAGTGCTGTTGCATGGGAGAGGCCAATGGACATGGCAGTGGACGTCATTCGGCTAATATGATGATTATGAAACTCGTAAGCTTAGCTTGTTTCATATGAAAATGTAAGCGGGATTGTCCTCTACGCCTACGCTATGCTCGAATGCGTGTCTGACAAACAAATGAACCGCGCAGCAAATTAGGCAAACCTCTACATGCACAATTTGCATAGCAGTGGACGGTAATATCCAAGAGAATTTTCACAAAATAAGGAAAAGACGTCGCCGTTCTTCCAACACGTAGGTATTCACTAATGACGTGACCAAAATCTAGTTAGCGAATGTGATCACCGATCAACAAACTCGCTTAAAATAAGCTGGTTGTGACGTTCTTCACGACACTTTACAAGAATTCGAAGTTGTCTTATCTTGATGACATTTCAAATCTTTCCATCCTTCCATGGTCCTGTCAGCTGTCTCATAGCAATAAAACAGTTAATTAGTCTAGCAAAATCGAACAAGTTTTCATTGATTTATTATGCGGTCTGCGTTTGGTCTGCGTGTAAAGTCACGAATGAATGAAATTAATGCTTTTTTATGTTCGTGCGTCAGAAGGGGCAACTTCTGACGAACGAACATAAAAAAGCCCATTTTTCCATATAATTATTATCATTTTTACGAGATACTATAGGTTAACGGGTTGTTGGCAAATTATTATGTTTATTTTTACCTTTAGTTTCGATTCCATTGACAATAAATTATAATGATATATTCAAATAAACTAGTTGTTTTAAGTAATTGGTTAACTTATATTTAAAAATTTTGTTGGAAGAATCATAATTAATTTGATGAGGAAATAATCCGTTTTGTTGGTTATAGATAGTAGACTTCCTATACGTGAGCTCCATCAACAAGCCTATAACTTTCCCAATGCTGGGACAGGCCTGCTCTCTGTGAGAGGGTGTGGGCCATAATCCAGCACGAATCCCCAGATGGATTTCACATGTCTTAATTTTTATTTGGTTCGATTTCGAGAAAGAAGAAATCGTGTCTGTCTGTAACCTCTTCACGCTTAAACCGTTGAACCGATTTAGATGAAATTTGGTATAGAGATAGTTTGAGTCCCGGTTAGGACATAAGATCGTTTTTATATCTACCGATATCCCCATGGGATTGACACTTTGCGGGTTAAACAGCGGGGCGCAGCTAGTCTGCTTATAAATGACGTATCCGTAAATCATAATTATGTTTGAAATATCTACTATAAAATATCTACTACTATGTTTCATTGATATTGAATAACCGTTACTTTTTTATGTTTTTACTTACCTACGTACGGTTTTATGAATAGTTATTATTTTTTACTCATACATGTAAAAATATTTTTTGAAAATATATTTATAACAGTTTGTTCGTTTTTATGCTTTGATTACATTAAAAAAAAACTTTGGTCGTAGATACCGAATAATTCTGCAAATGGTGTAAACAAAATGTCCAAAATGACCCAGACGAAGATGGCGGCATGAGCTGGACTCCTTTAAAAAGGTCGGTGCTTGGCAGGTCTGGACAGAAAGGGGTGGAAAGAGACAAGGGAGGCCTTTAAATTGGGACCTTAATGGCTAATAAATAATAAAAAAATAAATAAACAAACTTTTCGTATAAATTATGATATATTTTATTATGGGTTTAGGAGACACAGCTTTTTATGATAGGTTTCCTGATAGTAAAACTAACAGATCTCGCCCTGCAGTCTTAGTTTTCTTTACTATCTGGTACATCTAGGGTGGTCTTACAACCTTTTTCCCCACTGAGCAAGCATGATCAAGCATATAGGTTACGGGGTACACCGAACACAAATCTTTTGCGAACACCAAAGAATTTCCCTTAGTTGACCCTCATAACTTGTACCTTTTCACGTAGTTAAATCTCGCTACGAGGAAAGATAAATGTTGGGAAGAAATACGATTGTCGCAATGTATGTAACGTTGTATTGTTTGGAACTGTACTCGCTTGGGATCGTTTTCCTTGGGGATTTTCTTGATTGACAAAAACGTTTGTGAAGTAGTAAATAGATACATATAAACATTTCATAAAGACACTTGAATAAACGACGACAAAAACGCCAACTAAAAAATGTTGTCAACTTTTTCGATTTTCGTATGACCGAAGTCGACTTTAAGAAAAAATACTTTCATTAAGAAAACAACTTTGACTATACGACGGTTATAAAGGGATAAATCGTACAGATTACATACATAGACTACTAAAATATGATCCTTCTACCTTTCGCCTAAGTCGGGTAAAAAATAAGAAGCCTAAACTATTATTTAGTATCATCATCTGCCTGTTCCCAACCATGTTGGGGTTGGCTTCTAGTCTAAGCAAATGCAGCTGAATACCAGTATTTTACATAGAGCGACTGCCTATCTGACCTCCACAATCCAGTTACTGGTACTACGATAACCCTTGATTTGACTGGTTGTCAGACATTCGGGCTTCTGACGACCCGTAACGACTGTCAAAGGTCCACGAACGACAGCCGACTGAACAAGTATCTATCACCATCTCAAATACGCCTTTTCAGCACGTGCATAATCAGAATCTGATGACGTCATCTGGGTGTAGATGTTTATTCTCCAGTAGTAAAATATAATTAAGTAGGTATTGTTCTAGGTCTCATAAGAAGAAGAATTGGTAAGAAATATCTATCCGTTGTTGTTCCTATAAGCACAGGACCATGTAACTGAAGGTTTAAAACTAATTAAAGAGTCCTCCTGAATTTTCAATTTCATGGTGGTCGATATTAGCGGAGACTACCCATCGACGCAGGAGATACTATACTGCACAATTGTGCGCAGACCTGTGTCTGCACTCACTCTTCCCTTACTCCGTAGGGACGGCAAGTCTCATAGTCCGTAGGGACAGCAATCCGACACAACCGGAGAGAACAGGCGCAGAATGAAAGGCTTAACGTGCTTTCCTAGGCACGGGGTATCCCAATTAAATAGTTCGCTATAAGAGCTTTAACACCAATTTCACTTTTCAAACTTGATTTTACATTGGTTCTGATTTTAATAAACAGTCGGCGAAACGAGTTTTAAACATTGTTGATGTGTTGTTTCCTTCAAAATGTATGGGTGGATTGACTGGATTTACTTCTACTCCATTTTGGGAGAGCGTAAGTTCATTTTTGATGCGGAAATGAAAGAGGTTTATATTGGACAATTTTGGGCCGTAAATTCATAATCATTTCAGCCGAGAGACGTCCACTGCTGGACATAGGCCTCCCCCAAGAACCTCCACTTCGACCGGTTCTGTGCTTCTCGCATCCAACGCGTTCCTGCGGCCTTCACAAGATCGTCGGTGCACCTTGTGGGAAGCGTTCCAACGCTACGTCTTCCGGTACGCAGTCTCCACTCCAGAACCTTTCGGCCCCATCGGCCATCTGTTCTGCGAGCAATGTGCCCTGCCCAGTGCCACTTAAGGAGATTATAGGACCTAAACGCAAAAAACGCAAGTTTTAGAAGCAATAAAAGTATATGATCAACTACAGTATCCAAAATCAGAAAAATATATATATTCTTCAGGATATATGCTAGGTAGATAGTGTGTTGCAAATATAATACAATTATGTAATTTGATACGATAGAAAAATATCATGAAGATACCTTTAAAAACTTTCTTTTTACAATAAAAACCATACTAATATACTCGTACATACAATCATTCAGAATTTTTGACAGATTATTCTACAAGCAACATACTAAAGCACTAGTGTAAGGGTTTTTTTCTCAGGGGTTGTATTCACACACACACGATTACATAAACGGGTTTAATGATAGCGGTAGGTACATTTATGATCAGTCCTTAGGTTGTAATTAACGGAAACTATAATAATGTCCGGCGCACGACGCAGCGTGCGCGTGTACCTCTCGGTGTGTAGCGGGGGGCCGACTGCCCACGCGAGCGAGCGTTGCGTTGGCGGCGGGCAGCGAGTAAGTCCTTGTAATGGCGGGGGTTCGCGCGACCTAACTTTGTCGTGGCGACGCGGACGCAACACAATGCTACACACTCCCCCTCTAGTTCGAACATAGCGCCCTCGCGTTCGGGCTAGCAATCAAATCTGCGCGGTCGACCGCGCCTGCGCTTCTCTCTAACCGGAGCCTCGACATCACCTATGAAAGGAGTCAAATCAGAGACATGGTAACGTCCTACGTGCTCACCTCTAGTAACTCCCTCCACCAGGTAAGTAGTAGGGCTTACTACTTCGCGGATGCGATAGGGGCCATCCCTCCGGGGTATAAATTTCGCAGACTGTCCGGGGCCGACATCGTTCATCCCTTGCGTTTTCAATAAAACGAGATCACCTACCTTGTATTCTGGAGGGGCGCGTCTGCCTTCATCTGCGTACTTCTTCTGCAGAGACTGGTTACGTTCGTGGATGTCTCGGGCGTCGAGCAGCACTGTCGACAACTTACGAAGGTAAGGAGTGATATTATGAACGAAATTATCACTGTCCACAATGGTCTTCATGTCTGCCACAACGTCTGATGGCGCGCGCAGCTCTCTCCCGAAGGTAAGGAAAGCTGGTGTAAATCCAGTGCTCGCTGTAACAGCGGAGTTCATCGCGAACCTTATGGCCGCGAGGTGGGCATCCCATGATGTGTGGTCCTTTCCTACCAGTATCGCTAACTGTGGTTTAAGGTCGCGGTTTTTTTGCTCAACGGGGTTCGCCTCCGGGTGATACAACGGCGTCAAAGACTGTTTGATACCCATCACATGACAGGCCTGCTGCATCACCTCAGCAACAAACTGAACTCCGTTGTCGCTGATCATCCTGCGCGGGACCCCATACCTCAGGAAGACCTCAGATATTAAAATCTCAGCACACTCCATGCTGGTGGCCTTCTCCAACGCAAATAGCTCAACCCAATGGGAGCACGTATCCTCTAAGATTAAAATCCAACGATTACCCTTTGAAGTCTTAGGTAGGGGCCCAAACAAGTCGACCGATACCACTTCAAATCGCCGGGTGGATGCAGGAGTCTGGAGTAGTCCTGCAGGCTTCCTGTTGTCTATCTTATAACGCTGGCAAGCTGCGCAGCGCTTAATATAGTCTGTTACAAAAGACTTCATACCTGGCCAAAAGTATCGTGCTCTGATACGTAGCAGGGTACGTTCAACACCAAAGTGGCCTGCCATGGGAGCGTCGTGGAACTCGACGAGGACGGCTTCCCTCTCGTGTCTAGGAACCACGAGGCAAGCGGACTCGGCGTCTTCGGATTCGGGCGCACACCTGTACAATACGCCGTCCGACATCAGGTATCCTCTTTCTGACCACCCTCTCCCCCTGAAGGGATCGTCGGTAGTTTCTAGATCCTCGACGATGCTCTTCAGCTCTGGGTCCTTAAGTTGGTTAAAACGCACATCCTCAGGTGTCCTATGTGGCATATCAACGGTCACTAAACATACCTCGCAACCAGCTGGGTTTTCCTCGCAACAAGCTGGGCGGCTTAGTGCATCTGCAATCACATTCACCTTTCCGGGAGTGTACTGTATCTGCAGGTTATAGGCCTGCAGGGTCATCGCCCATCTGGCAAGACGACCACTAGGAGACTTAAGATTCATCAGCCAACGTAGTGGCTGATGATCGAACTTCACCACGACTTCCGATCCTTCCACGTAACCTCTGAACTTCGTGACCGCCCAGACGACGGCAAGAGCTTCGCGCTCAGTAGTGGTGTAGTTGCGCTCGGCTGGCGAGAGTAGACGACTGGCGTACTCTATGGGCCTTTCGTCTGAGCCCTCCCCCTGCATCAAAACTGCGCCGAGACAGTAGCCACTGCTGTCCGTGCGGAGGGAGAAAGGCATAGACTCGTCAGCCTGGCGAAGAATGGGAGCGGTAACCAGGAGCTCTTTGATACGCTCAAAAGCAGCCTGCTGCTCATCATGCCAACTCCAACTGCTGTTCTTCTTGAGCAGGTCAGTCAAAGGCTTGGCAATTGTAGCGTAGTTCGGTACAAACCGTCTAAACCAGCTGGACGTGGCCAGGAAACCTTTGAGCTGCCTCTCGTTCTTGGGCGCAGGCATGTCAGCAATAGCTGAGGTTTTCTCCGGGTCTACCTGTAGACCTCCAGGAACGATTACGTGACCGAGGAATTTCACAGAGTCACGGGCGAAGCAGCTTTTCTTTCGATTGACTCGGAGGGAGAACTTCTCGAGCCTGTCAAAGACCGCTTCGAGATCTTCAATATGACCTTCGAAACTCGGTGACAGGATTATTAGATCGTCCAAATATCCAAGGATAGTCACAGCCCTACTTCCTTGGTGGTCTGGTGGGATATCGGACTCGTCACCTACTTTGTGTCCTCGAGTAGGTACACTCAGGTTTGACTTGAAACGATCTATCAATCTCTGAAACGTGGCGCCAGAGTTGCGTAAGCCCATCGGCATCCTCTTAAACCTATAGGTGCCGGAAGGTGTAACGAACGCAGTTTTGTCGCGGTCCTCTTCCGCGACGCAAACCTGAAAGTAACCGGAGTGGAGGTCTAGTGTCGTCATGTAGCTAGTCGTCTTCGCTGCATGAAGCACGTCTTCCATGCGCGGGAGCGGGTACCTATCCGGCTCAGTCACTGCGTTGAGCTTACGGTAGTCCACACATAGGCGGACTCCGCCATCCTTCTTCGCGACTAAGACGACGTTGGCAGCCCACGGCGACTCGCACTCCTCTATTACATCTGCTCGCAGCAGCTTCTCAATTTCACCATCCAACAACTCTCTTTTCCCTTGCGACATCCTATAGGGTGGTGAAGCGGTCGGCTCCTGCTTCTCAGCAACCCGGATGTGATGAGTGGCGTAAGTCGTGGGAGGTCCTTGGGCGGCGAAGCGCTCAACTCTCTTGGTTATGAGCTGGTTGAGTTGCGTCCTTTGAGCGGGTGACAGCCTCGTCCCTTCATCCTCTCTCAGCGCCAAGCCGGTGGTATCAACCTGCATCAGCTCTGCATCGCTGGTGGATGTAAGGCTAAAAGATTGCACAAAAGTAAACTTTTGCCCAGGGGAATCGCTAAAATGCCAACAGTTATGTTGGAGGTCCACTAATATACCTGCTCTAGCAATAAAGTCCTGTCCTAGAAGCGTCCTATTACTCGCTTCCGGTATCACTAGGAAAGTGGTGGGGATAACGCGTCCCTGAATGTTGACTTCCGTGTCACATGATAATAATTCACGTACCTGCTGTGTTCCGTCGGCGAGGCTGAGGTTGCGACGTGTTTTCGTGAAGGTGGTCCCGCCATCTAATAATATTTTATAAAGTCCGGGACTAGCAAGGCTCTCAGTAGCACCTGTATCCAGCACTGCAACACCTACTAAATATGCAACTTCTATCTTCACCGTAGGGTGTAACAGGTCAGACTCGTGGGTGACTGCGCTTTGGAAACTCACCTTATCAGTGGAGGGCGTGCCTTTACACGTCGGACACTTCGATCGAATTACTCCTTGTCGACCGCAGCCGTAACAAGACAGCGGTGCATTATTATCTTGTTCACCTGATTTTATTTTAATTTTACATTCATCTATCGAATGACCAAACCGTTTACAGAAAGCGCATCGCGGCCGAACACGTTTCGTGGAATTCGTATCGTTCTATCTATCTATCTATCATGGGGTTTAGGTTTCCGCACTTAGTCCTTGAAGTGGACCATTGTGCGTGAGCCATGGTGGCCGACTACTCCAGCCAGCCCACCTCCCTCCAGAAGCAGATAAGACTTCCCGGTCTCCTCAGGGCATCCGCAAGGGATGTTGGTGTTCCCAGGGTCTCCTCGCGAATCTTGGTAACGCCTGTGCACTCAAGAAGCACATGCGCCACCGTTTCCTCCGCCTCCATGCATGCTCTGCACAGGGGACTGTCAGTGATTCCCAGGGTATGGAAGTGTTTATTTAGTGAACAGTGTCCAGTGATGGTCCCCGCCACCAGGCGCAGGCTGTCTCTGTCCAGGCGCAGAAGGCGCCTGGTCAGCTTTGTATCCAGGGATGGCATAGCTTCCTTGGATTGCCTACATCCTGGTGTCGAGGTCCCCCATTTTTCCGTTATTCGTATCGTTACAAATATTCGAACTAGAGTCGGGTACAGCGCGCGAAGGGTTACTTTGATTAACCGCCGCCGTGGGGGGGTTAGTGTTTACATTTCGAGATTTCGCGGTACTTGCAGTGTTATTACTCGGACTACTCGCGTTATGAGACGGAGCTAATGACTTATTATGACTTACCTCGCCTAGCGTCTCCTCAACATACCTTGCTCGCTCGAGTAGACAGTCGACACTATTTACACTATCGCGTGACACTCTTTTACGGAACTTACGATGTAAAAGGCCGTAAACTACGTCTACTTGCATAACATCTGGTAGCTTATATGGTAAACGTGACATTTCTGCCCGCACTCGCGATATAAAAGAATCGACACTATCGTTATCACTTTGTTCGCGCGCGAATATTTCTCGAAGAATCCGGTGGGCGGGGCGCGGGGCGCCGTACATGAATCGAAGGCGGCGTATCGCATCGTCCCACGTCGCCACGGTAGATTTCACGCCTTGCCACCACACTGCGGCGTCTCCGGTCAGCAACATAGGTAGACCTCGAAGGGCGTGTTCGTCGGATACACATGCGCACTCTTTGTAGATGAGCACGCTCTCGACGAACGCTTCTAGGGCTTCGGTACTGCGGGCGGCTCCGTCGAAGCGGGCAGTGCACCGGGTAAAGTTGTTGTGCATGCCAGTCGGTCCAGTGTGTGCAGCGGTGGGTTGAGCCGGTCCCGTCGGGTCACCACTGGTTGACGTCGGCGTCGACATCGCGACGCTTCTCATCACGTTCGATAGTAATCGTGAGAGTTGTTCCTCTGTTATGGAAATCATGTTACCAGCCGCTGTCGGGATCGGTGTAGCCGTCACCGTGGTGTTGATGCTCGCGGGGTTAGCTACAGCGTGGGTATCCTCATCGCTACTGAAACTATCGTTTTCTTCATCGTTTGCGCGCGCGCGTGTTTTTGGCGGCATTTTCTCGACGGTAACACGCGGTGATGAACACAAACGGTATATAAACGGCAATATAGTTCAGTAGATACGCAAATTACTCGATCCTTGGCTGCGTAGGTTGCTCGCGCAACCTGTTCGCTGCAGGCTGTTCGCGTGGGTTTCGTTCGCACTCGCGTCGGTTATTTTTCCGTTTCGTAGGTATTTACCGTACGGAGCAATGATGTATAAAACTATAGATACGTTGTCCGCACTCTAAAATGGCAACATGAAATGAAGCCAATTGCCACATTTGCGCTCAGTCACGCACCAACCTGCCGCGCGACGCGACGCGACGTATGTTTGTTTTTAATTTATATCGTATGTGAAAACCTGTGCAAAACATAAATAAAATATGCCGTCGTGTGTTTTCAGAGGATGTAAAAATTATACCCCAAAAGTTAAAGACAAAAATGTGTCATTTCACGCGTAAGTTTACAAAACTAGATTATTTTATTTTATTTTGTACGACGCTGCGTCTAATGGCGGCCGGCGCATGAAGTGACTCTGATAGCTACGCCACTCATGCGCTCGACCAATGAGCATGTAATTTGACTATTACTTATCCTGTGACGTAACTGAAGATGTTTATTTATCTCCCTCTAGCAACAGACATCCCGCCGTACGGTGATATATTTTCTTTCCCTTTCTTTACGCGTATAAGTAGTTATCTAGTATTTTCGCCGTTTTTAAGCGCCGAGATGTTGGTTGATAACGTGTCTATATATAATACGTCATTGGTACGGAGCACGTGCCACGAGTTGGGCGACATTTGTAAGGGTTTTTTTCTCAGGGGTTGTATTCACACACACACGATTACATAAACGGGTTTAATGATAGCGGTAGGTACATTTATGATCAGTCCTTAGGTTGTAATTAACGGAAACTATAATAATGTCCGGCGCACGACGCAGCGTGCGCGTGTACCTCTCGGTGTGTAGCGGGGGGCCGACTGCCCACGCGAGCGAGCGTTGCGTTGGCGGCGGGCAGCGAGTAAGTCCTTGTAATGGCGGGGGTTCGCGCGACCTAACTTTGTCGTGGCGACGCGGACGCAACACAATGCTACACTAGTGTTTTAATTTTTCAGTCCAGATTTTTTGTAAATAGATAATTGCTTCATATTTTGCAATAAATTACCAGCGTTGTGTCATCGCGCTTCTCTTTCTTTTCTATGTAGTCCGACAGTGACCGCGCTTTAGGTCATGTAAGCCCCTTAAGTTCGGCAATTCTTCGGGCTATGTCGTAAATTCAATGTGATTAAAAGACCTCCGCAGTTCGCCTCCATTAATCTTGATGTTCTTCGTTAAGAGTCGTGCAGCCATAGGAACTAAATGATAATTCAATAACTATGCATATTAAAACATTGTTTCTTTAATTTAATGCAGAAACTGTTTGTTAATAAAATTGCTATAAAGGATTTATCCTGGAATCTCTGATACAATAAATCAATGCATGATAATTAAATACGCACTGATGATAAGTATCTACAAATACCATTAATTATAGGATTCCATTGCCTACATGATAATTAAATAGATGTTATTACATATATGATAATTATTTAGGTGTATATAAATAAAAAGCTAATTGTTCCTTAGACCGACCAGTTTTTGTGGTCGTAACAACAGCAAACTTTACTTATATAACAGAAGCATTCATTATTTCGCTTCTAGATTTACTGTAAAAAGATTGAAGATCGAAAAAGGATGAAACTTATTGAGACTATACAATGCGTGCCACGAAAGATGAGACTTGACCCCGCCTCCCCCGCTCTTTCCGCCGCGCCTATGACGTCCGGTCCCGTCCCGCACTCAGACCTCATACCGCTAAAGATACCTAAAATCGTGTACTGCGCATGTCAAACCACGTGGTGTGTCAAGTTTCATCTTTCATGGCACGCATTGTACAGCGGGGTGATTGCGTAACACACTATCAGTAGTAATGGCTTTCATTTTGACAGCTCAACAACATTCATTGCGTTATTTACGTTGTTGAGTAGACAAATTTTTCGAACATATGGACCAATGGATTATCAATATCCTTCCAAATTATTCAGATTTAGATTGATAGTGTGTAACGCAATTAGGGTGCAGATCCTAGCAGAAGGGGCCTTGTGGTTAAGTAATAACAGCCGCACGGGGTTAGGCTACGCTTGCCGCGGTTGGTCCGAGGATTGGTGACCATCTTTAAATACCAAGACCCCTCCGTGCCTCGGAAAGCACGTTAAACCGTTAGTTATTTATTATTTTATTAATATAGTAATTCTTGGATCTTTGACAGTCGTTATCGGTAAGCCCTTGGTCCCGGCTTTCATTAGTGGATCATTGACAGTCGTTATGGGTCGTCAGAAGACCGAAATTCTGACAACCTGTCTTACCAAGGGGTATTGTATTCCCCACTGTCTGGGTTGTAGGTCAGGCAGATTGATTTGGCCCATCGGACAAAAAAATATAGTCAGTATGAAAGTAGAAAAATAATCAAACTGGATTATTTCTCATATCCTAGAGAATTTCCACATTACATGCAATATTAGGCCAGTATCATGACAAATTTCTACATTCTCTTATTGTTTTATACGAAAACAGATTTAACAGCGGCATTCCCTTTTGTCTGTAAATAACCAGATGACATTCATTGCCACCATGTGTTCCTTACATTCACTGCTTCGTTGACGTTTTTATATTCCTTAGCTGCGTGTGAAGATCCAAAATAATTGTACTTTTATGGTTTATTATGATACCAACGCAGTGTTTAGTACTGATGACAGCTTGATGACAAGTTAATACTATTTATTTGGAACAGTTAATATGAGTTCTGTTTCATATTTTCTTTTGGACATTCGGGTGGTACTCTGTACGAAGCTGGTATTTGAGTTGGAAATGACTTTTCAACATGATTACCTACTAGTTGGATGCCACCTATATCTTTATATTTATCAAGAGTATTATAATGTATTATAAGAATAAATATAAGGCGTTATAATAAACTAGCTGCGCCTCGCGGTCTCACCTATATAAGTCTCGATTATGTGGGAATATAGGGATAAAAGAAAGAAAGAAGAAGAAAGAAAATACATTTATTTGGCACTGACTAAGAGACACACAATACACCAGATAGTAAGATAATAGTCGTACATCAGATAAAAACTAAGATAAAAATAAAAAGTGCAAAGTCCGATGTAAGAAATTAGCAGGAAAGTGTGCCTCACGGCTGCGCCAAAAAGGCCCAGTTCAGCAAAAATGCCAGACAACTGGTGCCTGACGCTGGTTTTCAACGGGACCTGATAAAAAGGATTCATGTTCTAATCCAGGTTATAGTCTACCTATGTATGTATACCAAATATCATTTCCTAATCTGTTCAGCCGTTTTGGCGTGACAAACAGACATACAAAGATACCAATTTAAATCTCTTCTTTTTATAACATTAGTTCAAACAGCACGTAGATTTTAGGATTATATACATACATTATATACATATTTTCAATTGATACTTAGTACCTAACACTACTAACCACGGGTTTTTATAAAAACACAAAATATTTTAAAATCACCAGTTTATTATGATAATGATTCAGTTCCAAATTATCTTGTTGGTACCACTAATTACAATATTTATTCAAATCAGACTTAGCAACAGCTAATAATAAGTTAACGATCCTTATGTGAACCAACTTCGTTTTTATGGTTTTATCATAATTCTCTTTATCGTATTCTGGTTATAGGAACATTCTGGAACATTAATCATCGGAGAATTCGCTTGAAGGGACGTGTTGGAAGAAGCTTGCGATGTTGTCAATAATCTTGGCGACGATGGCTTTCACAATTGGAGGTCCGACTTCCTTGACTATTTCGTTGCTGCTGGATGCAATCAGCTCACGGGCAGCACGACCTGAAGATATAAAACAGGATTAACTTAGACCAGAAGCGAATAAAGCGGGCTCTATCAGAATACCAGCGCTGTGACACTTATTTTTAAACTAGCTTCAGCCCGCGACTTGGTCCGCGTGAAATTTCAATGCACAAATGCGCACAGCAAAAGAGTGGAACTCTCTACCTGCGTTTGTGTTTCCGAGTGCATACAACCCGAATCTCTTCAAAGTAAGAGTGAACAGGCTTCTTCTGGGTGAGCTCACTCCATCGTAGACTTTGTCTCTGTCATCTCTGACCTAGACTAGAGTCAAGAGCAAGCCCATATCAAATAAAAAAAAAAAAAAAAATCACCTTCCCCTTATTCACCCTCTTAGGGGTGGAATTTCGAAAAACTCTTCCTTAGTGGATACCTACCCTTCACAAAGAACACACCCTCCAAATTTCATGTCTCTAGGTATTTTGCGTTGATATCAGTCAGTCAGGACTTTGAATTTTATAGATGTCGCAGTATCATGCAAAGATTTATGCCTTTTGGCCTCGTGGAAGATTTTGTGTTTTTATTTTAATTTTACTTTAGTTTTTATTTTAAGTTTCCATGAGCATGTTTAGTTTATTTTGTGATATTCCTGTGCGAGTCCCAATAAATACTTTTTCCTTTTTCTTTCTTATTGGTACAGACGCCAGCACGTCAAGCTATTACAAACTGTCAAATTTCTTTAATCGATTTTCAACTTTATAGTGAAAGCATAAGGTTCAAAGTTGATTGGGAAAATTTGACAGTTTCGAGTAGCTTGATGTGCTGGCGTCTGTACCAGAGTGAACCTTTGACACAATTCTAAAAAAATCATCATTATCATCTGCAACCTCTTCATCGCCTCGAGTTGGGATCGGCTTCCAGTCTAACTGGATGCATTTGCATATCACAGTTGTACATGAATCCTTCCTGACCACCACAGTCCAGTTACTGGATAACACTATACCTTTTGGTAAGACTATTGAATCCTAAAAATATGACGTAAGTATACAATAGACTTAGTTGACTCATCACAACTGCTCTCAAAAACGGTAAAGGAAAACATCGTGAGGAAGCCGGCATGTCCTAGAACCAAAAATTCGAAGATATGTGACATCCACCAACCCGCACTGGGCCCGGGCCGCGTGGTGGATTACGGCCCACTCCCTCTCACGGAGAGGAGGCTTGTGTCCCAGCAGTGGGAACATTATAGGCTGATTATGATGATAAAATAGTTTAAATAAAAATTATTGATGACAAGTTGCCGTTATTTGTTTATATACCTATTATATATAACTAGTATCCATTAGGAGAACCTAATACAAAGAAGCCCAAGATAAAATATTCAAGTTGAAATAAATATGTCTATAATATATAGCTTAATATTTTCTGACTGACCGACTTTTTGTCAATTGAAAAGTGCCTGTAAATGGTTTAATTGAAATAAATGCTTTGAGTTTGAGTTTGGGTTTGAATAGACATTATTTATTTAAACATAATTATGTATTTATTTCCGACCGTAAAAAATTTAAGGACTTTATTTGCGTCAGTCGATCGAGTAATTTTTCACCAACATGTTTGCAAATAATCTGAAGTATTTTTAGGATCACGTTTATTATCGCGAATAACTAATGACTTGCCCCTAATTCGCACGGTTTTTACGACTTCACAAACATCAAGGTTTCTTTATATTATACTTATAATCCTTCCCAAATGAATTCTCTAAACGATGGCGGAAACCGAACCAAAATCCGTCAAACAAACTCAAACTCAAAGCATTTATTTCAATTAAACCAAATTACAGGCACTTTTGAATTGTCAAAAAGTCGGTCAGTCAGAAAATATGAAGCTAGTTGCCCATTCCAAAGCGTAGGCACCTATGGAGAAGAACGGGCAAGAAACTCCATGGACACTCAAACGTCACAGGCTACCAAAAAGCTACTTTGTTTATACATTGTACTTATAGAACTTTTAACTTACCAAGAACTTCATTTCCATTGAAGAGGTTTTCTAGCTCGAGTGTAGATTTTTCCTTAAGATCATAGGAGTGGTTCCAGCTCTTGATAGTCCAGTGTTTTTCTCCATCCTCGCCAACATTGTCACCCATGTCAACTTTGACAGATATGACAATTTTCCCTAGAAAGCAGAAAATCCTTTTGGTTAGTTAAACAATTGTTTAAGTTATATCCGGAATATTAATAACTAGCTGCGCCCTGCGGTTTCACCCGCGTAAGTTTCAATCCCGTGGGAATATCGGGATAAAAACTATCCTGTGTCCTTTCTTGGGACTCAAACTATGTCTATACCAAATTTCATCTAAATCGGTTTAGCGGTTTAAGCGTGAAGAGGTAATAGACAGACACACTTTCACATTTATAATATTAAGTATGGATTTCTTCTTTCTTCTTTATGATACCTTAACGATCTTCAGAAAATCGGTTAAGCGGTTTAAGCGTGAAGAGGTAACATACAGACAGACAGACACACTTTCGCATTTATAATATTAGTATGGATACCGGCTGATTTTATTAAAGTCAGATATCTTTTATCCGTGGAATAAAAGTGACATTTGACAGTTCTAGTAAGGAAAAACTGTCAAAATTTTTAAAAAGATTCTCAGGGTAAGACTTATTCTAGGTATTAAAGTTTGGTGAGATTCGCCCTAATTAATAATTCATAATTTTTTTTCTAATGATAATGAATCGGAATTTCTTGTAGGTATGGACAGAAATTTTGGTGACGAATTGAGATTAACTCGTTAATATAAGAGCACTGGTAGGTGGCGTTCTGTACTTTATGCTTACACCCATGAGAAGAAAGCGTAAGTTTATGTATGTGTGAAATGAGAATTCAAAAGAAGAATTCATTCCTGAAAACCTAACCTATCGTCAATAAAACTCTTGGGGTAACCAAGAGTATTATTTTGGGGTTTATTTCAGTAGTATTTATATTTTTGAAATGGGCTCATTAAGCCCTTTCATTTGATACCCAACAAGTCACTATCCTGAAATACTTATTTTTAAATTCATTACTTTATGTCCTCTAGAGGGTGCCATATTGAATTTAGCGTGACTTGACATAGCCTATAACCAGCGGACGGCCAAGACGCTTCTAACAATACCTCATTTGTCAAATTATGATAAGTAGGTATTTTTGAAGTTATGAGGGAACAGATGAACATACACATACATACCGGTCAAAATGATAACCCTCCTTTTTTGCTTCGCGTTAAAAGATTTCATTTGCGTCGATAAAAAAACAATAAGCATAAATGTTGATAAACAATTAGATTCAGAACCGGATGGAAAGGTTATGTTGACGGTTATTAATAAAACAGAGGTTAACCTTGAAAACTAAAATAGAGCGGTCGAGTTTTTAGGCTCAGTGCACACGCGACGCGACGCGACGGTACGAGGCGCAGCACTGCGTGGTGCAACGTATTCTGAATTCTCACAATGAAATGTGTATCTTTTCGTGTAGTAAATAAAGTTATATTTTGAGTCGCTCTATTAAAATGTGTAGATGCTTCATTAATTGACCTTTGATGCTTTTACATTAGTCTCTGCCCGCGACTTCGTACGTGGAAAATATCGGCACCCGACGCATTGCGTCGCATCGAATTGCCCGCTCAGTTCCTAAGAGTCGTAATGCCCTTCCTTAAAGAATTGGGATATCAAATGCAAACACAATATTTCAAATCCGACTGGCTGTTCCAGAGATTAGCGTGTTCAAACAAACAAAGAAACTCTTCATCTTTAGGTATTTATATAGATCGCATTTTTGTCTTATAATGGATAAAGGCTCCTTCAAACAGGTGCGACACGACACACGACACAAAGGCACCGCAAGTCGCGCAACGAGCGGTGCCTTTGTGTCGCGCGCGATTATATCGCGTGTCGCGCCTGTTTGTAGGAGCCTTAAATATATTCCTGCAATCTACCATTTATATTTAGATCAAAACCGAATACCTATTAAATGTTTTTTCTTTATTCATTATTAGTTTACTGTTATTTTATTAATCAACAGTGTTGTTTCAATCTTACCAAGGGGTATCGCATTACTTAGTAACTGGGTTGTGGAGGTCAGATAGGCAGTCGCTCCATGTAAAATACTGGTATTCAGCTGCATCCGGTTAGACTGGAAGCTGACCCGAACATAGTTGTGAAAAGGCTAGGCAGATAATGAGCGTTGTTCCTGGTGAGTTCTAAACATTTCCGCTTAGCGTCTAATATAAAATGTTAAAAGCCCCTTCAAACAGGCGCGACACGCGATAAAATCGCGCGTCGTGCCTGTTTGCAGGAGCCTTAACGCGCATATTGTTTAATGGTTCATAATCGTTACTACCTGAGTTTATGAGACAACCCATAACTGTAAATAACTATGGAATAAATAGTCTAGATACGGATAATGACTAATATTATATTACTAGCAATGCTACCTACTATATCTACATATAACTAGCCTCAGCCCGCGGCTTCGTTCGCGTGAATTTCTTATTCCCCATACTCACCCCATCGCATTGCAACAGCTGCCCGCTTTTTCCTTTTTCTCGACTCCTAATGATCATAGTTAAATATCCTATCGTCTTCCTCAAGAATTGGGCACGAATATTTAAAATTGGACTGGTAGTTACAACAAGAATTCAAACAAAAAAAAAAAACTATCTCTTCAGCTTGTTTATTAAGGAAGATACACGAATTTAATTTTAAAATATTATGATCTTAGAATGATGTGAATCACCACGGATTATCTATGAGAATCATCAATAAATAATCATTAAAACCGAGATAATCCATTAGGTTGTCTGAAACCAATTAATTCAAGAGATATGTCTTTTTTTTGTAGACAATATGTAAATGGCATATAACAGGAAACTAAGACAAAATATTTTTTATGATAAGGAAAGTTTGGTATAATTACTAACCTTCCAATAACAGGAAAAACAGATTTGCCATTTTGTTAAATGGCAAATCTGTTTTTCCTGTTATTGGAAGGTAGCCGTTTAAAGGCTCCTGCAAACAGGCGCGACGCGCGACGCGAATCGCGCGCGTCACAAAGACACCGCTCGTCGCGCGACTTGCGGTGCCTTTGTGTCGCGTGTCGCGTCGCGCCTGTGTGTACGAACCTTTAGTCGTTACTTAAACGGCAGCTTCATATCGGTAAGTGGTCATCTTAATACCTGCAATACCAAAGGCAACTCCAGTGCATTGACATCTTAATAGCATAGGTAATTCGAGCTGGTATCCGCAACTCGTCAATGCGCTTATAATGAGCCTAATTATAATAGCATAAAATCAGCCTATACTGTTCCCACCGCTGGGTCACAGGCTTCCAATCTGTGAGATCCCAATGGGGCATCCTAGTGATATACAGTACCTACCCGGCGATAAATATTGCACATCGACCTTTGGAAAGAGACAATCGGCTAATTTCGGCTTCGTAGAGCATTATCTCTGTCGCACGAAATACAAACAGTCCGGTATCTTTTAGGAGCTGTTAAAACAATTATGATCTGCTTGTTTTGATAATTATTTTTATTCTTTGTATAAAATGGTTTTGTGTAAAAAGGTCGATATGCAATAGTTATCGCCGGGTACTGTAGCTGCACTTGAGTCAGTAATTGCACTTAAAGACATACCCTTCATACTTCATGGAATATGGTTGGACAATTTTGTTTGATGACAGTAAAAGATTCTTCTTCTTAACTTTTCGATGCCGAATTAAGTATTAAGTAATAATTAATAGTCCTCCAGACCATATTTCCGCCATGGCGGCCAATTTCAACGGATACTACCCTTGGGCGCGGGAGATGTTATAGCGCATAAGTGTGTGCGCACAGGTGCACTCCCTCTTCCCTCTATCTCATAGTCGGATAGGGGCCAATCCGATACGTCCGGAGTCGCAGTCTAATCAGGCGCAGAACCAACGGCTTAACTTGCTTTCCAAGGCACTGGGGTATCATACCGCCAACTTTCAAATTCCGGATTGTTACTAAGAAATTCCTAATGGAAAAACCCAATCGCATTTTACCCAGCCTGGGAATCGAACTCAGGACCCCACGCTCTGCAGTCGCTCATGTGACCACGAGTCCAACGGGGTAGTAAGTAATAAGTAGCAAGTAATACAGCAATGGATATTGTAATAGATATTCCCCGAACGTGCTCTTCTACAAAAAAATACTGATGGAATAGTTGCATTGCATTTGTTAATATTCGCTTGCACTTCAAGCCGCCATGGAACGCTACAGAGCGAGGCCGCGAAGTAACGCTACATGAGTCATGTTTTTTCGTGCAGCTTATTTATTAGACGATTTATTAGACGTTGTCACGTCAAAAGCTCTTCTACTATCTTTTGGTCTTTAACATTGATGTGCCTTTTTTTTTTCAGGATGGGATATCATCAAATGACCCCTCCCGCTCTGGGTGGAGCGGAAGCGAGTGTCAGACTCTCATGATGTGTCATTGGTGTGCCGTTATATCTAGAGTGCAGCGTTGATATCAATGTGTTTATGATTATGAGATGCATTTTGGGAGACTTTCTTATGTAATTTTGACAATCAAAAAGTGCCGATTCTCAGCCTAGCTTAAATAAATGACTTTTGAGTGTGGCAATACTTAAATAGGTGGGTTCAGGTTAGGCAATAAATGGATTCAAACATTCACACAAATGTCTTTGTCTTGTCTGATCCTTCAGTTTTTCTGTCTCCTCAGCTGTCAATATATCTTTTTATAAATATTTGACAACTTTACCATTCGTTAGTCATAAAACGTCAATTAACGTCACTCTTAAATGATGTGCTAAGTAAGAAATGTCGTAATTTTAATTGTTATCTATTTAAAGTTTTAATTTCTTGGAACTTTACTACTCTTTTCCCCTTAAGGGGCGAATGAACTGTTGAAGCGATAGATGCTTCAGCACCATTTTGAACACATACGCATAGACTGATCACATACTTCTCTGACCGACCATAATATTGAAGTTATCATAACGGTACCTTTGAAAGAGAAGGTACAGTTAGGGAAATTAACTGATAATCGAATTAAAATCCTACGTCATTTTTTCGTGTCATAGTCATTTCTTAAAAATCACAGAACGAAAGTTGTGATTTGAATATACGGACAACTTAAGTTGGTTTTTAATAACAATTTACCTGAGTTTACTTCAACGGTTTAAATATTCTATAATGGCTTATAATGATGTGTTATTAACAGGGATGATAATTAAGATCTTTAGGGATTGCCATTCGCCGGGACATTGACGGGCAAACTGTAATCATCAATTTAGCACATGATTCTAGACAACGTAGAAAATTTTCGCAGGTTACAAAAAAAAAATCAACTGTTTTATAGAAAAGGGCAATATCTACGCAGGCAAAAATGTATGGAACAACAAATATTATTTTTATAACCCATGAAAAATTTTTACGCTAGTGGGAATAGAATTATTAATTATTATTATTATATTATGCTATGACAATATTCAGATTTCATGGTTAGAGTTTGCGAACTGGTTAATTATTTTTCCTGTATAGTTTTTAAACTGGGATTCAAAACTGGGATCCAATGAAAATAAATCTTTGAATCTTAGGTCAATGTTTACAATTAGAAGTACTTACTCAGAACAACGTGAGCGTCTCCCTTTCCTTCGATGGGGAGGATGAGCAGAGTTCCTTTCATTTCATATTTGCCTTTGAAGTCAACGTCGCACTGGATTTTGACGTTAAGTGTTGATTTTGTAATATCACGTCTGAAATAATAAAAAAAACAGTTTATCATATATCTTTAGAATCAAATGCATTTTTAACAATAGATTCTATGAGGAAAGAATTACTTTAACTCTAATTAAAAAAAATATATATATAATTAGTTTTTTTTTAATGTGTCTGTTAAAATATGGATATTTTTCTGAAATAAAAGTTTATTATTATTAATTTATAGAAACCAAACAAAAATAAATTGCTGATCTTTTAGAATTACAAAACAAATAATATCAATTGTAACTTCATATTTGATCAACAGCTTAAAGTATAAATTATGATGAAAGAAATAACTGCTGCTAATAGGGACTTGAATAATTGCTTTGAATCCATTGTCAAGTCTTTTAGAACGCTTGTTAGATCTAATAAATTTTCCTGGAGAACCAGATTTTTATCTTACGAGCTACGATACCTATTAACAAAAAACTCTACACTTTTTAAAGGTAGTAAGGGCAGAAAGCTTCCTACCTAGGTGGTAATCTTTCTATGTTTATGGCTGAAGGCACAAAGTTTTAGTCCGGGCATAACAATTCTGGGTTCTGCGTAAATGTCAGAGTATCTTCCAGGTGCCCGACTTATGGTAGTGGAAGGAATCGTGAGGTTTTGGTCGATAGGAGTACGACATAACCTTCCGTTTCCCCCAGACAGTCAAAGACGGACAAAAAGTTAGAACAGTTCTGAGCCGAACCAAAAAACCGTAACAGAATAATAACAAAATTGAACACTCACTGCACTTTCTTAGCGATGCAATCCTTAAGTCCAGTACCGGTGACGTCCTGAATAAGTAGCTTGAGTCCAGGGGAGCTGGCGTCCAAACTCTCCATGACGAAGGGGTCCAGCTTCTGCACTCCAAGTTCAGGGATGCCGTTGGTAAGTATTGGGATTGCGTTCTGCGCCGTCTCCTTAATGCATTTTGAATCGTCCCATTTGCATTTTTTTATGAACGGCGCTGTAATATGTGTTTTGTTGATAATGTTGTGCACAGAGTAGGGTTTTAGTTAATCTATAGGTAAGAGTTTTTCAAAAAAACAACCGTCTTCCAAAAAAAAAAAACACTACAAAGTGAAAAATAGCTTTAATTTCGGAAGTCGAGCCGTTGGTTCTGTATTTTCGTTTTTGACACCGACTTTCGAAATTAAAGTAATTTTTCACTTTGTAGTGTTTTTTTTGGAAGTGGGTTGTTTTTTTTTTGTAAAAAAGTTTTTATTTTTCACTTTTTAGTTGTACGTACCTACCCCAAACACCTTCATATAACACGACTTGCTATATGAATATCAGTGACAGGAAGCTATTGAACACATCTGCCTACCCCCTTAAAAGGTTCAGGCGTGATGTTATGTTGTGTGATTGCGTAAACAATGCATACATATGCTATAGCAGCAATCGCGGTTGATTTTCTGGCATTTATTGAAGAGTTCCGTTGTCTGTCTCCGAAACTCATCAACAGATCTTTACGAAATATAAATAGGACCATTTCTGAATAAACTTCTTTCGAACAAAAAAAAAAATTGTAAATCCGTCTATATATGAGGGAGTTATGCCCAAACATACATAAAAAATTCGGAGGTTTGTACATATAAACTTCCGAATTGAGAACCTCCTCCTTATTTGAAGTCGGTTAAAAAACACAATATGCTTTGTGTTATTCTCTTTTAGTAGGGCAATTTGTATATTGATTATATTATTTGAAATCTATTATCATATTAAAAACTTATTTTTGATTTCAGAAAAATATTAAAAATATTTTTAATCAATAATAATAAATATGTTAAAAATAAAAAATACGTACCGTACGCAGCATTAGCAGAATAAACCACGCTCAATAAAAGCACAACAAATGAATATCTAGAATACATTTTCGAAAAATAAAATTGTTCACTTGGACACAACTGTTTGATTCCGAGTTATTCCACGGTATATACCAACCACCAAACTTCCACACATATATATATAGGATAATAAAACCTATCTATACATACGTAAGCGATGAAGAAAAAACTAGTTTCTTCCAATACGGAGCCACTTGTTAAGCCTTTAATAAAAAAAATGATTATAATAACAAAGATCTAAAGTGCGTTGACATTGCGCCTTGTTTTTTGTTCACTTAGATCAGAATTGGTAATTGTATTTTTTAGGTATGTGCATAGATGTCTGTCTGTCATATTTTTTCTTTTTCTTTGCTTGAGAAAAAAAAAATTACAAAAAAAAAAACGTAGATAGCGCCAACTTTTCTGGGAGCAGATTTAACAAATAAATGTCAGTATTTTCTATAATACTGACATTTCTGTCAGTATTTTCTGGATTCGTGTAAATCATAGAGTAAGGTTTGAGATTTTGTATTACCTAAAATAAAAATAAAAAGTAGTTAGGCTAGATTTTAACTCTTTAATAATACATATTCTAATTTATTTTTGAATCTTCATAATACAGGTAAAACCAATCCAACAGGAAAACCAATCAGTATTCATCTTCATCAATCATCACCACGGTTCAAAACAGGTAGTATTTAATTGATTTAACCGTTACATATAACTGATGTCAAAAACCTGAGGTAGATTTCAACACAAAACAAAAAAAATGGAACCTACATGTTTTAAGGATATAAATAGCGCTATTTTGATGGGGCAAAAGAAAGAAACCACGTGTTGTTGAGTGGAGACCGCGAATAGGCAAAAGTATAATAGGTAAGACGGGCGTCTTACCTATTATACTTTTGCCTATTCGCGGCTAGGTTTGAGCGATGGTCTTCGTAGGGTGGTTGGTAGTAGCTGGATGAGAATTACCGATAATCGAGTTAAAAGGCGTGCAATTAGAGAGTCCTATGTCCAGCACTGGACTGCTGTATGCTGATGATGGAAGGGTCACGGACAGGAGCAGAAGTACCTGCTCCTGACCGGTGGTACAGATTTTTCGTAACGACAATCATTTCGCTATTATAACTGTATTAAGCTGCGTGTACCGAGAGTGTTTCGAGCTCAAAAGAAATGCATTCGCTCAATATGTGAAGCGCACCCACTGGACAGCTGTGTTCCATTATTCAAAAAATTAAAAATATTACCACTCCCAGCACTATATTTTTTGAAATTTGTATTTTTGTTGTACCAAAATTAGCATTAATTTAATCTGCATAATGATCTTGTATCGGGTATTTCCACGAAACTTTACCCTACTGTGATAAAAATTCAATTGTGTTATTAACTAAAACAAAAACCATATCTGGAGTTCTCAATAATCATACTCTCAAAGATTTGTAAAATAAAAATTTTAGCTCTTTTCCAAAATTATTAAATTAATCAGTTTGTATGGCAGCCTCCTTTGTTCTACGTAGCGCCTTCTTTTCTTTTAAAGTTTGTTCGCTATTTCGCCATCTTGTGGACAGCTTGTCAGTCTGCACATTACTGTGGCGCGAAGTGCACATTTTTGAGATTCCTGTGAAAGTGATTTTAATAATTTCAAGTAAGTATTACTTTTGATTTACTACGCTTTTATCAGTGAGTGTAATAATGTCGCACCCGTTACAAAAAATACGCAAATAGTTTTACTGTGACGTAAATTACAACCTTAACATCTTTGTACTTTGTAATAATAAGAAGCTTACTTTAATAATCAACACGGACGAGTTTCAATACTGGATAGAAATTTTAAGTGACTCTTTTTTGATGATAAATATATGTCACACCCGTTACAATTTTTTTTTTTTTTTTATATTAGCTTGTTTTACGCATAATTTGAAATTTATTTGTTGCCAGATATGAAAGCCACCAACAGAATGCAAAAGCATCGAAAAAACCTGGAAGAAAATGAAGAAAATTACGAAACACATTTGCTAAAAGAAAGAGAAAGAGACAAGAAAAGAAGAGATGCCAAGGCTAAGTGATTTAGAGTATTTACATATAATTTACAAGCGAATTTTTTAAAATAAGTTGGGAAATTGCACAATCGTCAAAAGAAATTATTAATTTTAGACCAAATCTCATGTTAATTTCCTGTATTTTCTTATCTGGAATGATTTTTAATAAAGCAATGTTGATTAGAACATTTTTTATTTTACGATAAAACTTGAAAAACCATACAGTGTCGCACCCGTTACAAAGGCCTGTCGCACCCGTTACATTTTCAAAAATTTGTATAAAGTACATTATACATGTTTGTAGATTTTAAATAACGTAGTTATTTAAGATAACTATTCAAGTTTTACATCAAAAAATCTTACTGTATACTTTCATCGAAAATTTTACAGGTAATTAACTGAAAGTCATCTTGGGCGCATTTGGCGATTTTCTAAGGTCACACCCGTTACGCGATTCATGACGTTGTATAAGTTTATCATTACAAGTTTCTATACAGATCTTGTTTGAGTTAAATATCTAATTTTTCATACTATTTGTCTTTATAGACGTAATTTGATATATCTGAACAAACACTTTATTATCTTGAAAAAACGCAGTGTCAGTGTCGCACCCGTTACAATGGAAATACCCTATCTAGACCTAGCCGCAAAGTCCACATTGTTTGTGTACCTAGACGAAATAATAAACTATTTTCTAATAATGTATTTTGTATGGCGACCAAAGTTTATAATAAACTACCAGACTGTTTCAAAACTCTTAACTTTAGGACGTTTAAATCTAAATTATTTAATTATCTCTTATCTAAATTATTTAATTATCTCTTATGTAAATGCTATTACTCGACTAATGATTTTATGAATGAAATGAAAAGTTGATAAGAATAATTATATTGTGTTCTTACTATCTCTTTGACTTAATTTAATCTTTTTGATATTTCCATTCCTAATATTTGACAAATTTGCAATTCGAATGTTATTCTAATTTATTTAATTCAATGTTATATCTAACAAAATAACCGAAACCCTGAAAATGTATTTGTACGCCGGAAACGGCAGAATATTATGAACTTTTAAAAGTATGTAACCACTCTGTAACAATATTCTGACAAATAAATGGACTATGACTATGAAAAAGTATAGTTTGCGGTACAATTTCAAAGTTTTTGTTGACTTTTTCAATAGTTCAATTCATTTATTCAATAACAATTTTTACATTGTGTCTGAATGTCTATAACTAAATATATAAGAACATCATGCATGCAATCCATAATTAAATCATTAAAATTATCCAAATTACATGCAAGTGAAAATAAAAATAACATAAAATATAAAAAAAATATATATAATAAATAGTCGGGACTAATCACTTTATATTTCGTTGAGTAACGTCTATTTGGAATAAAGGAAAACGGTGGCGGTGGCGGTTACGTCTATTTGGATTTTGGGTTTTTTTTTTGGATTTTGGTTTTTTTTTTTTTGTTTATTTGGAATTTTTTTTTTGGAGGGGTCTATTTGGATTATTAATACGGAATATTAACAGCCCCGTTAGTCTTGTGGTTGCAAGCGCGACTGCTGAGCGTGGGGGTTCTGGGTTCGATTCCCAGATCGGACAAAGTGTTATTGGGTTTTCTATTAGGGAATTTCTTAGTAACAGTCCGGAGTTTGGAAGTTGGCGGTTGAATATCCCCGTGCCTCAGAAAGCACGTAAAGCCGTTCGTCGCCTTAGAGTGAAAACCTCGGGAATGCAATTCCTCGTAAGTAGCATTTTAGGCATTTCGGACAATCTTATAGTATCGAACAGTTCTGGATAAAAAAGCGGGTTAAATTTCCATATTAATTAATAAGAATACGTTACAGAACCACCTTTTATGCTTTTTTAACCGACTTAGAAAAAGGAGGTTCTGTAATTCTTATTCATTTTATTTAATCCGCTTTTATACCCTGAGTTGTTCGATACTATAAGATTGTCCGAAATGCATAAAATGCTACTTACGAGGAATTGCATTCCCGAGGTCTTCACTCTAAGGCGACGCGCTGGTCCTGCGCCTGATCTCTCCCCGGTCGTGTCGGATTGCCGTCCCATCGGAATATGAGAGTAAAGGCTCGTACACACAGGCGCGACGCGACACGCGACACAAAGGCACCGCAAGTCGCGCGACGAGCGGTGCCTTTGAGTCGCGCGCGATTCGCGTCGCGCGTCGCGCCTGTTTGCAGGAGCCGTAAAGGAACAGAGAGTGCACCTGTGTTTACGCACATACTTGTGTACTATAATATCGGCTAATCTCCGTTGAGATTGGCCACCGTGACCGAAATCGGTCGGAGGCTAGTATTATTTACAGATGCTGTAAATAATAATAGCCTCCAGCTTAATATAGCTCATTTTCATTCCTTTCTTTTTTTACCTATGTTTACTTATTATTATGCTACTGTTTATTGCCCAATAAATAAATAAATCTAAAGTTCAAGCGCAATATTATGAACTTTCCGTGTTTCGATACAAGGAAGTTCAACATTGCTTGGCAACACCTTTTGATGATGGAAAATTTTATTTGATAACGACATTTTTTTTTTTTTGGTATACCAAGCAATTCGCATGTAAGGACCAGCAAACGCTGGTATCAAAAGTATATAGGTATTAGGAATTCATCTAAATACCTGAAAAAATGACTGGGATTATGACATCAGGGTCGGTAGAAGTTCAACAACCCGTTAAACAAAGTTTTGGACAATGGGGTATGTCATAGCCATATAGCACATTTACGCTAATATGAACCCTACAGAATTCGATATGAAGTCTTTAAAGGTGTTTATTACCCTAAGAACGTACAACTAAAATACCAAACTTTTCATTTCTTTGAGAGATATTCACTATATTCATCACACCCACGCACACCCCAACGGACCAGTCTAAAGGCTCGTACACACAGGCGCGACGCGACACGCGACACAAAGGCACCGCAAGTCGCGCAACGAGCGGTGCCTTTGTCGCGCGCGATTCGCGTCGCGCGTCGCGCCTGTTTGCAGAAGCCTTAACTCAACAGCAACACACACACACACAAACACTCCCCACAATTAGCTTTAGTCCCTTTAATAAATATGTATGTTAGCATCAGAGTTATTATGCAGTTATGAATATTTTGTGAAACGTATCAATCCTTTAAAAGTACACTGTCCTTCAAGATACAGGATTTTCCTAGTTTGAAGGGCAGGGGTCTTCTCAAATGTAATAGCCATACCTATACCTTATTGAAATTCAATTTCAATTAACACTGATGTTACCTAGGCTAAGTCTTTTAGTAAAATAAATAATTACTTACTTTAATATTATGTAGGTAAATATATTCTATTTTTATAGTTGATCTTCGTTTTGCGAACCTTGGAATTATTCATGTTTTGTCCTTTTCTATATTGATATTGCTGTCGAATGAGTATTTAGGTAATAATGACATTTCATTTTGCTGATCTACAAAAAACAATAAATGTAAGTACCTATTTCTATATATTTAAATCTTTCGTTAAGCTAAGTTTCGTGCTTGTTCAAACAGGCGCAACACGCGATAAAATCGCGCGCGACACAAAGGCACCGCAAGTCGTGTAACGAGCAGTCCCTTTGTGTCGCGCGCGATTATATCGCGTGTCGCGCCTGTTTGTAGGAGCCTTAAGAGTCTATATTATGATGTTTTGGTGATATTGGGCGATCTGGATATCGGTATCTGTAAGACTTGAGAGTTTGCTATTTGGACACATTAAACTTGGACTTATAATCTTTAAATTTGCAGAAGCGAAAACACGATTGGATAAAAAAATCTCGATAAAAAAAAATAACGAAAAAACCTCGTTTTGCACTTATTTTGAGTTAGATCTCTGAAACCCTATGGAATTTAATGATGATTTTTAAACTAATAGATAGGTAATAATATTATCTCAAATCGTGCAGAATTATTTTTTTATTTTTCTACTCGTTCTCCTCGTAATTAGCAATCCAGTGATTTGGCGCTTGCGTCATTTTATTCTAAGCGAGCATACTCTCTTTCTGTCTCTTGTTTTGCACGCGGTAGTAATAGCGCTATCCTTTTCAATTTATTCAATCAGTCTGCTACGGCACCTGTTGGAGGATGAACCTATGTTTGACGACATTACAGAGAGAGGACTATTTTCGACATTTTTATTTTGTTTAGTGGTAAGTATTACCTACTGTAAAAAGGAGTTAAACCCGTTTGGTGTAAACATAATAAATTATTATCATTATTTAGTGTAAATAAAGATGGGCAAAAAGAAAACTCTCGGAAAACACGACACATGGTTGGCGCCACGGAACAGAAAAAACAGTTTGTTCCGTGGTTGGCGCAGTGGCTGAGCGATCGACTGCTGCGCTGCGTGTCGCGGGTTCGATTCCCGACCGGACAAATATTTGTATTGCCTACAGGTAGTTGTTCCGGGTCTGGATGTTTGTGTATGTGAATTTAAATGTTTGTAAACGCACCCACGATACAGGAGTAATTCCTAGTGTGGGACAACGTTTTTTAAAAAAAAACAAAAACAAAACAAAACGTTTGAGGGAACAACTCCGTATTATGAACGAAAGAAAGAAAAAAGTAAGTACAGACGCCAGCATGTCAAGCTACTACAATCTGTCAAATTTCTTTAATAGATTTTCAACTTTATCACTGAAGCATAAGGTTCAAAGTTGAATGGGAAAATTTGACAGTTTCGGGTAGCTTGGTGTGCTGGCATCTGTACCTAACTACCGATTTATATAACGGTATCAATTCTTTTATTTCCTTAGCTACTTAGGTATTTCGAATGTCTATTGCCTGGGGAAAAAAAGTAAGTAAATTTTTAATCCCCGTTAATATTTTTTTTACCTGGCTCGTTGGTCTAGCGGTCGCAAGCGCTACTGCTGAGCTGTGAGGTCCTGGGTTCGATTCCCGCACCTCTGCCCACCTCATCGGGCAATACAGGCGTGATGCTTTGTATTTATGTATGTAAATTTTAAATCGCATAATGTAACATAATTGAATCTTTCCCGTACAATGAGAGGTCAGCTTATATACTGGAAATGTATAGCTTCATACGTAGCCGTGTGTACCTACCTATCTACCTATACATATAATGCGGGTAAAAATACAATAAGTATCAAAATAATATCATCCTAGTTCAATCACTGATATTTTTACTAATCAATATTACTTATTCAAACTGGTGAATTTTATTTAAAGAAAAAAAATTTTGCCATGCTGGCTTTCTCTTTTTTAGGGTTCCGTAGTCAAAAAGGAACCCTTATAGTTTCGCCATGTCCGTCCGCAGTTTAGCTCAGAGGCTCTTAGTACTATTAGAAAACTTATAATTTGGCATGGATATAATATGTACAGACGCCAGCACATCAAGTTACTACAATCTGTCAGATTTCTTTAATAGATTTTCAACTTTATCACTAAAGCATAAGGTTCAAAGTTGATTGCGAAAATTTGACAGTTTCGGGTAGGTTGATGTGCTGGCGTCCGTACATTATTAATCACGCCGACAAAGTGGTAAAATAAAATCTTGAAAAAAAAATTTTTTACGCTATCGGTTTTTTTAGGTAAGTACTCGTAAAGTGGGGATGTTTTTGAAGTGAAAACTTCTTTAGCATCGTTGTGATTTGAAATTTTATGTGTTTTTGTGGATCGATGGATGGATGGATCGATGGATCGATGGATCGCCGGATCGCGATGGATCGATGGATCGATGGATCGATGGATTGATGGTTCGATGGATCGAAGGATCGAAGCATCGATGGATCGAAAGATCGAAGCATCGATGTATCGACGGATCGAAGCATCGATGTATCGACTGATCGACGGATCGATGGACCGATGGATCGATGGATCGATGGATGGATGGATCGATGGATGGATGGATCGATGGATCGATGGATCGACGGATCGATGGATTGATGGATCGACGTATCAATGGATTGACGGATCGATGGATCGATGGATCGACGGATCGACAGATCGATGGATCGACGGATCGATGGATCGATGGATCGACAGGTCGATGGATCGATGGATCCATGGATCGATCGATGGATCCATGGATCGACGGATGGATGGATCGACGGATCGATGGACGGATGGATGGATCGATGGATCGACGGATCGATGGATCGACGGATCGGTGGATCGACGAATCGATGGTTCGACGGATCGATGGATCGACAGGTCGATGGATCGATGGATCCATGGACCGACGGATGGATGGATGGATCGACGGATCGATGGATCGATGGATGGATGGATGGATCGATGGATCAACGGATCGACAGATCGATGAATCGACGGATCGACGGATCGATGGATCGACAGGCAATATTGCAGTTCTCGCATTTTTACTGACTTCAAAAAGGAGAATATTCTTTATTTGACGGTTTTTAGGGTTCCGTACAAGTTCTGTCAAGTGGCATATTATATGAAAGGGCTTTGGCCATGGGAAAGTATCGGAGCTATTCAAAAATGTACTACTATTTCAGAACATTCATGCATTGCTATTATTGTCTGCTTTATATTTATGTAATAAAATGCATTAATCTTGTAGGTTTCCAGACAAAGAGGACAGGTCAGATAGAAATCAATGAAGAATCAGACGAAAGAAGAATGATAGACTTAAATTTTTTTTAAAGAATTAAAAACCTTTTCTATTCCCTCAACAGCCTTTGGTTGCGGTATAAATAATTTGGAGTTGATAGGGGAGAAAAGGTTAGGCTTCTTGGGATAAACTCATTCCCAACTACGGAACCCTTCATTGTGCGTGGTTCGACACGCACTTGGGCGGTTTTTTTTACAAGCCTAAAGATACAAATGGGGAAGAATTATTTTTTTCAATGCACCCCCTCTTGATGGGTATAATTGAATAGGTCTATTTAAACGAGGGTAATATAAATTAATACATCACTTTTTTTCAGTTATACCGTTTGCGAAATATGGCCCGCCAAATTGCCTGCCTTGCAATGCCAGGGGGCGTTGCAAGGCACTGCAGTGCCCCCCACCCTCCCTGCCATTTCTAACCTAGAAACTTCCACGTTGCTATAACTTAGTAAAAAGTGTTTTAAAATAATTTCGCGAACAATGTGATTATAACTTTTCGAATAATAAAGATAAAACTGCAAAATAGACAATAGACGTCCTAGTTCAAAGGTTTGCCATTGCCTTTAGCAAACAATACTCTTTTAATAGCCTTCTATTTATCTTTACATCATAAAAAGTATGTTATAGTCGTTTGTAATTACAGCTACGGAACCCTATATTATGCATGGCCCGACTTGCTTGGTCGATATTTTTATTTATAAGGAAACATTATTTTGTTCTAGGTACATGCATGGTTATGTTATGAGAGAGTTTATTTTTGTTTAGGGAACATTACTTTTTGTTATTACGGTAATACGATATTTGTAATAAGTACATACTTTCGAACGTTGCACGTCGCGAAATTTTTTGAAACCTCTTTGTCTTTTATTTTTTATGGGATTTTTATTGTTATTGTAATGGTATTATTATATATTCTGAATATACATATTAAATTGTTTAATAAATAAACATTGATGAATATTTACATAACATTTTATTTCATACTAACCTTTTAGGTAAGTATATAGATTGAGTACCTACGCGAGGATAGAATAACGGATCAGTCTATATAGTATCGAGTCCACAAAAAAAAAACACGAGCCTCTAAATTTCGAAACTCGCGCCTCGGGATGGAAGCCCTAGTACCTATTTACCTACTATGTTGGTGGTAGGTATGTCAGTTTGTAGGTCTATGAACAGAGCTTCAAATAATAATTATGTATGTATTGTACACCGACAATGAGCTCGTTTGTTTAGCTGTGTTATCTTTTACACATCGATCCGTCGCCGCGTCGTACCGTGGAAATACTTCCGTGAATTTGAACTTTATTTGAATGACATAATTTTTTACGAATACATTTTTATTGCCATACGAATCAAGTTCAAATTCACGGTCGCGCCGCCGTTCAAACTCGAACTCGACTCACGCAGTCGATCGCGCTTGCTGCGTCGCCGCTCGCCGCCCGCGCCGCGCGCTTTTGCGTATTATAGTAGAGGGGGCGCGGGGTGGCGCGGGCGAGAGGTACGAAATCGCTCGCGTTGGGCTGCATAGGCGCCGTCTTAAAGTAATACATCAAAGGGATTTACTCCACAAATGGTTGCATTTAAATTGCGGACCAAAGCACTGAAAATGCTGGCAGTTTTCTGTTTAGCAATACAGAATCAATTTTTTTTTATTGTAATAAAAAAAGAAATGTTTATTTTATTATTTTGGGAAAACCGAAGAAACGGATGGACTGTGTGATACGGCTAGAAAAGAAGAAGAAAAAGGAGAATATGATGATGGATTTTTTTTTACATAATAAGCCTACGCCATCTGCCGGCCTGTCTCGGGGCTGTTTAGAAATGTAATAACTATAGCCAGTTGTTTACAGAAATACAGACTAACACCTGATTTTTAATAGTCAGATATTATTTATCTGAGGAATAAATATTGCGGTTTGACAGCTTTTGTAGAGAAATTAAGTCCAACTGTCATATTTATTTTTCAGATAAAAGTTATCTGACTATTGAAAAAGAGACAAATAATATACAAAAGATATACTGTAATAGTTTGGTGGTCCCACTCGCAATTGGCTAGCTTTTTGTCCTTTCTTTTCATGGAAACATTACTGCGTACTACCTCACCGCTCAACCCCGCTGACAGGTGAATTTGTTACAGTACCCGGCGATAAATATTGCACATCAACCTTTGGAAAGAGACAATCGGCTAATTTCGGCTTGTGGGCTGGCAATGCGATGGGGTGGGTTGGGGGACCATAAATTTTACGTAGATGAAGTTGCGTGCAGAAGCTAGTACTAGGTATAAAAGGAAAAGCTTCTTTCCAGGCATGGAGGGGTCTTCTTTCCAAAGGTCGATGTGCAATATTTATCGCCGGGTACTGTACTGCGCAGCGACTCGCCTCATGTTCCGACCCGCCATAAAGTTTGAATTGGGCTGAACCTTACTATTTTTTTTAAAAAAAATGTCATCAATTGAATTGCTCATTGTTCTGTCAGTATATGTTTAAGATTACCTTACTGTAAATTATAAATAACCTTCTCAAAATAAATACTGTATTGTAGAAGAGTCGAATGACCTTTTCTCGTAAGTTTTAACGTACCTACTTAGTATTTAGATGATAACAGAGCTGCGGTACTATTCTGTAAAAATCTCACCGTGAAAACTTAAGTGAAGTGAGCGTGGAGTGAGCTGTCAATAGTGTCAATTCCTAGCAATAACAAACTCACTTCACCTAAGTTTTCCCGGTGAGATTTTTACGGAATCGACCGGCTGCGGTTCTATTCTATAAAAATCTCACCGTGAAAACTTAGGTGAAGTGAGCGTGGAGTGAGTTGTCAATAGTGTCAATTCCTAGCAAAAACAAACTCACTTCATCTAAATTTTCACGTTGAGATTTTTACAGAATCGTCCGGCTGATTGTAAGTGTACTTTTAGTACCTATATAGGTACTCACATGGCGCCAGTTATGTTTTTAAGTCCCATGTACAATGCGTGCCACGAAAGATGAGACTTGACACACCACGTGGTTTGACTTGCGCAGTACACGATTTTAGGTATCTTTAGCGGTATGAGGTCTGAGTGCGGGACGGGACCGGACGTCATAGGGGCGGCGGAAAGAGCGGGGGAGGCGGGGTCAAGTCTCATATTTCGTGGCGCGCATTGTAATAGTGGGGGTGAGCGTATTGCCATCAACCGGGGACAAATCTAGATTCCGGGTGGCTTTACTAAGAAATTCCTGATGTAAAAACCCAATAACACTGCACGACCTGGGAATTGAACCCAGCGGCGTAATTGCGTAACAGACTATCAGTAGCAATGGGTTTCTTTTTGACAGTTTAACAACATCCATTGCGTTATTTACTTTGTTGAGCAGACACATTTTTCAAACATATGAAGCAATGGATTAGCGATATCTTTTAAAATGATGCAGATTGAGATCGATAGTTTGTTACGCAATAAGGGTGCAAGACCTCATGCTCCGTAGTACTGCTTGGGACCACTAGACCAACCAGGCAATGCAACGGAGTCCAGCACCGCGATTCCGTAAAAATCTCACCGTGAAAACTTAGGTGAAGTGAGTTTGTTTTGCTAGGAATTGACACTATTGACAGCTCACTCCACGCTTACTTCACCTAAGTTTTCACGGTGAGATTTTACAGAATAGCACCGCAGTCTAGGTAGTGAAAAAAACAAACCCTAAATAAGTCTGTTAAAATTACAACTTTGCAGATAAGATTATCTCGCCAACATCTACAGATGAAGAGGAAAAATAAAAACAATTGAATATCAAGCCAAACAGATTAGGTATATCTTCAATGCACAATCATGTTATTATTAATTTCATGCTGAATCAAGTATAATTTCATCAATAGAGAAGTTTGCTAAGAATCTATTTATATTTTCGACGATCTCTTTTATACCGACTGCGAACACCGGCCCTCCAATCTCGTGAACAACTTCATCTGGATTGTTCTTGATAGTCTCATCCGCAGCTTGACCTGGAATTAAATAATTACAATATTAGCTGTATGTATGAAAAATATAAAAACTGAGAAGATCTAAACGGTTTAATGCTATTGTCTGTTACATAACATGAAGCAATAATCAAAGTTGGAGCACAGAGCATTGTCCAGACTTTCGGCGATGTAAGTCATTCATATAAGTCCTGACTGATATATCAACGCACAGCCTAAACCGCTGGTCCTAGAAACATGAAATTTGGAGAGTGTGTTCTTCGTGAAGAGTAGGTATCCACTAAGAAAAGGTTTTTCGAAATTCCACCCCTAAGAGGGTGAATGGGGGGGAGGGTGAAATTTCACGCGGACGAAGTCGCGGGCAGAAGCTAGTTTTATTATATGCCACAGGTAAGAAACTTGCATCGGGTAAATAGGACAAGAAGAGCTTTTATGAGATCTTTAGCTGCAGCCACGGGAAAGACAGGACCTTAGTTTATTCTATGTCGGATTGGAACCAGCTCTTCATCATCATTATCCAGAGCCCGAAATCAATCCACTGCTAGGCACAGTCCTCTCTTTTCTTGAGCCAATACCCACGCTCCTGGGCCAGCCTCATCCATCTTATACGAGCTCTTAATGTTGCTGGCAACTTGTAAAAGATTTGTACTTAGTAAAAAAGAGGCCCCTTTACCTCTGAGTTTGTTACGCAATTCCTTCGTCAGTCAGATAGGAATTAATGTCGAAATCATCTAGCTTTAAAAAAAAAAAGACCGTTTAATGTGATTTTGATATCATTTTTACAGAATAAATAATTTCATTTCACATCAATAATTAAACTTTAATTAAAAGTTTTTCATCATTGTGGCCAGTATCATTTAATGTTCCGGAAAACAAAGTTGCAAATTTTTCAGTCAAGAAAGTGCACCTAATGTGTCAACCATTTGAAGAATGGTCAAAAAATTTGAAGAAACTGGGTCGATTATGGATATTAGAATCCTTTGCGTCAGCGTACCGGTCGGTCGGTCTCGACTGAAAAGTTGGCGAAGTTTGCGAGCGGTTTCAGCGTGACTTTCACCATTTTTGTAATGAGTTTTCACAATTATAATATAACGCGTTGTTCTTTCGAAAAGCGTTCTTTTAATAATCGGCATAAACATAGGTGACAGTTGTAAAATTTCAGGGTTACAACTTGCACGAAAAAAAAAATTATAATTTTAAAAAGTGCACTCTTAGGCCGGGACTCCACCAAAGCGGAGATGTGTGCGGTGTGCTGTGTGCTGTGCGAGAAGAGATGTTTTTCAGCTCGCGGGACTCCACCAAAGCGGAGATGTGTGCGGTGTGCTGTGTGCTGTGCGAGAAGAGATGTTTTTCAGCTCGCGGGACTCCACCAAAGCGGAGATGTGTGCGGTGTGCTGTGTGCTGTGCGAGAAGAGATGTTTTTCAGCTCGGGTGCGAGGCGTTGAGTGCTCAGTACGCATTCTGACACGAAAGGTAGACGATGTCGCTATTATTACAAAAAAAGTATCTTCTTTTACTTGAAGAAGAACTACAGTCTGAAGAAGCAGAATTGATAGCTTTATACTACCTAAACAAAAGAAAACATCGGTTTTGGAAAAGAAGTCACTTGTATTACCATACCAGTCATGGAGAATTTTTTACTCTGTTTAATGAGTTAGATGATGAAAGTTTTACCAAGTCCTACAGACTACCGAGGAATATATTCTATGAACTACATAACTTAATTAAACCGCATATATTTAAGCAAGATACTAACTACAGGAGATCTATCTGCACCCAAGAGCGGCTAGCAGTATGTTTGAAGTAAGTACCTACCTAATTATTTTTTTGTTAATGTGTGTTTGTGTTTATGTGTGTTATCTGCGTTTGAATGTGATCAGTCTTTTTTGAGTGTTTGTTTTTTTTTGTGTAAAAGGGCTAAGTGAGAAGTACTCAAAACGAGAATCAAGAAGTACGAGAATACATGAAAAATATTATGTAAACTGAGGTATGTAAGGATTACGAGAAATCGAGATCCGTTGTCTCTTTCTACCCCTCCGGGAGACTGGAGTGATGCATATTATGTAAAAACCAAATATATTTTTATATTATCTTATTTATTCATAAAGAAAACAAAAAAATCAACTGCCGTTCTGGGAGTAGCAAAAAAAACGTAAGGTTATATTAGAAACATAACGTACAAAAAAATTATAACAGTAAATCACATGAGACATATTGCTTTCTTTTCCATATAGTTACAAATTATCATATGTGTCTTCTTCGTTTCTGAATGCTTCTTCTATCTGTTCATCGGTCATGTGCGTATCTTCCAAGCTTGGAACAGGTGCCTGTGTCGAACTTGGACCCGGTGTTTGTGTTGAGCTAGGAACCGGTGCCTGTGTTGAGTTAGGACCACCGGCCTGTGTTGATGTAAGAACCGGTGCCTGTGTTGAGCTAGGACCCGGTGTCGAACTTGGACCCGGTGCTGAAGTGTAACCGGGGGAATACCAATTATTTTCATTTGTGTTATACCATGTGTTTTGTAGCTCAAGTTCTTCCAATTCTAAAAGAACATTGAAAATTTTACGTTTAGCCTGAAGCTGCATATATTGAGAAAGTTTTTTTACACTTTTTGATATCGACAGAAAAAAAGTGTCCATTTCGTCAAGGGTATTATTTTTCTCTATCAATGATTGTATTTCTAGTTTTTCTTGGCGTATTCTTTCACGGTTTGCATGGTGCTGTATAAGTAAATTACTTATTTCATCCGATTTTCTTGTTGCATTTCTGCATGTCGAGGACTCGAAACTGAGACGCTTGATGTCGGTGACGGCGAATGTTGTACAGATGGACGATCTTCTGGAGTGCTTCTTGTATGATTGCTTGATGTTTCAAAAAACTCATCGGTTACATTACTTTCCAATGAATTTGTTTCCTGTTCATTTATATTTGTTTGTGAGGTATAATTTGTAGTCCTGTTTCTATTCGTCATATATGGTATCAAAAATTCCATTACCTTCTCATATTTCCATTCACGAATTTGTTTACCACTCTGTCCACTTCTAGTGGCATTCTTCCTTTTTAATGCGTCCCGGTGGCTGTCTCTCAACTTTTTCCACTTAGATTTAGCCGTTTTTACTGAAATAAAAATAATTGAAATCATTATAAATATTAAATGTTGACATTGCCATAGTCAAAATATACTTACCGCATTATCACTCATGCAGAATTTATAACCATTATAAATATTTAAAAAATACCAGAGTTTCAAGGGAAACCAATTTATAAATAAAAATATCTGAAATCAAACATACAAAACGGATTGTATCTTTCGTACGTGGTCGCGGCAGACGGCGGCGTCGAAATTTGAAATGTTAATAAATAACGAGTGATAAATCCATTTTATTTGTTTGATTTCAATGTGTTGTGCTCGTGTGAATCTTAGACTTTTAATTGTTTATTTTCTATTATTTAAAAATGGCTATAACTTTTGAACGAGTGAAAATTCTGTAAATACATAATTTCAGTAATGCCTAATCTTTTATAGTTCCGGAAACAACACGACACTGATTAAGATATTATTTTGAAATGACCCTTCTATTCTAACTGAAACCACGACACAAATATAAATCTATATTATAATTATCACAGGTATTTGGCGACTGGTTCAAAATTTTCACAAATAGCTGAAAATTTTAGGATTGGAAAATTGACTGTTCCAAGAATTATAGAAGATGTCTGCGATGCCTTGTGGACAGTATTACAACCTTTGGTTATGCCAGAACTTAATGAAAATGATTGGAAAAAAATTTCAAAGCAATTTGAAGAAATCTGGCAATTCAAAAACTGCGTCGGGGCCATTGATGGCAAGCATGTGTACATGTTTGCACCCCCAAAATCTGGGTCCTCATATTACTGTTATAAACACAGGTTTTCAACTGTAATGATGTGCGTAGCCGACGCTACCCGAAGAATAATTATGGTAGATATAGGTTCAATGGGAAGGTTCAGCGATGGTGGTATTTTTGCTGATAGTATATTCGGAATTCGTTTGAGAGAAAACAGACTAAATCTACCACAGCCACAACCCTTGTACCAAAATGGAGAACCTGTACCGTTTGTTTTTATTGGAGACGAAGCATTCCCTTTGATGCCTAACTTAATGAGACCATATCCACGCGATAATTTAAATAACGAAAAACGAACATACAATTATAGACTTTCAAGAGCTCGTCGTATTGTGGAAGCTACATTTGGTGTATTATCACGGAAATGGTACGTATACCGTAAAGAATTTGAATGTAAAATAGAAACAGTGGAAAAAGTGATAAAAGCAACGTGTGTTCTACACAACTTTTTAATTGACAAGATGCCTGGCTATCTAGATAATAATGAAACGGGTTTGGCCACGACTATGTTTAACGACACAAACGTGGAAAATCTATTATCGAATGACAATATGGATGCCTATCAAGTTCGAGAAAAATTCTGTAGTTATTTCAACAACGAGGGCGCCGTTCCATGGCAAGACACTCGTATTACAATATTACTTGAACGAAATACTTAGTATAATAAATTGCACTTACCGTCAGATAATTGAGTTTCTTTCAAAACGTTCTCCCAAGCTGCATCTTTGACGTCAGTAAGTTTATAGGTATCTATTGATGTGTTCCATAGACATGGATATTTTTTTACTGATTCAATAAATTGTTCATCCATTACGTTTTATTTAAATTAACTAATTGTTTACGTTGAAAAATACAAACTGCACGAATTATTCACGATAAAAGCGTGTGCTCGCGTGCACGGTACTAGCAAGATGGCCGGCCGGCCGGCGCGCGCGCGGGGTTCTGCGGGTTGCTAGCGGGCGAGAGGGGGGAGGGTGACATCGCTCACTGCACGCCGCTCACATCTCTCGTCTCCACTGCGCGTCGTCCGCGCACAGCTCACATCTCCGCTTCCATCGCGACATACAAATATTACACATCTCCGCACAGCGATCTCCACTGAAGCTGAGCGGAGAGGAGACGTGTCAATAACTCAATTCTATTGGTTGTTTAAAAAACATCTCCTCTCCGCTCGTCTCGTCTCCGCTTTGGTGGAGTCCCGGCCTTACTGAGACACCATATAGGTACTTACCTAATACATCACTCTCCTTGAACAAGCCTTCAAATGAAACATGGGATTTTTCTTTCAGCTCGTAAGTGTGTTCGAAATTCTTGATACGAATGTATTTCTTCCCGTCTTTTCCCTCTTTTATAATGTAGTTTAATATAACCTTATTAACAATTTTTGCTATAACAAAAAAAAAATTCAAGCTCAACCCATATTCAAAATAGATACAGAAAAAGACAATGAGTTTTTATTAGTCACACTAATATTATAAAGGCGAAAGTTTGTGTGTGTGTTTATATGTTTGTTACTTCTTCACGCTCAAACGGCTGGACCAATTTTGATAAAATTTTATTTGGAGGTAGTTGACACCCTGGATTAACGTATTAGGCTACTTTTTATCCCGATATTCCCACGGGATAGATATTTACGCGGGTGAAACCGCGGGGCGCAGCTAGTGTTATATAAAGATATTTTGCAGATAGACCGACCCGAGGCGCTCGTCCTAATGCTGCTCAAGTGGATGTAAATGCAGTTTTAGAAGTTAGATTAAAGTATAATCAGAAGTATTTATAATAAAATTGTAAAAGAAAGAAAATAGTTGAAATGACGCTGAAGTTAGTTTGCTCCCCCTCCCAGCAACGCGTGCGTATTTGAGTTGGTTCGATTTAGCGCCCAGACAAGCATCTTTAAACTGTACTTTAAAGCTTAGCGTCCACCAGGCGGGCCGGGCCGGGCCGCATCGCAACGATAAAATCCGCCTGCCATTGAAATATTATGACGGTGCGTCGACTAGAGGCGCGGCGGGACGGAGCGCGACGGAATCCGTCGACGGCTCGCTCGCCAAGCGTATTTTTCCGTCCCTGCGATGCGGCCCGCCCTGCTCCGCCTTTTAGTGGACGCACGTGACGCCAACGCATTACTGTTTTCTGTAATGAGTACTTTGCTTTTGTAGATCTTCATATAAAACATTATGTAGTTCTTCGAAATTTTCGTAAGACATGCGAAAATACTCAAAGAATTTCACCGGATCATTATTGAGACCATGAAATAAGTGATGGAATTCTCCATAAAATCTTCTTTTTTTACACACATCATGGACCCAAATTTTAAGTTTTCGACGTACTATTTTATTTTTTTCCTCGTCAAGCAATATACTCAGTAAAAATAATTCTTCATCTGAACTGTCCGTTTCTACACCTGCCTCTTGTGGACGCCTTGCTTAAACTGATGGCAAAATGCCGTCAGTGCGGCCCGCTCCGTCGCTTCCAGTGGACGCAGTACGCAAAAATGCTCGCCGCACCGACCCGGCCCGACCCGCCTCTTGTGGACGCTTAGCTTAAAACGTAACGTTACGTTTCAATGTTTAATTTAGTGGGTTTTAATGGGCTCATTCTACACCCTGTTTATGAAAGCCCTAAGAAAAACTTCATTTGGCCATTTACTGACCACTTAGATAAAAATTTGCTATACTTACGGAGTAAAACAGTGGTTTTTCCGTCTCCTGTACATTTAAAAACGAGCAACTGTCCATTTATTTCATAGCGTCCCTCAAGTTTCAAATCGCATTGAAGTACAAAGGTCAACTGAGATTTAGCTGCATCATTCCTGAAAAATAAAGTACATGCACATTTTTAATACAATAAATTCAAGACTGTATTCCCCTTCTGACAATACTCCAAGAAGGGGTGGGCAGAAGAAACCGAGGGACGGGCGCCTGCATCAGTAAGGAATCATTGAAAAAAAAAACATCATAACGTCTTAATCTGCGCAATAAAGTGGTATTGCCAATAATCTGCGCAATAAAGTGGTATTGCCAATAATCTGCGCAATAAAGTGGTATTGCCAAGTCTATTATTTGTTAGGGCTTACAAATCATACTATGAACCTAGTCTTTTTCAAGTTTGGCTTAAATGTAATTTTTATAAACAATATTTTATTATTGACTAGCTGTGCCCGCGACTTAGTTCGCGTGAATAGCGGAAAACAATAATGTGTCGCTTAGGAAAGGTGTAATTATCACTCCTTCATTGAAAAGCAAGAATCGTTCGATCTTGCCTGGTGGGAAGCGTTATCTGGGGTTCTCAACCAAAGCCAGCCCTTACGACTGCTGCAGTCACTGCGTCTTCAAGGTCTTCAATGTCAATGCGACGAAGCCTCACTTTGATTTTTGAGAATAAATAAAAATGAAAGTGCCTGGTCGAGGTTCATTATCTGACCAAACAGCCATGTCTTTAAAATATGTTATCTTTGATTTGGCCAAGATAAACTTTGCTAAAAAGTGTATTTATTCATTCAAGTCGTCCTAGAATTCAAAATAGTTTTTCTAATATGGTCTTCAGGGCTGCTTAAATTTACTTTTTAAAATTCATTTAGTACAAACTAAATCTCAAGTATATAAATACTACTAAAGTATATACTTTTTGAACAAAGAATTTGTAAAGAAATAGTTAATACTTATTTCAGTTATTAGTTATTGATTCTGGTTTTTGTCATTTTAGGCTCTAATTTTTATGTATCACAATTTTCAACGTGTCACGAAATATAACACATAAATCTTGAATAAAAAATTCGTATTTTTTGTAAATATATAGTTTAAACTTTATATCTAATTTGTAATTTTTGAAGCCCATCGGTTTTATAAAATAATGCCTGTTCATTTGACAGTGTCAAATGAACAGGCATTTTTATAAAACCGTTATAGTTATAACTATAACACACAGTTTGACACTATAGTGTCAAATTGACACTATAAACTATTGGGCATTTGAATTTAATCTGTAAGATTGGAATAAACAACACTATAAAATATGTATTAATTAGTAGAGAACCATTTTATTTTGCATCTGTTTTGATAAAAGGCAAAAGTCTATGAAATTATCATGATCTTAAAACCTTATGTAGCTAAGAAAATGCTTCTCTGTAAACGATGTTAGAGAGGTTGCTTCCCCCTCGAAAGAGCTCTTACATAGAGTTGCCCGTGTGAAAAGCAACCCATTTACTCTGGTTATATTCGGAACGGCCCGCCCTCGAAAACTATGAAGATGACACCCATGAAGAAAACTTTGGACATGATTTTAATTTAGACCTTCTTTTATTGCCGAAAACCAGAAAAATAAAATCTCAAGCCCATGCATGCTTTAGAATTAATACAGTATTTAGGTGTTCAACGTTAAAACATCTGAAAACAAAAAAAAATAATCGACTTCCATAAAAAATACTACAAAGTGCAAAATAACCTTAGTTCGGGAAGTTGTTGGCAAGAAATTACAGACTTCTGAAACCAAAGGTCTTTTGCACGTTGAAGTGTTTTGTTTTTAAAGTCGGTTGTATTTTTAAACGGTTTTATTTAGCTTGCCTTGTTTGTTATTTATTTATTTATATTTATATAGATTTGGGTCAAATTTAATACTTGTTTTACTCCCTTCCTGTTGGCATATCTGATATTAGGTACAGACCTTTCGTTTTGATGACAATAAATAAATAATGAATAAATAAATAAATAAATAAATAAATATAATTTAATCAGTCAAGAGCAAACCCATTTCAAATAAAAAAAAAAATCAGTATCATTGTAAATTCAAGATGGCCGCCGTTACAAAATGGCGGGTTACATATTTTTTCACAACCCCCTCAATATGGGTATCAAATGAAAGGGCTTTACAAGTAGAAGAAAGTGCATGGCGGATCATAGTGTTTAAATAAAAACTAAAAACTTTAAAATAAAATAAGTGTTAAAATATTTTTAAGTTAAACGGTTTTAATGAATATAATGATGTAAATAATGTATTAAAAGATAAGAAATAATTCGGTAGGTACTGGTACCTACCGAATTATGTTTGACTGACACGATGACTGGTCATCTCACCACTTTCCTCATCAATCTAGGGCATTGATCAGACAAAAATATCGTGGGGAGCGTGAAATTATCTTATATTATCCTCACTTTTTATTTAAAATTATTTTAGCGCGACTAATCAACCATCAATAGAAAGCGATTTTTATAACATTATAATCATTATCATTACGTTTTTAAATAATGATAATGATTATAATGTTATAGTTTGTAAAACTTTTTGTTAATTTTCTTGTTTGCCTCCTAAAAGTGACTTCCATGTTCAAAATTCATTTATTTACATTACACGTCCATGTTTGCGTCACAGAAATTCATATGTGTAGGTACTAAACAACATAATCACTTTATTAGATTCGAAGTAAGATTGGCTGTGACAGACGGTCAGACAAAAACACGAGTGATCCTATAAGGGTTCCGTTTTTTAATTCGGCCGTACGAAATACTAAAAAAAAGACGGTATACTAAATTATAATACCTATACTAAAAAAATATACAAAAAAAAAGAAATACTCACTTTGCTTCGAGTGGTTTACAAGTTTTTAAACCTGTTAACTTAATGTCATGTAGGATGAATTTCAGATTTGGTGAACTGGCGTCGATTTTCGGAAAGGTAACAGGGTCCAAAGTATTTACTTTTAGTGCTGAGATGCCATTAGCAAAGGGTTCTACTCCTTTTATAACATTGTCTAATAAACACTCTTTATCGCTTGTTTTGCATGGATGGAAACCAGGAAATGGTTCTGAAATGTTACTAAAAGCATTACGTGAAAAAATCCTATACAGATATATTTATTTTGTATAATTATATTTATTATAATCCATATCGGGCGTCAATAATATCGTACAGCTATAATTTATCGAATCGATAATCTATATTTTTTACAATTTGTAAGCTTTCACAGACACCACCTTACAGTAACATTGGTTGAGATTTTAAGATTTTTTTTACACTCCTAAAAGAAGTCTTATTGACGCTGTACATATATGGTAGAATAGGCAATATTTAAATAAATACATAATATACAATCTGGACATGAGCATGTCCGGCAATTTTTTTTTAAATAATAATAATAGTGGTTCAGATTTCACACTTGCTACTTTATTATTAATAAGCTATCCAGACTCCTTCATTTTATAACCTGCCATCTTTGAGGCATTTTCCACTACATTATGAACAAAAAAAAACGTCCATTTCAATTTTATATAACGTTTCGGCGTAGTTCAGCTATTTTTTTACACACTTTGCTTCATCAACGCCCATACACTTTTGATCAGGTTCTGGTGACTGTGAGCGCTCGTTCCACTAAAATGTCCTAGATCAGTCCCCCAGGAGACGACACACACAGCACTCAATGTTCCACTACGCTGTTTCCCTATGTTGCGGATAGGGCCAGTCTAAGAACCTCAATGATGATGTTGAGGTGTCTCGGTAAGGAACGGTTTCTTGATAGTGCTTTTATATTTACATATTTGAGATCGGCTTCCACTAAGCGTGTCCAGACAGTATCTTGAGATAATATTCGGACCCTTTCTGATCTAAGCACTTCTCCCGAAATGTTATCTATTGACTAGCTAGGAACTGCTGGAAATAACAAATAGATAACATGACGGGAGAGGTCCTTTTTTAAAATTCGAAAATCAAATGTACGAAATGGCTCATTTTTCACGATTAATTTTAGCCAATGGGGAATCATTGGCTAAAATTAATCGTGAAAAATGAGCCATTTACTTGATTCAATAATATATTTTTCGTTAATTTTGTCAACAATTAAAATTATGTCGGCCACGCGTATTTTCTTAAGCAATATGTCTAGAAAAAAAATCTGCTGATAATATTGTAATACGACTTACCTGATAAACCGTTCGCTAAATTGAAAACAGAAACAGCACTTGCGAATAACAATGCTGTAGCCGCCATTTTTTATTAAATGTGTGTAAACTGCAAATCAACCACAACCTGAACAGCACTGAGCTTATAACATAATATTCTTGGCCTATATAAATCCATATTACGAGTATTATTTTATTTGGGTTTTTGATGTCAATTTTAACATCCATTTAATTTGCAACCTTTAAATTTAACTACAAGGAATTTTCATTCGTATTCCAAGAGTCTGAAAGAGCACATTATAGTCATGTGCTCAGTGAACATACAAGTTTTTTTTATTCTAATTAAAACCCTATGTCAAAACGGGTACCTACCTACTTTTTGCATTGATGTCAATTTTTTATTCTCAGAAAGGTCTCTGAGAAAAAAAAATTGACATCAATGCAAAAATATCATGATGTTGATCTAAATATCATGATGTTGTTATATTATTTATAATAAGACAGGTCCTGAACAGACGAGGTGTAAGAAAGAAAAAAAAATAGGCCTAGTTCAGCATAAATACTAGACCAGCCTGACTGGTTTTCAACTGGACGATGTTGCGTGGGCCCCATAGGGCGGGAGGGGTCATATGATGATTTCCCAACCTCAAAAAAAAAAGTGGTACCTACAATTGCCCAAGTTTTAAGGAGTTTTATCAGGAGCATCATCTTGTTATATTCTCTGCAGATGACCTGACTCTATAACTTTAATTCTTATCTCATTATTCAAGCCGAAATCCATCCACAGCTAAACATAGGCCTCCTTTAAGCCACTTTGACCAGTTTTGTGCTTCTCGCATCCAGTGGATTCCTTCAACAGGTTCAACTTGTGGGAGGCCTTCTAACGCTAATTCTTCCGGTACGCGGTCATCACACCAGAACCTTCGGCCCCATCGGTCATCTGTTCTGCGTGCAATGTGCACTGCCCACTGCCGCTTAAGTTTGGCCATAATTCAGGCTACATCGTTTACCTTAGTTGTCCTCGGGATCTCTTCATTTCTGTTTCGATAAGGTAGGGAAACTCTACTCTCTTTAGTTGAATTTCAGCATTCTGATGAGGCCCATTATGAGCGACCACGTTTCAGTGCCATAGGTCATCACTAGTAACACGCACTGGATTGTTTGAACGCGCTAATTCCTGGAACTACCAGTGGGATTCGAAAAAATATTTTTGCATTCCATAGCCCAATTCTTGAGAAAGGTTGAATAATATATATATTTATGTTGTTTTTTGTAGTTGTTTACATCACGCTACGACCCATAGGAGCCGAGCAAACTCAGAAAGAACGCTAAGTGAAAACGAAGTAATAGCTCGGGCGGGCGATGGGATGCTACACGAAGGGTCGAGGGATGAAATTTCACGCGGACGAAGTCGCGGGCAGATGCTAGTAAGTTCTATAACCAATTTTGCAAACAAAAAACTACTTGAACTTGAAACCGGATTTTTGTCCTTGTTGTTTTACGTAGCAGTGTCCTGCGATTATTATTTATTTATAGTAGCTGGCTAACTGCCACCATGTACCTACTTTATTTATTAGTTATGGAATTTTCCAACTGCCCCGCTGGTCTCCTGGTCGCAAGCCTGACTGCCTGAGGACTGGACTGAGTCCTGAGTTCTATTTTGGGTCGAGAAAAGTGCTATTGCATTTTTTCCATAAGGCATTTCTCAGTAGCAACACGGAGTTTGGAAGTTGGTAATGTGATACCCCCGTGCCTCGGTAAGCACGTAAAGCCGTTGGTCCTGTGCCTGATCTCTATACGGTTGTGTCAGATTGCCTTCCCATCGGACTATGAGAGAAAAAGGAACAGAGAGTGCACCTGTGTTAACCGTACACACTTGTCCACTATAATATCTCCTGCGTACATGGCTATTCTCCGCTAAGATTGGCCGTTCGTTCGGTAGGAAATTATTATTATTTAGGTAACTATCCGTATGTTAACTTTCCGATGGTCTCTTTAAATGCATATAACACCATGTTTTTTTTCGGGATGCATGAAGATGCATCCGCGATACAGCCGCGACTTACGAGTTGCAGGTCGTAGGTTCGAACCCAGACAGGCGCTTTACTTTGTGAAGATTATTTCATCAGCACTGCTCACAAAACGGCGAAGGAAAACATCGTGACTAAATCCTAGAACCAAAAATTCGAAGACATTTGACATATACCACCACTGGGGCCATGTAGTGGATTCCGGCCCACTCCCTCTCAGCGAGAGGAGACCTGTTCCCTAGCAGTTGGATCATCATAGGCTGATAATGCAATCTGACCGTTGCTTGAAGTAGTCTTAGCACGACCAAGTGACAATAAAAACCAGAAACGGTTTATTATCCTACGTGAAGTCTTCGGTCAACTGGACCCGGTCGCTTCTGGACACGCGGGTCTATTTGACCTAATTTTTTTTGTGTATTTTTATTGGTTGACTGGACCCACATTCAAACTTAAAGAAACATCTATTGTTTAAAGCTACCCGTGGATACAGTCGAGACAAAAAGACACAAAGACAAAGGCACGAATCTGGTAAATAATCTACCTGTCTTTAGAAACGTATAGAAAAGGCTACATAAAAAAGGAATCAATCTATTGGTGCAAAAAAAGCTAGATTTGGCAAGGCAACTGTTATTGAAATTCCTGAAAAATATAAATTTCTACTATTCGCCGACTACAACGATGTTAAAAATCGCAGTCTACGTGTCTCAAACTTTTAGGTAATTGTGTTGTAAGTAGGTATGCTGCGTTTATCAGTTGCTGGTTGATTGGATGACGTACAGTGCAAAACGATGAACGATTCATTTAATCTTTGGGTACTTATGGAAAATTCTGTAGATATTTAAATATCTATGATCTCAAAATATCCAGCCGTAAAATTTTAAAGTGATCAATAAATATTATGTTAGTTGTTATTTGAACGAATCGTGAGAGAAAACAAGTAAGTGAAGCCAAGCGTAATGTCTACATTATTCAATTCTAATTCAGAATGCAAAAACCTTTAGTAAATTATTGTGAACTTTGATCAATGTTTGAGGATATTATTTACTCCAAAGTATTTACTCCAAAATTCATGCACAAGAATGTCATAGAATGTTTAGATGAGTGTTATGATTCCTATATGTATCGTTTTAGCCTGAATTGTCCCAAGGCAGGGCGAAGGCTTTTCTGTTCCGTAGTTTGTTGCTAATTAGTACCTGACTTTCATTTAGCTAGGTAATAGGTAAATACGGGCTGGTGTCCGCAACTCCACGTCAATGCGCGTATTGACGTGACAACGTCTAATAAATCGATGAAGCTGGCTGCACTCACGAAAAAACATGTAGCGTTACCTCGCGGCCTGTAGCGTTGTAGCGTTCCATGGCGGCTTGAAGTGCAAGCGAATATTAACAAATGCAATGCAACTATTCCATCAGTATTTTCTTATGACGTTGTCACGTTCAACTATCGTCAGTAAACCGACTTTACAGACAACCGATTTTTTTACGTACGTATTTTTCTATCAGCTATATTAATTTTTGTATTAAAAAAAATAATTTTGATTATTTCCTGTCATTCTTATCCTGTTTCTTAGTACATTGCGATTGGGTAATGTGGGACCTGACCCAGCTAGATGGACCGTTGGATTGTTGGTATATTGCGTGTGCTAACCGACATATAGCAAATAATTTAATTTAAGGTTTTGTGTTTCGTAATGTTAATTACTTGCTATTGTATAGAATCAAGTTATTCTAACTGAAGTTAACTAAACAGACAGCTGTGCTGCTGGGAATTTTATTTCGTCACTTCTTCCCAGCTAAAGCACTAGGAAGTGGCGAAGGACGGGGGTTTTGGGGGACTATCTTTTGTCTTATGTAATTTTGACTTTCAAAAAGTGCTGATTTTTAGCCTATCTTAAATATAACTTTTGATTTTTGACCGAAGACCTTATAAAGGTGGCTAGGACAGACTACATGCGCAAGGTGGAGGGCAGGATGTTGTGGCGCAGTTTGGAAGAGTTACGTCCAGCAGTGGACTGTGATAGACTGAATTGATTGAAGTGCAATTGCCTTTGTAATTTAAGAAGGTGTGATCCTGGAACTCTGTCATATAGGAGGTCCTGAACCCAGTATAGACTCTAGCTTTCTCAAAGGTTATACTCGTATAACATACATAATCAGCCTAAAATGTTGTCAGTTTTCCTTTCCTCGATAGGGAGTGTGCTGAAATCTACCACGCGGGCCCAGTGCGGGTTGGTAGATGTTACACATCGTCGAATTTTTAATTCTAGGATATGCCGGTTTCCTCACAATGTTTTCCTTCACTATTTTGAGAGCATAACCTGCTCTCAAAAGTTCTCGGTGTTACTTAGTTTTGACACTTGAACCAAAAATGGTACCTATTTCAGTAGCAGTATTTAAGCAGCTAGGTCCTGCAGATTGGACATAGCTGCTTTGCCTTGCAGTAGAGGATAATTTTTTTAGGCTTGTATATTTTTTTGTGCGTCAGGTATATATACAGTGTAGTGTGTGTGTATTCAGCATTGCCATTTTTTCATCTTAAATAAGTTTTAGGTAGGTACGTATAGTTGTGCACTAAATAAATTTATATTTTTCAATAAAATATTTATTCTTTTAATGATTCATGAATATTTGGTCTAAATCATTACATTAGTTGCATTAGTTTTAATGTTGGTAGACAATATTCATTCTAAAGCAAGGTCTTCAGCTGGTACTGATGCATAGAAATGGTTTATGTTTTCAATGACTTCGGCGGCGACCGCTTTGATGATTGGTTGTCCAATTTCTGTGATAACATCATTGCCGTTTGAAGATATCAACTCTTCGGTGGACTTGCCTGTAATAGGAAAAAGTAGAATACTTATTAAATTTGTATCACTTACTACTTCTTTAATTTGAGTTTTTTTAATTAGCTTTCCCATTGCTTACTTTGTGGACTAGTTTTTTTTTTAATAACCGATTTTAAATAATTATAACTCGCACGGTTAACATCACAATATCGAGATTTTTAAGTGCTTCATCTAAGTTAAGTATTAATGTAGTGTACACATAAACCTTCCGGAATACATTCTTTAAGTGAGGGTGTAAACCACTTCAAAATCTATTGAAGAAGTTTAAAAGAACTAAGCGATCACACAGACAGATACGATACATACTTACGTAAAAATTCGTTATCTATACGTACGGAAGATATAAATAAATACTTACGTAAAATTTCGTTATCAGGAAATAGGTTTTCGAACTTCACATTAGACTTTTCCTTTAACTCAAAAGTGTGTTTCCATGACTTGATACCCCAATGCTTCTTTCCATCTTTGCCTGTTTTGTCCAAAACATCTATGTCTGCAGTTATTATAATCTTCGCTGAAATTATAAAAAAAATATTGTTCCATTAACAAAACTACTCATTCATTGGAGTAGTTATGGCTACGCTTGGAGCCTCTCTGAGGGATCGAATCCGCAACGAGGTGATCCGGCAGAGAGGAGAACCAGAGTTGTCGACATAGCTCACAGAATAAGCAAGATGAGTGGCAATGGGCCGGCCATATAAGCCATAGAACCGATGACAGTTGGGGTAGACGTCTTCTTGAGTAGAGACTGCGAATCGGTAAACGTAAGGTGGGACGCCCTCAGGCTAGGTGGAGCGACCATCTTCGCAGGATGGCTGGTAAATTGGCAGCTGGATGAGAGTTGCTGATAATCGAGTTGAATGGTGTGCAATAGGAGAAGCCTATGTCCAGCAGTGGACTGCTATTAATAGGCTGATGATGATGATAATGATGATTGGTGTAGTGGTCGCCACTGTTGCGCATGACCTCGGGATCCTAGAATTTCTCAATAAAATCATGGTCTATGGTTTTTTTTTTCTTTTTTTTTGTGGCCGGTTGATGGCATTTGTCTCCCCCTTATTACATGAAACTTAAACATAACTGGCGAAATATGAGTGTACCTACTATAGGTCAGCTAAAACAGACGTGACGTTATGTTAATAAAACCACTACTAAAAAGCACCATCTATTTTGCTCAGCAAGAATTAGTTACTGCTGGTAACTTTTTTTCCTTCTTTAGCAACTGAGCCGATGTCGGCTATTCTGCCAGCGTCATGTGACGGTGCTGGTAACTTGTGATCACTAGCAACGATGACCTTGACGTGAGGTGTCCTGACACGTCATGTTAAGCTGTTAGTCAGTCTAGAACTGTCTCAAGATACTAGTTAATTATGTTTAATAAAGTTTATATTTAAATTTATATAATATAATATTGTAATGTGCATTAAAATAACACTTAGGAAAATTTCCTTTAGTTTTACTTAGATAGTGTAGAATATAATCGCTACTGTATGATTTTGACCTTACTAGGACTGTTATATTTACCGGTACAATGCGTGCCACGACAGATGAGACTTGAGACACCACGTGGTTTGACATGCGCAGTACACGATTTTAGGTATCTTTAGCGGTATGAGGTCTGAGTGCGGGACGGGACCGGACGTCATAGGGGCGGCGGAAAGAGCGGGGGAGGCGGGGTCAAGTCTCATCTTTCGTGGCACGCATTGTACGTAAGTTGGCCAAAGATTTTGTAGTGGGAGAAGTTCGCACACGCACAATTACATACATTTTTACATGTGCAAACCGCCTCCACTACAAAAATCTTTAGCCAACTTACGTGCCGGTAACTATACGGAAGTTTCATAACTGGAAGATCGATCAAGGTGAAAACAATTTTTGGAAAAAAATATTGGAAATGTGGCAAATTATTTAAACAAGGGACATCGACGCGCAAGCTGTTACCATAAATTCAGTAAATGATTCTGAACTACCCTGCGTTGTAATAGAATAAGTGAATTGGAAACTAAATTCGTAATGTGAAGATGTTATTATGTTCATATTATGCGCATTGGTAATATTGAGTGCACACTTCACACTCAGCAATACGAAGCAACATTTTTGTTTCATCGAATCTAGGAAGAATAGATTAGATACTACGTTTAGAATTCTAAATAAACATTTGCTACTAGGACTTAAAGCCTAGTTTAAATAAGTACGAAGGCAACTATGAAATGGGATTCTCAACTGTGTTTGAAATATCATTCCTGCCGTTTTCCCGTAGACCTGGTAGAGACCAGGCCAGGCCCGTAGCGACGGAGGATCGCGGCGAGATTGCTCTTTTGCCGATTGGATCGAAATAAGAACATCAAGAAAAATTATCGGACCAAATGTCTGATAAAATCTAGTACCTACCGTTAAGTACTTAGTGTATCAATTATTTAGGCGATTGTACGCAAGCAATTATTCAATATTTATGCGTAACTGTGTTTAGATTTGTTCTTGGTTGTCTAATTAGACGTCTGATCGTACCTGATTTAGTATAAGATTATTTCGTTATTTTCTGAGTTATCATTGTGTATCTCGTCTAAAATTATTTGCTTGCTTAGCAGTCATATTTGTAACCTCAGAGATTTTTAATTTTTACTTCATATTTAATCAGACAATCAAACATATTTAATCCTCTGCATAATGTTATTAATATTTTTTACTCCACTGCTATCGTGCATCAAATCTAGATTATCTGATCTTAAAAAAGCTCCCTGCAAACATGTAGCTAGGTTAACTACTTAATATTTTTAACACGAATATGATACATCGTTGGATAAGGCTTTTATGGCTTCATAAATTTTGCATTTAAGTTTTTGCTAGGACCCTTGCAAGTGAACCTACCTGTATATCAGAGTTGCTCGTAAAAGAAGACACAGTCTAATATTGTCTAGGTATTTTGTTTGGACCTCACATAATATACAGTGTTGTTATGCCCATCTTATTAAATTGTTAAAGAATCAGAAAAACCTCAAAAAATCCTTTAAATCCTTTAATACCTTTGCCTCTAAATAAACTTCATCTAGGACGGGGAACTACATGCGCAACGGACTCAAAGTCCCCAGCAAGTAACAAAATTAGGTTAAAAATATGTAGGTACTTACGGATTTTAGCAATCAGATCCCCTCTGCCTTCAATAGGTAGAACGAACAGTTGTCCTTTCATGTCATAGTTTCCATTGAAGTCTACTGCACATGAAAGTTTGACGACCAGCTTTGAATTTTTGGGGTCTCTCCTGGAAAAATTAAATTAAATACGTATTTAAAGATTTTAATTAAAGTAGTACCTAATGGTCTTTGGAGACGAGAGTAGTTTGCGAGTCAGCGCGCCGGTTTGTGCCACAACTGACGCGTAGTTACATGAAGCCGAATACATTATCGACCGTGTTACTGACCGTTTTATATGTATGTTTTCATTTACTAAGCGATTGAAAATCCAGGGACTGAACTGCGCCCTAATTGTGTAACACATTATCAATTACAATCTGAATGATTTTGTGCTAATCAATTGCTTCATTATGTTCGAAAAATTTGTCTGCTCAACAACGTAAGTAACGCAATGAATGTTGTTGAGCTGTCAAAATGAAAACTATTGCGATTGTGAGTGTGTTACGTAATTACCCCGCCGACTCGCAAGCTAGCAGTTTGGTCTCATGTCCGGGGTTGAAGTTTCAGAAGTTTTTTTATCTAAGTAATTTGATAATGTTTAAACTGATAGATTTTTTTATTTTGTTAAAATCTTATTAAGGCTCCTAAAAACAGGTGCGACACGCGATATAATCGCGCGCGATATAATCGCGCGCGATACAAAAGCACCGCTCGTTGAGCGACTTGCGGTGCCTTTGTATCGCGCCTGTTTGAAGGAGCCTTTACTTCTCTGAATCATGTTTTTATAATATTTTGATCGATGCACATTTTTTTTTTCGAAACAAGAAAAACTTAAACAGTGCGCAACGTAAAGTTGCTCGCTGTAAATGTAGCTTTGAGCTTAAATAAAAATATTTGTATGCAGGTTAATAAGTTGTCTCTGGTCGTACCACTTGTTTGCCAAGGCCACCGACTTTTACCGGAGTGGCTTTTTGCCATCACAAATTAAGGAAAACAACACAATATGACTAGCTGCACGTGGGATTTATTCAACTATATGTTAAAGGTAATCTTGGTCAGGTTATATGAAGATAATGTAGATCAATGTCTGAGATGGTATATTGAGGAAAGAACCACACAGATTGAGAGGACCTGTCCATTCAGTGCACGCATTTGTCAGAAATCGTGCAGCTCAACTCAAGACTTAAGGAGCTCAACGATTTGATGAACAATACCAAAGAAAGGACATTTGGGTAGACCACATAAATTACTCAAACTGCCAGACCATGAAAAAAAAACTAACAGAACAGAGAGAATAAAAAATATATATAAATGACCCACATCGTCTTCACATTCACAACAAATAAAATAATATAATACTTTACAAAGTAAGCAAATGTCAACGTTGTTGTTGTTGTCAACGAAAAAATCATTAACGTCAATGGGTATGTAAAATAAAATAAAAAAACATTCAAAATGCAGAAATTGGAAGCAGCTCAATACCAAGCCTTTTTGTCCTCAATATAATCTTTAATGGTATAAAAGTTTTTGGCATAACTTGCGTTTAATGAATGATTTGAATTTATTAAGGCTTAGATCTTGAGCGTGGCTTGGTAGTTTATTATAAAAGCGTATACATTGGCATCTGAACGAGCCACCTATTTTCTTGAGTCTTGTTGTAGGTACAACACATTTGTGTTTGTTTCTAGTATTTATATTATGGATATCACTGTATTTTTGAAACAATTTTACATTTTTATTGGCATATAAAATATTTTCATAAATATACTGAGAAGGCACAATTATTTTATATTAATCTCTTTAAATTTGTCTTTGAGGTCTCGGACTTAATTTGTAAATTGATCGAACAGCTCGTTTCTGCAAAACAAAGATAGTCTGAATATCGGCGGCATTTCCCCACAATAGAAACATTGACATTACACTATGAAAATAGCTAAAGTACACTAAACTGGCAGTCTCTATATCAGTTAAATTACGAATTTTTCTAACAGCGTATGCTGAGGAACTTAGCTTTTTTGGCAATTTATCTATATGCGGACCCCACTGAAGCTTAGCATCCAAAGTTATGCCCAAGAATACTGTGTTGTCTTCAGGATTCAATTCCTCGCACTTTATCAACACATTCGTTTTCACCTGCCTAACGTGGGGTAGCGTAAACTTAATGCATTTGGCTTTTTCTCGTTTAGAAGTAAATTATTAACATTGAACCAATGGACTAATTTCGAGATCGCGCTATTTACATCGTCAGTAACCAACTGCTGACGTTTAAGTTTAAACAAAAGTGAAGTGTGTGTGTGATCAATAAGTATCAAAACCTTGAGATCAGATGATAGCCTTGACCGATGAAATATTAATCGAACAGGTATATTTATAATGTCTATTAATACAGTATTCAATAAATGCACGATGCATTAACCAGTTATACGAGTATCGAGGTCTAGCCTGCAGGTTGTTTTGACCTAGACATTGTTTATATATAGGTGAAGTATGACGAATTGTCAATTTGTATTTATTTTTCTTTCGTCGATATCTTGCATTCTGTATTAGGACTTTATTTATCACTAGCAGCGCCCCGCGGTTCCACCCGCGTAAGTTTCGATCCCGGTGGAATATCGGCATAAAAAGTATCCTATGTCCTTTCCCGGGACTCAAACTATATAACAAATTTCATCTATATCGGTTCAGCGGTTTAAGCGTGAAGAGGTAACAGACAGAATATTGTGATTAGTGTGATAACTAACTCCGTAATCCCTAAATGGTAAGGCAGAGCTGCACCTACAGTACACCCAGATTTCGCCAGTTTATTTTATTATTAACCCTTTTATTAATAAATATTGAGATAATTTATTATTTAATTAATTAAATAAATGAGCTTGTTATAAGCATTTCTTTTGAAAACTTAAGAAATAATTATATTTCTATTAATTTATACTTAAAAAAAAAAAACAGTGGCACTCCGGGTGTGCCGACAGAAGTGAAAACTTGAACAATTACGTGTGTATTTTGTGAATCGTCTTATAAACAAAACACGCGCGGTACCGGCTATGGCCATCCGTCTTACGAATTTTCGATCAGGTCACGTGTCCTGACGCGAGTTTAACATTTTTTACCCATTACAAAAAAGTGTACAAGAAGTTTTCACTTCAAAAATTAAATTATAATAATAAAGTCTAAATCCCATGTAATAGGGGCGAGTCCCCCCCTTAATAATGTAGGTACATATATTACATATAATATCTATATATACATATATAAACATCAAAATCCTGACTGACTGATATTATATCAACGCACAGCCTAAACCGCTGGTCCTAGAGACATGAAATTTGGAGGGTGTGTTCTTTATGAAGAGTAGGTATCCAATAAGAAAAAGGTTTTTCGAAATTCCACCCGTAAGAGGGTGAATGGGGGGAGAGTGAAATTTCACGCGGATGAAGTCGCAGGCCGAAGCTAGTGTATTATAATCGTCCACTGTTGCATAAACATTAACATTAGAGCTTAAATCACCATACATTGGAAATTAACAAGAGTAACTGAACCACTTTGTCTGTAGAAAATTGTTCAGAGTGTTTGGCTGTACCACTCACTTTTGAATATTACTACACCTTTCTGATGCATGATGTATATTTATTTATTTACATATATATTTATATATGATGTTACTAAGGGAGCATTCTACCAAACTTTTATACATAGAATAAGTTTTATACTGGGGATAAATTTTGAATTTCTGACAGTTTTTCCATACTAAAACTGTCAGAAGTCAATTTTATTCCAGGGATAAAATATATCTGACTTTTGTAAAATCAGCCCTAATCTAAACAAGGACGCTACTACCGCACAGAGGTACTAACTTCTATAATAACTACTTACGTGCGACTCAATCAAGGATTTAAGAAAGATCAAGTGGGGTTTAATTGATTTTAATTTGATGTCGACACGAGGAAAATCTTATTAAAAAAATTAACTATAGTAATGTAAGTAGACACGCACGATTGCCTGTAATAGCTACATGTCAAACGATATAATTGTTCAGTCTAAGATATCAACATAATCGAAGGATATTTTCTCGTTGCCTAACAATTATAATATCATTAGTAGATAGTAATTTTTAAAACTGGTTTGTGTAGTTCCTTTTATCAGGTTAAAACGACGACGATGAAACGACGGTAGACCAGCTCGTTGCTAAATAATAACAGCCGCACGGGCCGATCTTCAAGGTTAAGCAAAACTTGCCAAGGTCAGTCCGTGGATAGGTGACCATCCATTACATACCAAGATCCCCCCGTGTCTCGGAGAACACGCGAAGCAGTTGTCCCGGCTGTCATTCATGTCATGTTGATCTTTGACGGTCGTTACGGGTAGTCAGATGCCCGAAAGTCTGATAACCAGTCTTGTCAAAGGGTATCGTATTATCCAGTAACTGGGCTGTGGAGGTGAGGTAGGCAGTCGCCTCATGTATAAAACTGATAGTTAGCTGCATCCGGTTAGACTGAAAGCCAACCTCAACATAGTTGGGAAAAGGCTAGCCAGATGATATGGTAGATTTTTTACATATTGTAATACCATTAGTAGTAATTTTAGCGAATTTACGCATAGCATGACCACTTCTATCTCTTCTCGACGAAGAATAGATATAATAACGGACATCTGTTTCAGTTTATTTCAATTTATTTTTTGTCTATGGACATTAATTTACTTCATTTTTGACATCGCGCCGTGGAAATCATTCTACAATCTGTCATTTTGTCTTTCGTTTCTTCGTTGTCCATGCTATTTTGCTCCCTTTTGTCTAATAGTATCATGTTTTTTTTGGGAATAAAAGACTACACACAAAATACAAAATCCTGCGACCTACTTAAACAAACGGTTCAATGGAAAATGCTCTAAAATACTCTAAATTATCACTCTTCGAATGATTAATTGGTGATTAAAAAGTTGTTTCTTGGTATTAGCAGACGAGACGATCCAATTTTCTATGAAAATGTTGTAATCACCTCATTACGACATTTTCATAGAAACGGCTTAGGTGTTGAGCTTAATTCTCAAGCTTTGAGCTGCATCGAATTAACAAATGAACATTCCTAATAATAGTTTGCTCTATGCGAGAATCGAACCTACGCTCATCAGTCGCGTTGTATTTTCTTGTTCTTAGAACTAACAATGTAAAAAAACAGGTTATGTGCACTAAAAACCGAGCCAGTTTTTCAAGCAATTTACATTTCTCTGCGACTATAGTTTATCCCGACAAAAACTTAAAATAAATATAAAAACATAAACCAGTTTTTTCACAGGTTTCCAGTCTAACCGGATATAGCTGAATACCAGTATTTTTTTTTTACTTAGACTGACTTCAATATCTTATACACCCTTTGGTAAGACTAACTTCTGACTAACCGTAATAAGTATCACAGATCTACGAATGACAGTCAAGACCAAAGGCTTAACGTGCTTTCCAAAGCACGGAAGGGTATTAATATGATTGTTCTGTTACGGACTGACCGCGGCAAGGGGTGCCGGGGCTAACTACGACAAAATCACCCTATAACGTTCCTTCTGCTGGAACGCAAGCCCCTTCTCTGTGAGAACACACGGGCCGTATGTACAGTACCCGGCGATAAATATTGCACAACGACCTATTCGATCCTATCGAATTTATACAAAGAATAAAAATAAATATCAAAAGAAGCAAATCATAATTGTTTTAACAGCTCCTAATAGATACCGGACTGTTTGTATTTCGTGCGACAGAGATAACGCTCTACGAAGCCGAAATTAGCCGATTGTCTCTTTCCAAAGGTCGATGTGCAATATTTATCGCCGGGTACTGTAATGGTTTGGTAGATGTTACATGTCTTAAAATTTTTGGTTCTACGACATGTCGGTTTACTCACGATGTTTTCGTTCACCGTTTTGAGAGCAGTGGTGATGAAATAATTTACATAAAGTAAATCCTAACCTACCGCTCGTAAGTTAGATCGTTACCACTGGCCCACCACTGCTCTCTACTAATCTGCCGCATAAGTAAAAGTGGCGCGTCAGTGGAAATGGAATGGGGAAAAATGAGCTTTACTGATGTTGTTTTTTTGTTTAATAAAGCTTATTTTTCTTTATTTTTTTCTGCAGGTGCCCCTTACGCTTACGGAAGCAGTCATTACGGGTCCACTGCAATGTCATAGGTGAGCACTTAATATTAATTCAACAAGAAAAATACACTTACGTAATCCTCTTAGCCTCACAGTTCTTGAGTCCTGTGACCTTGATATTGGTGACGGTAAGTTTCAAGTTCGGTGTGCTGGCATCTACGTGTTTAATCACGAGGGGGTCCATCTTGCCCACATTCAGCTCAGGAATACCGTCGGCGAACAATGGTATCACCTTCTGCGTCGATTCCTTCAGACATTTCGTGTCGTCCCATTTACATTTTGTGATGAAAGGCGCTAGAAATAGATGGAAAGACTAATTGAATTAGTTTCTTTTTTGTTCTAGCCTTTCCGATTTTGTGTAAAACAAATGAGAAAATTATTCTAGCATTTTGCGTTTGTTGTTAGTTTTCAGGGCTTATGGGGAATTTTCTTATTTGCAAATGAAGATAAAGACGACAACTAAAATCGGATTTTAAACTATTATTGGACAAAATATAAATAATAATAATAGGAATTAATATTAAAATAACTCAAACTTTTACAATTATATGGAATGCTAAAAAGAAGTGAATCGAATAGTTTTTTATCAATTTAGCTGTTGCACTTTAATTTCGTTGCTGACCATCAAACATGAAAATATTTTATAGAAGTTTAAATTTGGCCAGTAATTAAAATGAGAGCACACACGAAAAACAAAAGCAATGGAAATGAAAACGAAATGAATTTACAATTAAATAAAAGAAGCTAAACTGAAAATCAATAAACAAGAAAATACATTACCCAAACTAGAAGTCACTAAAGAAATATACGTAAGAAAGACTAAAATAAAAACTTTAGTACTCATTTTAATTAATTATTTTATATTCTGACTATTAAAAGACACGACTACACAATAGGATAAACCGCCTCTATCTTCCTCTATCATGAAATGTTCACTTTTATATACAGATTCATAGAAATGTATATCAGTTTAGGAATGTAAAGCGATACGAATGCTAGACCTTACTGCTGCTCCGCCCTAGATGAACTCGAGTTTTATATATAGTTTCTACCTTGATTATCGCATCGCATTAAAAAATCTATTTCTGTATTTTTTGGCTACAAAAAGTTGAATAAAAACAAATATCTACTTTAAAATAGTCTATAAGATTATAATCAAGTCGTTAAACATGTCGGTAGTCATATTATCTGTTTTATATTAGGGTTCCGTACCAAAATGGTAAAAAGGAACCCTTAAGGGGCGGGCGAACTACGCTTGCTAATGCGCAGTTCATAAAAACATAATACCAAAATAATTTGTAAATCAAACATATTCTTAAGGTAGTGTGTATTTATTCCGATTGGATTACAGAATATCTAGGTTCCCAAATATAGATTTTGAAAGGACTCTGATATAAAGACGAGATATGAGGAATTCCAAATTTCTATAGAAAACTTATTTTTCTCATAACTCGTCTTTAAAACAGTGTTCATTCAAAATATATATTTGGGACGTAATACCAAAATAATCTGTAAATCAAACATATTCTTAATAACTATATTAGGAATATGTTTGATTTACAAATTATTTTGGTATTACGTTTGTATGAACTATGCATGCTCCACCGGCCCTTTATGGTGAGACTCAGTATGTCTGTCTGTCCGTCTGTCAGAGCTGGATATCAAAAGAACTACTAATGCTATCACTTTGATATTTAGTATACTTTTAGATGACGTTTGCCTGTAGATGACGTTTCTTCACCGTATTGTTCAAATTCTCTGACGGATATAGGCCTCGCCGATGAAGATTTAAAAACATTTCATGTTTCATAATACGGAACCCTCGGTGCACGAGGCCGACTCGCTCTTGACCGGTTTTTTTTTCTTCTCTTGGTAGTATATTTTTCAATCCGATTTTATTTCATATAATAGTCATAGTAGTTTTGTTTGTTAGCTCAAAAAATAGAAACTTGAGGGTTCGGTAGGACTAAACAATGTTAAACTTGTAACCTGAGTGGTGGCAAGCCAAATGGTAGCAGACTTTTGCAGTGGCTTCACCAACGTATGATTATTTTTTTTTAATAAACTTCTCTTTTTGTCCAAGTTATTTCAGCTGCTATTCTTCATTGTTTAAATATTAAAAGTAAAACCTGGCTGATTTTGCTTTTCTACTAAACCCATTTTGAAATAGCTACTACAATGGTCACATTCAAACTCAAAGCATTTATTTCAATTAAACCATACATAGGCACTTTTGACAGTCAGTTAGTCAGAAAGTTGAAGCTAGTTGCCCAAAACGTAGATCTCTATGGAGAAGAGCGGGCAAACAACTCGTCTTATTTTATTTTGCTTTAAGTATAGACGCCAGCACATCAAGCTACTACAATCTGCCAGATTTCTTTAATAGATTTTCAACTTTATCACTAAAGTATAAGGTTCAAAGTTGATTGGGAAAATTTGACTGTTTCGGGTAGCCTGATGTGCTGGCGTCTGTACTTTGACAGGTATTCTTTAGTACTTTATTTACGTAAGTCTTGTAAGTTGGTTTGTGTCAAATCTCTCAAGTTTGTGTCGTCCTTTCCTCAAAAGATCATTTCAGACACGAATCTACATGATGCTAATATGATCTGACCAAGATTAAATCTGGACTTTAAGAGTGACCTCGGAGTTTGTTTCCTCTGAGATAGGAAACGCCGTGTTCATCTAGTTTATAAAATATGAGTGACGTGTAAGTTAAATAAAATAATTTTTCACTTAAGCTCAAATTAGAACACCACCGTCAATTATTAGAGCAATACAATTAGGAGCACCGCCGTGTTCTCGTAGAGTCGATCGGCAGCGGCAGTGACCTCTCGCGTCCGGCCCTGCTTCAAGCCATGATCTGGAGCGAGAGGGAGTGGAAGGCAGTCGCCTCCTTGCTAGCGAAGGAGGTTGCGGGATGGCTGAGGGAGAGAGCCTCCCGTCCCAGTAATTGGTAGCTCACGGTCCGATCAGGACCAGGCACGTGCCGGACGGCGCGTACGTGTTCTGCGCGCGCCTCAAAGAGATAAAGAGATATCAGCATCATATGAAGGGGCCCGCCAGGGCCGAAGCCTGCCGGGTCAGCGGGATTGTCCGAAAGGGTTACCGCTGGCCCGGAACATAAAGGGCTAAGGAAGGTTAGAATCTTGATTTAAATCAAAATAATAATCAAATATTAAAAAATTAAAAGGAAATATTAATATTTTCCGGCAAAAGGGCTTGTATATGTATCTAGATGAACGTCATTAATTTAGGTATGTGCTATGTAAGATTATCAAATTTCATGCTGACCTACGGAACCTAGACGAAATTAAAACGCTTTTAATATAGTGATTTAGTATTATTTATCTTTACTCCTCTAGATGTCCTCAGAAAAAACTGGCTAAAGTAGTTTTTCTAACAGGTAGATGTAGATTCTCTTTAAATGCCAGTTTATGACTAAGTGGGAGAGCAAAAAATACAAGATTGTTATTGATTTTGTTAATTCCTGTTTAGTTATTATTTTCGATCGAGTTTTTATTTTTAGTAAATAATAAATAACCAGAATGTTCAAGAGGCAGAAAAAAAGACCAAAAGATGTCTTTTATAGTGGGCTTTACAATGATTTCTATGAAAACGTCATGAAAATTGTTCTACTAGAATCGCATCGCAGCGTTGCGTTACACCTCTCTGGGGGAGCTTTAAATCTCTTCACCAAGCCAGGACTTACATATAGTCTAGAACATAGGTTTTCAACCTTATTTTGCCCATCGCCTACTTTGAGATTTTTTTTCCTAGAGCTCTCTATTTTACTTAACATCTATCGGGAATAGGTATTCCTACGATTATATTTAATCGTGTAAATTATATAGTCGTAAGATAGGATATATCATTTCCTCTGGATCTTCCACTGCCTCTCGGAAAGTCTCAAACGCCTACGAGGGAGCGTTATCGCCCACGTTGAGAACCCATGTTCTAGAAGATCGATGTTTTAACAACAAACGTCGAAAAAAAACCTGCCAACAGAACGTGGTAAGGCTCCTACACACAGGCGCGACACGCGATAAAATCGCGCGCGACACAAATAATAATAAGTTTATTTATAATAAGTTTATTTATTTCTCTCACAATGTTTTAGTAGCACTTTACAGTTTTGAACTATATAAATTCACATTGTGAGAGCTGGTGCCTGAAGTAGGTTTTAGAAAAAACCTGTATTACAGGTGTATTACAAATGCACCGCAAGTTGCGCAACGAGCGATGCCTTTGGGTCGCGCGCGATTCGCGTCGCGCGTCGCGCCTGTTTGCAGGAGCCTTTAACTGATCATGCTGCATCATTTGCAATTATCAGAAAATCAATTTTCCATCTCCTTCTACCTATTTTTAAGTTAATACACATTACTTGAAACAACACAGAGATCAAATTAAAATGGATAATCTGGCTTCTGGCATACAAATAGACTAAAGGGCAAGCCTAGCCTCCCTGTTTGCGTTGATGGCGTGAGTGATGCTAGACAAATAGCTGACCTAGTTGTAGACCATTTTAGTGTGCAGTCACCATTAGGCCCATCTAGGTCGACGTTCAATGTTGATCCACGGAAAGACCTAGTAGTTAAAATTACTGCTAAAATATCTTGAACAGAATTAACGCAATGCGTCGAGCAAAATCTCCATGATGGTCTCAGCATTGAGTATCTCCGATTTGCTGGTACGCATTTGCCAACAGTGTTGGCTATGCTTTTTACTTTTGTCTGGGTCATGCTTATATGCCGAGTGCCATGATCAAAACAACAGTGGTGCCTATAGTCAAAAATAAGACTGGTGACACGGGCGATAAGAACAATTACAGGCCAATATCTCTTGCCACAATCATGTCGAAAGTGTTTGACAGTATGCTCAACGCTCAACTAGCAGTCATATATGTGTTCACGATAAACAATTCGGTTTCAGGTCTGGATTATCTATTGACAGCGCTATATTGAGTGTGAAGCACACTCAATATAGCTCGCTAGTGTGTGAATCTCCGTCCGCATACCGGCCCATCGTGTTGCTCGACGAGGTCGGCAAGCTCTTTGAGAGAGTCATTGCGGGCTGATGGCGTTAGCGTGGTTTGCTACGCTGACGACACGCTAGTTCTGGTGCAAGGGAGGTCGAATCAGGCGGCGGCCGAGGCGATAACACGCGGGGTTGCGATAGTCGTGGAGAGGATCCGGCAGTTGGGTCTCGAGGTGGCATTGCACAAGACTGCCCCGCTTGGGCGGAGCACTACCGTGTCCTCGTAGAGGCGATTGGCAGCGGCGGCAACCTCTCGCGTCCGGCCCTGGTTCAAGCCATGGTCCGGGGCGAGAGGGAGTGGGGGGCAGTCGCCTCCTTCTGTGAAGCAGTCATGCTAGCGAAGGAGGCGGCGGGACGGCTGAGGGAGAGAGCCTTCCGTGCCAGCCGCCGCGGGAGACGCTCCGGGCATCGGGAGCCGCGCGACGACTCCCGGCCAACGTAGGCACGGGCCTGCGGGCGGAGAGTAATGGGTAGCTCACCGTCCGATCAGGACCAGGCCCGTGCCGGACGGTGCGTACGTGTTCCACACGCGCCTCAAAGAGATGTCAGCATCAAGTGACGGGGCCCGTCAGAGCCGAAGCCTGCCGGAAAACTGAACGGTCAGCGGGATTGTCCGAAAGGGTAACGCTGGCCCGGAACATAAAGGGCTAAGGAAGGCACACGGGTGGGTTTTATTCAGTAAGAATCTGATACTTTTGAAAAAAAAAAGAGCACTCTGTGAAGTACTACACGGATCGCCACACTCCAGTTTACGCATGTTTCCTTGCTTTGAACAAGGCTTTTGACTTGGTTTCCTACGACATTTTATGGAGAAAGATGGACGAGGTTAATTTGCCACCAGTGGTGTGAATTATTCTAAAATATTGCTATGGAAATCAAGTCAATAGTGTGAGGTGGGCTGGTGCCCTGTCTAGGCCGTATGGGTCGGAGTGCGAGGTGAGGCAGGGGGGTTATGCTCGCCTACGGTATTCAACCTATACGTGAATGATCTGATTGGCGCGCGACACAAAGGCACCGCTCGTTGCTCTACTCGAAGTGCCTTTGTGTCGCGCGCGATTTTGTCGCGTGTCGCGCCTGTTTGAAGGAGCCTTTAATCTATTTTGCTAACATATTTTTTGTTGTAAACTTCTACCCAGCACGATTCAGGAACAAAAACCGAAATAATTATTTAAATTGTTTTCAGTAAGATGATAGACGGTTGAGGTTAGTTAAATTAATTAAAATTAATTAGATTCTCTTCCAAGAAATATCATAGATACGTACCTATTAATGTGCGTGATAGTGTTTATTGACATCAATCTTATATAATTATGATTTTTATCATATACAGTATATTAGATATATTAATTATATATTAAATTAGTTACTGCATTTAAAGGGGTTAGGGCAACAGGGAACAGATTGACGAGATTCAACTCAGTAGGGGATGAAACCAGATGCTGTTTTAAACATCCCATTAATTTACAAAATTATTGATATGTCAATAATTTTGTAAATTGGAAGAAATAGCGTAGAACACGAACGTGTTTTAATTTAGATAGGCTTCTACACTTTGTGGGTACAGACCCCAGCATATCAAGCTACTACAATCTGTCAAATTTCTTTAATAGATTTTCAACTTTATCGCTAAAATATAAGGTTCAAAGTTGATTGGGAAAATTTTACAGTTTCGGGTAGCTTGATGTTCTGGCGTCTGTACCATTCGTAAGCTACCTATGTAAAGTCAAGGATATTTTTCTATCCATTTAAATTGTCCACAGGTTCTTAGACCATTGTATGAAATGGCTATAGCTCTGCAATTTTATAAATAATTATTTTGAATAAATAAATATTTTATTCAGTATTAAAATTGCTAAATTATTAACATAAAGCCTTAATGTCAAATACACTATGCGGAAGGTACGCAACCGAAGTTCGGCATGATTACGCCAGCAATGCTATTTGAGTTACTGACGACACTATGCCGAAATTACGTTGCGTTATAGCGTACAGCCAAACTTCGGTCAGGCGTAAGTTCAGCGGCAATTCTCGTGGCAACGTAATTATGTAGAGCACACATTATACGCGACCGAAGTTCGGTTCTATTGCCGAAGAAGATCCGGGGCGGGGAGCAGCGGGAGGCAGACATGCCCGCGTCCCGCGTGTGTGCAACTAAATTTCTGCCGCGTAAGTTCGGCACTTGTGGTGTGTCATATCAGCCGATTACGTCTGAACGTAAAATCAGCCTAAGAACGTCTGTCGCGTACCTTCGGCATAGTGTTTGGACACTTTGATATAATTTACAAAGGTATTATAATAAAAGATGCCTTTACTAGGTTAAACCTGTATCACAGGCTTTGATAAAGAAGCAGAATTTGATAAATTAACTTCAGTGCCTGTGCCTAAAGCAGTATATTAGTTATGTTTGGGAAGACTCTAGACTAGGTGATGAGGTGACGAATAATATGATAAAACTCTTATAGTTTCTTTTAGCACGCGTCATTATTTTATCCATTCTTATAATGTCTGTTCCTGCAAATTAGTTTGCATTCTACTGTGTAAAATTATAAGGACATAAACAAGAAGGCATTTAATTTGCAAAGCCGCTTTTTCAACGCGCGTTAGAAATAAAAGTCATTAACTGGATAACCTCCTTCATTTATGAAGCCGGTACAAAATAATTTAAATTTAATATAACTGTTACTAACATAATAATTGTAAACATCTGTCGAAACTACGTGGCTTCCTTTGGTATTTTCTTTTATAGTATTTTCATTTTACTGAACAATATTTTCGGCCATTGGTGTGGTCTTCAGATACTTATTGGCGTTTTGCACAATTTTCTTGATATTTGCCGTGAACACTGGCATTTGGACTGCATGTGTAACCTCTCTCCAGTTTTGATTGGCGAATTTCAGGACTACGTCAGCTGAAATCAATGAAAAAGGTAATTAGACTGTTGGCAATAGAAGCTCAATGGACACACAAATGATAATTCTTTCTATCTACTATAGTTGTCGCGTTTTAGTATGGCAATAGCGGTCATTCAACCCACTTACATTTTCTAGTACTTTTTATTTCCAAAACGGAAATAAAGTCCGTTAATGGCGTAAATCAATATCTATCGTGATCTTCAACACGTTCCAATAACAAAAAGCCATACATAGTTTATTGTTTTGGTTCCTATGGAAAGATATTAGGGAAAGGGCAATGACCGCCAATGCTATGCTAAAACTATAGTCATTATAGACGACTATAGTCACTTTGTAAATAAAACTTGTTAAAACGACGTGACGTGGAATTGCGGACACTAGCCGGTATTAAGCCTGCCTGCCGTTTAAAAGGTATCATTTTATGAATTATTTCAATTATAAAAAGTAGCACAAATAATAAAAAAAAAATAATTAATAATTATATTTAATTTTGAGGAGTCGGACTGAAGGCAGTTTCCTTATTTTACGTTAAATTTCTTATAAACAACAAATGTTGTAAATACCTACAACTACATACATAATTATTTCACGACATAGGTAAGACACAAAACAAGGAAAATTAGAATAATATTATAGGTGTTTCCGTCGTGATGAACCAATCAGAATAATTTACCATAAAATAAAATTGAACTAGCTAAATGTCTACATACCTACATTAATGTACCGGATTTTTGAAATATTTTGTAATATTTTGATGGATTGAATGATATAATTATAATAATATGTTCAACAAAATATTATACAGCATGTACCAGAAAGGTGTGGTCAAGATCATCAAACTGAACTACTTTCTCCATGGGACTAACATCGTAATCGCGTAAAATTATCGATTATCCCATACAAAACGATCAATATGTTCATCACCATCATCATTTCAGCCAAAAGACGTCCACTGCTGGACATAGGCCTCCCCCAAGCACCTCCACTTCGACCGGTTCTGTGCCTCCCGTATTCAGCGGGTTCTTATTTATTTATATATACCTACTTTATTACCAACCCTAGTCTTCCGGTACGCGGTCGCCACTCCAGAACCTTTCGGCCGCATCGGCCGTCAAACTTCGATATCTACTCGACGCAAATGTCTGGGACGGCTGATTATTTTTTCGCGAAACTTGAATACCTACTCTACTGTTCCCATATCGGCACGAGCTATACAGGGTAGTAGGTACATCATCACGCAACCGCAATGGTTACATTGTGGGCCTGCCACACGCACAAGCTTCACCACAGTTTTGCCTGCGCAAGCCGGTTTGTACACGGAACACCGTGCGTGTGGTTGGTAAAATTGTATCGGGGTGTTCCGTGTACAAACCGGCTTGCGCAGGCAAAACTGTGGTGAAGCTTGTGCGTGTGGTAGGCCCATTAGATTCAGCATCTTTATTGCGTAACACACTATCAATCTCAATCTAAATCATTTTGAAGGATCCATTGCTTCATATGTTCGGAAAAATGTGTCTTCTCAACATCGTAAACAACGCAATGAATATTGTTGTACTGTCAAAATGAAACCCATTGCTACTGATAGTGTTTTAGGCAATTGCCCTGCAGTACCAACATAATTTTAAGCCCTCCTAAGTTGAAATTTTTCGTCGATAAGCAGTTTCTTACATTTTACCCGCGTAGGTTTATCTATTTATCACACCTATGATCACCAAACCATATGCTAGTACGTTGCCTCGCCATGATTTTTATACACCAAAAGCAAAAACAACAGCAAGAAAGCGCAGTCAGGAAAACCAAATTGATACACCACGTCAATTTGCCGTGTTATAGCTATTCTATACAACTGTCAGTCAGACTGTTAGTGGTAAGCATAAGCATAATAACCAATAAATAACCTATAATGTTCCCACTGCTATGACACAGGGATTCTCTCTGCGAGAGGCAGTGCCGCAATGCACCACGCGGGCCCAGTGCGGGTTGGTAGATGTCATATGTCTTCGAATTTTTGGTTAACCACCGTTTCCACCGTTTTGAGAGCAGAGTTGATGAAATATTTTACACAAAATTAAATGAAAGCGCCTGACTGGGTTCGAACTTAGGACCTACAACTCATTAGTCATGTCCGTTAACCACTGGGACACCACTGTTCCCCCGGTTGGTGGAAATTGATAAGTAATTGATTTTCCTAGTAAAAAACTTAGATTACCGAGGGCTTGCTGTCCGTTGAACAAGTTTCTGATGTCAAACACCACAGGCTCCAAAGGTTCTGCGTCCAATTTGAAGTTCTTGATACTTCTGTAAGCTTTGCCATCTTTACCGGTGTATGTTTTTAGCTCCATATTCACTAAGCACCGGAATTTTTCTGAAAAATACGAAGATTTTTTATCGTGGAAGGTTTTTCAACTCTTAGTGTTGACCCGAGTACTGAGAATGTAACAGAGTGCATCGCACCTCGTCAAAAAGACAATGGTGCCGGTTCCCTTGTTCACAAACTAAACCAAATTTAAGTTCAGTGCATCTTTTTCTTTCTATTTCATTAAGAAAAGGACAGAAGATAAGTTTTAGTTTAGTCCTGTCAAATTAATCAGCGCCTGACAACTACTCCATACAAGTTTAGACGTGTTTAAAAACTTATCTACTAAAATTATGTCAATATATATTATGTCAGGCGCTGATTAATTTAATAAAAAAAATTGAGAAATGCCTAAGCATTGCTAATTTTTTTTAAATGTAACCATGATTCAATTAAAAATATCATCCTCTTATAATAATAGTATCCTCTTTTTACCGAATTAAAAAAAAGGTAGTCATCAATTAGACACGTATGTAATATTATTGGATTTGCATTATATTCACATATGACAATCTATAAAGGCTTCCAAAAAAATATACAAAATTTTATAGACGTACGTATTTATGTAGGTATGTATGTTTGTTCACGCATTTCTTCGCAACTATTAATCGGATTGTGACCATTTTTTTATCGGCTTACATTAACTTCGACTTAGCGAACAGTACAAGTTTCATCAAAATCGATTCAATAATTTTCAAGATACGGACTAATACGTGTAAGTGTGACGGCCTGGCTTATTTATACCAGCTACGGGTGTAGTATCAAAAGGAAAACATCTCAAAACCTTGGTCAAATTCTAGTGCAATATATACAGTTCCGAAATTAAAGTTATTTCATAATTTTGAGTTAATTTCTTTTTGAAGTCTGTAAAATTTTATTAAATTACTTTTTTATTCATATAATATCAATTTAACATTCATCGATTTTGAACTGAATGTTAATTGAATTAATCGATTCTTTTGTCAGATCACTGTTCAAATTTCGTTTAAAAGTGGTTACTCATAATCTGTCATTTTACTGCAGTTAAATAAAAGTCTGACTGTTAATGTGAGTGTACAGACGCCAGCATAATATCAAGCTACCCGAAACTGTCAAATTTTCCCAATCAACTTTGAACCTTATACTTTAGCGATAAAGTTGAAAATCTATTGTGTACATAATAAAGAGTATTCTATTCTATTCTATTCTATTCTATTAAAGAAATTTGACAGATTGTAGTAGTTTGATGTGCTAGCGTCTGTATTTGGCAGATTATTTCCCAGCAGAGCATAAAATTATGTGAGTACTATTCGCATGCGGCTGAGTTCTAGAGTTCCTTTTGCTTAAAAAAAAATAGCTCTGGCGTTTTTGCCTGAAAAAAGGTTGAATGAAAATATGTTTCATTATCTGGTAACTGCTGTTAACAGATCATTTTATCCAAAATTAAAATTATAAGACTGATTTAGGCGCACAATGGTGTGTGCTATAGTTCCTAAAGAGTTCTGCCGACCTGCTAGCTAGCGTGTTATCAGCAACGTTTGGTTTACTGTACCTACCTATTCAGGAAATACATTGTGAATTTGTGATAAGTAAACTCTTTAAACAAAAATATCTTCAAGTTGAACAAGATGTACAGACGCCAGCACATCAACCTACTACAATCTGTCAAATTTCTTTAATATATTTTTAACTTTAACGCTAAAGCATAAGGTTCAAAGTTGATTGGGAAAATTTTACACTTTCGGGTAGGTTGATATGCTGGCGTCTGTACCTACATTGCATGAATTATACCAGCAGGGTCAAATAACTTTTTAAAACGTTGCTATTATATCTTTAAAAAAAAAATAGCAAAAATTAACTCTAGCTTACTTGTAATAATGCTGTAGTCTCCATTTCCTTCAACTGGCAGCACGATAAGCCGGCCGTTGATGTCATATAAACCGGTTAAAGTAAAGCCACCGCAAAGAGTATCGATCTTTAGAGTTTGTCGATCTTTGTCGAACCTGAAATTTCGGAAATAGATCATGAATGAATAAATATATGACGGAGAAACTATGTGTCTCTAGTTATGAACAGCCATATTTTATTTACTGTGGGCGTACTATGGGTAGTGTTGGTTATTGCGCAACAGAAAAATCGTTTTCAGTTCAAATCAGATTATAATTTTAGGATCAAATTAATCACTAGCGAATCACACTGTAGGTACACAACTCAACTACTGTTAGACAATAACAGGCAGGTATGATGATGATGGTTTCAACAAAACGTAGGACAGTTCCGAAGCGTCTTCACATGGTCTTCACTGCTCGATCTCCAGGATAAGGTACTCGTATGCCCGATTTGGCGCGTTCAAAGCGCGCCAACTCTAGTCTTGATAGTTGCTAGGTGGCGTTTCTTCCCACACTCCCCGACCTTCCTCCCCGGAGGTCGGGTGCCTTTTGAAGGTTTCCCCCCGACAACAAAAAAAAAAGGTGGCGTTTCTTGTTGTGTTGTAAATGTCAATTGTAATTAATTAAATCAACGTACGCAAAATACGCGCATTGACGTGGAGTTGCGGACACCAGCCCGTATTACCTATTACCTAAACGTCAATTGCCAGATAAATAAATATGTATTGATAAAATATAAATAAACGACAGTTGTATTTAGTGTTCAAAACTAACGCTTTCACTGAGGGCTTAACTAGGTCACACCTACTTATTCTAGTTAACTACTTTTTATTTCTAAAGCTTTCTAATAAAATATTTATAGCAATATTTTCTCTTCAATCATGTAATTAAAGTACCCGGCGATAAAATTGCACATCGACCTTTGGAAATTGGTGTATTTTATACAAAGAATAAAAATAATTATCAAAAGAAGCAAATCATAATTGTTTTAATAGCTCCTAATAGATACCGGACTGTTTGTATTTCGTGCGACAGAGATAACCGAACCCGAAATTAGCCGATTGTCTCTTTCCAAAGGTCGATGTGTAATGTTTACCGCCTGGTACTGTATATCACTTTCATGCGTACTAATATCTTAAACATGACGTTGCGCCCGGATTCTCGGAATTAGCAGGCAGAGGTGTACATAATTATTATGGTATCTACACCCTCATTTCACCAGTAATGGAAGGTCTCATGACGTAGGGGCAAATACATAGGGAATAAAAAGGAGGCTGCGATGAACTTGATCGAAGATAGGCAAACTATTTCAATATGTAAAAAAGATCTTATAAAAAGCACACAATACTTCGTTCCAAAACACAAATAGCGGACACTGACCGCACAACTGCTGCACTAAAGTGGAACTGGTTTGGCCCCATCTGTCTTATGTTGGAGCAACAAAACGCAAAAACCACCACTCAGTGGAACCCAAATAGGCAGGCCAAAAAGAGATGGCGGGATGAGCTGGACTCCTTCTTAAAGGATTGGCCTACAATCACAGTAGAACGGGAGGCTTTTGCCCAGCAGTGCGACAACACAGGCTTACAAAAAATAAAAAAAAACAGTGGCACTCTGGGAGTGCTGACAGAAGTGAAAACTTGAACAATTACGTGTGTATTTTGTGAATCGTCTTATAAACAAAACGCGCGGTACCGGCTACGGCCACCCGTCTTACGAATTTTCGATCAGGTCACGTGTCCTGAGTTCCTGACGCGAGTTTTACATTTTTTACCCATTACAAAAAAAGTGTAGGTACAACGCCGCTAAAGAAGTTTTCACTTCAAAAATATATAATAAAAAGTATCTAATTAGAAAATTACTCACTGTGCTCCCTCAATAACACAAGATTTGAATCCGGTAATGGTTGTATTGAATAGCTTAAACTTCAGGATTGATAGATTCGCTTCAATTTCTGGTTGGAACATAGGATCCATTGCTTCAGCACCAATTTCTGGATTAGCTTCCAGAATCTGTGGATAGGCGCGGTTCACCATGCGGGTAACGCATGCGTCATCGCTGGACTTGCATTGGTATAAAGTTAGGGCTGAAAGAAACAAATTAAATTATGTCAGAAAGTCAGGTATTTTTTTTTAAACGGGCTTTAGCTCCAGCATTTTTTTAATACATTGTTTGCTACGATTTTAGTCCGAGAAAATGACAAAGTCCAAAATAATAAAGGATATTCCCACGAATTTTTTTAAACTATCAACACATTTTTGAAAGATAACAAAACAATGTATACCTATATTGGGAGAGGCCAAAGAGCACTATAGGCTTAAAAAGAATAATAACAAAACTTACATTTTTTACTATGCTCCCAATCATAATAACCCCAAAATCACTCACCTGGATTTGACAACACATTGACTATTGCGCAGAACAAAAGCAGCAGCAAGGAAAACATAGCGAACATAGATTTTACTTCTGACGACATCCGTCACCGGTAGCTGAATGCCGGATCTCAAGATATTGACCTGCTTATATTAGGAACCAAAAATTTAGATCGCAGTGATTGTGAACTTGCGTCAATTTTGATTAGTATTTTTTTTTTAATTAATAAACGGTTTTTTTATGAAATTCTCAAGAATGGACAAAACACACTTTAATAACAATTAACGCGTTTTTATTATTCGCACGCAAAAAAAAAAACACGTGATAATTTATATTTTAGTTTTTAATGTCAAAAGTCATTTATTTCGGAACAATATAAATGTGTAGAAATTTTGTAAAATAAAACAGTAAGTATCATTCAAATATATCAAATGCAAAATAAAAAACGTCAAAGATAATAAAAATAACAAATTCAAAACGATAATAATCCAAATTCATTTTAAAATAATTAATAATACAATAAAACAAGTAGGTAGTCAAAGAAAAATATTGTAATAACATAAAATATAAAAAATAAAAAAAAAATGTGTAAAAAAGATTAATAATATGTCATCTAATTTTCTGTGAATAATCAATAATAATAAAATAGAATGTCAAATATAAATAAAAAGAAAATAAAAACAAATTGTCATACAAAGGTCCGTAATAATTAAATAATAAAATTTATTTGTAATTTAATTGTGTCGTTTAATTGTAAAATAAAATGTCAAAGATAAAATTTATACTAGAGATAATATGTCATTTAATAATCTATGAGTAATACAATAATAAAACATACAAACAATTTAAAACAAAATAGTCAACATATCATTTAAAATACGGTTGTCGCTTATCATCTAGATATTCATCGACGCTGTAATAGCCCTTCCTCAATAAATATGTCCTCAATTTGTTTTTAAATAAGTTTGCGCTATTTATGCTAAGGGAAGCTTGTTGTATAGAAATATTGATTGTTACCGAACCACGTTTATTTTCGGTTGGATTGTGTTAGGAAAGTCTTTCCTGCGTGTATTAACTCTAACTTGTCGTTGGTCATCAATTTCAGATTCGTACAAGTTCTTAACAAAACTGGTTAGCAGCACCAGTATATAATGACATGGCACTGTCAAAATTTTTATAATGCTAATGCATGCATATGTCCTGCATCGGATATAAAAGCGGAACCTGTTTTTTTCCACTTTGATCATATCTAAAAATAAAATACTTATAATTGAAATTAAGCAAAAGGTTGGCAAAGGTTGTCTTTAAAAGATCGCTCTTAGTGGTAAGACCGCCCATTGTGTCACCCTTTGTGCAGTTTCTATATTTATGTCTGTAATTTATATGGTGTACATAATAATAATAATTTATTTATTTCAGACCATTGATCCATATAATGATAGTAAAATCTTAACCTATTGTTAGTACATAAAAATAAAAAGCTTAAATTAATTTAATTGGAGACATGTACGCCAGTACGCACATGTCTACCTACCTGCCCAGTGCCTAATAAATGGCCCATCAATTTTGTCCGCCAGTGTAGCTAGTAATTATGTTGTTGGGGCTACCCCTGAATCGTTTTAGCATACTCGCACATGCATCGCTTGCGCATAACGGCATAAAAATCGTCTAACCTCGCTTCAGCGAACATGCTAGACGCGCTACAAAACTGAGGTAGCCCCAACAATATCCTCAAAGCATTGTTATACTGAACGCGCAGAACGTTGTAGGCCTTCTGCGTATACCTTACCCACAGGCTGCACGTGTAAAACGATTGACAAAATGCTCGAAAAAGAGTCAGTTTCACCTCCCTAGTACAACGCGCAAACCTGCGAGCCAGCATGTTGTATCTGGCCGCCAACGCCCTGCGCTCCCTGTCTAAATAAAGAAGAGACACAACTTTTTCGTTGTAAGGGTAAGTGGGTCTGATAAACTGGCGGTTAACTTTCAATCATGGGTCATCGATGGAGACACTCAAATGGATTTAGAAAAGTCGAGAGTTGGCTAAGCAAGAAATAACAACTGGTTTAATCCGGTCCTGAACATACAATTTTGTTTCTACACATAAAATGATGTAACATCACGCCTGTAATCTAGAAGGGCTAGCCAGAGCTGTACCTACATTTTGCCCGTTATGGTAAGTCCCATGTAATTGAGGGTGATATTATATCTGTACATTGTTCTGTGTATTGGGGGGGTGTGTATTGCTGTTGTCAGAAACCGTAGCCCAACAGTAACCTTATTGTTTCGCAAATAAGGATCACTACGATTTTGACCGACTTGACAGTGGCTGCAACCCAACCGCAACCTTATTTCAACAGTTATAAAGGTTAATATTAACGGTGAAAGGTGAAAGGACTCTAGCGATTTAAAAAGTAACATGCATGTAACTAAATCGACGAAAGTTTTACTAGGGGGTATCGTGTTACCCACTAAATGGAAACTTGTATTCCTATAAACTATACAGCGATCCCTAATTATTTAAAAGATGTGAATGATGTGTGATGTGTGTATGTGTGTGTGTGTATGATGTGTGTTTGATGTGCGAATGTGTGGGAGTGAGTGTGTGTGTGTGTTTGATGTGCGAATGTGTGGGAGTGTGTATGTGTGTTTGTGTGTGTGTGATGTGTGCGTGTGTGTATTTTGTAGTAGTACTCGCAACCGGCGGAGTGGTGTGCATGTATGTCCACGAAGCAAAAGGAGTGTATGTAAGGATCGTAGCAGGTGACGTTCTATAGTTTCTGCCTACCCCCATGGGAAGAAGGCGTGGGTTTATGCATGTATGTGTATAGCATTGAGTGTACTTGATTCACGTGGAGGAAAGTTATGGTGTAAAATTCTAATGAGACCTGTAAAGTAAGTAGATAATAAATACATATTATAATTGTACCATTTATAATAATATGCTAAATACTCTTAATAGCCGCTTACTTTAAAAGTCACCTTTTATAATGACCAGTTGCTGTTGCTCGTACACATGTGTGTTTACGAGGAGCTGTTTTAGCCCGGACTTCACCAAAGCGAAGACGGGCGGAGCTGTGCGAAACGGAGAGGAGACGAGATGCTTAACAGCTAGGGTGTATCCACCGAAGCTGTGCGAAGATGCCTATTGGCTAGATCTGAGCAGAGATGTCTACTGGGTAGAGCGGAGCTGAGTTGCGTGGAGTGAGCGTTAGATGGGGCTCATGCGCGGTGGGTGGGTTCACCGCCGCGTCACCGCTACGTGCAGTCGCTTGCTTGCGAGCCACAGCTCACATCTCTGTTTTGTTCGCGCTGAGCAAATATGAGACAACTCCTCTCCCCTCTGCTCAACGAATTCATGCATGCATTCATTCATGCATTAATTCATGTAAATAACGAATTTCTGTTAGTTCTAACACATTTCCTCTCCGCTTTGGTGGAGTCCGGGTGGGGATGGCTCTATGTTTGTGGCGCTACGTTCTTTAGATGCCGCCATCTTGTTTTGTCAAAACAATTTCTCAAATGTTTACCAACAACGCCCCCTGTCAACGTCATTCATTGTAAAACGATCCTTGTAGCTCTCTCTCTTACAATTTTTCTCACTCTCTCTCTCTTACAATTTTATAACAACAATGTGACTAAAGCTACGGTTTTCTAGAAGAGCGGTGGCCATCACATAGCGTCCGAAATTTACCGGGCGATTGATATCACTGAATCGTTATTTATGAAAGTGTAAGTACATATATGTAAGTTGGTGCATTTTCCTAACGAGCGTTTATTGACACCGGTATTATTATCTGTGTATAAATAAATTGAATTATGTTTTAATTCGTTTAACGCTAAATTGTGTGTAGTGATTTGTGGTGTAACTTAGAGACTGGTTTTTCTAAACACAAAATATATCTGCTGTGTTGTTTGTACTAGTCCTTAGTTTCTTAGGCAGATGACACATTTATTATTAAAAAAACACTGGCACTCCGGTAGTGCCGACAGAAGTGAAAACTTGAACAATTACGAGTGTATTTTGTGAATCGTCTTATAAACAAAACACGCGTGTTAAGGTGTGTTCCTTATTTTATAGGGTTTTTTGCAAATCAGGTATGATGACCAAAGTGACTGGTTTATTCTTCTCGTGAAAGGAATTTATTCAGATTTACAAATAAGCACACAGGATAGACTTCAGTTCGTGGTGTTGGTCGCGGCAGTGGTAAGAGAAGCAAGCCGCTCGCATGGAGCTCGTCGTCAGTTATATATCCGTGGTTCAGCGCCATCTCGTCGTTGTTGGATGAACTACGTAGTTAGTACGCGAGGCCCTCGTAGTTCTTCCCGATGTGCATAGATGGCGCTGTCCTCAACAACGCGCGTCTTACGTTTTACGTCTTACGTTTTACGTCTTACGTTTTACGTCTTACGTTTTACGTCTTACGTTTTACGTCTTACGTTTTACGTCTTACGAATTTTCGATCAGGGTCACGTGACCTGACGCGAGTTTAGAAGTTTTTACCCATTCCAAAAAAAGTACACAGCGCCGCTAAAGAAGTTTTCACTTCAAAAAGGTGTTGTTGGGGAGGTTATGAGTACGAGCTGATACTATGGATTCAAGTGGTTTATTGCCGTAAATACAATGGTTTGACGTGCGCAATGCTTGCGGAAGATGGTCGTGTGTCTGGCCCCTTTTTTTTAAATTAGGGCCTCCAGCCAAGACGGTCGTGTGTCTTGCCACCCCTTTTTTTGTTTTTTGACTAGGGCATCTCGTAGTTGACCTTTAGAGGTCGTGACTACTTAACCGGACTATCCTGTGGTTGCCTTGAAAGAACTCAAAGCCTCCAGCCAGGGGCTTATATTAACTAAATAAACTATGCGACTATACGCTAAGGTCACCCCCTGTGGGGTACGAACCTCGGCTTAGGGCGTCGCTGGGGAGAGGGCGGCAAGTTGAGACAGGCTGGATCAACTTCCCCCCCGGTGGGTTCCCGCATTGTCGAGGCGGGGGGGCTCAGTAGCCGTGGCTTGGACACCCACGGTGAAGCTAAGAGGAACCCGAGGAGGGGCCGCTCGTCAGGGCTTCTGCTGAACTGAAGCCGACGACGTAGCGGCCAAAGGTAGGTTGCGGTGTTGCTTGGGCGACATCGCAACTGAGGCGGGCCGCGATGTCGTACGTACCGGAGGCATCGCGGTTGAGGGTTGGAGGCCGCGGCGGGAGAGGAGTGCCGGTATTACGGTGCGCCGCTCTCCCTACCTTCCGCGGCCTTGACGGGGTCGCCACCGTACGATGGCGGACGCGGTGGGGCTGCAGGGGAAGAGGAGTGTCGGTATTGCGTTGGCCGCTCTCCCTATCCTCTGCAGCCGAAAATTGGCAGGCGGCGGGGCCAATGTCCTGACCCGTCGCAGGGGGGACCAAGGGTGCCCAGACACGGGGTCGTCTGGCGCCCATGTGCTGGTTTGGTCCCTGGGGTGGTCACGGCGTGCTATGTGTTCTGGTGCGCCGGTGATGGGGAGTACTCCCCAGAGGAGGGTCCGGTAACGGACGGCCGCGGCGGGTTCACGGATGAGTGCTAACGCGTGCCCGTGTTCCCGCCGTAAGCGGCAGAGGAGGACACCGTGGAGTTTTAGTGGGTTAAAGTCCCACATAACTGCACTATCTCCCCGTGGTAGTGCAGTATGCATGAGCATTTCTCCACGTGAAAAAAAAAAAAAAAAAAAAAAAGGCTGGATCAACTTATGATTATTTACGAACGGGGTCGGCTTTTCCTAATTGACTACTTTGAGAAGAAAGGCCGAAACAAACTCGGAAGTCACAGTCGCGAAGTCTTGCCCGTCCCCGTCCCTTTATTTGGAGATGGACGGCGCGGACGCCTCTTCGCCCGCGGCCCGCTGTGCCCCCGCCGAAGCCGTCACCGGTGTCTCCTCCGTCGTCACCGGTGCCTCCTCCGTCGTCACCGGTGCCTCCTCCGCCGACGTCATCAAGCGAGAATGTTCCAAACAGAGGGGCAATTGCGTAACACATTATCACTCGGAATCGGTTTCATTTAGACAGTTCAACAACATTCATTGCGTTATTTACGTGTTGAGCAGATACATTTTTCGAACTTATGAAGCAATGGATTAGCAATTTGCTTCAAAATGATTCAGATTCAGATTGATAGTGTGTTAGGCAATTAGGGTGCCTGCACCCTATAAAATGCTTATATACCTATAAAATGCTACTAATACCACTAATGACACCTGTGTCATTAGTGGTATTAGTAGCATTTTTTTCAAATTGTGTGTTATTAAAGTTACGTGTTAATGTAAGTGGACAGACAAGATAATGACTTCTTATAATGGGTATGGGTTTAATTTTGCCACTTTTAGTTTTAATACTTAGAACCTGTGTGTCATGGGTTTTAATGTAGATAGATAGATAAACCATTTATTTGGCACACACAAGAAGACAGCACAACACACAAAAGTACAATATTAGATGATAACCAAATTACCCACTTGATTATAAAACAAGGTGCGGATAAAGAAACAAAAAGTAAACACACACATGTAGAACAAGTGCCATTTAATTTGTGCAGTCATTCGCCAACTAGCCTGTTAGTATAGTTTATTGTGTCTATTTTAAATTTGAAGTTCGCTATGATGCTTCCCATAAGTACCTATGTATCATAGCGTCATAATAAATTCAGAATTTCTGTCTAATATTACGTAAGTAAGCACCAGTCAGCAATAGGAACACTGGATATGCTATGCTTAGCACCAAATATTGGGCTCCATCACACAAAATAGGTTTGTCACATGGATACGAATTGAGATATATTTAAGGTGAAAAACTGTCCGCAAGAACATGACGCACACACGCGGGAAGAAATAAATAAACAATATATAGATAGGTACAACCTGTACTTTATTTAAACCTTAATAAACTAAAAATCCAGAAGAATATTCTCCAGTGGGATACTCTTCAGATATTTGTTGAAGTTGTTGACGAGCTTCTTAACATTAGCGTTAAAAACTGGTGCTTGCAGCTCCTTTACAACAGGCTTCCAGTTCTTGTTCATAAAATGAAGAACACTTTCAGCTGTAAACCGAAAAAAATTTTTAGAAAACTTTGTTAGGCAAGAAATAGGAGGCTCGTTGATATCACCAGGTAAGCTCGCTATCCATCCTTCAGAGAAAAGAAATCTGTTGTAAGATAGTTTTGATGGTAGAATTTAAAAGTAGAGCAACATCACGGTCAGTATTTAGTTTGGCCAGAATGGGGAGCGGGCGCGGGGCAGGCGCTCGGCGTGGGCACGGCGTGACTAACTCAAACATATGAACTTCGTTTGAGTGTCCATGGTGAGCACGCGGGAATCTCACGCCATAGCTCGTTCATACAAGTGGCCGCAGTGGGTGCGCGGGGCGGGCGCGGGCGGCTTGCGCGTAGACCGGGGTTCTCAAACTAGTTAGAGCTTTTTATTAGTAAAAATAAGTCTTCTTCATCCATATTATAATTTTGACAAACACTGGACACGACAACACGCAGAACATAGCCGTGCTCCAGTGCGGATAGGCAGCCCGCGCGCGTTCCTACACTCGCGCCCGCCCAGCGCCCGCGCCCGCCGAAGCGCCCCAATCTGGACGGACACTAAAGGAATCATTGGGTTGCAGTTAGACTTTCAGCTTCAATTGTTTTTTGATAGTTATTTAGTGTCCAGTGACAGTCCAGTGTGTGTGTTTTACTCGTCTGTGGTAACGCTTTGACCTTTTTTTTTCACTATGGGAAATCATCAAATGACCCCTCCCGCTCTGGGTGGAGCGGAAGGGACTGTCAGACTAAAACCTACCCGTGTCCCTTCCTTAACCCTTTATGTTCCGGGCCAGCGGTAACCCTTTCGGACAATCCCGCTGACCCGGCAACGCTTTGACTACACAAAGCCAACTCAACGCTTTAACCTTGAGTTGACTTTGTGTAGTACGGAATTTCAAAAGAATGAGAGGCCAGCTTATATCATACAGAGGCACTAAGGTTTACAGGCCAATCGCTTAACTGAGACGTTGCCTGAGGTAGCTGCGCGGTGTGGGAGGGGTGATAGTTGTCACAAGTTGACGAATCACTGAGTTCTCGCACACGTCACCACACCCCTCCCGCACCGCGCTGCTCAACTGCGCCTATTAATGATTTTATATTTTTAATAGAAAGTTTACTAGCAGTCCATGATATCTTCATTTCTATTAGTTTGCCAACATTATTGCAGTTTTACCAAACCGTAAAGGCAGGAACACAATAACAACAACTGCCTTTACTTCACGGTCGGATACGGCCAGGAAAACTTCAGTCATAAACATTCTTAAGGTCCATTAAGCAAAAGAATTATTTATGTATGCTGAGACAGTGAGTCCGTGCCTTTGAGTTATGGGCAAAAGTAAGGAAATTGAAAAAGTAAAGGCAGTATGAAAGTTTGCAAAGTTTAATAAAAGCACTAACATTTTTCTACTTGAAAAAGTTATGGATTTCTCCTTTTTCCATCGTTAAAACTGGCGTCAAAAATTCTGTTAAAAGCAAAATTAAATGGGCTAAATTATATTATGCTTTGAATGCAAGGTTTTAAAAATATCTTGTGCAATTTTTAATATTCGCATCATATCATAAATTGCTTTTGCTCGTAGCAAAAATGTATCCAATTATGTAACCAATTGTAGGTGCTACACTCTTCTTCGGCTCAGCATGATTCATAGATGGGCGGCAAAATCAAATATATTATGAGAAAGATAATGTTCGGAAAAAGCAGCTCGGCTTAGCTCGAATTATGCCGAGCCAACGCGAAAATGATTCAGCAAGGGTAGATGCCGAACGGTGTTTCCCGATCGGCTCGAGACGAATGAAAGCCGAATACGTGTAGTAATTGCATCGGGTCGGCTTACTACCGAATCCAATAAACCGACCCGAACATATGTGCAGTACTTCTTACTCATCATCCTTATTCAAATTTATTTGGGGTTAGCGCAATATGTATTTCATACTTCTCTAATAGTGGTCATCGCCTTTCTAGCATTATCTTTCACACAGTCCATCCATCGTTTCTCACTCACACACAAATCAAATAAAAACCCATTGCCATAAAAGTCAAAGAAAGGTTTTATTTACTAGTTCAGTATATTTCAAGGCCGCGAAGTTCAAATTTTCTTACGTTTTTCGCAATTTGCAGGTCAGCATACTGACCGACTGATACTCATAAATATTTGTTAAAATTATAATCATTATAATCATAAATTCATTAATAACTGGTAAATCTCTAAATTCATATTACCCCATTGAATGACTATTTCATGAAATCATGACATTTGAGGCCTATTCCAACTTAAGTGAGATGTATTGCTGGTTCTAATGATTATAATTTTAGAATGTTAAATTTGTTACTATCGCGAATCATATTTTAATCAACATACAACCTGACACTGACTAAATCTGAAATTCGCGGGCTACCTACCCAGTTACTGGGTAATACGATACCCCCTTGGGAAGACTGGTTGTCATAGTTTCAGGTTTCTGACGGCCCGTAACGACTGTCAAAGATCCACGAATGACAGCCGGGACCAACGACTTAACATGCTTTCCCAGGCACTGAGGGGTCTTGGTATGTAAAGATGGTCACCCATCCACGGACCAACCGCGGCAAGCGTAGCTTATCCTGATCGATCGACCCGTACGGCTGTTATCACTTAGCCACAAGATATAGTAGGTATATTATTAGAAAAGCCACAGGATCCTTCCCTTGGCCCAGTTACCGAAGCCGAAAACCGTTGACCCGAATAATATCGAGGCTCAGTTTAAGTGAGGTGAGTGGCAATTAACTGAGGGCAACAAAATGCTTTGCTAATCACCAAATGATAGATGATTAGGGGGCTATACCAGTTGGGATATTTACTTTAGGAGAAAGCTAAACAAAATAAATGTGAGCAAGAGATTTGCAAACAGTTTTCTGGTGAGAATTAGTGATAGATACATGACGAAATCGAGTTCTTTGAAGCTATCTGCACGCGCTAAAACTATAAAGGTTGTCTGCAAAAGTCCATCTTATAGCAGGCTGGCAGAAAAATAACTTTAGTTCGAAAATCGAACAATCAAGCGAATTTAGAATGAGTTTTTAAATAATTTGTATTGGATTTTTGTTTCGAAAACCAGTGTTAGTATAGGCGCGTTCGTGTAAACACGTTCGCTTGGAATAAAGGCAGTAATTATAACGTTGTATCATTTTAATGCCCTCACATAATATTCAACACTATACTCATTACAATTATATTATTTTAGTAAGCATTAGAGTTTATATTTTTGTACTATTTACTGCCTTTGCCAAACTAAATGTGGATAAAGTGCAAACTAAAAAAAAAAAACGAAAAAGCTGAGCGACTCGAAAAATTGCAAGTTTAGTTAAAAATAGTCTTTACACATCTTAAATAAAGCTTATTTTCAACTTATTTAAGATTTTTCCAGAATTCCGGGAATGAAAAATGTCGTCGTAACTCGTAAGGAAGTCTCCACTTTCTGTCTCTGTTCTCCGAAGTTTAGGTAAATATAGTCAGCCTATTCCGACCACTGCTACCACCACCACCCACCACCACCACCACCACCACCTCTCTTAATTCTTACCCAATTCCTTTTGTTTTCCATTGAACAAGTTGGTAAGGTCAATAACCATCCCTCCTTTCAATTCACTATTTATTTGATAGCTCTTGAGCGAAACATATGTTTTTCCATCCTTCCTTTGACTGACCTTTATGGTAGTATCGATTTGAATAGAATAGTCTTCTGTAATGAATATAAAAATATCATCATCTGCCTAGCCTTTTCCCAACGATGTTGGGGTCGGCTTCCAGTCTAACCCGATGCAGCTGAATATCAGTATTTTACATGAAGCGACTGCCTATCTGACCTCCACAACCCGTCAACCCAGTTATTGGGTAATACGATACCCCTTGGTAAGACTGGTTGTCAGACTTTCGGGCTTCTGACTACCCGTAACGACTGTCAAAGATCCACGAATGGCAGCCGGGAACAAAGGCTTAACGTGCTTTCCGAGGCACGGAGGGGTTTTGGTATATAAAGATGGTCACCCATCCACAGACCAACCGCGCCAAGCGTAGCCACCACTGCTCGTAATGGAATGCATTGAAGAAAATACTCAATCAATGTAATAAAATAATGCATTGAGGAAAATAGGTACGGACTGTCGTTCCTGTGTTCTCGTTTTAGTCGCGTAACGTCGGTTACGCGCGTACCCTGGAACGCTTAGTGCGTACAAGGCTTTACAGGCCAACCACTTAACTGAGACGTTGCCTGAGGTAGCTGCGCGGTGCGGGAGGGGTGATAGTTGTCACAAGTTGACGAATCACTGAGCTCTCGCACACGTCACCACACCCCTCCCGCACCGCGCTGCTACCTCAGGCAACGTCTCAGTTAAGCGGTCGGTCTATAATCCCGTTGCTAAGTATAGAACCTTTGAGTCATGCTTCCCTGGTCTATGAAAGTCTCGGGTACTTAAAAACTAGCAAATCGGGTAAATTTTAAATCAATTCAATTATATATTTATTTCGTTACCACTGCTCTTAAAACCAGCATTTCCAAATGTTCGAAGATATTCGGCGCTCTCACAGAGAGGAGGCCTGTGTCCCAGTAGTGGGAAAATTATAGACTAATAAAAAAAACGAATATTAAAGTGATAAAACTTACTGCATTTAATTCTGTAGTCTCCGTTTCCTGCAATGGGTATTGATAGGAGCTGTCCAGAAACCTCGTAGCCTCCGTTCATAGCGAGAAGTGGACAATTCATATCTAACAGAAGCTTTGACTTTTGTAATTCAAGTCTGAAATACAAGAAATTGCGTTAGTTTTGTACTATTTTCATTTGGTTTTCTGTTTCCCTTTTTTCGTTGTTTTGGATGACGAAAATCAGTCTGAATCCGATCTCAATACGAACTAGGGATCCGGGTTTATAGTAGGTTATATATAATAATAACGGTACAGTACCCGGTAATATTGCACATCGAACTTTGGAAAGAGACAATCGGCTAATTTCGGCTTCGTAGAGCGTTATCTCTGTCGCACAAAATACAAACAGTCCGGTATCTATTAGCTGTTAAAACAATTATGATTTGCTTCTTTTGATAATTATTTTTTTTCTTTGTATAAAATACACCAATTTGAATTAGTCGATGTGCAATATTTATCGCCGGGTACTGTACAGAGGCGGATTTAGTGGCTTAGGAATTTTTACCAGTCTACCTGTGATGCAGATACAAAATGTAGTAGGTGCAGCATGATAGAACATTGACATGTAACGAACAGTTCTGTCCTAATTGGAAATGTTCTAAATTCGGCTGGATGGAATTCGGATCTAGTGCACACCCCCTGATAAAAATAGTAGTACGGTTACTTCGCATCGTGATGACTCAGTTTCTTATCGGAAGCAGTGCGCTAAAACCGTTAATAAAATTAAATTATTCGAATCTTACTTCATATTAACCGCATCGCAGTTTTTGGATCCTTCAATAGTACTGTTGGAAAGCTTATAATTTATGCCAGTAAGGTCTCCAAGTATTATATCTTGATACATGGGATCCAAGTTCTCAATATTCAATTCCGGGACTCCTAGTATGGCTAGCTTATACATAACGTTCGCAGTTTTTGTCAGACAAGCGGAGTCTGTTTCTTTACAAAGTGTTAGTTTTGGTGCTGAAATAATAAGACATAAAACATTACGGTAGCAAAAACAACATTGCTTGTAGAAATTCTCATGAATGTCGTCAGTTGATTTTTGGAGAAGTAGCTGCCGCAGACCTACCACGAGCTCTTAACGCAATCCATTTTAGGACCTAAACTGAACTGTTCTTCTAATTCGTACCATGACGTCAGTTTAACGATTCAATTTAGGAAATGTCATCTGACAGCGATTGTCCCAAACTGAGTTGCAAGTCTTGGTTTCATTCATTCAATTTTGTACTTGTTTGGTACCGTGACGCTCATAGAGCAGCTCAACTGACATGCTCAACTGTCAATATAAGCGATTCAATAAAAGTTACTATTTCTCTAATATAAACTGAAACGTTTGGTGAATTTTTTTTTTTTTTTTTTTTAAATTATGACGAAAATAAAGTGTTTTAGTGCTATTTTAGTGGAATTTTACAAAAACCAATGTAATTGTAATTTAATCTTTCTTTTAAAGTCTAAAATATCTATTTTACATGCCTTTTTTAACCGTATTTGTTTTTCTTGGTATGTACGTTCGAAACATGAACATAATTTGTTTTATTACGTCGAAATATTTTTATTTTCGTATAACAAATAGCAAAAGGTATCTAAATAAATATCTACTTTGACAAAGAATTATTTTAACAATAGTTACCGTGTCAAAGTGGAATCTTAAAAACATTTGTTGAGTGTCTTTTTCACTTTAAAGTAATGATACTGAGTTAGGAACAAATAAAATTTTACTTGTTTCTGAACGTCTCTGACACTAAAATGTGCGCAAAACAAACTTATTTGCTAATATTAATAATAGCGTTGTCTCTTTTTCACAAAAAACGTTTCAAACGTGGTTTAGCCATGAATTGCGATTTTTCATTCACTTTCAACGATCCAAATGCCGCTGAGCGTATTGGCCGTCATGGTACGACTTTGATGCGATGCAGTTTAGGAACCTAAACTGAAATGTCTTGCTTTTGAATCGTTTTTAATTAGATCATGGTAGGCCACCTGCATACATTTACACACTCTCTTGGCAGAGCACTCCCTTTCATAAAAACCTTAGAACGCCTTTTCGAAATATTTTTTTATTACTTTATGTATATCAGTCCAAAGTAGCTAAGAAACACAAAATAGTGCCAGTAAACTAAAAAGCCAATATATATATATATATATTTTACACTAACCTGGACTGGATTGTACTCCAATTATAACACCAAACAATAAAAATATTCTTCCTGACATATTCACGACTCCTTCTTAAGACGCTCTAGAAGAAATAGGTTTTATTTGCTACACCGTCATTTTATATGCTTTATATAGGTAGGTTAAATCTGAAAACGTCTCTAGGTACTAAACGAGTTTCAAAAGGTTCAAAAACAAAACAAAATCAATTTACTGTCCGGTACGTGTTCCGTATCGTATTATTCGTAAAAGTTCAGGATTTTTAGGTGCCTTCATAACATGGAGCAAAGAAGTGTACAGAAAATTCACAGTTATTTTACCTCTAATATTGCATCACTGTCCAAACCATAGTGATCCTTACATTTGTTACAATAAGGTTGGTATTAGGTTGCTGTTGTCAGGGATAAAATAACTGTGAATCGACTGTACCTTAGTCCTTGGGAATAAAAACGTCCAGAACAAAAACATTGACGTAAAAATCTGACAATCGTGTAAACTTTTAAGAAAATGGACAAGAAAGTTTATGTCTCCTTACGCAGGTACTGTTCCTGGTGAAAAATGGCTAAGATATAAACCGCTCTCTCCTTATGATACCTAGAACTCTATAAAAAATATTAACACGTGATTTTATTCGTTCGAATGACTGGCGCCAATTTCCATAATTAATCTGTTGAGAGCATTCGTGGATCTGTCATTCATGAACCTTTGACAGTCGTTACGGGTAGTCAGAAGCCCGAAAGTCTGACAACCAGGGTTTCGTATTACCCAGTGATTGGGTTGGTCAGATAGGCAGGCGCTCCATGTAAAAATACTGATATTCAGACATCTACCAACCCGCACGGGGCCAGTGTGGTGGATGACGGCCCACGCCCTTTCACCGAGACGAGGCCTGTGTCCCAGCAGTGGGCACATTATAGACTGATTATCCTAATCGGTTGAAGGACACTGAACGAGACTCAATAGAAGTTTTATTGTTATTATGTCTGGGGGCTGTTAAAAACGTTAAAAATCGAGTTGCTATCTCATCTCAGCGGCAATCGATGTCAAGAGTGTAGGTAATTTAGAGGTATTTTGAAGAGGAGATTGAGGCTAAGATTTGAATTATTTTATTTATTTATTTATTCAGTACATACATTTTATACATTTAAGTTGGTGCCAACATAAGCTCATTAGAGTTTTACAGTGCACCAAAATCATCGACTACATAATTTAGAGATTATAACCACTCAAGTAGGTACTTAGACAAATAGTAACAACAAAAAGACAAAATTACAACGGGTATCAGCGAAATATTAGCTAAAAACTAACCAGTGCACATAGGCACAGTATAAATAAAGACATAGGTGACCAATCCGGCGAAAAATTAATGAAAACGTTCTCAAAAATACGGGAACTACCTACCCCTTAGATGTTAAAACTTAAAATATAATACTTGCTACATATTTGCATTAGGTTTCAGAGTTTTTACGGAACCCCGTTTGTGTGAGCCCTACATTCGTTTTTGTATTTCTTTTCTTAAAAGCACCTGACGATCTACAGATACATGAACTGCTAGGAAACCGCTGTGAGTTCATTAGCATTTTCATTATCTCTTTGTTATAGTTTTATATAGGCAGCCTACACGACGCACTTATTTAAAATAAGTGTACTTACACGTAAGTTTAAAAAAAAATTATATAAACATCCGAATTGAGAACCTCCTTTTTTTGAAGTCGGTTAAAAACTTAGCGTTTGGTTTTGGGAATCGTGAATAGAATAGATAGGGCCCCATCATATTGTTATTGCACCTACTGTGTATTGTCTCTCCATCACCCTAAGGTAGACTGGTAGAAAATGCCCAAGGGATTTAGTCCCATTTATATTTCGTAAAGATCTGATGTTGAGTTTCGGAGACAGACAACGGAACTCTTCAATAAATGCCAGCAAATCAACCGCGATTGCTGCTATAGCATATGTGGTATGCATTGTTTACGCAATCACACAACATAACATCACGCCTGTACCCTTCAAAGGGGTAGGCAGATGTGTTCAATAGCTTCCTGTCACTGATATTCACATATCAAGTAGTGGTATTTGAATTTGTTTGGGGTAGGTAGGTACAATTAAAAAGTGAAAAATAAAAACTTTTATACAAAAAAAAAACAATCGACTTCCAAAAAAGACACTACAAAGTGAAAAATAACTTCAATTTCGAAAGTCGGTGTCAAAAAACGAAAATACGGAACCAACGACACCGGTTTCCGAAATTAAAGTTATTTTTCACTTTGTAGTGTTTTTTTGGAAGTCGGTTGTTTTTTTTTTTGTAAAAAAGTTTTTATACCAGTAAAGTATTGAGAAGAAAGCGTCAGGGTAGCCTTCGAAATTCAAATGTTCTTACGTTTTTGCAATTTGCAGGTCTGTACATATTGATCTAAATGCTTATATAAAAAATATTAATCAATAGCCATCATCTGCCTAGCCTTTTTTCAACTATGTTGGGGTCGGGTTCCAGTTTAACCAGATGCTGCTGAATACCAGTATTTTACATGGAGCGGCTGCCTATCTGACCTCCACAACCCTTCAACCCAGTTACTGGGTAATACTATACCCCTTGGTAAGACCGGTTGTCAGACTTTCGGGCTTCTGACTACCTGTAAATACTGTCAAAGATCCACGAATGACAACCGGGACCAACAGCTTTACGTACTTTCCGATGCACGAAGAGAACACGATATGTAAAGATGGTCATCCATCTACAGACCAACCGCGGCAAGCGTAGCTTAACCTGATCGATCGACCTGTGCGGCTGTTATTATTTAGCCACGGGCCACGTATTTTAATTAATAGAATTATATAAATCATCAATACATCTCTCTAAGTTCATAATACCCTATTGAATGTCTATATCATGAAATATTGATATTTGAGGCCAATTCTAACAGGAGTTATATTGCTGATTATAATTCTGTAAAGCTATACTTGTTACGGTCGCGAATCATATTTTAATCAACATAAAACCTGTACTTTTTTTTTAAAGATGGGCAATGACTTGCAAATTGCAAAAGAAACGTAAAAAAATTTGAATGTCGCGGACTACCTTAGCGCACCCCCTTAAATGATTTTATAATAATTATGAGCTGTGTTAAAATTTTGTTGTTTTTTACACCACTTCTATACCTACGCCTTCAAAACAGATTTTGGAATAAATAAAACAATTCATATTTTCATGCGTAAATCCTTTACAAACTTTTATAAAACCCAAAAGTTTTCAAATCACTCAATGCACATATTTAAAATGCAAATCTTCAATAGGAACTAGATTGAGAAAATACTTCAGGTTTTTAATGTACTTATTCATGAAGACATCTATCACAATATCTCGAGTCATTTCTTCTATAATTCTCACACGATTATCACCTAGAAGGAAATAATTAACACATTATTAATAGTAGGAGGTAGAAAACAAGACTTGTGTGCTCCGCAAAGACCTTCTATTTTTTTCATTAAAAATGGAAACTCACGTAGTACCTAAAAAGTACACACTTTGTACACACATTGTTGGCAGACATATGCCAAACCCAACAGATTTTTTCGCACGGAAGGTATACAATGTTTTCGTTCAGTCTACTTCGACTTGTTAGTTCCCAATACAAGTAACAGATGTCACTGTTTCAAACTACACAAAATTATTACTTATGTACGTTTAATATTGAGAAAAATAAAAACACTTATGTATTTCTACTACCTACCTACAGGCTGAGACAATGAGCCATTAATAATTTAAATATCTTGCATTTTTATCCAAGATATAATAATATTAACGAGATATAATTTTAACATTTTCAGACAGGCATTTTGTTGCTTTTTGTTTCGAACTACTCCAATTTTTTATTCAACACCACTGAAATGTCATGCGGTGTAAAAACTAAAAAGTAATGTTCACTTACAGGAATCATGGCTGCTGAAAACCAAGTTAGTATACACCGGATCTTTAACTTGTCCATTCAAATCCAGGATTACTGTGTAGTGCAGTATATTAACGTGATGCCTTCCTTTGTCATCCTTAACTTTCTCAAGCTTCCCACTAGTTGATATGTGGTAGTCCTCTGTAAAATATTAAATGATTGTAATTAGGTACTTAGTTAGTCAGAAACGTCGTGGAAAACAAGCGTGATGTTATGTTTGTGCCTTGTTTCAGGATTTTTTTCGGTTAAGTTAAAATAATTCATATAAAAATATATTTGTAACTCTTTTATCAAACTAATATGATAACGCAGATTTCACACAGGTTCACGTCACACAATACCTAATCTCATTGTAAAAATCAACGCAAATAGCACAAAAACCACTGATTTATGATTTATTCTCTGCCAAGGCTTATTTTTATTAAACTTATATTTTGAATTATTTCTTCATTTGTGTTTTTTTTACATTGTTCTCACATATAGAAGCAACAAGAATAATGCGCACTGGATTTTGTAATATCTCGATTTAAAAGAGTGTCCATGGAGTTTCTTGCCCGTTCTTTTCCATAGAGATCTACGTTTTGGAATGGGCAACTAGCTTCAACTTTCTAACTGACAGACTAACTATTTAATTTTGACAATTCAAAAGTGTCTGTACATGGTTTAATTGAAACAAATGCTTTGAGTTTGAGTTTGATTCGAGATAACTCGTCTTTCGTGTTTTTGCGACAATAAAACAATTTTTCTGTCATTGTATCATCAGTTGCTTTTGTGATATTTATATAGGTTTCATAATAGGTAGAATCAATGTAATAACCGGTAGAATGTCGTAATTACATTATCAATAAAAAAGCCATTGTGTCTCGCGTGGATCCACGTTCACGATACGAATGGTTAAATAACGCTAAACTAAGTTTTGGGAATCTGGAATAGGAAAAATGTTGCATAACATTTTGCAATTATTCTAGTCTCCATTTTACATGAAGGAAAACGTGTTACAAATCCATATATATGTATATTTTACTTGAACTGGTTGAAAAACCGTCAATTCATTAGAAGATTAATCACTCAATATGCCTAGCCTTTTCCCAACTATTTTGGCGTCGGCATCCAGTCTTACTGAATATGTGTGTTTTAGTTGGACCGACTGCACATCTGACCTTCAAAACCCAGTTACTGAGTAACACGATATCCCTTGGTAAGACTGTTTGTCAGACTTTTGGACTTCTGACTACCCATAACGAATGTCAAAGATCAATAGGGACCAACTACTTAACGTACTTTCCGAAGCACGAAGGGGTCTTGATATGTAATGTATGGTCACCCACGAAGCGACCGCAGCAAGCATAGTTAAACCTTAATTAGATTGACCCGTGCGTCTGTTACCATTTAGCCACGAGCCCCTCATTAGAAGATCAATACTAACCATATATAATTTGACATTCTCCTTTTCCCTCTAATGGTACAGCATCTATAATCCCATTCAGATTATACTGAGCTTGCAACGTGAGAATTGGGCAGGATATTTCGTAGTCAAATAACGTATACCCACTGGCATGTTTGTTGCTGAAATAACGATTTACTTATTAGTGGGTGTTAGATCTCACAAGTGTGGGTACTTCAATAAAACACTATTTCTACTTTCTTTTATACAGCGTATATCAGAAGTATGGTTACAGACCATCAAACCTACACATCCTTAAATATGACCACACATAGATGATACAAATTGTATATTGCGTATGGATCGCACCGGTTTCGCTCGCTGGCTCAGCGCGGTATCTCGGCAGTGAGTGTCATAACCTCTATTTATTAAAAAGCTATCCATCACAGTAGGGTAGGAACTCAAGTGAAGCTAATAAACTTGAGAAATATAGGTACAGTAGAGCAGGAGCAGCAGTAACCCTGTGGCAAAAGGCATCGACTGACACTTTACTTATGCTATGGCTACATTATCATGATAACGCGAACTACATTTTGCGCGCTCTCTTTTGTACAGCGAGACGTCGAACGGTGTACGAGAGAGAGTATGAAGTGTAGTTTTCGTTATCGCGATAATGTAGCCGTAGCATCTGTACCGAATTCATTGTATTTTGAGGAAACGGGCATGTCCTAGAATCAATTTCTGTTTTGCCACTGTACTTAACAAATTCTAAGAAGATGCAATACGACCCCATTTTAGGTAAAATGGGGTAGTATAGTGGATTTTATCCCCTACCTCCCACTGAGAGGAGGAAGCAACGTCCCATGAGAAAATTAGGAATATGCTGATTGCGATTATAAGAAGGTTTCATTATGTGTAAAGAAATTGAGGATTTACGCAGGCCAGAACCATAGAATATCATGTGTGGAAACTTTAAAATAATTAAATATAAATCTACTTACTTTAATTTCACGAACTCACAGTTCTTCAAACCAGTCAACGTGGCATTGGAAAGCTCGTATCTGATACTCGGCAGGTCAACAACAATGGCGTCAATGTGTAGAGGATCTGAGGTCTCAACACCAGGCATACCAGCTACAAACCTTGGGTAAACACGCTCGATCACTGCATTTATCAGGCATTCGTCATCTGCCTCACAGAGCTGTCTTTGTAAACCTGAGAAGTATGAAAATCACAGTGTGATTGATACAATAGAATAGAATACTCTTTATTATGTACACCATATAAATTATAGATATAAATGTAGAAATTTTACAAAGGGTGACACAGCAGGCGTTCTTATCGTCAAGGGCGATCCTTCAAAGACAACCTTTGAATGTAAAAAGGGGAAGAAAAGACAATACTGTAGGTAATATGTGGTGTGCCATTTGCATAATACAATAAATAGATATATAAAGCATATTATTATATACTAATCTATTTAAATATATATAATAAAATCATGTAACGGGAGCAAAGACAGTTAATAATGATGTTTAAGGAGAGAGCAAATGTTTTTAAAAGCAAAAATTGCTCTTGTTCACAAAAAGATGACTTTTCACGTGACTAGAGGGCTGGGTTATTCTTTGGCTAAAGAATTAGCATTGCCATTCAACGTGGCAATGCTGCCAGTCTTCTAGGGGCGTTATCGGATGACAGCGATGCGGAAGATTACTTCGACGCCTAAGTGTCCTTTTGTTTTTGCAATTATTTGTATAATTAATTAGTTACACTTTTCATTTGGTGCCTAGTGTAAATAGTTAGTTCTGTTAAATATCGTAAAAGTTATGCAAGTGAACAAATCAATATAACATTAATGTTGTTTCAATGTTGGGTTTTATTCTAAACCTAACATGATGAATTTAAATTTAATGATATTATTTTATTGTACACTCAACTTTTAATGAAAATACACGGCACGTAACCAAACAATATAATTTCAATCTAAAATTAACTTATTATTAAAGCTCAAAATCCAAGCATTTATTTCAAATAAACCAATTACAGGCATGTTTGAATTGTCAATGTCAAAGCATTTATTTAAAATAGTCACATAAAAGGCACTTATGAATGTCAAATCGTCAGAACGTCGTTTTGAATGTCAAGGGGTCGGTCAGTCAGAAAGATGAAGCTAGTTGCCCATTCCAAAGCGTAGTAGGTACCTCTGGAGAAGAACGGGCAAGAAACTCCACGGACACTTTTAGATCATATAATAAAATAAATAAAATAACTACTTACATAATGCGTGTTTATAACAAAACAATACAGCAATTAATAGAACTGAGAACATTTTGGTTCAGGCTCTCAAACGCAAATGGCTATTATATTCTCAGACATTAGTGTTTTATTTTATACTAGCTATGCCCGCGACTTCGTTCGCGTGGATGTTGGAAAACAATAATGTGTCGCTTAGGAATGGTGTAATTATCTGACCAAACAGACATAATATGTCTATTATTGATTTGGCCAAGATAAACTTTGCTATAGTGTATTTATAAATTCAAGTCGTCATAAAGTTCAAATTAGTTTTTCAAATATGTAGGTACGGTCTTCAGGGCTACTTCACTTTACTTTTTCTAATTTCAAAATCCATTTAGTATAAACTCAATCTTAAGTATGTCCATGATAAAAGCTACTAAAGCTTTCTGAACAAAGAATTTATAAATAAATAGTTAATACTAAATTTAATTATGAAGAAAGACTTAAATATATATGAAGCCTTAATTAATTAATTAAGGCATAATTAAGCAATAATTTTAAGCACTTAATTCGTTCCTAACTCTGACTTACTAAAACCATATTTTTTTTACTCGCAATTAGTTCAAATAATATGGATTTAACGCCATTTTGAGCTATGTTAAGTATAAACATACATTATTAGTTATTAATTTTGTTATTCGTTGTTTAGGCTATATTTTTTATTTATCAAAATTTTACAACGTGACACACACTATGTAATGTAATACTACGTACTGTGTACTATGTAATTAAAATTCGGATTTTTTTGTAAATATACTAAATATATATATTATTTTAACTTTTTTGTGGTAAAAATTAAATTAATCTGTATTTTTGAAGCCCATCAGTTTTATAAAAATGCCTGATCATTTGACACTATAAACTATTGTGCATTTGAATAAATCTGTAAGATTAGACAAAACAACACTATAAAATAGGTGATAATTATAAGAGAACCATTTTATTTTGCATTTGTTTTAGAATACTAAGTTGTAAAATCATACCACCATTTTATCTAAATAATATCTGAGATTAGTAGGTGAAGTTTGAAGTTAGTTTTAATAAGTCTTATCTTCTTTTAAGCGGTAAATTTAGAAATTCTTAAATTGGTATTGTAGATATTTTACATACCAATATTATGCCTATATTATAGCGTCGAGATATCTTGAAGATAAAAGGAAGAATACATCAATGTTACTCTTAAATCGTACTGAAGTTTATCTGAAAAGTAGTTTGAAGTCTTTCTTAGTTATACTGTAAACCTGTGCCCACACTTGCTTCATTCTCTCTTGGTGGATAGCCTTAAAAAATCTTGAGGGTCGATATGTTTTATGACATAATCTACAATACTTTTTTATGACATGGCAGTCCTACTTGGGTGTGCACCTGCCGTACCTACTCAATAAATCAACTGCCAATCTGTCGGAGTGTGCTGAAGTGTTATCATGATAACAACGCTTCAAAATCAAATTTTTTTCACCTTTGTTCACCACGGCGAAGAAGGTTAAAAAAATTCGAGAAAAAAGGCAAAAGCTATGAAAGTATCATGATCTTAAAACCTTATGTAACTAAAATGCCTCTGTAAACGATCTTAGAGAGGTTGCTTGCCCCTCGAAAGAGCTCCTACATAAATTTGCCCGTGTGAAAGCAACGTATTTACGTTGTACGTACGTATTTTATTTGAAAAGCAACGTATTTACTCTGGTTATATTCATTCGATACCAGCCGCCCTCGAAACCTACTAAGATGACACCTTTGAATAAAACTTTGGACATGATTTTGATTTAGACCTTTTACGGACCTTGTCGGTTGTATTTTCTTTTATTTCCTACTAGCTTCTACCTGCGACTTCGTTCGCGTGAAATTTCGGCCCCGACCCATCGTGTCGCATCCCATCGCTCAACCGCGTGCTACTACTCCGTTTTCGTTTAGCGTTGTTTCTGACGTTTTTTTTTCCAATTCCTCGTCTCTTTAGTGTGTTTTCTCTGTAGCGTGAAGTTTAATAGCCTATAGGTAACCTTCCTCAAGAATTGGGCTATTAAATGCAAAAATATTTTTTCAAATCCAACTCCCAGTCCCAGTTCCAGAGATTACCCCCTACATGCAAACTTATAAACTTTACCTCTTTATAATATTAATATAGACAATTTCGTGTAAGTACTACTTTACATTGATACTTAACAACTTTCTTTGATCTCTGTACAATATACGTGTACTGTTTGTTACTGAAGAGTTCTATTGTCAGATCTTCCCTAAATGAAACCATCTCGGTCGAAAACTCTTTCAAATAAAAAATAGTGTGACATACGGTCAGACAGGACAAAATTATAAAAAATCCTTTTCTTGAGCCATTACGTGTGCTACGAAACCCTAAAACAGACGAATTGAGGACTTTAATGAAAGGGAAACGGATATCGGAAAAGAATAGGTACATATTTGGGAGTCATGCAAGGTGATATGGCTTAGGTATAGAGGGAAGGATTGAATCCCATTCCACACGACGTAGAACAGGTTTACTAAAGAGAAATAAGATAAGATAATGATTTATTTCTTACCACAATATATTAAGTACATACATAAAAAGATAAAGAACAATACATAATAGTTTAAATTATACTGTGAGAGACTGGTGCCTAAGCTATGCGTAAAGGCTCCTTCAAACAGGCGCGACACGCGATAAAATCGCACGCGACACAAAGGCACCGCAAGTCGCGCAACGAGCGGTGCCTTTGTGATTACCGAACGATGAAAACTCAAAAGTAATAGGTACAGTCGATTCACGAAAGATGACCACGGCGCAGAAGGCATAAAAACGGTTACAAGATGCATTTTAAATTACTTACGTTTGATTTATTTGCATAACCAGCATTTACAACATTACACAAATTATTTAACTATCATTTAAATATTATTTTTCTTTTCTTCATGAGTTTACGTGCGCAGACGGCCGCCATTTGTGGTCATCTTTCGTGAATCGTACTGTAACCGTGAGTAATGTCAGTTCGATTCAGACAAGCAATTCAGTTTTTCTAAATTCAGGCACTGTTGTTTTAAACTCGACATGTTCTTTTCAACGTATGTTACACTTAATTTTACGTTTTACATGTGTGTACCCACCATTATAATATTATGATCAATTCATTGTAAAGAACTTGTTTCTAAAGTAGATTTAAAACTATGTTAACGTTCAAACGTGTCTAAAGTGCAATTCTTCAATTGGCACTGTTCTTTGGAAATCTTGAAGGTTGTTGATGAACCTATTCAAAATGGTTTTCATTACGATGTCACGTGTTTTCTCCTCCAATTTTGTCGCGTAATGGTCAGCTGAAAAAAAAAATATTTCAATTTAAAATGTAAATAGGTAAAAAATTAAACACATTTAGGGAAAATATCGGATTAAGCACCCTCAAAAACCATGAAAACGACACCCATGACGAAAAAGTTGAAAGTTTTCACAGCCGTCATCTTAGATTTTGTTTTTAATCTCACTGTCGGTTTTAGCATCCTCGAAAACCATGAAAACGACAGCTTTAATAAAAGAATTTGGAAGTTTCAGCAGCCCGTCATCTTGGATTTTCATTTGGACATCACTATAGGCTTCAGCACCCTCAAAAATCATAAAAACTATGTTCCAAAAGGTGTTTTCCCAATTATCGAAGTAGACATTTGGATGTAACACTCTTTTCTTATGGGTTTAATGGTTCTAGAACATGCCTTTTTCCGCACTGTTTTCTTTTAGTACTTTTAGAGCAGTGATGACTAAACAAAAACCTGGCAGTCATATGTCGGCACTCCTTTATTCATAAACGTTACTTAAAGATAAGTAGAGACTGTTTAACCTTATATTATAATAATCGTTTATAAATAAACCTCTGTAAGTAAATACAAATTTCTAGCTTCTTCTGCCCGCAGGCACGCCGGCGTAGATGTCGTAAATTATTCCACGGGAACGTGCTACCAGAATAAAAAAGTATGTCCTTCCCCAGGATGCCATCTATCTCCTTGACAAAGGAGACTGATCAAAAGTGGTATATGAATCAATAGCGATACTGTTGTGGTATTTCTGTGAGGATACCTCAACTATCCTTGTGCAAAGTGGCATCAAAATCTGACCTGAGTCTTGAGAAATATAATATTTTAGAATACATATTTTTATGCTATATTTTTATTTTAAAAACTTTTTAACGGGTATTTCTGATTTTATAATACTTCATTAATGTGTTTCTCTGCTAGACAAAGTCACTTGACACCTCAACAGTACTGAATTTCAGTATTTTTTTCGTTTTAAACCGACTTCAAAAAAAGGAGGAGATTCTCTGTTTATCGGAATCTTTTTTATACTTTTTTGATATTTATGTTTACCGATTACTCGAAGACGGCTGGACCGCTTTAGAAAATTATTTTTTTGTTTGAAAGGGTATATCTTCCTAAATGTTCTCATTGTCACCAGGTCATTGTCTCCTTTGCAAAGGGATATAGTAGAGGTATCCCCACAGAAATACCACCACAGTATCGCTATTGGTTCATAGACCACTTCCCATACAAATTTAAACAGTCTCCTTTTATCGAAATCAGTGGTTTAAGCATGAAAAGTTAACATACAGAAAGAGTTACTTTCGAATCACACTAATATTATAAAGACGAAAGTTTGTGAGTGTGTGTGTGTTTACATGTTTGTTACTTCTTCACGCTCAAACGGCTGGACCAATTTTGATAAAATTTTGCATGGAGGTAGCTGACACCCTTTTTTTTATAACCTAAGCTTTTTTTTTTTTTTTTAATCTCACACCTACGCCGGGGTCGTGGGAACGTACGATCCTTCCGCAACCCCCGGCTGGTGCCGGCCCGCCGCAGCGGGCCCCGTCTGGTCGGGGGGGAGAGTGAGGTGTTTGACTCCCCCCGCGACGTCTAAGAGGGGCGCGCGTGGAACACACCACGGCCGGCAGCGAGAGGTCACTGCCTACTTCTGAGATGAGGGCACGGCGCGGCTCCTCCCAAGCGGCACACTCTGCCAGCGTATGCCACGCCGTGTCCTCCCGGCAGTCGACGCAGTGGTGACACCGGGCGTCCGGCTCCCTGTTAATGCAACACAGGTACTTCCCGAAGCAACCATGCCCCGAGAGCACCTGCGTCACCCGAAACGACAGGGAGCCGTGCCTCCTCCCGAGCCAGCGCTCGAGTACTGGCCGGACCGCCTCGATTGTACCGAGGCCGGCGGTAGGGCGCGAAAGCCTGTCCCGCCATTCCGCCACCAGGACCTCGCGAAGCTGAGACCGACGCAGCTCCATATGGCGCTGCGTCAGCCCCTCGCCACGCGCCCGCGCTTCCTCGCGCCACCGGTACAGTGACGCGAGTACTTTCGCCTCCAGGTCCCAGGGCGGGGATCCAGCCAGTACGCAAGCCGCCTCGTAGGAGATCGTGCGATACCCCCGGACGACTCTGACGACCATCGCTCTCTGAGGTAGCTGACACCCTGGATTAACATATAGGTTACTTTTTATCTCGATATTCCCACGGGATCGTGGGGCGCAGGTAGTTTATAATATTAATTAGTACGGATACACAAAATTTATTTACCATCTCCTTCGCCACCAATAGACAGATTTTGATACTGGGCTGTAGTATGTGCCTGATTATCCAAGTTAGCACAGAAGTCAATAAGATGGAAGTGTAGTTTACCATCCTCTCTCTTTATTTTCTCATAGCTCCCGGTTATATTTATGAAATAGTTATCTGGAAGATAGAAATATAGATATAGTTAATTTCCAATCAAACCGAAATAAATTTCTACAGTACAAATGTTCTATGTCACGAAGTCAGTTTAGCTATGAATGTTGTCAAGCGTGCACATGCACATTGTGACCAACAGAGACTCAACAATGGGTGAAGTAAAACGGTACACATTCGCGGAAATAGCCTCATGCGACGGCAGCAAGGGGCAGGCGCTGTGGGATCGCGCTTGTCGGGATACGTCACTACTACAATCAAAGCCGAACGGACTTCGTGAAATAGAATATCTGTAAGTTAATAAAATAACATGACATAACATCACGCCTGTAGTCCCCAAAGGGTTAGGCAGAGATGTACCTATAGTACACCTGCATTTCGTCAGTTTTGTTTAAATTCCATGTAATAGGGGGCAAACCTATTGCCATCAAATGGATACAAATCTAGACTCTCTCAAAGCACATACTTAACTATTAAAAAAAAAAAAATACTCTCGCATTTTTTTTTCCGGGATGGGAAATCATCAAATGACCCCTCCAGCTCTGGGTGGAGCGGAAGGGAGTGTCAGACTCCTACTGACTAAAACCCACCCGTGTTCCTTCCTTAGCCCTTTATGTTCCGGGCCAGCGGTAACCCTTTCGGACAATCCCGCTGACCAGCATGCGGCCCTGGGTTTGACTTCCGGGTCGGGCAAAGTGTAATTGGGTTTTTCGCATTACCCCCGTTTTTGGCATATCAGAAAAAGCTCACTGCTGCTCACATCTACGGTTATCAATAGCTTTAGCTTCTGTGCAACTTACCATAAGTAATTTCACAGTTGCCCTTTCCTTCTGCAGTTACTTTATCTATTTCTCCTTTTACCTCATATTTAGATTTTATGATCAAATGTGGACACAGAAGTTCATACGCTACAGAACCGCTTTCTGGAGTAAGTCTGAAAGTAATAACATTATATTTGTGAGTTTTATAAATGCCATTATCAATTACATTTTTCACAGATAAATAAAAATAATTTTACAATTAAGGACACCAACTACATCTAGGTAATACGACTTAATATCGTAAACTAGCTGTTGCCCGTGACTTCATCTGCGATTCAAGATGAAAAGTAGCCTTTGTTCTTACCTAGGCCATGGTCTGTCTGTGTGCCAAATTTCATCAAGTCGTTTTAACATGAAATCATAACAATCATACACACAAACTCATTTTTGCATTTATAAAATTAGTTATAACTAAATATAGATAACTATGTAATAGATTGCATGATTATTAATACATGCACCTATACTTAGATTATAAAGAGGTAAAATTAGTGAGTTTGTATATAGGGGGTAATCTTTGGAACTACAGATTCGACTCTGAAATTTTTTTCACTAATGCTACATACAGTATGGCCATGTCATAGGATACTTTATATTTAAACAAGAAATTTCACGCGTACAATGTCGCGGGCAGAAGCTAGATACCGGATAATTCTACGATGTAATAAAATTTGGTAAATAAAATACTTGCTTTAACTTGAGAAAATCGCAATTCTTCAACCCAAGCAGCGTAGGATGGTCGAGTGTATACTTTAAATTAGGTAGATCAACTACAATTTTGTCCAAATACAATGGGTCTGAGGATGCTACCCCGGGCAACCCCTTCATAACCTTCTGGTAAATATGCTCTCTTACTGCCTTTGTCAAGCATTCATTGTCCGTGGGTTTGCAAAATTCTTTCTTAAACGCTGAAAATCAAGAAACAAACACGACTTGATTTGTACACATTGTAACTTTACTAAAGACTGGGGCAAGGCAAATAATTAGTCACTGAAAAAGTGTCATTTTCAATTCGACAACCTATCGAATGGTTGTGAATAGCTACATATTATGGTGTCGAAAGTTTTTTCAGTAAACTAATATTATAGGTAATGTGTAATATGCCTGAATACATTATGATTATTTTCCCTAAATAAGAGTATAATAATAGTAGATTATTCACTAAGGAGATAAAGTAGTGTCTTATTGTCGTGGGCGCTAAAATGGCGGATTTTAGACGATGACAAAAGGTCTTGAAAAAAGTGGTGTCAAATCTGAGATTGAACTAAAATAACATACCTACTGCCTGTCGGGTTTTTTTTTAATTTTTTCAATCTAATCTAATCTTCATATGTTTTAGTCGACAGCGACTAAAACATATGAAGTAACAACTCTTTGGTCGAATAAAAAAAAAAAACTATTAATGTATTTTTATGTTTCCAATGTCAACGTTTTTCTCAGTTGACGTTCCAAATTCAAATCACATTACCTAATAATAACCATCGGGTCATAACGAAATGCAGGACAATATTAATGCCCGGCTAGAGCTTAAGGCTTAAATGACTTGCTTTAGGTTAGGTTTGCATGACATAATATATAGACGTCAGCAAGCAGGTGGTGTAAAAAAAATAGAAATTTACGTTCATAATATTTGGTAAATGACAAAATACGAGGGGGGCACTATTAATGCCTGGTAATACAATTAGAATGTGCAAAGTAAACGTGATCTACAGGAAATACAACAAAGACCATACAACCGCAACGAACGGCTCATTATAAAAAGTATACGTGTTTACTTACCAAACACATTTTTTAAACACAGAAAAACTAACACAAATTGGACGGACCACATCGTCGAAGAATCAAATATAAATGAAAAAAGCAGATGGATTAAGTTATTTATAAAGAAAAGCAGCCTTGGTTACTAGTAGTTTTAATAGTTTTAAAATGTTGTTTTTATTTGTTTTGATTAACGACTTATTCAAATCAGCATTAATTAAACCTGTATACCCTGTGGATAATATCATTTGACACGCTTGAGAAGATTCTTTTAACAATTTGCATGTATAGTTACTAACAAAGATACATCTTAGACGAGTAAGATTGCTTTTCTTCTCTCATTAAAAAATATAAATGGATCAGAAAGACAACGCGGCTGACTGTACAGAGAGCGCAGATCGTTCATTTTAGTAGGTATTATGTTTTCAATACACTATCTACCTAGCATATATTCTGAAGAATATCATATTATTTATCTGATTTTGCTGACTGTAGTCGATCATATATTATACCTACTTTTATTGTTTCTAAAACTTGCATTTTTTTTGTGTTTAGGTCCTGTAAGCCCCATAAAATAGTAGTTTTCTGATGAACCCTAATATCGCAGAACCTCCAAATTACCTCTTGACGTCAAATAAAACAGACTGATTTGCGGTCCATTATACTAAGATTTATCATGGGAAACACCTCTAATATGGAAATGTCTGTTTACGTAATCATTTATTTTATTCTTATTTATCTTTCAGCCGGTTAAAAGCACAGAATTAACAATAGATGGACGAAATGGTGGCAGATCACAGGAACAATCTGCGACTCCGGCATTTTAGACCTGTTATCTTGTGTGGATCAGAATGCTGGACCACAAAAGGGATAAATGCAAAGGAATTGTTAAGAGGGATATGTGGTGTTACATGAACGGATAGAATATGAAATAAGTACAGACGCCAGCACATCAAGTTACTACAATCTGTCAAATTTCTTTTAAAGATTTTCAACTTTATTGCTAAACCATAAGGTTCAAATTTGATTGAAAAAAATGACAGTTTCGGGTAGCTTGATGTGCTGGCGTCTGTACATAAAAGGAAGTCTGAAAGTGGCACCCGTAACTGAAAAGCTGTGTAGAACTAGAAATCGGTTGTCATATGGAGATATTGTTGTAGGTATGGGCATTAGGGTGTCCCGAAAATTTATTTTTTCGCTTTTCGCTACTCAAGCCCCCTCAAAAGTTGCATTATTAGTTTTAGATTACCGTAAAAATAATAAAAAAAACATAAAAAAATATCTTGAGGGTTCTACCGGCATTTTTTTTTAATTTTTTTGGATTTAAGGATTTGAATCAGGATCTGAATCAGGATCTGAATCTGAATCTGAATCAGGATCAGAAACAGGATCAGAATCTGGATCTGAATCTGGATCTGAATCAAGATCTGAATCGGGATCTGAATCTGGATCTGAATCTGGATCTGAAATGATTTTTTTTTTTTTTTTTTTTTTTTTTTTTTTGCCATCGGATTGAGTCTCTCGCTGAATTGGATAAGATCGCGCCGAATCCCGGTGAGCCCGAGCATTGTGAACCTGAATCGGCTGCATCAGCATCGGCTGTGCCGGCTGTCCCGGTTGTTGCTGCTGCGAAGACGGCTAGGTTGAAGCGTTCTGCTGCTTTGAAGAAGTGATGTCATTGTGAATGTTTTCTTCGAGTCCGGGTAACATTGTGTTTTCTGTTTATACTTTCCGTTCATTTTTAATATGGTTCAAAGACTATAATGATGCAGTTCAACAATTTGTTTATAATAGTCCTGACTGTGACTTGACATAACTGACAAACTAGTCACAAATGTCACAATTCATGTTACTGTCAGTGTCAGTCAGCACGTCATGTTAGTTGCCATCGTTGGTGCGTTCCGTTTCACATACCGGTGCAATGACAGGAGACTGGCAGAAGTTTTATTATTTTTTTGTTGAATGTTTTGCTTATAATTTTTTTTTTTTTTTTCCTTGGTGTTTCCCTCTCAAAGGTTTTACAATTTGTTTCGTCTATATAATTATATATATATTTTTTTTCTCTTCTTCCTTCACTCTATTGTTGCCCGGACTACGAAGTCATTAGGTTTTTGTTTTAATTTTTAGTTTAACAACGCTACCGGCAGGTAGACTAGTTATTTGGTTAACCTTTATTAGTTAGGACTTTGTTATTGTATATTTTTAATTTATTATAATATATATTATTTTATTATATTAGTTAATATTTATGTCTATCGATGAAAGCAGTGATAGTAATAGTTTTTTCTCTTTAACAAGCAACGACGATAGTTTCGTGAGTGTTCCTTCTCTTGCAGACAGTCTTAAAGCGCAGTTTTCCGATGTTCTCAAGAATTTTAACGTTATACATATTAACGCTCAGAGCATTCCGGCTCATTTCCATGATATGCTGGCAAGCTTTGACTGTAAAAACATACATGCTATCCTTATTTCTGAATCATGGCTTAAACCTTGTCTCCCTTCAACTAGTTACTGCCTTCCCGGCTTCCAGCTTATAAGAAACGACCGGTCGGTTGGTGTTGGTGGTGGTGTTGCCATATATCTTCGCACACATATTCCCTTCTCAGTTGTCAATGTGTCGGCGCAGCCACCGCCATTAGGTGCTGGTGAACATCTGTTTCTTGAAGTTGAACTACACCATTCAAAACTACTTCTTGGCGTCTATTACTGTCCCTCTTTACGTGTTAATTTCTTTTCATCTTTCGAAAATCTATTAGAAATGTTGATCCCTTCTTACAGTCATACTATAATCATGGGTGACTTTAATACTTGTCTTCTGAAAAAAGACCATCGCTCTTCTTCTCTGACTAATATTTCGGCTTCCAGTAATCTTTCTATTCTCCCACTGAGTGCCACTCACCATTTTCCTAACTCTACTCCTTCGCTTCTTGACTTGATTCTTGTGTCCTCTCCTGATCGCGTCGCTAAGCATGGCCAATGCTCAGCCGATGCCTTTTCCTATCATGACCTGATCTATCTCTCTTACAAAATTCGCCCGCCTAAGGCGAAAGCAAAAATTCTTATGCAACGCAATTTCGGCGGTATGAATGTTGACGATCTTTGCAAGGATGCCAACAATATAGATTGGTCTGCTTTATTTGCGTCTACATCTGTCGATGAGCAAGTTAACATTTTTACGGCTAAGCTTATAGAGCTTTATGATCATCACGCACCTGTTCGAGCTGTTAAGGTTAGACATTTGCCGGCGCCGTGGCTCACAGATGACATTAAAGCAATAATGCACAAAAAAGCGACAGCAAAGTCTAAGTTTAAGCGTAGGCCTAATGACGCTAACAGGGAAAGGTATGTTTCAATCCGTGCTCATTGCAATAAGGTGTGTAGGAATGCTAATCGCCATCACATTCATACTTCTGTCCAAAATGGGGACGCATCCAAAGTTTGGAAATTTCTTAGATCATTGGGGGTCGGTAAAACCCGACAAGAGACAATCCCAAAAGATTTAGACATTGATGCAATGAACAATCATTTTACTGCTTCGTCCGATTTTGATAGGACGATAAAATTTAATACACTGCATTATCTTTCATCTCTTCCGACTCCCAGTTATTCTCCATTTGTTTTTGGTCAATTCTCCGCATGTGACGTTAAGAAGAGCATACTATCGATTACTTCCAATGCAGTAGGAAGTGACTGTATCAGCCGTAATATGTTAGTCCCTGTGCTGGATGTAATCCTTCCCGTCATTTGTCATATCCTCAATTTTTCTGCATCTAGTTGCGTCTTTCCATGTTCATGGAAAGATGCTCAAATAATTCCATTACCTAAAAAAGCTAATCCGTCATCCTTTTCTGAATATCGTCCAATATCAGTCTTACCCTTTCTATCCAAAGTCCTTGAACGGTTAATCCACGATCAAATAAACTATTTCCTCTCCAAAAATAATCTCCTTAACCCTTTCCAGTCTGGCTTCCGTCCTGGCCATAGTACCACCACAGCGCTTCTGAATATTACGGATGATATAAGGTCAGCCATGGAAAACGGTAATTTAACGGTCTTAGCTTTACTAGATTTCAGTAACGCTTTTAATACTGTTGATTTCGATGTTTTGCTTGGCATTCTAGGCTCTCTTAATGTATCTCCATCGGTGATTGATTGGTTTCGTAGTTACCTGTTCGGTCGCCGGCAACGTATTTGCATCGGTGAGACACTGTCTTCCTGGAGTAATACATCTGCCGGTGTACCACAGGGTGGCGTTCTTTCCCCTTTACTTTTCGCAGTTTTTATCAACTCAATCTCCGACGAACTAATTTCTTCCTACCACCTTTATGCAGATGATTTACAAATCTACGCGCGAGCTCCTCTTGGAAATCTGTTCGAGGCTATCTTGGTGATTAATCTGGCTCGTATATGCGACTGGAGCAAGAGGTATGGACTTATGGTCAACCCCATAAAGACGCAGGTTGTTGTGGTTGGCAGTTCTAGGACGGTCTCAAGGATTGACTGGACGAATCTTCCCCAAGTTTCTTTTGATAACTCCATTATTCCTTTTAGCGAAAAAGTTAAAAACTTGGGGATATTCATTGACAAGAACTTCTCTTGGACTGCCCAGCTACAGGAAGTTAGCCGCAAACTATTTGCATCCGCTGCATCTTTGAAGAGACTGCGTAATTTTCTACCAACTGCCACCAAGATTGCGCTTGCCCAATCACTTCTTCTACCTATTCTTGATTATGCTGATGTAAGCTATCTTGACCTTTTTTTTTTTTTTTTTTTTTTTTTTTTTTGAACCGGGGTGGAAAATCCTCATGGATGTCCGCCGCCCTGGGGCGGGCGGCGGGGTCTGTCAGACTCTTACTGACTAAAAACCACCCCGGGTGTTCCATCTCACACCAACGCCGGGGGTCGCGGGAACGTACGATCCTTCCGCAACCCCCGGCTGGTGCCGGCCCGCCGCAGCGGGCCCCGTCTGGTCGGGGGGGGGAGTGAGGTGTTTGACTCCCCCCGCGACGTCTAAGAGGGGCGCGCGTGGAACACATCGCGCCGCCACCTCGGGTCCTGATGTGTGGGGGGCGACGGACGTCCCCGAGTCCGTCGCCCCTGGACCCGTTTAGGGGGGCCGGAAGAGGGCGTTGTCCGCCCTCCGCCGACGCCCGGTGCGCCTGCTGCGGGCAGGTTGAGTGGACGAGATCTCCCTCTCCCTTTCCGCAGCCTCCTTCTGCGAGACGACTGTTTCACAGAAGGAAACCACCGCGTCCCAGGACTCCTCGCTGTCGACCATGGACTCGACCACGGCCGGCAGCGAGAGGTCACTGCCTACTTCTGAGATGAGGGCACGGCGCGGCTCCTCCCAAGCGGCACACTCTGTCAGCGTATGCCACGCCGTGTCCTCCCGGCAGTCGACGCAGTGGTGACACCGGGCGTCCGGCTCCCTGTTTATGCGACACAGGTACTTCCCGAAGCAACCGTGCCCCGAGAGCACCTGCGTCACCCGAAACGACAGGGAGCCGTGCCTCCTCCCGAGCCAGCGCTCGAGCACTGGCCGGACCGCCTCGATGGTACCGAGGCCGGCGGTAAAGCTATCTTGACCTTACCCAAGACCAACTCGATAAACTTGAGCGGCTTCAAAATGTCTGTATAAGGTTCATATTCGGATTGCGCAAATATGACCATGTTTCCGAATTTCGTGTGAAGCTCAAGTGGTTACCAATTCGCCTTCGCCGGAATGCTCATATTCTTTCCCTATTGTATAATGTGCTCTTTTCCCCTTCCACCCCTCTCTATCTTAAAAAACGTTTTCAGTATCTTTGCGACTCCCACACGAAGTTTTTGAGATCATCGGATAATTTAAAGCTTAAAATGCCAATGCATTCTACAACATTTTTCGACAAATCCTTTTCTGTTCAGGCCGCTCGTTTATGGAATGCATTGCCAGTTCAAATAAAACGCGCGCAATCGTTAGCTGTATTTAAGAGACTCGTGAAGGAACATTACTTGTTGTTGTGATTTTGTTTTCTTAGCTGCAATAATTTATAGTCATCATTTATTTTCGTTGTTTATATGTATATTTAGTATGTATTTATTTATGTATCTATTATACAGCAGTATATATATACATATATATATATATATATATATATTTATATCTATGTATCTATTTTAGTATATTATGTTGCACCATTAACAACCCCATTTTTAATATCCACGCATTCACTGTCCATTCCAAGGTTGCCTGGAAGAGATCGCAGAAAGCTATAAGGCCGCCCATTGTATGTTTTGTATTCATAATTGTATTTTTTTTTTGTCATGTATTTTCTGGTGTACAATAAAGTATATATAAATAAAATAAATAAATGAATCTGGATCTGAATCTGGATCTGAATCTGGATCTGAATCTGGATCTGGATCAAGATCTGTATCAGAATCTGAATCAGGATCTGAATCAGGATCTGAATCAGGATCAGAAACAGGATCAGAAACAGGATTAGAATCTGGATCTGAAACAGGATCAGAATCTGGATCTGAATCAGGATCTGAATCAGGATCTGAATCAGGATCTGAATCAGGATCTGAATCAGGATCAGAATCAGGATCTGAATCAGGATCTGAATGTGGATCTGAATCTGAATCTGAATCTGAATCTGGATCTGAATCTGGATCTGAATCTGGATCTGAATCTGGATCTGGATCAAGATCTGTATCAGAATCTGAATCAGGATCTGAATCAGGATCAGAATCAGGATCGGAATCAGGATCTGAATCAGGATCTGAATCAGGATCTGAATCAGGATCTGAATCAGGATCTGAATCAGGATCTGAATCTGAATCTGAATCAGGATCAGAAACAGGATCAGAATCTGGATCAGAATCAGGATCTGAATGTGGATCTGGATCTGAATCTGAATCAGAATCAGGTTCAGAATCAGAATCTGAATCAGGATCAGAATCAGGATTCCGAATTAGGATCTGAATCAGGATCGGAATCAGGATCAGAATCAGGATCAGAATCAGGATCAGAATCTGGATCAGAATCTGGATCTCAATCTGGATCTCAATCTGGATCTGAATCTGGATCTCAATCTGGATCTGAATCTGGATCTGAATCTGGATCTGAATCTGGATCTGAATCAAGATCTGAATCAGGATCTGAATCAGGATCTGAATCAGGATCTGAATCAGGATCTGAATCAGGATCTGAATCAGGATCTGAATCAGGATCTGAATCAGGATCTGAATCAGGATCTGAATCAGGATCTGAATCAGGATCTGAATCAGGATCTGAATCAGGATCTGAATCAGGATCTGAATCAGGATCTGAATCAGGATCTGAATCAGGATCTGAATCAGGATCTGAATCAGGATCTGAATCAGGATCTGAATCAGGATTAGTATCAGCATCAGAATCAGGATCTGAATCAAGATCCCTATATGTACCCTATAGCTACCATTTACCGGGTAATATTATGTCTTTCATTGACTCGAATGTGCCCTGGCAGCTGATAGTATGTCATGCTCACTCAAATGTCTCGCTGACGGTGGCGTGTGTGTTAGATCATTTAGCTCCCTTCAAAATGGTTGAGCTAAATGGTGCTGATTTATGCGTCATGTTCGTGAACGGGCGCCGTCAGTTGGGGCTGGTCATCACTTAGCTGCCTCGGCTTATTTTTAATTAATTTATTTTTGGATTGTAGTTTGTTAAGTACTATTTGTTGTACTCTGGACGCTTTTAACACTTACGTTTTTATTAATTTTTTTACATCGTTCTCACATTATATAATTTTAAAATCAAAAGTAATGATGTAACTAATATTTTTGTAAAATATCATTTAAAAAGAGTGTCCATGGAGTTTCTTGCCCGTTCTTCTCCATAGGTACCTACGCTTTGGAATGGGCAAATAGCTTCAAATTTTCTGACTGACCGACTTCTTGACAATTCAAAAGTGCCTGTAAATGGTTTAATTGAAATAAATGCTTTGAGTTTGAGTTTGATCTGAATCAGGATCTGAATCAGGGTCTGAATCAGGATCTGAATCAGGATCAGAAACAGGATCAGAATCAGGATCAGAATCAGGACCGGTCGATTCTGTAAAAATCTCACCGTGAAAACTTAGGTGATGTGAGTTTGTTTTTGCTAGGAATTGACACTATTGACAGCTCACTCCACGCTCACTTCACCCAAGTTTTCACGGTGAGATGGATACAGAATCGCACTGCTGAATCAGGATCTGAATCAGGATCAGAATCAGGATCGGAATCAGGATCTGAATCAGGATCTGAATCTGAATCTGAATCAGAATCAGAACCTGAATCTGGATCTGGATCTGAATCTGGATCTGAATCAGAATCTGGATCAGAATCAGAATCTGGATCAGAATCTGGATCAGAATCATCAGGATGTTCTTTTTCATCGTTGTGATTTGAAAGTTTAAGACACGAAAAAGCGACAGTTTTTACATGTTGTTTTGTTGTTTTTTTAGAGACATGTAAATTCATAAGATTTAACATGGGAGAAAATGAGATAGGAAGCATTATACAGTGTTTTTGAAGGTTTCATTTCTACCACGTGTGAATTTCACACATGCTGTTTTTTTTTGTCTGTGTAAAATACCAATCAATCCAATCCAAATCCAATGCCAATCTCTTTGATTATACCTACGTAGTGCAATGAAAAAAGAAAAACGCGGACTGACACAGTCAGTGGAAAGATGTGTAAACCTAGTGACGGAGGCTTCTCAAAGCGTCACGGACGCTACAGCTCGGGATGGTTTTATTAGGAACAGCAGTGCGATTCTGTAACCATCTCACCGTGAAAACTTAGGTGAAGTGAGCGTGGAGTGAACTGTCAGTGTCATCTTACCAGATACTAGGGATTGACCAAGCATACATTTACAATCATAATCGAGATTTTAATAATATTTTTTCATGCTAATCCTATTGATATTTTTATATAATTCAAAGCTAGTATTTTAGTGGTCAAAACATTAATATTTTGTGGGGTTTTACTTACAATAAAATAGCAAAACAGAAGCGCAGTCAGAATCTCAACCTTGTTTTTTTTTTCTTTTTTCCCTCATAATTAGTCCTTATAATTATAGCCAGACAGCGCCAGCGCCTAACGCGCTTGCGCGGCGTGAAATATGGCTCATTCCGAATTAAGTCATCATCGCTCACATGAATAATTTGCTTTCCGATTTAGATAAATCACCACTATGGCAGCTGAGAGTCAGTAATATACCTATTCACTTGAATAGTTACTCATGGTTGGATTATAGTATTTATTTGTGTATACACCACGAATTTCTTCTTCTTTGGTAAGGTGGCGACTGTAGCCAGAAGCACAATTTCGAAAATGCCACGTTAGTTTAAAGATCGGTGATAATTATTAATTTAGGCCCTAAATGAAAAACCGACCATGCCCTAAATTTTAGGGCATGGTCGGTAGTCGGCGTTATCGCAAGATGGCACATGCCATGACTTCATATAATATGTCGATTCACGGGACATCGTTATCGCGTTCACGTTAATTCAGAAAAGGGCCCTAATTCACTATGACCACTTAATCATTCGTTACTTCGAAACCACGTCAATTCCTTAATAACCTAATCACTACATCTGCTATTAACGTATTCTCTATGACACAATGACCGAAACCGGTTTGAACTGTCAAAATACCACGCTTGACAAACGTACGGCGTGGTAAGATTATGCGGGGAATAATAGATAAATACCATACAGCAGAATTGGGGTCAAGGTGTAAGCACGCTGTAGTAGATTACAGTGCAATTCGGAATGTACCATATATCACTCCACTCGAATCTCGTAACCATGGCAACATCACCTCGGCGTCAACAACACCTCCACCAGCCGCGTTTTGATTGACGAATACCTCGTCTTTTTCTACTTTAGAGTTACACATTTTGAAAATCGCTCAACGAAAACTTTGCTTAATCTGCCCCTTGGCAGACTCTAAGGCAGGGTCGCCATGGTGTATTATATTAATTATTAATATTATTACTTTAATAATATTAATAATTAATATAATACACCATGGCGACATAATTTCCTAATGTTCTTATACAATATGACGCCTTACAAGCTAAATATGTAAAAACAAATCTCTAATGTGATGAGTGACTAACGCGCAAGCTGGCGTGATCTTATCACTTCACCTTCACTCCACCCGATTCACGACATTAAATGTCGTGAATCGGGTGAAGGGAAGGTGAAGTGATCACGCAATCTGCAATGTGATAATGACAGTGATTAACGCGCAAGCGCGCCGTGATCTTATCACTTCACCCGATTTACGACATTTAGTGTCGTGAATCGGGTGAAGTGATCACGCCACACAAACTACGTGGGAATCAAAAAATCTCTTTTATGATTGTAGCTGTACATGTTTGCTTGGTCAATCCCTAGCATCAGTAGGATGACACTGACAGCTCACTCCACGCAAGTATTCACGGTGAGATTTTTACAGAATCGACAGGCTGATTAAAATCTCGCTCAGAAATGCCTAATTTTGGTCACAAAAACCAGTTCCGTTTTTAAAGTTGCCATTGATTATTTTGTCTTTCAACTATTTTAAACCTTGCTTTAACTCATTGTTGTACACTTAAATTTAATAAAAACCATTTAAATGTTATTTTTGTATGATTTATAGTTTATATTAGGAACCCCTAAAAATAGCAAATTTGAAAAACTTCAAGGACTGGTAGAGGCCTCAAGATGCCGGATATCTAATTAAATTTTATAATAATCGTAATATATGTGTCAAAACGCAACTTTTGATACCTCTTGCGTAGCCGTAGCTCAATTTTTTTTCCTCCATACATGAACGGGACACCCTAATGGGCATGTGATACGGACGAATGAGGAGAATGTCATGAGGAAAGTTTTGAGTATGAATGTCGATGGCTATAAGAGTAGGAGAAGACCAAAGGAACGATAGATGGACTGTGTGAATGGTGATATGGTTGGAAAGGGAGCAAATAGAAGTTCGACCCCAAATAAATTGGGATAAGAGCAGGAAAATGAATGATATATATATTTTGAGGGATTTCCCAATATTTAGTGGTTAGTTCAAGTTAAAAAAAATTCTCCTTGGGGTTGTTCATCCTAATCTGCTTGGGCAACTTTTAACTCATACGTTAGCGTTGGTTTTTGTGTAAAAGAAAAATTCATTTCTGAATATACATGGAACACCTACCAGTGGCGGTACCTTCATAGAAGCCGAAAAGCCCGGCTTGCCCTAATAAAATCATAATTCACAACAACAAACGTACTTAAACCTATCAATAAAAAATATATTTTAACAAATACCAGTCAAACATTCGCAACACACACGTACACAATAAGAAAATCAGCCAATCCCTCAGTTGGCCGTTTTTTTATACGTTGAAAATCTCTGGGCTTTCCCTAATTTTGACCCCTAGGCACGCCACTGACACCTACATGTCTGATATTGCAGTAAAACAATGAGGAGGGTTACCAAAACAGTTCATGGAAAAATGGGCCTTAAATACAATAACAATGAATCGTTCTTTCAACAGTAGAACCGATTATTATGTGGCGAAAAATACACTCGGAATAATGTTTTACATTTTTATTTATTTACAATATTTATCACAAACATCAAACGTACTTATAATACAGTTCTTCAACCGGGACTGCAATATGAAAATCTCTTACGTTTTCCATCAATTTATCTACAAATGCTTCCATGATCGGTGTCCGAGATAATTCCTCGAATCCGTCGTAATATCTGCTTCTCAAAATAGGGGGTACCTGGAAACGAGAAATGGATAAAATAAATCTCGGAATTGTGATTGTTGCCGAGAGGTAAATTGGTAAATAATGTATTCAAATGCCATTTTGTATAACGAACGAACAGTTTTGAATACCGCTGCAGAAGTCATCTTCTTTATTTTCTGAGCATATTTGTATTATACTAATTGTATTGGCATAAACATCCTTTAGGTATGCCAATTAGTGAAGGAACCAAAACTACGGTTGCAAATTCACCTACCAGAAACAAAACCTTAAAATTAATTAGGAATGTGAGTACTCAGTATATTGACTGCCTTGTTGGTCTAGCGCTTGCTACACACTACTGCTAAGCACGAGGTCCAGGTTTCAATTCCCAGGTCGGCCAAAGTTTTATTGAGTTTTTCCATCTGGAATATCTCAGTAGCAGCCAGGACTCTGGATTTGTGCCCGATTAATGGCAATAGGATGGTGATCCTATTGCCATTAATCGGGCACAAATTTCGCCAGTTACGTTTTAGTCTCAGGTAATAGGGGGTGCCCTATTACCTGAGACTAAAACGTAACTGGCGAAATATGGGTAGTAAAGTACACCTCCGCCTCTGCGTAATGATGTTGTGAGCATATTGGTTCTCAGCGGGATTGTCCGAAAGGTTTACCGCTGGCTCGGAACATAAAGGGCTAAGGAAGGAACACGGGTGGGTTTTAGTCAGTAAGAGTCTGACACTCCCTTCTGCTCCACCCAGAGCGGGAGGGGTCACTTGATGATTTCCATCCTCAAAAAAAAAAGGGTATTTCCTGAAATCAGAAAACATAAAAAAGTTTAATGTCATAGAGTCTCTTCCGACTCAATGACAGGCTACTCCTAGGTAAGTCTGGCACAATCCGTCCAGGGCACTAATTGACTATGACCACTTAACGATTCCTTACTTCGAAACCACGTCAATTCCTTACCTTATTACGACATCAGAAAAAACGTTCAAAATCTAGTCGTAATCTCATCTCAGCGACAATCAATGTCAAAAACTTGTCAAAAATCTAGGGAAATTAGAATTTTTTTAACAGATTGACACTGAGATCAGATTATCAACATTCTTAAAATTACCAGAATTGCCTTTCTGATATTAACGTATTGTCTATGACACAATGGCGTGGTTTGAACTGTCAAAATATATTATGTTGTCCGTACGGTTGACATTTTGATTCCTTGCCGTAAACAAGACACGATATTGACGTGGGCAAACGTGCTTGGTAAGATTTCGCTGGGAATAATACAGAATTGGGGCCCTGATAAGAAGTTTATTGAATCTTTTGACTAAGAGGTAATCTATCATAATATATCTAGGATCCTTCATATAAGAAATACATATTATACCGAACTTCACAAATCAATCATATCATAATCTATCATTATCGTAATTATCTATACATATATAAACTATCTATAATCGTGCTCGTGGGGAAACGAGACAAGAAGAAGAATTACCATAGTTACTGGGAAGAGTGCTCAGAGGTAAACTAATTCACATTGAGAGCATTCAGCAGCAACATCATTCAGCTGACAAAACTATTGAAAGGATTTCATTACTAAATTGGAACATAAAATCGCCTAGAGCAGAGAAATCAACGGAACTACAAAATGCCATAAAAGATTCTTACATAAAACTTATCAGACGGTCTTTAACACCAGTCATAGTGGTGTTAAGCAGTGAGTACTTCAAGCCTGGGATTCCTGGCTGTAACTTTGGGAAGACCCTTTCGTTAGCTGCATTTGTTAAGCACACTTCATCGTCGGCTTCACAATACATTTTTCTTAGACCTGGAAAAATGATAAGGTTATATTAAACCTGTATGTCCTAGAACCATAGATTCGAAGACGTGACATCTACCAGCGCGCACTTGGCCCGCGTGGTGGATTACGGCCCACTACCTCTCACAGAGAGAAGGTCCTAGGAGTGGGAAATTATAGGCTGATTGTGTTATGTTCAAGATCACCGTTAGCTTAGCTTTTTCCCAACTATATTGGTTTCGGGTTCCATAAGGTTATATTCAACAGCTTTGATATAAAATATCGGCGCTGTGAGCTGCAGGCATTAGGCCTCTCCTAAAAGCAACATTATCTTCTAAACTGCTTCACTTTTCTGTTTAGACGAGGTACAACATTGCAGTATGAGTGGTCTGTAAATTCAGAGTAAATTACCCAAATAACCATTATGGCTGGCATATTTTGTAGTTTTTGTGGGAATCGGAAAAACACACGAGATTCATAATTGGGAGACATTTTACATTGAAACTTCTTTCACAGAATCAGGAGCTTATAACTACTTAAAATTAAGAAACGCCTAAACGTCAAAAATATAAGGAAAATCAGTCGCTAACCATAGAATGTCCCGAAAAAATTTTTTTTCGCTTTTCGCTATCGCTTATTAGTTTTAAATTACCGTAAAAATAATAAAAAAAAAATATATAAAAATATCTTGAGGGTTCTACCGGCATTTTTTTTAATTTTTTTGGATTCAAGGATCAGAATCAGGATCAGAATCAGGATCTGAATCAGGATCTGAATTTGGATCTGAATCAGGATCTGAATCAGGATCAGAAACAGGATCAGAATCTGGATCTGAATCTGGATCTGAATCAAGATCTGAATCAGGATCAGAATCTGGATCTGAATCTGGATCTGAATCAGGATCTGAATCAGGATCTGAATCAAGATCTGAATCAGGATCTGAATCAGGATCTGAATCAGGATCAGAATCAGGATCGAAATCAGGATCTGAATGTGGATCTGAATCTGAATCAGAATCAGGTTCAGAATCAGAATCTGAATCAGGATCAGGATCAGAATCCGAATCAGGATCTGAATCAGGATCGGAATCAGGATCAGAATCAGAATCAGGATCAGAATCAGGATCTGAATCAGGATCTGAATTTGGATCTGAATCAGGATCTGAATCAGGATCAGAAACAGGATCAGAATCTGGATCTGAATCTGGATCTGAATCTGGATCTGAATCTGGATCTGAATCAGGATCTGAATCAAGATCTGAATCAGGATCTGAATCAGGATCTGAATCAGGATCAGAATCAGGATCGAAATCAGGATCTCAATGTGGATCTGAATCTGAATCAGAATCAGGTTCAGAATCAGAATCTGAATCAGGATCAGGATCAGAATCCGAATCAGGATCTGAATCAGGATCGGAATCAGGATCAGAATCAGGATCAGAAACAGGATCAGAATCTGGATCTGAATCTGGATCTGAATCAAGATCTGAATCAGGATCTGAATCTGGATCTGAATCTGGATCTGAATCAAGATCTGAATCAGGATCTGAATCTGGATCTGAATCTGGATCTGAATCTGGATCTGAATCAGGATCTGAATCAAGATCTGAATCAGGATCTGAATCAGGATCAGAATCAGGATCGAAATCAGGATCTGAATGTGGATCTGAATCTGAATCAGAATCAGGTTCAGAATCTGAATCAGGATCAGGATCAGAATCCGAATCAGGATCTGAATCAGGATCGGAATCAGGATCAGAATCAGAATCAGGATCAGAATCAGGATCTGAATCAGGATCAGAAACAGGATCAGAATCTGGATCTGAATCTGGATCTGAATCAAGATCTGAATCAGGATCTGAATCTGAATCTGAATCTGGATCTGAATCAGGATCTGAATCAAGATCTGAATCAGGATCTGAATCAGGATCAGAATCAGGATCGAAATCAGGATCTGAATGTGGATCTGAATCTGAATCAGAATCAGGTTCAGAATCAGAATCTGAATCAGGATCAGGATCAGAATCCGAATCAGGATCTGAATCAGGATCGGAATCAGGATCAGAATCAGAATCAGGATCAGAATCAGGATCTGAATCAGGATCTGAATTTGGATCTGAATCAGGATCTGAATCAGGATCTGAATCAGGATCTGAATCAGGATCTGAATCAAGATCTGAATCAGGATCTGAATCAGGATCTGAATCAGGATCTGAATCAAGATCTGAATCAGGATCTGAATCAGGATCTGAATCAGGATCTGAATCAAGATCTGAATCAGGATCTGAATCAGGATCAGAATCAGGATCGAAATCAGGATCTGAATGTGGATCTGAATCTGAATCAGAATCAGGTTCAGAATCAGAATCTGAATCAGGATCAGGATCAGAATCCGAATCAGGATCTGAATCAGGATCGAAATCAGGATCAGGATCAGAATCAGGATCAGAATCAGGATCTGAATCAGGATCTGAATTTGGATCTGAATCAGGATCTGAATCAGGATCAGAAACAGGATCAGAATCTGGATCTGAATCTGGATCTGAATCAAGATCTGAATCATCAGGAATCTGGATCTGAATCAGGATCTGAATCAGGATCTGAATCAAGATCTGAATCAGGATCTGAATCAGGATCTGAATCAGGATCTGAATCAAGATCTGAATCAGGATCTGAATCAGGATCTGAATCAGAATCAGGATCAGAATAAGGATCTGAATAAGGATCTGAATCAGGATCTGAATTTGGATCTGAATTAGGATCTGAATCAGGATCAGAAACAGGATCAGAATCTGGATCTGAATCTGGATCTGAATCAAGATCTGAATCTGGATCTGAATCTGGATCTGAATCAGGATCTGAATCAGGATCTGAATCAGGATCTGAATCAAGATCCAAATCAGGATCTGAATCAAGATCCGAATCAGGATCTGAATCAGGATCAGAATCAGGATCGAAATCAGGATCTGAATGTGGATCTGAATCTGAATCAGAATCAGGTTCAGAATCAGAATCTGAATCAGGATCAGGATCAGAATCCGAATCAGGATCTGAATCAGGATCGGAATCAGGATCAGTATCAGGATCAGAATCAGGATCAGGATCAGAATCAGGATCAGGATCAGAATCAGGATCAGAATCTGGATCAGAATCTGGATCTCAATCTGGATCTGAATCTGGATCTCAATCTGGATCTGAATCTGGATCTGAATCTGGATCTGAATCTGGATCTGAATCAAGATCTGTATCAGGATCTGAATCAGGATCTGAATCAGGATCTGAATCAGGATCAGAAACAGGATCAGAATCTGGATCTGAATCAGGATCTGAATCAGGATCTGAATCAGGATCTGAATCAGGATCAGAATCAGGATCGGAATCAGGATCTGAATCAGGATCTGAATCTGAATCTGAATCTGAATCAGGATCAGAAACAGGTTCAGAATCTGGATCAGAATCAGGATCTGAATGTGGATCTGGATCTGAATCAGAATCAGGTTCAGAATCAGAATCTGAATCAGGATCAGAATCAGGATTCCGAATCAGGATCTGAATCAGGATCGGAATCAGGATCAGAATCAGGATCAGAATCAGGATCAGAATCTGGATCAGAATCTGGATCTCAATCTGGATCTCAATCTGGATCTGAATCTGGATCTCAATCTGGATCTGAATCTGGATCTGAATCTGGATCTGAATCGAGATCTGAATCTGGATCTGAATCTGGATCTGAATCTGGATCTGAATCAGGATCTGAATCAGGATCTGAATCTGCATCTGAATCAGGATCTGAATCTGGATCAGAATCAGGATCAGAATCAGGATCTGAATCAGGATCAGTATCAGGATCAGAATCAGGATCTGAATCAAGATCCCTATATGTACCCTATAGCTACCATTTACCGGGTAATAATATGTCTTTCATTGACTCGAATGTGCCCTGGCAGCTGATAGTATGTCATGCTCACTCAAATGTCTCGCTGACGGTGGCGTGTGTGTTAGATCATTTAGCTCCCTTCAAAGTGGTTGAGCTAAATGGTGCTGATTTATGCGTCATGTTCGTGAACGGGCGACGTCAGTTGGGGCTGGTCATCACTTAGCTGCCTCGGCTTATTTTTAATTAATTTATTTTTGGATTGTAGTTTGTTAAGTACCTACTATTTGTTGTACTCTGGACGCTTTTAACACTTACGTTTTTATTAATTTTATTACATCGTTCTCAAATGATATAATTTTAAAATCAAAAGTAATGATGTAACTAATATTTTTGTAAAATATCATTTAAAAAGAGTGTCCATGGAGTTTCTTGCCCGTTCTTCTCCATAGGTACCTACGCTTTGGAATGGGCAACTAGCTTCAAATTTTCTGACTGACCGACTTCTTGACAATTCAAAAGTGCCTGTAAATGGTTTAATTGAAATAAATGCTTTGAGTTTGAGTTTGATCTGAATCAGGATCTGAATCAGGGTCTGAATCAGGATCTGAATCAGGATCAGAAACAGGATCAGAATCTGGATCTGAATCAGGATCAGAATCAGGATCAGAATCAGGACCGGTCGATTCTGTAAAAATTTCACCGTGAAAACTTAGGTGATGTGAGTTTGTTTTTGCTAGGAATTGACACTATTGACAGCTCACTCCACACTCACTTCACCCAAGTTTTCACGGTGAGATGGTTACAGAATCGCACTGCTGAATCAGGATCTGAATCAGGATCTGAATCAGGATCAGAATCAGGATCGGAATCAGGATCTGAATCAGGATCTGAATCTGAATCTGAATCAGAACCTGAATCTGAATCTAAATCTGGATCTGGATCTGAATCTGGATCTGGATCAGAATCTGGATCAGAATCAGAATCTGGATCAGAATCTGGATCTGAATCTGGATCAGAATCATCAGGATGTTCTTTAGCATCGTTGTGATTTGAAAGTTTAAGACACGAAAAAGCGACAGTTTTTACATGTTGTTTTGTTGTTTTTTTAGAGACATGTAAATTCATAAGATTTAACATGGGAGAAAATGGGATAGGAAGCATTATACAGTGTTTTTGAAGGTTTCACTTCTACCACGTGTGAATTGCACACATGCTGTTTTTTTTTGTCTGTGTAAAATACCAATCAATCCAATCCAAATCCAATGCCAATCTCTTTGATTATACCTACGTAGTGCAATGAAAAAAAGAAAAACGCGGACTGACACAGTCAGTAACCATTACTTAACTTTAAGCAACGTTTATAAATAAAGGGATAAATGGTAAGACTTTGACCCAAGTATAACCTCTCATAGTTGTCCAGTAATAATTTATTTAAGCATTCACTTAGGTGTCACAAAACGGGTTATAAAGTTTTTTGGCTGAAATGTTGATGATAATGAACGAAATTAATATTTAGTCGTCCATCACAAATATTTTTGCGATAGTATCCTTGTCAACCGTAATAGCAAATTACTACGATTATGACTTTTTTTTGCTAGTCATGGATTTTTTTGCAAAATCCTGCTCGCCCAGTTTTTGCTTATATATCTTTAATAAGGTACCTAACCTGTGCTCAGCATACCTACAAAGGTCTGCGGGTAACACATATTCATATTCACATACATAACACATTAAAAAGATTTAACATAAGGCAGAATTACAAAAATATGAACCCTGTACAGCAAAAGGATAAAATTCAAATTACAACAACGCAACACAACACAACACAATGAGTTGATTGTCAGATGTTTGAAATCAATTTAAAGGGCTAATAAACAGAAATAGGTATATGATATCGTATAAATGTGGTTATATATTTTTTTGAATTCACAAGTTCATTTTCAGTCTATTCACTGTAAAAAATATCTTCAAGGGCCCGAATTTTCAAGTAAACGTTGCAGTTGTCTATTAATTTATTCATAAACGCTTCCATGGCTGGTTGGCGAGTAAGCTTGTGTACAGTCTGCCAGTTTTCATTTGCATATTTGTGCAACACGTCCGCTGAAAATAAATAAATATACAGTTAATATCTATTAAGTCATTTCCTATTGGGGACTTAGCCATATTTTCCCCCTTTTTTTGCTACCTATAAGGCGTGTAGACTGTTTACTGTCTTTCGACTGTAATTGAATTTCGGCCATTTCGACCGATATCAGCGGAGATTAAAAAAAAAAAACTACCATTCGGCGTTTGTGCACAATAATTTGTGCACAAACGTTTGCGCAGACATAGGTAAGTGCACACTCTCTTCCCTCACTCTTATAGTTCGATGAGAATGTAATCCGACAAGATCGGAGAGAGTTTAAACGCAGGGCCAACGGGCTAGAATGTTCTTTCCGAGGCACGAGAGTATAGCACTGCCAACTTCCAAATTCCGGGCTGTGACTAACAAATTCCTGATGGAAAAACTCAATAACACTTTGCCCGATCCGGGAATTGAACCCAAGACCCCATGCTCAGCAATCGCGCTTGCGACCACGAGACCAACGGGGCAGTAGCCTGTAAAAGTACTACTAAATAGCCACAAATCTCTGGCGAACCTGCAGTGCGATTCTGTAACCATCTCAGCGTGAAAACTTAGGTGAAGTGAGCGTGGAGTGAGCTGTCAATAGTGTCAATTCCTAGCAAAAACAAACTCACTTCACCTAAATTTTCACGGTGAGATTTTTACAGAATCGACCGGCTGTACAGAAATGATTTTGAGGGACATATAACCAGCTACCTACATTGTAACCGCTACCGCTTGAACTGGATGCACCAATGTAACATCAGCCTTGTATTTTCTGTAGATATTACTGATGACCATGGCAGTCGCTCCATGTAAAATACTGCTACTCAGTTGCATCCGGTTAGACTGGAAGCCGACCCCAAAATAGTTGGGAAAAGGCTAGGCAGATGATGATTACTGATTACCATATTATTCTTCATGATAATCGATCATGGTATCCAAGATGTTAATTTATAGATAATCAAAACTTTTATAAACAAGTCTTAAATCCTATTCAGACTTCACACTAATATTATAAAGGCGAAACTTTGTATGTGTTTATATGTTTGTTACTTCTTCACGCTCAAACGGCTGGACCAATTTTGACAAAATTTGGTATGGAGGTAGCTGATACCCTGGATTAATATATAGGCTTACTTTTTATCCCGATATTCCCACGGGATCGAAACTTATGTGGGTGAAACCGGTGGGCGCAGCTAGTATGTTTATTAAAGTTTTAGACATCCTCATATTCACACCTAGGTCTCGTGCTTGTGTAGACACGCATTTGCGTATCGGTAAGAAGAAAGAGTTGTGTCTAGAGAAAAGATTGCTTAATATTTACACTTTTCTTTGTCCCAATTGCAGTCATAATTAACTTTTGCTTTAGCCTCATATTCTAGTATGTGATTTTTTATTTGGATGTGCAATTTTCCATTTTTGTTTAAAAAATTTTCATAGTCACCGTTGAATAGAAAATGATAGTCATCTGAAACAGAAAAATATAATTTAGTTTCCCGTGGTATAAAAAAGTCGCTTTTCGTGTAGTCTGTGTGACCGCTTAGATTTTCACAACTTCACAATGGATTTTGATGCGGTTTGCACCATCATTTTGAGTATTTATTATACTATATAGAATCAAGTTTTTATAAATGAACAGAAAGCTTCGCTGCTGGTGAGTTTGTTGCGCCACTTTTTCTTTCCTAGCTAAAGCATTAGGGAGTGGTGAAGAGCGGGCGTTTTGGGGGACGATATTATCTTACGTAATTTTGACGTTCGAAAAGTGCTGATTTTCAGCCTAATTTATATAAATGACTTTTGATTTAGATTTATTCCGAAAGGTGTATGTGTATAAAACATTGATATTTAACTTAGATCTATCACAGAAATCTCGATGTTTTGAAATGTCTCCAATTCTCCTGGTCCTGTATAAGTGTCGAGGGCGCGTCGCGGCCCGTCGAAAAAGATGCACTGGGACATTCTAAATGACGTAACCGCGTTAAGGGCGCTTTTGACGTGTGAGTGGATAAAATAAAGAGTGTTACTCACAGATATCTAATTTGCATGTGCCTGTTCCTTCATTGAATTCACGTCCTAATTTGCCTTTTACTTCATAGTCTGATTGCAAAATGAGATGAGGACATCCAATGTGATAGTTATACTTCATTTCTTTCACTAGAATTCTGGAATTCAACAAAAGTATAGATAATTAATGATAGTAATTACAATAGTAATGACGACACGGTTGGCGCAGTGGCTGAGCGATCGACTGCTGCGCTGCGTGTCGTGGGTTCGATTCCCGCACGGAACAAATATTTGTATTGCCTACAGGTAGTTGTTCCGGGTCTGGCTGTTTGTGTATGTGAATTTAAATGTTTGTAAACGCACCCACGATACAGGAGTAATTCCTAGTGTGGGGCAACGTTTTATTATAAAAAAAAAAAATCCAACATAAATCGGGTGCCCTTAGTATCTGAAAGATCAAATAAAGTTGCTTATTTTGCTTCCCAAACAACCTACATGACTTTCAAAGACATGTCCTTTCAATCACATTTTAACGACCGATTTCTTTAGCTCAAGTTTTTTAATCTTTAAGGGCTGATTTTTCCAATTCCAGATAATTTTATCCGAGGAATAATTTTGAATTTTTGACAGTTATTCCATACAAAATCTGTCAGACGTCAATTTTATTCCACGAATAAAAATGATCTGTCGATTGAAAAATCAGCCCTAAGCCAACTAAGTCTACGATATCGATGCTATATAATACTATAGGCCACCCGACAGAGGTAAGACCACAGATATAGAGACCTTAACGCAAGTATCACAATCTGTATGAAAACAAGCGTGCTATTTTTTGACTACCTACTATGACGTCACAAGCTCGCGTCCTCGGTCACACTTACCCAGCCAGCAGTACACAGGCCTGAGCGCAAAAGTGGCGACTTACGATTTTTGAACGTAAGCTGGTGCGAGTTTTGGCACGCGAAGTAGTTGCTGTTGCGTTATCTAGGTGTATCTATATCTGTGGGTAAGACCTTGAGCTGGCCTAGCATAATACGGAGTTTCAAATATAAAACCTCCTTTTTTGAAATCGGTTAGTAAAATAAGAGGCTTATATCTGAGGCTTAAGGCGAAAGCGCCAGGGTAGCCCGCGAAATTCAATTTTTTTTAGGTTTTTTGCAATTTGCTGGTCAGTATTAAGTTGTACGTTAATTTATATATGAATCGCGGCCGTAACTAACATGTATTTACAGAATTATAATCATTAAAGTCATCAACACATCTCTCTAAGACCACGTAAGTCCTAAGAATAACTGTTTCATGAAATTATCATTCTTCGGACTTACGTGGTCTTAGAGAGGTGTGTTGATGACTTTAATGATTATAATTCTGTAAATACATGTTAGTTACGACCGCGATTCATATATTAATCAACGTACAACTTAATACCGACCAGCAAATTGCAAAAAACGTAAGAAAATTTGAATTTCGCGGGCTACCTTAGCGCTTCCCCCTTAAGGATTATATCTAAACACAACTTACTGAACAAGATCCACATGACAGTTCAGCATTCCAGATAGCGAACCGTTGATTAATTTATACTTCAGTGTAGGCAGGTTCCCTTCGATCAAATCCAGAGATAAGGGATCAGACGATTTTGCTCCTTGTATACCAGCTATGAACTCTTTATACGTTCGTTTAGCTCCCTCTGTTAGACATTTAACGTCGTCCAAGTCACATGGTTTCTTCTCACCTGGAATTAAATAAAAAAAAAAATTGTTAGCAAGTGATCAAATCTACAAGATCAGTGGTGCCCTTTATTCGGTAGGTTTAGATGGCTGTATTATTGCTGTATAAACAAAATCTCGCAGTGAGTGCACACGTATTGACTATCACCGAATTTGACCTATTCTATAGATGTCACCTTTAGTTTGGGGAAGTACTGACGATGATTGATGATGTCGTCCACATAAGGGTACATTCTTAAATCAGAAGAGTTATTAAGCTCTAGACTAGTAAGAAGCAATAAATGATTACATATTTCTAAAATATTTCATGTGAATTATCAAAATGACACACGGAGCACTTACTTAAAACACCACAGATACAGAAAAACGCAGAAAATAATAATCGTGTAGGGAACATTTTCTCTGTCCTGATTCACGTATTGTAATGCTAATATTATAACTTCAGGTCAATATATAACCCAAAACTTATTACACAATCAGTGAAGTACAGACGCCAGCACATCAAGCTACCCGAAACTGTAAAATTTTCCCAATCAATCTTGAACCTTATGCTGCAGAGATAAAGTTGAAAATCTATTAAAAAAAATTAACAGATTGTAGTAGCTTGATGTGCTGGCGTCTGTACATAAGCATGAGATTTTCCAACCAGGCTAATTTACATACGGATACTATAAAGAAAAATAATCGCAATAATCCATTGTTATGTGTAACTGGCTGGTTACCACGTTTTTGTCTTATTGACTACTCTAAAAATGAAATAAAAAAAAAATGTGTAGTCAAGGGACCCGGTCAGGACCGAAGTTCCTTACGGAATACTCGCTCGCACACACATTCGTATAATATGTAATAGAAAGAAAGAGAAAAAGTGTGAATTTAATACGCATTTTTTTACAAAGCAATCTAGGTTAAGTTTTGAGAACCTATCTTAAAGTGGTTGCCACCTTGGATTTTCATTTTGTCGTCGCTATCGCCTTTACCGCGCCGCGCAAAAACCATAAAAACGACTCCCATGGCAAAAAAAATTAAAGTAGCCGCAACCGCCATCTTGGATTTTCGTTTTGATCTCACTATCGGTTTTGCATCCTCGAAAACCATGAAGACGACACCCAGGATGATAAATTTGAAAATTTTAGCAGCCACAAGCCGCGCGTCCCAGAAATTACAAATTAAAATGGAACTTGGCAGGCCACATCTGCCACATGTGGCATCCATATTGGGCGAAAGTAGCCACATATTGGGATTAGATCCGAACAAAATGAACCATATGATGTTGGAAAAGTAAAAAATTAATAACGTAAACTACCGAAGGCTTATGTCAATCCTGTTGAAAGTTTCGTAGACATACGAAGCGCTTTGGAAACGATTGCCACTTGTCTAGGTCCTCTGAATGGAAGATGCTATAATAACTATATCGGTTGGCTGGATATGATAGATTATTCCGTTGGTCCTAACTGTCTTTCATAGACCTTTGACAGTCGTTACAGATAGTCAGAACTTCAGAAGCCCAAAAGTCTGAAAAAAGGGGTATCGTGTTGCCCAGTAACTGGGTGGTGGAGGTCAAATAGGCAGTTGCTCCAAGTAAAATAGTGGTTATTAGCTCCATCCGGTTAGCCGACTCCAACGCAGTTGGGAAAAGGCTAGGCAGAGTTATTGAATATATGTGCACAAGTTTACGTAATGCATCGATCGATCGGCGGACCGACGACCTTGTGAAGGCCGCAGGAGCCCGTTGGATGCGAGAAGCACAGAACCGGTCGAAGTGGAGGTGCTTGGGGGAGGCCTATGTCCAGCAGTGGACGTCTTTCGGCTGAAATGATGATGATGATCGATCGATGGGCTCAGCAACATCATCAGTGTAGTTGGTGTTTTTTACACACATCCCATCTATGGGTACACCCAGTGTTAGTGTTGCTGAGATAACCGCTCAGTCAGTTCGTGTACAGGTTAATGAGGCCGCCCCCTGCTCGTCTTATACTATTTAGGTGCTTACTGCTTAACTTAATTTCGTTTGTTAAGTATTTTTACTTTACTGTCTCACTATTCATAACAGTCATAAAAATACTCATCTTACCATCATGTTCAGTGTGATACGAAAATGCTGTGAACTTTTTGACATTATTTACATGATAGTTGTAGACATAGCGATTAGGAAATATTCTTTAACATAAATATCACTCATCATAAAGTCAATAAAACGAATTATAAATATTGCACGACGTTCTTGTATTCGGAAAGATTGTTTGCTTTATTAGGGATTCTTCTGCTTTCTCACTTTTCATAAGAAAACAGATCTTGAAAACTTATAAAGTCTAAGTAAGCGTTGACATTGCCTAAGTATTTGTTCATAAACGGGTCCATAATCTCCTTAGAATACGGCTTGGCCACAGGTTCCCAGTTGTCATTTAAGGCTTTATGCGCAGCGTCAGCTGAAAATATAAATAATGCATTCAAATGTGTCACAACATTACACGTAGGTATCTAAAAAAGTGAATTTTAAAAGAGTAACTGTGCAGTAAGAACAGTAATGTGCCTTAAGACGTAGCATTGTAAGGCCTCCCATAAGGTGGACCGACGACCTTGTAGAAGCTGCAGGAACCCGTTAGATGCGAAAAGCTCAGAACCGGTCGAAGTGGAGGTGCTTGGGGAGGCCTATGTCCAGCAGTGGACATCTATCGGCTGGAATGATAAACTGTACAGTCCCTTGCAAGATCTTCTTCATAGGAAACGACAAATGGTAACTGTGTACCTAGGTTGGCGTTTCGTAAAAGAACATTTTTTTTTAAATGGTCTGTCTGTGGTGCACTCATTTATTTTGCCAGTTACGTCGGGGGGCGGTTATTTTGCACCTAACCGAATACAAATTCATATATCTATTGATATACCTTTACCAAAAAGAACTCAGCAAGGGGATCTTAGTCGGCCAAAATCTAATCAATATTTTTGCCACCCGCCTCTAACGAACAAAAATATAGCACGCCTTAGGTAGGTATAAAAATAAAAATGTATGGTAATGTACAGACGCCAGCACATCAAGCTACTACAATCTGTCAAATTTCTTTAATAGATTTTCAACTTTATCGCTAAAGCATAAGGTTCAAAATTGATTGGGAAAATTTGACAGTTTCGGGTAGCTTGATGTGCTGGCGTTTGTACATAAAAGATATATGTGTGTGTAGATGTTACGAACTTCGTCGGATACAAGTTCTGTATTTAAGCTGCCACGCCAATGCAAACCGCGTTAGAATTTATAGGATGCCCTTAGCTTGGGCAATAAAAAGATAGAAATCTCCAAATTCTCACATTTTTCCTTATCGCCATCGAAGAGGTTCTTGAAGTCAAAGTGCACCTTTTCTTTAACTTGTACGTCCAGTTCATGAGTTTTCAAATTGATGTGACCCTTTTCTCCCGTACCAGCCTTATTGGCGTAATCACCATGGAAAAAGAAGTGGATGTCATCTAAAACAAGTAAATGTATGATTTAAAAATAAAATAAATTATTCGGAAACCTTGAACTCACAATAAGTTTGACTAATCTAAACCATTAAGACTTATCTGAAGAAAAGGTATGTAGGTGTATCGACGACCCAGAACAGACACGTCTGGCGAAGAATGACGAAAAGAGCCGCCACGAAATAAAAATGGGATATGGTAAAGCAGGAACAGAGAATCGAAGAATGCGATCAGATCAACTTTTCTGAAGTCAATAAATATTCCAATCTCCTAATGAACTTTCACTTTCTTGTGAGACTTTATTGAAGTGAAAACTTCTGTAGGCGCGTTGGGCATTTTTTGAGATGGGAAAAAACCATTGAACTCATGCCACTGTTACCGTAAGCGACACCGCGCGTGTTTTGTTTATAAGACGATTAAAAAAATACCCGCTTCGGATATGTTCGGCTGTCCTCGGGATGTACTCGGTACTAACGTATATCCGATATGTCAGTGAGTGATGGCAAAGTATTCTGTTTGTGTTTTGTTTTCACTTCTGTCGGCACTCCCGGAGTGCCACTGTTTTTTTTTTGTTGTAATTACATTTAATATGATGCGTGTATTTTTTAAAGTGCTAGACAGAGGTCGAGGTGTAAGAATTGCGTATCGTTCTGAGAATGTGCTACCAAGGGATTGAACCCATGCTAAGCGGTGGCGATAACCTGTCTGCATTAAGATTTACTATACTTACAAAAATCAACTTTGGCGTCACCCTTTCCTTCAATATGCAGTGTGTCTATTTCACCATTTATTTCATATCCTGCTTCAAAAGTGAGATGAGGGCAGCCAACCTGGTAGTCGTATTTTAGATCCTTTGCAGAGATTCTGGAATTGAACAATAAAATAATGATTGCTTGATATAAGAAAAGATTATTAAGATAAATTATGCACAAACAAATATTATAGAAGTCAGTATGTCCACTGTGTTGGTATGAAAGAAATTCATCGAACAAAACAAATACACTCGACACAACTCGGTTGCGTTTCCTACTACCAAACAATGTTGCAAAAAAAAACACAATTATCTTACTTCACTAGTTCCACTTTACACTTCTTCATTCCAGAGAGTTTGGCGTCAATATATTTATATGACAACGTAGGATGTTTAGCTTCAATCAATTTCGCGTATAAAGGCTCGGAAGATTCCACGCCTGGGACGCCAGATATGGCCTGCTCAAACTTCAGTCCTGCTGTCTTCGTCAGACAGTTGCTGTCTTCGAAGTCGCATACTACCTTTTTACCTGGTATAGAATTTGTTGGTTAGGTACTATTAATAGTAATTCGGAAGGACCTACCACTGCTCTACAAGGCTTTGGCCATCGAATTATCACGAAGGTGGAAACAGTAATTCGAATTGTTAATGAATGCGATACACATTTATTTTAAAAGATGGTTGCAGATTTTTTTAAACTATGATGACTCAATAGGATTTTGTTCCTGAAGAATTATTTAAAAAAAGATAAGATATACGAGCAAATGTTTAAAATTAGGACACACTTACTTATAACACTGCTAATGCAGAATATACCAATAATCAATAACGATCGTGTCGCGAACATTTTCGATAAGCACTGATTATGTAATGCTAGTTTGTATAAGCTCGAAGCGAATTTATACCTCGGAGTTTCCTAAAAAAGTTCTAACGATTTTAGACATAATTTAATACTGCTGCAAAAAATATTAATAAACGTATAATGGCATTGATGCGCTAAAAAACTAATTAAGGGGCTTACATGACCTAAAGCGCGGTCTCGGTCGGACTGCATAGAAAAGAAAGAGAAGAGTGATGACACAACCCTCGTAATTTATTGCAAAATACGAAGCAATTATTTAATTACAAAAAATCTATTTTTTGGACTAAAAAATTAAAACACTAGAGTTTTAGTATGTTGCTTGTAGAATAATCTGACAAAAAATCAGTATAATATGTATATTAGTATGGTTTTTATTGTAAAAAGAAAGTTTTTAGAGGTATCTTCATGATTTTTTTCTATCGTACTAAGTTAGTTGTATTATGTTTTCAACACACTATCTACCTAGCATATATCCTGAAGAATATCATATATTTTTCTGATTTTGTTTACTGTAGTGGTTCATATACTTTTATTGTTATTAAAACTTGCGTTTTTTGCGTTTAGGTCCTGTAATCCCCTTAATGAAGGTTTTTACACTTACGAATTAATTACTGAGTTTTTTCTGCTAATGCACTTCATACCTATACCTTTTCGCTGAATTCGACAACAATAACCTGAGACCAAGAACCACAAGATAAAACATTAATATATGATAAGCAAATGGATGCATTTTAATTTGTGTCCTGTCATCCATGGAGATTTTTAGCTGTTGCAGTCTAAAAACGAGATTGTCCAACTGAGATAAATTTTGTATCATGTCTTTGTTCTTGTTATACTTAAAGTTGAAAAAATCTTGCATGATTTTATTTTTATGGCGTTCTTCTGTACCGCCGAACATATCACAAAGTTTTTGTACATGGCACTTGCTGATGTGCATTGGAATAACATAGTAATTAACCTTTTGTCCACCGTCTGTATTATTATGTACTTGGCTGACGCGTCCTTTTTGCTGAAATCGGCCTTGAGTTCGGGCTTGTCCGAATCATCCATTTTTATGTCGTCCTTTAATATATCTGACAGACCCTTGGCTTGAAAGATAATATCAATCTGAAAACGCCACAGCTGATACGTCTCGATATCGCTGAGCTTTTCTATGTTTTTAAGTTCCTCAGTCGTAGACGAAGCCATTTTGACTTACGAAAAACACTGCGACTGTTTTATCGGATCGAATCACAAGGACTTTTTGATTTTTATTTTATTTGTACGAACTGTGTAGCAACAGGAGGCATCTGGGCCCATAGCCTGTTGAGATTTTTTAAATAAAACCAAACTTGTTTTATATGTGATAAATGCATTAAGCAGAGATTATTAAACAGTTCGTACATCCAGCAGACAGAACAGGAAGAGGAAGTGGAGACACTTGTGTTGCCACACACAGTAATAATATTAGGCAATGACATAGTATTATACAGCCATATCAGGCGGGGTGTACACAATTTTAATATAATAAATTACAACAATATTATTAGAATACTTTAACACTTACTGCTTAACTTAATTTCGTTTGTTAAATATTTTTACTTTACTGTCTCACTATTCATAACAGTCATAAAATACTCATCTTACCATCATGTTCAGTGTGATACAAAAATGCTGTGAACTTTTTGACATTATTTACATGATAGTTGTAGACATAGCTATTACTAAATATTCTTTTAGATAAATATCACTCATCATAAAGTCAATAAAACGAATCATAAATATTGCAAGATGTTCTTTTATTCGGAAAGATTGTTTGCTTTATTAATCATTCTTCTGCTTTCTCACTTTTCATAAGAAAACAGATCTTGAAAACTTATAAAGTCTAAGTAAGCGTTGACATTGCCTAAGTATTTGTTCATAAACGGGTCCATAGTCTCCTTGCAATAAGCCTTGGCCACAGGTTCCCAGTTGTCATTTACGGCTTTATGCGCAGCGTCAGCTGAAAATATAAATAATGCATTCAAATTATGTCACAACATTACACGTAGGTATCTAAACAAGTGAATTTCAAAAGAGTAATTGTGCAGCAAGAACAGCGGTGCTATTCTGTAAAAATCTCACCGTGAAAACTTATGTAAAGTGAGCATGGAGTGAGCTGCCCATAGTGTCAATTCCTAGCAAAAACAAACTCACTTCACCTAAGTTTTCACGGTGAGATTTTTACAGAATCGACCTGCAGTAAAGTGCCGGAAGACTTAGCGTTGGAAGGCCCTTAACAAGGTGGACCGACGACCTTGTAAAGGCTGCAGGAACGCGATGGATACGAAAAGCTCAGAGCCGGTCGAAGTGGAGGTGCTTGGGGAGGCCTATGTCCAGTAGTGAATGTCTTTCGGCTGGAATGATGAACTGTGCAGTTTTTTGCAAAGTTTTCTTCATAGGAAACGACAAATGGTAACCGTGCACCTAGCTTGGCGTTTCATAAGTGAACATTTTTTTTAATGGTCAGGCCGTGTGCACCACGCACACATTTGCTTTGCCAGTTACGTCGGGTGGCGATTAGTTTGCACCTAACCCAGTACAAATTCATATATCTATTGATATACCTTCACCAAAAAGAACTCAGCAAGGTGATCTTAGGGGTGCTACACACTTAGTCGGCCAAAATTTAATCAATATTTTTGTCAACCGGCTGTAACGAATGATGCCGACCCGAACAAAATTATAGCACGCCTTAGGTAGGTATATAAAATGCATGGTACGTAATATATATAAAAGAGATATGTGTGTGTAGATATTACGAACTTCGTCGGATACAAGTTCTGTATTTAAGCTGCCACGCCAATGCAAACCGCGATAGAACCTATAGGATGCCCTTAGCTTGGGCAACAAAAAGATAGAAATTTCCAAATTCTCACATTTTTCCTTATCGCCATCGAAGAGGTTCTTGAAGTCAAAGTGCACCTTTTCTTTAACTTGTACGTCCAGTTCATGAGTTTTCAAATTGATGTGACTCTTTTCTTCCGTGCCAACCTTAATGGCGTAATCACCATGGAAAAAGAAGTGGATGTCATCTAAAACAAGTAAATGTATGATTTAAAAATAAAATAAATTATTCGGAAACCTCGAAATCACAATATGGTTGACCGGACTAAACCATTAAGACCTATCTGAAGTAAGTGTATGTAGGTGTATCGACGACCCAGAACAGACACGTCTGGCGAAGAATGACGAAAAGAGCCGCCATGAAGTAAAAATGGGATATGGTAAAGCAGAAAGAGAGAATCGACGAATACGATCAGATCAACTTTTCTGAATTCAATAATTATTCCAATCTCCAAATGAACTTTCACTTTCTTGTGAGACATTATTGAAGTAAAAACTTTTTTAGGCGCGTTGGGCTTTTTTTGAGATGGGAAAAAACCATTGAACTCCTCCAAAAACCACTGTTACCGTAAGCGACACCGCGCGTGTTTTGTTTATAAGACGATTAAAAAAATACCCGCTTCGGATATGTTCGGCTGTCCTCGGGATGTACTCGGTTTTAATGTATATCCAATACGTCAGTGAGTGATGGCAAAGTATTCTGTTTGTGTTTTGTTTTCACTTCTGTCGGCACCCCGGAGTTCCACTGTTTTTTTTTTGTTGTAATTACATTTAATATGATGCGTGTAATTTCTGAAGTGCTAGACAGAGGTCGAGGTGTAAGAATTGCGTATCGTTCTGAGAATGTGCTACCAAGGGATCGAACCCATGCTAAGCAGTGGCGATAACCTGTCTGCATTATGATTTACTATTCTGACTATACTTACAAAAATCAACTTTGGTATCGCCCTTTCCTTCAACATGCAGTGTGTCTATTTCACCATTTATTTCATATCCTGCTTCAAGAGTGAGATGAGGGCAACCAACGTGGTAGTCGTATTTTAGATCCTTTGCAGAGATTCTGGAATTGAATAGTAAAATAATGCATCCTTGATATAGGAAAAGATTATGTATTAAGATAAATTATATACAAACAAATATTATAGAAGCCAGTATGTCCACTGTGTTGGTATGAACGAAATTCATCGAACAAAACAAATACACTCGACACAACAACACAACTCGGCTGCGTTTCCTACTACCAAACAATATTGCAAAAAAAAAACACACAATTATCTTACTTCACTAGTTCCACTTTACACTTCGTCATTCCAGAGAGTTTGGCGTCAATATATTTATAATGCAACGTAGGGTGTTTAGCATCAATCAATTTCGCGTATAAAGGCTCGGAAGATTCCACGCCTGGGACGCCAGATATAGCCTGCTCAAACTTCAGTCCTGCTGTCTTCGTCAGACAGTTGCTGTCTTCGAAGTCGCATACTACCTTTTCACCTGGAATAGAATTTGTTGGTTAGATACTAGGAATAGGAATTTGAAAGGACCTACTACTGATCTACAAGGCTTTGGCCATCGAATTATCACGAAGGTGAAAACAGTAATTCGAATTGTTAATGACTGCGATACACATTTATTTCAAAAGGTGGTTGCAGATTGTTTTAAACTATGATGACTCAATAGGATTTTGTTCCTAACAGATTATAAAAAAAAAAGATATACGAGCAATTGGTTAAAATTAGGACACACTTACATATAACACTGCTAATGCAGAATATACCAATAATCAATAACGATCGTGTCGCGAACATTTTCGATAAGTACTGATTATGTAATGCTAGTTTGTCTAAGCTCGAAGCGAATTTATACCTCGGAGCTTCCTAAAAAGTTCTAACGATTTTAAACATAATTTAATACTGCTGCAAAAAATATTGATAAACGTATATGGCAATTAAGCGCTAAGAAACTGAATGAAGGTTTTTACACTTACGAATTAATTACTGAGTTTTTTCTGCTAATGAACTTCATATAACTTTACGCCGAATTCGACAACTATAACTTGAGACCAAGAACCACAAGATAAAACATGAATATATGATAAGCAAATAGATGCATTTTAATTGTCATATTATAGCCTAGAATAGAATACTCTTTATTATGTACACCATATAAATATAATATTATTGTATAATATTACTAGCTTTTGCCCGCGGCTTCGCCCGCGCAGAGGTCGAAAATTATTCACAGAAAATTCAACCCTCCATTTTACCCTCTTAGGGGTGGAATTTCAAAAAACCCATTCATAATGGATACCTACTCTTCACAAAGAATATACCCTCCAAATTTCATGTCTTTAGGACCAGCGGTTTAGCATGTGCTTTGATATATCAGTCAGTCAGGACTTTGAACTTTATATATTTCTTGTAGTTCTTTTTATTTGTAATCTTCCCAAACGAATCAAATTTAAGTCAAACTTGTTTATTCTCTTAATTGTACCTATTATTTAATAAATATTAGAGCCAGTAGCCATAGGAAAAAAACCGAATTTGTATTTAAATTAGTTCAAAACCACCTTTGCAGAATAAGTGATTAAATTCAAAGCGTTTTTTAGCTTTTTGTGTTTAGGTACTAAGCATTAAAAAAGAACGATACGAATCTGTTTATTTTTCAAACCTTTTTATGCTACATAACTAGTTATGTTTTTTATGTTTATTGGCCACAAGGCATCCAATGCTGAACGCAAGACACTTCTGTGTCACAAAAGACTCCTGAGTCTTGTACCAGCAGTGACTCCTGTCAAGGAAGGCCACAACGACCAACCCTGTGTGTACCTGTTGCCACCGCCTTCTTTAAGTCCTGGAGAGAAAGTTTCATGTATACCCGCATGTATACCTAAAACTAGCAGCATTTGAACCAGCATAATTTACAGGAAAATGTCGACAGTTGAAATGACAAAGAATAACTTCACCTAGTGGAGTTATTATGTACCGCAAGGTTCGATACTTGGACCTATATAGGTGGTTATTTTTTATTTTATAAACAGATTTGTCAACAAGTATATGTAGTCCGGAGCAGTGGTGGTCAAATGGTAACGCCCGTGGAACCAGTGGTAGCCAAGTGGTAACGGTCGAGACTTACGAGTTGTAGGTCGTTAGTTCGAACCCAGACAGGCCCTTTCATTGCGTAAATTATTTCACCACCACTGCTCTCAAAACGGAAACTGGCATATCTTAGAACCAAAAAAAAATTAAGACATATGACATATACCAACCCGCACTGGGCTTGCGTGGTGGAATACGGCCCACTCCATTTCACCGAGAGGAGGCCAGGAGGCCAGTGTCCCAGCAGTGGGAATATTATAGGCCGATTATGCTATGCTTATAGTCCAACTACGATGACTAGCAAGTTTTCCCTAATTTCAAATTACTTATATTTTTTTTACTTCCGTCTTTTTAAAATTAAAGTTAACTATTATTAGAGGTATGAGGATCAGGATGTAAATTTCACTTATCCTCCTTAGAAAAGGGCGGATCTTCCCGTCTGGGTGTTGTGTGTGGCGGGCAACTACCCGAGGATTCATGTCGGGCCCGTGTGTATATGCTGGTTGCGCGGTAGTCTCTACTTGCGAGATGTAGGATTTTGTGTGACGTCAGCATGACGCGTAGTTCGCATGGGGCGTTATAGATACCGCTATACTATGTTTAGCCGCTGCGTTGTCGATTATTCTCAACTCTTTCAAAGCATTTTTTTTTTTTGTTTTTTTTTTTTTGTTATTGAAATACTCTTAACAGGGGTCAGGCTAGATTTAACCTCTCAAACGTTTGCCCGCCTACCTGTCGAAACACCTCATGTCGGAGTAGTTAAATGGACGCAGTGAAGTTATTGTTTTAACAATGACAATAGTTGTGTACACTTGGTGTACCGTTGACGTTTTGAGCACTTTATGTTGTACACTTGGTGTACCATTGACGCTTGAGGGTTTAAAATAGAATAAACACGTAAAAACCTCAACAGGAAAAAACAAACTAAGCTTATTTTTATCATTACCAATTTTATATTTTACAACTGTGCATTTTAATGTTCTTGTTAACATTTATATAGGTAAAGGAACATACATACAGGTAGGTGTCTGGTTAAAAATGACCTCTACAAATATTTATTGACTTGAAAAGAGTGTTGGTTAAAATCACTGCAGTTATGTCTGAAATCAAATTGGTAAAAGAATAGTCTTGCTAGTGACAATGGTTCACAATATTATCATTATCATAGTATATTTATATACTGAATAAAATATTAGAAGGCTGGCTAAAAAAAACATGAATGAAGAAAATTATAATCATGAGTGGCATTTGTTCTTTATTTTGCCACTAATTGATAATGGATATCCTTTATAGGAACTATTTTCAAGAAAGAATTAAGGTTCTTGATGTATTTTTGTAGAAACTTGTACATGATGGGTTTTCGAACGTGAATCTCCAACTGTTTTAGTTTTTCTTCAGACGCACCATCTGTACCTGAAAATAATTATGTAAAAAGCAAAATTATTAATTGTAATAATAACTTAATTGTAGGCCGGCGCAATTTAGGATGACAGCGTCACGCTAAGAACAAGGAGAATTATTAATCTGAAGTATTTCTAAGATGAACTACAAGGAAATTAAAATTAATCATATTATTATTGACAATACAGTGACCAGAGAAAAGTAAAAAAAAATCCGATGTAATTTATCTTCTCCTTCGTCGTATTGATGATTCCCTTTTAATAATTTTATATAAGCTGCAACCAGAATTTGGCCACTTCGACAGCATTAGCGTTGGCCTCGCAAAGGTCTTCCATAGTGCAGGTACAATTAATCAGGTGGGAGTACTCCGACAAGCTATAATGCGACTGTGGAGCCACATCACAAACGTTGCCTCCAATGTTTGGCAGATAAATTGATGAACCAGAGAAAGATATGGTTTTAAACTGGGTTCATGAAGTAGTTCCCAATGAAGCAATTGAAACCACAGACAACAGTTACCATCAAATAACTTAGTGTTTCTTACTTTTCTGCCCCCCAAAATATAGACCTGTGACGTTTCGTGTAACTTCTTCAACGCGAAGATCAATAATGAAATTGGTGACTTGAGTGTAAAGATCACCTGCCTCGTCGATGTGTTTGTCGTAGTAGCCCTTTAGCCTGATGTCGTAGTTATCTTAAATAAATAAAAAAAAGAAGATATTATAGTAAGAGAAGATCACGGGATTACCTTGGCGCATACAGACAAGATTGGCCCACACTAGCTCAATACAGAGAGGAATGGAAAGAAGAAAGAGAGGCATTTGCTCTGCAGTGGGACAACATAGACTAAAATAATAAATAATAGTAATTATAAAATTTATAATTGAATTACGCCTCGCCTCACCTCGTTGGCCTAGTGGTCGCAAGCGCTACTGCCGAGCATGAGGTCCTGGGGTTCGATTCCCAAGTCAGGCAAAGTGTTATTGGGTTTTTTCATTAGGAATTATTCAGTAGCAAGCCGGAGTCTGGATATGTGCCCGGTTGATGGCAATTGGTTCGATCCCTACTAGGTGGGACTTAAAAATAACTGGCAATATATGGTACACCCCTGTCTGACTCTTCGAGTATTACAGGCTTGATGTTATGTTTTATGCCTTTTCATTTTATCTACACCCATGCTATAAATCCTATAAAAAAGTTTCTGAAACAATTAGCTTATTGCCAACATTAAAACAACCAGTGTCATAGTAACCATAATAATATCATCCAAACGAGTGTTATGTCAGCGGGATTGTCCGAAAGGGTTACCGCTGGCCCGGAACATAAAGGGCTAAGGAAGGAACACGGGTGGGTAAGTAAGAGTCTGACACTCTGACCTTCCGCTCCACCCAGAGCGGGAGGGGTCATTTGATGACATCCCATCCTCAAAAAAAAAAAACGAGTGTTATACTGTTGTAATATATAACATTAATACTCGTATACAACTCTTTGTCACGCGCGCGCGTTTTACTACCACAGCGCCGTAATAAAAAAAAACTTATAGGTAATTCGAATTCAGTCGGATCCCATCATTTTTGTTCGATATTACTATTGCAAAATTTTATTACTTTGTTGTTTACAAAAATGAGTGATACACGCTTTGATAAGACTCCAACCAGATATTTCTAATGCAGAAATAAATAATTCTATTAGTACATAGTTTGTTTGTATTAGATACTCAGCAATTAAACTTTCCATGAATTTACATAGTTCTCACAACACTGTACTACACCCTATGGTTTCAGAACCTTTTATAGAGGATTCATATCATGTGTGTAGATAAAGTCTTGTATGTTACTGTACATAATTAGGTATGAAAATACTCATGTGATTCTATTTTATTTTAATTTAATACCGCTTATTATACAACAGTTGCATAAATAACTATTATGCCTGAAATGAGAGAGGCTTTTGAAACAGTGGCAGTGATACAAATGTATTTCCCGTGCGAGTTAAAACACTTGTAGTATCTGTAATTCATTCTTTGGGCATTGAATATGGAGTATTGGCTGTGTTGGTTCATCACATGGACGAGTCTTCAAATAATGGTAACACCATATTTTCAATATACATATTTGTAGCTGGTATTGTACTCACTGAATGTAACTTGACTTGTGCCCTTTCCCTCAAAATGAGTTCCATCAAATTCTCCACCTGCTTCATAGGTTGCCCCAACTGTGATACTTGGACACCAAATCTGGTAAATGAAATATGCTTTTTCTGCGGTTACCCTGAAATCAACAAAATTCAATAAATTGTGCATCATTTTCACTATCATTATCCTCCTGCTTTCATAAAATGTTTATATTGGACGTTTGTTTCGTTCCGTTTTATTCATCCTTCTCTTTTTTAGTAGGTACCAAGATGTTAGAGTGTTTATCCACTACTAGATATTGTAAGCAGTACCAATGTTTGTCAAATAGACAGCTTAGTTCTTATAATATATGTAAGAAGTTTAATTTATGAATGAAACATACACAACGTAACATGAAATCATGACACATTTCGAAACAAATTCGCCTAGTTGACGAGTTACATTTCATGTTGCATTGCGGAAATTAAGAGAGTTACATTTCATTATACGTTACACCAATCTGTACCCGACATTATGTTTAACTTACAGTACATCTTTAACCGTACAACCTTGTAATCCCGACATCTTCGCCTTCGAGAAAACAAATTTGAAATTGGGTTCTTCTATGGCAATTTCATCCAGATACAAAGGGTCTGAGGCTTCAACTTCCCCTGGTCTGCCAGCCACAATAATTGGGTATATGGCTTTTGTAGATTCGGAAAGACATTGTTCATCATCATAACTACACGGTACTTTCTTAACGTCTGTAAAGATATGTGTCTCGTTAGTTGATACATTTTATGGAAACCTGCTAAGCCACGGTAATGCTAAGCTATAGGAAAACCTGTTTTGATTTACATAATTGACAAAAAAGGAGTCGGATTTAGACATATACACAATGGTGTACGAGTATATGTCTAAATCTAATCTCCGTATTTTATCGGATATATATTTTTGTAAAAATTTAAAGAAAAAGAGAACACAGGGAATAACAACATGGAAAATTATGGAGTTACAAATAAGATATTTTAAGGGTGGCAACAAGAAATTTTAGTCTCCTACTTACTTGCACTCAGTGCAGTGAACGAAGCACAATATAAACAAAAAATAATTAAAATATTAGACAACATTGTATCTGACAATTGTATGAGCGTTGACCAAAATTAACACAAGTACCTACATATATAGCTTGCTTGTGTTTCTATAAATATTCTTTTCTTACGTCATATATACGACTGTGAGAAAAATTCACATAGGCTACTTCAAAAATATGATCATATAATACAAAAAAAAAAAACAACAAAATTATTAAATCATTTAATTATTTAGACAGAAATTAGATTTGCATCTATGAAATCCAAATCCAGATTGTTAAGTCTATTTTAGATGATATTCTATACCCATGAAAACTAAATAATAATTTCGAATGCGTTTTTCTATTTTGACAAAAAATTTCAATATTTTAATGACAGGGATGTCAATAAGTGATTAAACCATAAGAAATTGCTTGCATGAGTCAATCTTCGTTCCCGAAGGCCACTACGTGTAAGAAGAGTGGCGTTTTGTGTGTTTTTCTGACGAATTTTGCATTGGTATGAGGCCAGATACTAGACGTACCTACACGGTATTGGAGGACCCCTGGATGCCAAGAATGTTTAAAAATCATACCTGAAAGTCAATGCATACAGTGGTGGAATAATCATGATGTGGGTGGAAAAGGAGTCGACACTGCCAGATCCCGTTGCAAACATATGTACTAGCCGTCGGTAATATCAACGTCCTACCATGGCTTTCTGAATCGCCAGACTTGAATCCCATTGAACACGTATGTATGGGATATACCTACTTTAAAGAAGAGCTCTTCCAAATATACATCGACGGCGTACACACACCAGAAATTCTTTTTCGCCTGTTATACAACAGACGTCGGCGGCCATTCCGCAACGTGATTTGGATGAACTCATATTGAGAATGCCGAATCGCTGCGATTGTGCTATAATAAGCATTGACGGTGGAAAAACAGAATGCCTACTAATTGTTTATTTTACGCAATAAAAACCTTTAAAAACTTTTATTTTTTTGTCACATTTTAATGTCAGGATTAACTAAGGTGAAAAATCCAGCACAAACAAAAATCGCCAAAAGTCTTTATTAATGCAAAAGCAGAGAGTACTTCGTCGCTCTACACATACGAAAACATTTTATTCAATCAGTCTAAATAGATTTTTTTTCTATTTCAATTGGGGTATATTTTTTTAAACCTTGATTCCTACGTACTTTTAATGTGAGAATAATAATTAACAATACTAAACTTCAATGAAGTTCAATAAGCAATTTGAAATAAGCATATACCTCCTATCATGCATAGGCCGTACTTAATGACCAATCTACATTACCAGGTGGTAAGTTTTTAAGACTGAGTGAAGAGAAATATCAAACAGCATAGATAGTCTCAAGGAAAAACAGATTTTAAATTCCCAAATCTTAAGGAAACTAATAAATATCAAGTAGCCAATACATTTTCATCAGCAAACTGTATATAATAAGATACTTTCCAAAAAGTACCACTTCCAAAGTCAAAATCAAACCTAATTTCGTTAGATTAAAACAGAAGAAGGACGTCCCTCCTTATCATCAATGAACACAGACTTGAAAGATTGAATATAAAATAGAATTTAGCGAAGTTTCCATTCAGCGATAAACGTACACAAATTTTGGGCGTAACGCTCCATCCTCCCTGTGGCCAGATAAAAGGAAAGTTTTGAAACGAATCGAGCCCGAGTTTTATCAGATTCAAACAGGTTCTCGAACTTTTCTCTTTATGTTAAGGTTTTAATTAAATTAAGGTGAGGGATTAACCCTTGACGTTCACACGTTGCTTTACGTGATTAAAGATTTCATTAGGGTTTACGTTAAAATAAACCAGTCAGCTTATGCTGGCTCAAGAATCCCCTGAGAGAAGCTTCAGCATCTAATCAAATAATTCCCATAACTCAGTAGGTACTTAAATACCTACATTTATTTATTGTTTATTTCTGTATTTACATTTTGATGTGAAACATCTATAGCCGCACGTAAAACAAATTTCTGGCGTGGCGACGCATGCCGTGGCGACGCGTCGCCGCGCTATATGATGGTGTATATATACAGTCACAGTCTTGTGTACTGTGTGGCGACGCGTCGCCATGCGCAATCGACTGCGATTCTCGTCCCACTCGATCCGGCGTTAACAAGGCGTTAAGCTATCTCTCTCTCGCCACACAGTTTTTATATTTAATGAAAATAAATGTTTATTAAATAAACAATTAAACAGTCATCATTTTCTGGAAAAAATCGTAATATTTTATTTTATCATTATGCCATATTTAGTTTATATCGCAATCTGTTCTTTTCATTTGTGTCTGGAAGACTTTTGGGATGATATTTTTATGAGTATTCATAGCTTCTTTATTATTTGGATGTCAACTGCCCCGTTGGTCTCGTGGTTGCTAGCGCGACTGCTGAGGGTGGGGTCCGGGGTTCGATTCCTGGGTTGAACAAAGTGTTATTGAGTTTTCCATTAGGAATTTCTTAGTAACAATCTGGAGTTTGGAAGGCCAAGGAAAGCACGTAAAGCCGTTGGTCCTACGCCTGATCTCTCCCCGGTCGTGTCCGACTGCCGTCCCATCGGACTATGAGAATAAAGGAACCATCACCGAAATCGGTCGGGAGGCTATTATTTATTAGTTGGATGAAGCTTCACTTCATCAAATAATACCTTCACGTCTGTCTACGCCTGAACGCAGCCTTTCATATTGGCGAGGATGCGAACGCGTCTAATGTCAACGGCGCTCGCGACAGGCTTCACGCGGACGAACCGGGACTAACTTCACTTCACGATTAGCGCGCACCGCCATACTTGTCGCGACACATATAACTTGTAAATTTTAAATAATAAACTATATCTACTCATCGAGGTCGGTCTTTATTTGTATCGCCCACAACGTCTCTAGTAATTCACCCATAGAAATGTAAAAAACAGAATTCACCTAAACGCTGATTTTTAATTTGTTAGACCAAAATGGCAGTTAATTTACATAAATAAATAATGTCATGTTGACAAAAAAAGATCGATTCGCAGCTGTAATTTTAGTCTAGCAAATAAAAAATCAGACTATAAGCTATCAATCTGTAGTAGCCCATTGCTTGTATTACTGTGATTCTCGAAAAGAAAAACCAAAGTAACAATAAAAATAACAAGCAATATCGTAATAGTTTTCTGTCCAATGAACGTGAAATTCACCTGAAGGAAATATTCTAGCATAACCATCGTTATATACCAAGTCATAATCCGGCTGGATTGCTTAGCCATCGTAGCCAACGAGGCGTCAAATAATCCCGCCTTTACGCTGCACGAATCCGCGGTAACTTGGCTGCAAAGATGCCTGGAAATAGAAGATGGAATGGAGATGACTTGTGCTAAGTATTATTTGGGTCAGTTAAATTGGATCTGATGGACAGTAACTTTAGCAGTAGGTATGCTTCCAGCAACAGAGACTTGAAATTTGGCAATGCCTGGGGCCATGGAAATGATACCATAGGAAGGAGGTGTTTTGATTTTTAGCGCCTGTTTACAAGACAATATAAATGAAGACGATGTTTAACAATAGCCACTAAGATCGTTTTTTTATTACTTATTTATACATACATATAATTATAACAATAGTTATATAATTATTTTTACCTTCTTTGTTATTTACGCTATTCAAGATCGCGTAAAATTTTTATAGTGAAAATGTTTTTCTAAGACTACTGATTGTTGAAAAAATTCACGTTCTGTTTTATCGTCTCAACAGTTTTCTCTGTTACTATGTTAATACGCTCCATTTGCGCTGTTAGCTTTATGATTATCTTCTATGAACGGTTTAATACGGTTTCATGTGGCATTTAAAAGTGGAAAATAATTTATTTTATTTTGCTACCACATTAAAATTATGGAAATGTGATACTAATATATGAACAAAATGATTTCTTAAGCTAGATTCTATTATTGTAATAAAATCTAGGCTTTTCATAAATAAAAATAACAGTTGTATCATAAACATTAAGAGAGATCAAATGATATTTCACAGCATTCAACAAAAAGATGACAACGGAAATAATTTTCATTGTTCTATTAACTAAAAAACTGGGAAAAATTAAACCTTTATAAAAATATTGTTACGTAAGCATCATCATGCTACAACAACAAAAAAGAGTAAGACAAAAATAAAAAACTCATACAAGTTGGCGCAAAAGTCATCTGCCTATCGGAAGATGCTATAATTTTTACCAATGGCGACAAATGTAAGTTCTACTATGACATTTGTGAAGTAAATAGATACAAAATACACTTCAACAAAACATGAATCGCTATACTCACAAAGAACGCGGAATAATTGTTTCGGGTAGCCTAATAATATCTCTTGTTTTGGGGATTCGCACTTGCCAGCAAGATCGCCTGATTTAACCGATCCAGACTTCTTTTTATGGGTTTTTTGAAGTCACGAGTCTATGTCAACAAGCTCCAGAATCTTGAAGCCCTTAAAGAGAATGCGAGGACCTATCGCCGAAAGTGGCAAGAGTGATGGAAAATGCCATAAATCGGGCCCGAATGGTCATAAATTCTGGCGGGCGGCCACTGAGCCATTTATAAAAAAACTACAGCCAAAGAAAATCGGGTGACAACTTTTGCGCCACCAGAGAATTCGACGTTTAAAATATTTTTTTAAGATACCTTTAAATGTTATACAGCGCCATCTATGTTGGTCGCATGGAAGCTTTAACCGCGAAAGCCTACATTGTAGCAAAATGTTGCCGAACTGAAACTACAGTGGGAATCAATAGTTTGGTGAAGAGAAAAAACATAAGCGTTTGTTGAAGACAAAACTAATTGAACTTCAGAAAATTTTATCCAATTAAGTTCATAGGTAACTCTATTAATACTCGGGTGATTTAAAGTACCTACATAGATTTCAAGGAATAACGTGAGTAGGTACTACTATGTTCTACGCTTGTGTATTTACAACGATGGAACTATGTAAAGATGGCAGCAGTATCGGGCTTTGCGGTTCACATAGCAAACATAATAGGAAAATAAACAGATTATAATATATCCTAGCAATCCACGAGTATTGCAAATAATAAAATGAATTAAACCTACTTAATTATTTATTTCTCACAAACTTTAAAGTTATAATAAAAAATATGAATAATAAATATTTGTAGTTAATTTACTGACTTAAGTACGTACATGGTGTTTTGTTAGTAGTTTGACAACTAGAAAACCAGGCTCTAACTACTAACTGTTTTTTCAGTACTTGCATTGTGTATTTTTCGTTGATTTGAAATAGGTTCGTTTTTTGTGGTTGAGTCAAATCACAGATTCAGGTTTATTAATCATAGTACAACCGCCAGCACATCAAGCTACCCGAAACAGTCAAATTTTTCCAATCAAATTTGAACTTTATGCTTTAGCCATAAAGTTGAAAATCTATTAAAGAAATTTGACACATTGTAGTAGCTTGATGTGCTGGCGTCTGTACCTACTTAGCTAAGGACTGGACTTGTAATTAAGTTATAACAGCCGCACGGGTCGATCGATCAGGTTAAGCTACGCTTGCCACGATTGGTCCGTGGATGGGTGACCATCTTTCATATAAAGATCAGTGGCGAAGGTTCCATACAACTCGATTCCTACCGGTTTCCCTTTGAAAAATGGCACAGATAGTGTTCTATAGACAAATAATACAATCATATTAAAGATATCTACTCCGGCTTACCTCTTACTATTCAAGACCCCTTCGTGCCTCGCCAGTGGTCCCAGCTGTCATTCGTGGATCTTTGCAGACGTTACGGGCCGTCAGAAGCCCGAAAGTCAGACAACCAGTCTCACCAAGGGGTATCGTATTACCCAGTAACTGGGTTGTGGAGGTCAGATTTGCGCTTCATGTAACATACTGGTATGCAGCTGCATCCGGTGAGATTGGAAGCCGATCCCAACATAGTTTGGAAAAGGCTAGGCAGATAACTATGAGGTGAGTAAGTATTATGAAAGAGTATATATAGGAAAGAATATTCCCGGTACGTATTAAAAAGGCTCCCTACTTAATAAATTCCTAGAAAAAAGCCTAATTAACGTAGACTTAATATTTTATAGACTAATATTTGCCCTAGCTACTTCTTTCACAAGGTAAGTACTTGGACTGCAGTAAGTGTCTCTGTGGAAAAAATCGTTTCTAAATTAATGATTTGATGATGAAAGTTTTTTTTTGATGATGATGGATTTCGATGATGATGGAGTAGCTATTTAGCAAAGGTAGTGAGAAAAATAGGGATGTGCTATGTCAAGCAGACAGCTGGCAAAAAGCGTGTTTACAAAACTTATTGAAGTAACGGCCAAGTGACTTGCCCAATCTTCTCTAATCGGGCAAACACCCAAGCCCTTTTAAATCTATTTTTATATAATTTTCACCAGGTGTATAAAATTAAACTTACAATAATATTTCTTTAAGAATCTTACAATAAACTCCGGAATCCCATTAAATGTGACGCAAAAAGTTTGCTCGTTGCTATGATGTGTGGCCTGCGTATACGCACATTGTTTGGTAAGCCTTGTGGGCTTGCGCAAAAAATGTGGGAACTATTATGTTGCGTTTTAGTGATGGGGCTCGAAGTACTTTTATCGATAAGTTGTGAATGCAATTGCCTATTTTCAAATACCGGGATCTGAAACAAAATCCATTCACTATTTGGTCAACCGAACCGTCTTCGTTTAGCTTTATGATTGTATCCATGGAAGAGACTGTCAGTGATTAGCACTTGATAAATTTACGCCTGGGTATATTGTCGCAAGTACAGGGTCAGGTTTAAATGTTATAGGTACACACAGTGTGACTTGTACTGCAGGCGTTGCTTGCAATACCCATTTCATCCAGTCTCTCACAAATGTAAACTTATCCATAAGCTACTTTTAAGCAATACCACTGTAAATTTGTGAAGAGAAAATAAATAAATTTATTATATTATTATCGTAAATTGTAAATACAGTGTAACCTGTCATCAACACCTACATCAGAACGATCATGACCATTATTTTAAGTTCATTTCTCTGAATGTGCTTGCCGATGTTTGTTGATTAATGTTTTGGCAAAATTCGTTAAATTTTTATAAAAAACAATGTAGCTAGGTATGCTGTAACCTGAAAAGCTGTGACAATATCAAAAAATTTGACATTTTTACGTGACCTACCCTCACACGTAATCACGTCGTTACTTTTAATGTTTGCTACATTGACAAAATATCGATACAACATCCACATCAATCCCTAACAACCCCAGTAAATTCGTCTGACAGAATAATGACGTGCCTACCTCCGCCTTCTATTCACAAACCACGTGGACAATAGCACGGCAAATAGCCATTATTATCGTTGCAAGGGCCCACTCTATTAATACTAGAGAGCCCGGACGAGGCGATTATTGATGTATCGTATCGATATTGTAATAGAACGAGGCTGCTCTGCGACAATTTTCTTAGAAAGTCTTGGGCAATGCAAGTGTTCTAGAAAAGGACATCGATAGAAGACATGAGGAATATGATTATGTAGCGGATTATAGTATTCCCTTGCTTTACGTTTCGTTTAGTTCAGCAAACGGCGGTGTCTTTGAGCACCATTAGGGGATGTATACATAAGTGCATGTTGCATATTTGCAACTGGGGTAACGGTAGTAATTCGCCTTTGCTGGATTAATTTTATTGCCTTAAATGATTAAATTATTTTATTTTATCGAATTATTAAATTTGATCGAATATTTTATCGAATTTTTTAAATGTACAAAATGTTTACGTTTCTACTTGATGGCTATTTTTAAGTACATATTTATTATTTGAGGGTTTGAGCGCTGATAGCCGAAATACAGGCGTTCGCCTAGTTCGGCTACAAATGTCTCATTAATTTGTAACAAGAAATTATAGCCTATAAGATATCAGTGTATCATTGTAAACAATTATTGAAATAAACTTAAAGTATATTATATTATTATATACATATATTTTAAACTAAATACAGCAAAATAAAAAACCAAGTTATATATAAAAAAAGTAACAAAAGGAAAATGAAACAGAAAGTCCTATACGAGGCCAAAAGGCTCCTATCTCAGCATGATGCTACGACATTTAAAAGCTGGTATTCACAGCGCAAACCAATTACCAGAAAAAAATATTATCGATACTTTTTAAATTTGTTAGAAATTAACACACAGAATAATATTACGCCTGTAATCCCCGAAGGCTTAGGCAGAGATGTATCTAATAGTATACCCAAATTTCACCAGTTATATTAAGTCCCATGGGGCAACCCTATTGCCATCAACTGGGCACAAATCCAGACTCCGGGCTGCTACTGAGAAGTATTTGTTAGAAAGCCCATTTAAAAAAATATAAAAAAAAAACAATCTAAATTAATCAGCCAGTTTTAAATCAATACTAGCAGTTCTAGACCATTTGTACCACACAATTTCTTCCATTCGATCACCGCCTCGCTAAACGCTGCAAAAAATAACCCTACAATAAACGACCATTATTTCCCCGTCAGAGGATTCACAAAAAGATTTTTTTCACACAATTGTGCAATGATCACAACAGACTATAAATAAAACACGCCCACTTTACACGACATTGTGTTGATCCGTATGTTCGGAATTCAATTCTGTTTTATCAAAATTTTGCACGCAGAGACAAAAGCTATCGCTCTGATATTGAATTCGATGATAAAAGAGTTTGTTTGCTATTGAAAAAAAGGTTGGTTCGTTGGTATTTTTTTTACAGTGGCTTATAATTTGTCAGGGAAATTTTTGAGCCTTTGTGGCGTGAGGTTGGTCGGACAGTCTACTGCTGTGTCATTTCAAAGATTACAAGGAAGCATCATGATCTTATTTTAATTGTTCTCTACCCTCAATATGAGGTTAGTTAAGCAAAATCTAACTTAGATTTCTAGACAAAATAAACAGAAACATAACACCTCGCCTTGTTTCCCTGAAGGATTAGGCAAAGGTACCCATAGTAGGTACACCCACAAACATTTGGCCAGTAGGTGAAGAGAGAGAGAATGAGAATGTAGAATTCTAATAGATTAATTTTGATACACAGTAAATAGTTTCATTACAAAATGTAACACGTGCCATCTCCCTAAATAATCCGTAACCAAAAGACATCAGACGGCCTTCCAAAATCGACCAGCCGATTGAGCAAAAGACAAACAATATTCACAATAACAGCTTAACAATTCGTGCGAAATTGTTTTCGGCAGATTAAAGGACGGTCTATAATGCCAACGACAATAGGCCTCGGGCAGGACTGTTTATATAAATACTCTGTCAACCGCACGGCTCGCACAATAACAGTTCAGCCTCCTTTTGACCAAAAATTGTATTTTCGAACACAATAACGTCCTAAACAACGCGTAGAAAGAAGACGTCATGTCTAAACGAATCATTCATTATTTACTTTGATAATATTCTTTTGTGAAAACCCGATGTTGCTAAAACTTTTAACACCCCTCTGTTTTTGTCGGGGGTTAAAAATAACATAATTTATAAATTCACGTTCTTGGAAACCTTGGAGGATATTCTTATCCCGAACAAATGTGATCATTCGTAAATTATTCCGATATTTGCACGCTAAGACGTAAGACACTCGAGACTGGGAGCATATAAATACTTGAAATCCCTATATACGATCTCTGACGTAACTACGTAAGAAAGGGATGGAAGCAGCTTCTAAATCTCACAATGAACAATTAAGGCGAAGTCGAAAGTACTCTAATCCTTCACTGTATCAAAGGCATTTAGATAATCAAGGGCCTTAGTGGGACAACAAAAAGAACTGGCATGTAATGACATCGTGACGTAACCCCGAGGAATTTTATAACGCTCGCTAGGTTTTGGGTCATTATCGTGATTTTGATCAGTGATGCGTCAAAGGGCAGCCACACACGACGCCTGCGTCCTTGTTATCAATTAATCTGAGCATCTACGTGGCTGTAATCTTATTGTGTTTATGCACCGTTCGGAGAATAAATGGAACGCACCCTGCTCTGCTCATAGATGTGAGAATTTTGTATCTCGCGTCTGAAGATGTTTTATTGTTATTATTCCATGTTTAAATAAAGAATAGAGCGTGTGATGGCATCCATTTGACGCTCCTATATATTTTATTAGTATGAATGTCCACAAAAACGAGATACTTTCTTTCCACGTCTCTCTGTCCAGAGCTGTCAAAGACAAACCTTTATTAAAGGATTCCAGCTCATCCCGCCAGTTTTTAGACAAGCGCTGTGCATAATTTTGCTAACCTAGAAGGTCTTACTAAATACAAAATAACCAGCGTTTTCAACTTGCATAAAAGCAGATATATTTAAGCATCGATACCTAGTAAATGCACCATTCGCTCCCTAGTGACACTTTAAAACCTAGTAAGTCACTTTAACCAATTCAAAACCTTAGTATATTTTACAACCATTAGCATTTTTTTTACTTAACATAAATATGTACCTACTTTTCATAGGCTGACCAATATTACGTTTATGCGCTCTCCTGTAAAATTGCATTTTAAGTCCTTACCTACTAGGTTTTGAAATGGGGCATCCGTGTGGGTTAATTTGTCTAATCCAGACTCTCCTATAATAGTTTGGTAGAAACAAATAGATAATCACGATTTGCCCTTAATACGTGGAGGAATTCACCCAAAATCAGTCATTCCAATAATGTCTTCAGGTAGCCATTACGTTGAAATAGACTTGAAACAGAAAGAGACCTATTTGATATCCTTAGCATTCATTCCATTGTCCATCACTCTTATCTTATTGCTTATTGCGATACTCCCAAGTGTACTTAGTTACAAAATGGTATGTAACTGTTGCCACATAGTGATGTACTTAACCTCAGATGACACAGCGATAACATCGCTACGAAAATGTAACAAACAATTGACGACCGCCGCTTGTTTGCAGAAATATAATATCAAGTCAAAACACGTGCTCCCGACAAACACCAAGAGATCGTTGATAACTTGATAAGTTACTCAAAAAAACATTTTTCTACCTCAAATGTGTTTATCGGCTTTCAATCTGGAATCTGTAAGGCACACATTGTAAGTCCTTGCGGCCTCTTATCATCCGGATTAATCGAAGTAAGAAAGCTTTGGGTCCCGACCGCCAGTTCAGCTCGACCCTCGAAAACCAACAGATGTTTGCTTAATGAATTTATTCTTAGTTTGCGAAGATTCCTTTGACAATTTACTACAAATCGGTTTGGCTACCTGCTTGGAATGAGGTACTAAGACATGGATGAAAAAAGGTATTGTTGAATAGAATGTTTATTCAGTACATAGAAGAAAAGTTTGACAAGAAAAACGAGCGTATTCGAGTCGTAACTTAGATTGCAAAAGATCGTATTGACTTTTCTGTTGATTGAACATTCTACCAGTCTTAGATCTGTGACTATCTGTGTCTACGAGGACTTTTGACAACAGTTCTCAAAATCATCATATTATTTATAAGATTCACAGTTGTTAGATATTATATACCTTGCTAGTTGCTGAAGGAACTATTTCATCAGTTCATAACTAGAAAGTTATGATTGCCAACAAGACCATAAAAACCAAACATTTTTTCATACCCTCTGCAATAAAACCTCCGTAATATTATTTAAGAGAAACTATAACGGATAAATAACACTAATATTAATTGATTTGTCACAGGTCGCTGGCCGATCTTTGGCTGGACTTAACGGCGGCGATTGCTCTCATTAAGAGCGTGTATAAATCAATTAAATTGAACTGATGTAAAATTGTAGTGACAATATTGCGAAGTTGTATTGTGAAACTTGATCGCGTTTGCTTGGTGCAATGGCTTAGAATATTTGATTTAATAAGTGGGAAACTGTTAGGGAGGCTCGTGGCTACATGATGAACAGTCGTACGGGTCAATCGAAGGTTTTAAGCTCCTCTTGATGCCTGGCCCTGACATCAAACAATAGACAAAATTGTCAACCTTTTTTTAAGATTGAGTACGAGGCTTTTGACTACCTACGTTATGTGTGTGTATTTTATGTTCTTTTTTAATATTTTTTAAATTTTTATTTGTAATGTGCGTTTTTTTTTGTGCAGAATAAACTAATTTTCTTTCTTTCTTTCTTTTCTTTCTCTTGCCGCGTTCGTTTAATGTATGAATGACCATACATTACATACCACGACCCCTCTGTCGGAAAGCATTGTCCCGTTCGTTGGTCCCGGCCATCATTCGTATAGATCTTTGACAGTCGTTACGGATAGTCAGAAGCCGAAAAGTCTGACAACCAGTCTTACCAAGGTGTATCGTGTTATCCAAGTAACTGGTATTGTGAAAGTCAGTTAGGCAGTCGCTGCATGTAAAGTACTGGTATTCAGCTGCATTCGGTTAGACTGGTAGCTGACCCCAACATAGCAGGGAAAAGGCTAAGCAGATGATGAGGTGGGTAAGTGTTATGACAGAATAGTCGGAAAGAATATTCCCGGTTAGTAGTTATTAGGCTCCCTACTCAATAGGGTGCTAGAATAAAGACTAATTAACGTAGACTTAATATGTCATAGGCTAGTCATAGACTATTTGCGCTATTTTTTTTTTGTTCACAGAGGGAAACCTTCAAAAGGCTCCCGACCTCCGGGGAGAGAGGTCGGGGAGTGTGGGATATTTACCTCACTAAAACCACCCCGGTGATCATCATCAGCACATAGCGTTGGCTAGTATTTGCCCTAGCCACTTCTTTCAACAAGGTAAGTGAATAAGTACTTGAACTGCAGTAACTAAGTTGCTCTACGGGACTTTCGTTTCTTGACGTATACTAATAAACGTTCCTCGTGTTATTAAGAAAACAGATTATAAATACAAGAGCTAAAGAAGTTCTGAATCAAATTCCCGAAAAATGCTTTTTGTCTATAGAAACTGAAAATAAAAGTAATGAAAAAGGAAAAACAAAAGAAAACATTTACTGGAATTTTCAACTGAAGGATTTAAGTAAACCCAGACCGGAATAAATCGTAAGCCTATATATAACCTTATCACACTGTAATTAAGTAAGTTATTCGGTTTTTATGTTTATTTTGGCTTACAATGTTGGTATATGCAGTTCGCGTGACGCAATGGATATAATGCTGGTAGACGACATTATTAGGTTAAAATATTGTGTATAACGTATTTATTTGGATAAGAATTAATATAATGTAACTAACTATTCAGACTAGATACTAAATTTAATGATTAATTAACTTACTATAAAAATTAATACAAAAACAAAGGACACCATACAAATATTGTGTTGTATTTTTAACTTCCCTAAATGTGATTTCTTTCCACTAGGGGCGAATTTCACTAAACTTTTATATCTACAATAAATTTTGATTTTTTGACAGTTTTCCATACTAGAACTGTCAGACGTCAAAGTCAAAGTCACAGCATTTATTTCAAATAGGCACATAAAACGTACTTTTGAACGTCAAAAATTACAACAAAATAGAATTGATTCTAGTCACCCAATCCAAAAGGTAGTTTTCGTATGGAGAAGAATGGGTAAGAAACTTCACCGTTACTCTTTTAAAATGTTTTACAATATTTTGCATACATTAATTACATAATAATAATATGTGAAGACGATGCACCTAAAATAAAATTACTATAGCTACCACAATAGGCAAAAGAATTGAAAATGAAACCATGATATAAATTAATTATCTGATAGATACATGGTGCTCACATATTTACAAACATGGTAAAACTAAACGAATTTCATTTAAATAAAAAAAATTACAAGTAATAAGTCAGGGTGTGAGTTAAAGTAGTAACAGGGTGTAAATCAATGTCAAAAAAAAAGAATAAGTTTACAATTAAATTAGCAACCAGTTTGATTTTTCTAGACTCTAGATTGTTCTATGGAGCAGGACCAGCATGTTTCCAAGCGTTCTTATCTTGGATATAATCTTCTAATATATAGTATGCTTGTTTACAAAGTGTACGTTTAATGTGAGTTTTAAATTTTTGCAATATATCACAAGGTATTTTATTGTAACATTTAACACGGTACCCCATAAAAGATGTTTGTACCTTGGCTAATCTGAAAAATGGTTGACGTAATTTATCTTTATTTCTAGTATTAAAATTATGTCTATCGCTTATTTTATTAAAAAGATGTAGATTTTTTCTTACATACATAATATTTTCATAAATGAATTGGCAAGGTACCGTCATAATATTAATCCTTTTAAAAAGTTCCCTGAGGGATTCGCGGCGACGTAGATTATAAATAGCTCTGACAGCTCTTTTTTGCAAAATAAAGATGGATTAAATATCAGCAGCTCGACCCCATAGCAAAATGCCGTACGACATAATGCTGTGAAAGTAGCTAAAATAGACGTCAATTTTATTCCACGGATAAAAGACATAATTATCTGACATTGGTAAAATCAGCCCTTAGAAGGAAAATACTGACGGACTGACTGTAATTAGTCAAATGACGACTAAGAACCAAAACTGGCTGAGTATGTCATATTATGTCAGTGTAATATAACATCAGTTATGGTGGTCCAGTGGTAAAGGCTGTGACTTACAAGTTGTAGGTCGTGGGTTTGAACCCAGCCAGGCTCTTTACTTTGTGTAGGTAAATAATTTCACCACCACTGCTCTCAAAATGATGAAGGAAAACATCGTGAGGAAACCGGCATGTCCTAGAACCAAAAATTCGAAGATGTGTGACATCTACCAACCCGTACTGGGCCCGCGTGGTGGATTACAGCCCACTCCTTCTCGAAGAGTGTCTGCTTGTGTCTCACCAGTGGGATCGGTATTAGTCCTACTAATATTATAAACCCGAAAGTTTGTGAGGATGGATGGATGGATGTTTGTTACTCTTTCACGCAAAAACTACTGAACAGATTTTGATGAAACTTTACAGTAATATACCATATACATCAGAATAACACATATGATACTTTTTATCCCGATATCCCTACGGGATCGACAATTATGCTGGTGTAACCGCAGGACGCTGTTATTATGACTTATTAATCGTTTAATAAAGTAAACGTTGCAATCAATTTATTTTATCTGTGCAATTGGATAAGGCACGATTTCAAAGCTTTCATATGAGACATTGGTTTAAACCGTAATATACCTAAGTATTTAATACTCAGCTAGTGTTCGTTTCCATTAGTCTTCGTAATGTGTTGGTAAGCACATCTAGTTCTTCGTTTTCCCCAAAATACTGCTGGCAGACTTACCCCTGGCTATTCCTTTAAAGCTACACACAGACAGACTGCATGTTGCGGTCAACGGACCAGTAGCGTTATCTTTTAATTTATTTACGTTTCACGCGACAAAACACATAAACATGCATTCTATTCACTTCATGGGGCGCCACTAAACAAGACACGCTTAAAAACAATAAAAAACGCATTATAGAACCACCTTTTACGACTCTAGTGTAAACTTTAAATTATTATGTGAATTCCTGTACATAAACCATTAATATTTCTATAAAGCTAAATTATTACCACAATTGTTCTGAAAAATTGAAACGGAAGTTTTTATACACGTATTTGTTTATAACTGAAATAACTTTAACGATATTTTTTTAATGAGTCTCAAATAAAAATTATTTAATGATTCCTTATACGGTATGGTTTGACCCAGATTTGAAAGCAGCGGTGACCGCGATGTAATTACTATAGCTACTACCGTGTTTCTCAAGGGTATAATCAATACATATTTTAATTATACAGTAAATTAATTATATGGAGTTTAATCTATGGTTACATGGAGTTTAATCTATGGCCATGATTATCAATATATGGTTATATATTTAGTAATCATGACTCTTTTTTTATTATATAGTAATCATGACTCTTTTCATGTAAATATTGCACTGATAGGTGTCAGGAACGCATTTTCTCGACGGTCGGGTTGTAATAACCAAATCATAGTCAGCAACAAAGCAGTGTCGAATTTGCTCCTCGCTTTTATACACCTCCACTTATGTTGGGGTCATGTAGCAAGGTTGGTTGGATTCAGCTTAGTACCAGTATTTTACATGGAGCGACTGCCTGTCTGACCTAAACAACCCAGTTTCTGGATAACAAGATATCCCTTGGTAAGACTAGTGGTTGCTGACAGACTTTTGGGAATTTTTTGACTACACGTAACCACTGTCTGAGATCTACGAATGACAGCCGGAACCAACGGCTTCACATGCTTTTCAAGTTCTTAATATATTATGGATGGTCACCCATCCACTAACCGACCGCGGCAAGCGTAGCTTAACCTACGATTTACGCGTAGGTACTGCTGTTATTATTGAGCCACACTTGAGTACAACGTATGGTACACAATTATATTTGCCTTGTAATATCAAATTCCTGTTGCGAACCAAACGGAAATGCACCAACATCAGTTCAGACAATAAAGGCAACCAATACTGAATATTGATCCCTAATATTATGACTGTATAAGTGATATACGTTGACAATTAATTAACTTACTGAATGGCACACACAATTGTACTCTCTAATGAACCAGCCAGTCGCAACTCGAATTAATTGTCATACGAGCTAGGTGTATCAACGAGACCCGTCGTAGTTGAATAATTCCGATGTACTTTGCATCCCCTTTTAGAACCGTTTGTGGGGGGAATGCGGGGGACAGGGGAGAGTTTGAGTTATAATATGCTGATTAATCTCTAATAATGCCCGCTTATGATTTCAGTTGTACATAGGAATTTTATGTGCCTTTAGGTTGGTAGGTAACTAATCATACACAAAAACTGTAACAAACGATTTAGCTGAAGATACCTATACGCCGTAGTTAAGATAGACATTTTTACAAAGGCAATCGTTACACCTCATTGTAAAATATGACAGGTTTTGCTATGTTGTGAATACCAGAGTAATGTTATCTGTTTTCCCAAAAAAGTAATTAAAAATTAATTAATAAAAATAAATAATTAATATCTACTGAAAAAATAATTAATTTCTATTATTTTTTTTTTTAGGTTTTTATTTTTATTTTTTATTAATTTATAATAAATAAATGTTTAATTTATCCTTATCAAATTCAATACGCAATACAACTTAGTGTTTAATTTTGCCGTGAATCTTGAAATGACAAAAACTTGAACGACTGAATTATTAATATGATATAATTTTTAGCAGATTACATGGTCCATGTATTGTTACTAAGTTTCCCTTAAATCATCATCAACTGCCCGATGCAGCTGAATAACAGTATTTTACATGGAACGACTGCCTACCTGACCTCCACAACCCAATTACTGGGTAATACCATACCCCTTGGTAAGACTGTCGGGCTTCTGAGGACCCGTAAGGACTGGCAAAGATTCAAGTTTAAGTTTCCCTTAAATTTGCGTTATTAATGCAAATTAAACATTACACACATAAAAAACGCCTCCCACAGGTGTAGTGGGAGGCCCGGTTAGTGCTTTTGTACACTTGGGAAATGACAGCTAGACCGTAAATTGTTACGTTTTTTTTTTGTGCAGAGTATAACGAACGAAGAGGAGCTATGTTCCAAAAAAACAAAAAACATTAATGACCTGTAATTCCGTGTTCCAATTTTACAAACAGCAAGTAATCTGCCGACAGATAAACGAACCGTTATAATGGGAACAAACACTGCCATAGTGATGTCCAATGACACGTCCGAGTTGATTAGTTTACGTAGCACAGGACTATCGACTGTTTGGTTTAATTTATTGGAATCAATTTAATTGATAATTGAATGATGGCGTTGCATTTCCAATTGAATTGAACGAGTTTGAAGTGAATGGAAATGGGAATGATAAGGGTGATTTGTAGTGTCGTCTATTTTTTAAGTGATGGAAGGGTTTTCGTTTAATTGTGTTGATTGTATGAATTACTGTAATTATTGAGGGCCAGATAATGGTAGACTTTTTATATGGTTGTTTTTTTTTCAGTAAATTAATAATCGTATTATCATGAGACCTTTCATAGTTACAATGGATTAATTTCTATCTTAAGCTTGTCTCATTCTAGTCTACTCTATGTCTGCGATAGAGTACGAATTCCTAGACACTGCTCCCATTAAGTAAATTCTTATGAGAATCGTGTGCAAAATTAATAAACATTGATTCACGTCTCACTTTCCTCTTCTTCCTCTGTGTCGGATGTCTAATCAAAGATCAATAACCTCTAACGTTATCTATATGTATAAGAAAGTTATACAACTTGCGACTTTCTTCTGTTATTGGAGAAGTTATTAATCAGATCTAAGTGTTTAACTCGGGGGAGATTGGGGAAATCTCGCTCATTGGTTTTTATTTTCGTTATCGCAGACGGACATTGATTCTTTTTGCGAATAGGCGTGGCGACAGTATCAAATAATCAAAGATTTAATGATTTTAGGGGAAAGTACACATTAAAAGGATTTAAAACACTGATTTAGTTTTATTTAAAAACTTGAGATTAATCGGATTTTCACTAAAATAAAAGATGAAAATACGGCATTCGGCCATTTTGACTGAAACGCCAATCACAGCGCATGACGTCACGCCTATGTAAACATCACTTGCGTTTTGTTGACTACTACCGATTACGCATTTGGATCGATTTTTTATTAATTTAAGTGTAATTTATCCACTCCACTTGACTCTACAACACGAATCTATAACAACATGGTTTCGCCTTGCGAGCTTTAACCATTGAACTCTTATTATTTGCTTGTTTGGGACATATATAAACACCTTGTTGGGAGTGGTTATTGATGTGTTTTTACACTGAGGCACTGCACACCACTTATACACTTTGGAATTCATTTTTATCAGATGAAATATGCAATGTTTGTTTTGTCAACACGCACAGTCAGAGGAAAGGTAAACACTAAACGTAAAATGTGTCAAATGTGTCAGCTTGACACATTTGACGTTTAGTGTTTACCTAGGCGTGACATCAGACCCGACGCCATGACACTGCGAGCTGTTTTCGCGCGCTATTGAAAAAATATTAGAAAAATGTCTTTAAACTTATTTCAACTTCAGTTTATAACCGAAATATAGGTTTTTTCGTAAATAGTAAATGTGTATGTACATTACGGAAGAGGATTTCAAAATCATTCGTCATCCCTATTGTACATTTTATTATTTTATTCCAGTTCTTTTAACTGATAGATTCCTGAATTATTTGCTAGGTATTTTTGTTCCTATTATTTGACAGTACCTACAGTCAAGTTATTTATTCACTTGGAGTTTGAAGTCTTTGATCCTGTTCCTTTTATAAAAAGCGGTGCTATTCTGTAATAATCTCACCGTGAAAACTTAGGTGAAGTGAGCGTGGAGTGAGCTGTCAATAGTATCAATTCCTATCAAAAACAAACACACTTCACCTAAGTTTTCACGGTGAGATTTTTACAGAATCGACCGAAAGTATTATAAACTTAGGTCGAACCCAGGCAGGCTCTTTACTTTCTGTGCTTAATTGCATCACCACTGCTCTCAAAACGGTGAAGGAAAACAACATGAGGAAACCGGCATGCTCAAGAACCAAATATTCGGAGACATGTGACATCCACCAACTCTTATTGGGCCCGCGTTGTAGATTATGGATCACTCCCTCTCTTAGAGCGGAGGTCTGTGTCCCAGTATTGGGAACATTATAGGCTGATTATGTGTATATTTTATGTATGAAATCGAAACAGTGACGTTGGAACCTATAGTTTTCGAACAATTCGAACCCGCAACTTCGTACTCGTAAAGCTAGTCTCTTTACCTCCATGCCAACACATCATCCAGCCCCATATAACCTTCAAAAATTCCTCTAAAGACAATACCAAGAACACAAAAAAGAATCCACGAATTAATGTAATCTTATTAAGTGTTACCTGCAAGCATTCCCATCAGCACTGATCTTTCTATGTAGATCCCATTGTGAGTTTGTGAGCCAGTTTGAAAGCGCGACCCGAATATTGTCACAATGAACTCCAGTGCCTGAGGGACAAAGAGCATAATTAATGACAGACCACGAAATGTCGCTGTCTTGCGTCGGATCGGATAGAGAGATGAATTGAGAGGGATGTGCCGCATTCTTTGGGTTAAAATTGAGTGGTTGTGGTCAGTCGTGGTTGCTAGTGGGGATATCTGAAAAATATACGAGAGTATGTGAAAAAAGACCTTAAATCTTATTTTGATTTAATGCTTTATTTTTGAATTGTGAATTTAATTTGTCAAATTAGAAGCCACGTCTAGTAAGTCAGTCACCAGTTAAACGTTTTATATATTTATTTTTAACAAAAAAATATTTAAATAAGAATCTTATTAATTACAGAATACAATAAAAAATACCTACAATAATTTACGTGGTCATACATAAACAAAAGATATACGCGTCGACTTTAAAGCCTCCTTTTGTTTTTCATCGGAATGAAATATTATAGCACTAAGTCACAAAATAAGCTCATGACGAGACGTCTCTACAGCTTCATTATTCTGCGTCATCCCACACCGACGCGAGGTTCATATCGTTAGATTAAGATAAAACTAAAACAATAATCCTTTTCATTTCTACAGTCCTTTATTTCAACCACTCTGAATGGGATAGGCAATGTCTTCATATCTTAGAATGACGAAAAAAATCTGTGTGGGATGTAGGTACTTTACAACCATCTTTATACTCTTTGTTATACTTTGTATCGCCATTAAAGCGAGAATAAGGGCCCGATCACACGTACCACAACGACAACACGTGGACGGGCGCTAATTTGTATGAAAATAAATAGTTTATTCACACGGACCACATTTGGACGTCAAGATCAACCGAGTGGGCGATACCTACCACATCAAGGCCACATCGCAGCCATAACGCAAAGCTGCAGCGACACTATTCACATGTAACGACTGCATGCCCATATTTTGTCACTGCGATATGGTGTGGTTGTTAGGCTACGGTCTCTTTAAAACGTCACACGCTACCGACAGCGTGCTGTGACGTCACGACGGATGACCTACACGTTGCCAAAACGTTCGTTGCCGCCTTCGCACCTGGCGGTCGCGGGCGGCGTGCGAGCGAGACCGCGTCTGTGTATTTACGAACAACACAGCGATAGCCACACTTTGTCGATCGCGGTCGGCGTGTGGTCAGTCAGATTGACCCCAGCCTTAGGCCAAGCTCGCACCACGATTTTACTTTTTGCGACACGGTTTTAGAATTGCGCTGTAAAATATCGCAGAAATTACAGTGCACGGACTGCGATAAAAAAATCGTTGGTAATTGCTCTGTCTCACCATCCTGGACTCATCCTTTTACAGCGGATAGATTTATTAAGGGTTTCTTTTATCAGAAACACAATGATCTTCGGAATAAAAAATAAATAGAATAAAAATAATATACTATAATATGTATAAAATATAGAATAAACATGTTGTGACGTTACGTGGGGGGCAACGTAAACGTCACAACATGTTTATTCTCGAAAGAACGGAATACGAATGGGCGCCAGCCAGCCCGAGTGTGCGATTTTTAGACCATACAATTCCATACGCTGCAGTTTACTTTGGCGATAATCGAGTCGCGATCAAACGCAGCAATTTGAGATTTATTACTCAAATGTGCGCGCACTGCCGTACTTACTCATACGTTGCATTCCTGCGATAAAATTATCGCACGATAAAAAATCGTGGTGCGCACCAGGCCTTATACGTATGATCGGGACCTAAAGTCATGTGAGATACAGCTTCAGTCGTTCGCTCTCATTAGCCCAAGTACCTAACAATATTATTATTTTTATTGCGGTCAGCATAAACAAAGGAGTATTTACGATGATCCTCGCATGATTTTATGTTCAGTTTTGTTTATTATTTGATTTATAGCGTCGAGATTTTTTGGAGTTTTAAAAACAGTTAAAGTGTATAATTTTGTAGGATGAGCCAAGGCTTAAAAATGTAGTGGATAACACATATTTTTAAGTAACGATACATTGTTTCCGAATATATTTTCCGATTTATTTGAGCTCAATTATTTCGCGTACAGAATTATTTTGGACATGGCTGACGATTTCCTTTGTAATTGCGATTCGAGATACTACATTTAAATTTTATAATAAGTAGATAACAATAATGAATGATCAACTTCCATTTTGCATTCACAAGAACATATCATCTACTTTAAATTAAAGTGCTGAATTTATCGTCATCGAAATACAATGACACAAAGGATCTTAATAATCTTCCTGTCCTTGTTCCATGGTACGGCTAAACACGTTTTATTCTTACATTCTTCCCTGTCAACTATCACGCAGAGGAAACCGGCATGTCAGAACCAAAAATTCGAAGACATGTGACATCTACCAACCCGCATTGGGCCCGCGTGGTAGATTTAGCCCACTCCCTTTCGAAGAGAGGAGGCCTGTGTCTCAGCAGTGGGAACATTATATGCTGATTATACTATTATGTTACGTATCCATCAGACTAGCATTCACTCCCTTCTCCTTCATATCATTCCTCACGTACAGACGCCAGCACATCAAGCTACTACAATCTGTCAAATTTCTTTAATAGATTTTCAACTTTGTCGCTAAAGCATAAAGGCTCGTTCACACAGGCGCGTCGCAACCCGCGACACAAAGGCACCGCAAGTCGCGCAACGAGCGGAGCCTTTGTGTCGCGCGCGATTCGCGTCGCGCGTCGCGCCTGTTTGCAGGAGCCTTAAGGTTCCAAGTTGATTGGGAAAATTTGACAGTTTCGGGTAGCTTGATGTGCTGGCGTCTATACATACAGAAGGAGTGGGCCGTAATGCACTACGCGGGCCCAGTGCACTCGCACTGGGCCCCACTCGGGTGCCACATGTGTTCGCATTTTCCTCACACAATCTATCTATATTTTCTTTGGCCTTCCAATCCCTCTCCATCTTTCATCAGTTGAAACAAAGGATGTTGCTATTAGTTGTATCCGCAATGTCTGTACCACAATACTCTGAAAACCAAATCAAGGTACAAAAACCGCAGACATCGTTTCAACGAACATTTTAAGTATTCACAATTGCATGGAAGCCTTTTGATTCGCTATTTACCGGAGTACTCGCTGCGGTTCCTTAATAAAGCAAAGGTGTTTAATTGGCTGACAAACTGTTCGCGAAGTAATTACGTCTTGGCTGGCAACGGTTCAAATAACGCGTCAATCTGGTTGCGTAGGGATGGGATGAGTTGTGTGGGGTTATCTTACTTTTAGAAAATTTTGTTTTTAAAATGAATCGTGAACTGGTGGTCTTCCTTCTGAAAAAGATGGTCGACTATGTTAGGGCTTATTCAGTTTAAGAAAATAGACCTTCTGTTTTGGTATCGTTTCAGCTCAGAGATCACCAACGTTTATAAAAAAGCGGTTATGACCGAGAACTGACAACAACTCTGCTTATTGTTTGCATCGATATTTGAAGATAACAGGTCGCTATACAAGGAAAGACGAGTCCACATCAATTCAGTGCCTCTAAACCATCATACATTTTTTAATTCTGGGGTACCTATCAACAATCAAAAACAGACCATGCCATGCTAAATAAAAGCAAAGACGATCGATGAATCCTTTTACTTATCACTTTATTATAAAAAAATTGTGAAACCCAATTATTTTTAAAAGTGTAGGAACCGTAGAGTTTTTTTCCGGTTTTTCTTTATTGAAAACGACGAATTGGAACCGTGCATGCAGTTGTTTTATTTTGTTTGAGTTTTCGTTCTTATCTACCATGTAATTTTACGTGAAATAAAGAATTTTGAATGCAACCTTTTTCTGAAGAATAACTTTATCGATAAGACCCTCTACAATCCCTACTGTCAGGTGAATTTCGCGAACACTTCAAGTGTCAAAGAACGGGTTCGCGCGTGATGCGGTTACCAGCTATTACACTGTGCGCCGTAAGCAACTGCTTTCCTTGCAACGATGAGCCTTTCTGCATCAATTAGTTTTTGCATCGGAAACGTTTTAATTCCCAACTCATTTACTAAGGCAACAAAGTTTTGCGGAAATTTTAGGATGTTTGCCCTAATTTCTCAGAATTGGTGCAAAGACCACAATTTTGATTAAGACATGAAGAACCGTGGTTGGAGACCTCAACCAGCTTATGCTTTGGTGTTGCAGGTAGGAATTATGCACCAATCAAACAACACGATACTGTGGCGTCAACGATGTTTGTGCAAGAGGCTTGTCATTCTGCGGCCAGCTTAATAAAAACAGCATAGAAACTACATTTCTCTAAGGGCCGGTTATTTCAAACTGTCGGTTAACGTAATAGACGTAGGTACGGTCAGCATCAAAAGTCGATTAACACTTCAGTTTTTTTAATCTTAGTTATTGACCAAAATATTAACACTTCAGTTTTTTTTTAATCTCAGTTATTGAGCTAAATATTTGTTGAAAATTGCATCGTACTTCTGCTGCAATTTTGAATAAATATTTTCTCAATAACTGAGATTAAGAAAAATGAAGTGTTAATCGACTTTTGATGCTGACCGTACGTCAAATAATAACATTTACGTACTCGTTATTATTTGACAAATAATAACGGTTACGTACTCGTAATTATTTGACGTATTTCAAGGCCATAATTTTGTCATTGTAATTTAAAACAACGCTTTTTTGGTTTTAGGTGTGAACTGTAATCTAATCCCTTACTAATAACCGGTATGTAGCGTCCGTATAGTTATACAACGCTTTGTCTTCTTCTTTCGAAAGTCAAATTATTGACGACTGAAAGAGAGAAATCGGTGTGTAACTATTCATCTGATTATTTACGTTTATTAGTAAAGGGGTATATCTACACAGAATATTATTAAAGTCGCTTTTCGTGTCTGTCTGTGTCATCACGTAGTTCTTGTAATGCGACGGATTTTGACACTTACACTTGGATTTTGACGCACATTTACATAATGTATTCCAGAATGTTTGAAATGAAATGAAATTAAATTTATTTGCCAGAATATAGGTGCTTACATGATATGGTAAAATAATTTTAGTTTCACTATATTCGACTTATCAGTCGTGCAAATATTTGTAGTACATGCATAATAATATCATTTAATGACATTAGTCATACACAATATACACATCATTGTCATACATAATAGAATTTACAGTCTTGCTTCGATTAATATTAGTTAGGAACATTAATTACATTATAAAAATAATTATTAAAATAAGTACATAGTTAGTAAATTAGCTATTTTTAGGAATAAAATTATATTTCATGGTTATGACAATTCATCAATGATTAATTTATAAATAATGTCAATTTAAATAAGTCTTCATTAAATAAGTTTATGTGTATAATACATTCATATTAAACTTACATAATATTATAATGATAAAGAAATCTTGATATTTTTCAAGTCATAATAGCCGTGCAAAACATCCCGGTCGAAATTCAAATTTAAAGAAAAAAAAACTACAACAGCAATGCAGTAATATGGCTATGCACTACATTCTTTCATAATAATGTTGAAAAGAGCTGTTAAAAAAGAGTTCGATATGTGGGTCATTTTATATTTTTATTATTATTCTCTCTGTTCTGTTAGTTTTTTTTTTCATGGTCTGGCAGTTTGAGTAATTTATGTGGTCGACCTAAATGTCCTGTCTTTGGTTCGTCGAATCGTTGAGCTCCTTGAGTTGAGCTGCACAATTTCTGACAAATGCGTGCAAACGACTGGACAGGTCCTCTCAATTTGTGTGGTTCTTTCCTCAAAAGACCATCTCAGACATCGACCTACATGGTTTTTATATAACCGGACCAAGATTATGTCTGGACTTTAGAAGAGACTGTGACCTCTGAGTTTGTTTCGGCCTTTCTTCTCAGAATAGTCAGATAGGAAACGCCGACTTCATCTAGTTTAAAAAAAATATGATTGACGTATAAAAGTGTTTGTGCAAACATGCTTACAAAAATAAAATCATTTATCATTTGTGTAGTAGTTTCTATCGTCTTATAAACAAATGAACACATTGTTAAGTCGTAACTTAGAGCATTATCATATTCCACAAGAGGTCATCACCCTTACTCAAGTTTCCAAACAATATACAATAATTTCTCATTTTAGAAAACAGCTGAGAAACCCCAATTTTTGGCCTCCATAACGAGAACAATGCCCGTGTTATTACCAACCTCTCGCCTTACCCCCTGGCTGTTTTACGGGACACTTGTCAACACATATTGGTAACATAAGGGCAACCATTACAACGCATTGGAGCGTGATATGAGAATAACGGTGTAGGACGGGTCATGTACCAGCATTAACAGCACGAATTAACTGTTTCATTAAAGTTGCACGTTTAACTAACGTGGGTTAAGGCGGCGTATGTAGGTACATTCTACAAGGGGCGATGTTTCGTACGATAATTATAAACTAGGATCAAATTTTGGTCGAGTTTCCTACGTGTTTCTATGCTGGTTTTGGAGCTCGGTGATTATAGGAAGTTGTTCAACCTTCTGGGTAATTGGTATTAGTTAGGCTTGATAATACGTTGAGAGGCAATGAGCTAGTAGGCTCGCTTTTGTTATTATACATGACACGTTACCAGTATGAAACCTAATGAAATGAAGGTAAGGTTAAAAAAAAGCTTTCCATTTTTTTTTAACCTTTTGCTTTAAAAGCGTTAGTGTTTAAAGGTGTTGGACTCCCTATGGACAATTTTTTTTAATTTTAAAAACGTTCACAGACTAAACTTAGTCTCAATTTGTCAAAAGTACCTAGAATTTACCTACATTACGGAAAATGGCCTTCTGTTTACTTGACATCTCATATCGTACCCGTTAAGGAATATCGGCTCTTCCCTTCAAAATAATGTCATAAGGAATCCCGATTATGAGATTAATAAGTTCTCCCGAAAATATTTGACAATCGACTATTGTTGCTTACATTCGTAATTTGAACCCACAATCAATTTTGGTTGCGGTTCTAAAGTGTGTGATAAATAAAAGACTGATTCGATTTTCAACTGTCAAAATAAAACCAACCTCTTTATTATTTTTTTTTATAACTTTTTAAGACATCTGGTATTAGCTGTTTTACACACCTGCATCACCGGATGGAGTGTACCTTGTACCCTTTCTCACGCTTTTTTGGTCCTACCGCGGTAGAACCTTGGTGGTCTAGACAAGAAATGAAAAACAGGACACGGCAGTATCAATTAAGAAAGGGTTGATTACTGATTAGGCGATTATCTTGCAAGGAGGTTTTACTTTTTTGGTTTCATTGCAGTGTGAAACTAATTTTCTGTCTGCATCAAAACATCGTTTCTTATGGCCACCTGGAGGCCTAAAAAGGCTACTTTGGCAGAATCATAAAAGGATAACATTATGAATCATAATATGGCGAAGACAGTCTGTGTTTTTCTTTTTTTTTCGCTGCACTACATAGGTATTTAAATCAAAGAGATTGGGATTGAATTTGGATTGGATTGATTGGTATTTTACAACTTTCTAACTCAAAACTATGAAATAACTTTAATTTTGGAAGTCGGTGTCAAAAAACTAAATCTAAAATACAGACCCCAAGACACTTCTGAAATTAAAGTTATTTCATAATTTTGAGTTAATTTCTTTTTGAAGTCGGTTTCATTTTTTAAAATTACTTTTTTATTAAGATAGCTGGTTAACCTGTAATTGGCGATTGTGTAAGCCCGAGGCTCATCATCATCTGCCTAGCCTTTTCCCAACCATGTTGGGGTCTGTTTCCAGTCCAACCGGATGCAGCAGAATACAACTATTTGAGATGGAGCGACTGCCTATCTGACCTCCACAACCCAGTTACTGGGTAATACGATACCCCTTGGTAAAACTGGTTGTCAGACTTTCGGGCTTCTGACTAACCGTAACGACTGTCAAAGATCCACGAATAACAGGTTGCACCAACGGCTTAATTTCCGAGGCACGGAGGGGTCTCGGTACCTATGTAAAGATGGTCACCCATCCATAGACCAACCGCGGCAAGCGTAGCTTAACCTGATCGATCGTCCCTTCTGGCTGTTATTATTAAGTCAGGGACCCCTCCGGAGCCAGTAAGTCCGAGGCTATTGTTACCTTTATAGTACTAAAATTATATTCACAGAAGCTTAATAAATAAATAAATTATACGGCAGTATTAACGACAAGAGGATTGCCGATCTAAAAATTATCAATCTAATCAACAAAGAGGCCACGCCTTCATAATTTTGAGGTTACTGCAGAATATTTTTTTTTATTACAAGGTTGGTCTAATAATATCTAAACCTGACCTTGTGACCTTTCATAAGGTACCTATCTTATATTTTGTGATACCTCAATCTAATTCCGCAATGTTGAGGATTGTTAGCCGAATTGTTTGTCTGGCCTAAAGGTCACAAGGTCACCTTCTAATTTGAGTTCCTGAATCGAGACCAGCTAAAATGTCGAGGTAGGTGTTTGAATACGGTATATTTAAAAAAGGGATAAGCTACATTGTAAATAATTCGGATTTGTTTTCACCTTTTTCTCGGATTAGGGGCGAATTATTATTTAATATTAAAGAGATTTTCGCATAAAGCTGTGAAGTTCGTGAAACCCTTACATGGTACGGGATTTGGTTAAAGGGTTTACCGAAATACAGTACCCACCCATACCGCTGCTCTAATTTTGCTCATGGCTTTGCGATATTTAAATTAATATTTAACATATACCTATATTGACAATTTTCTTTCTCCAGCTCTTTATAATGGAGTAGATGATTTATATAATTATTTATTCAATACTTTGTAAAATCACAAATGTCCAGAGGCGGACTAATACCATAGGCATTATCTACCAGTTTACCTTTGGGTGATACAAAGACAAAAAGTGGTATGTGCAATTATGAAAATTGAGGAATATTTTTTTTTAAATAAATACACACAGAAATACTTAATTTAAAACTATAAATATAATATTATACCAGTTATATAATATAATAGTGTAGTAGTATAGTAGTGTGTGTGTAGTAGTGTGTGTGTGTGTATATAGTAGTGTATAGTGTAGTAGTTATATAGTTATAGTTATTTGTGCTTATAATAAGCACAAATAAATATTCATTAATACAATATATTAATACGATAATGAGAAAACATTATCGTTGTGATGATACTGCCAGTTTCTTTCTTCGAGAATGTGGTTGATGTCATTTGTTTGAAATTTTATAGTTTATAGTAAGTAGTAACTGAAAATGATTTAAAATTCAATCCTTTTGATATTTTGAGGTATCCAACTAATAATGTCATCTAAAATATCTTCAACAAACACCCATGATGTTTACACGAAATGTATGCCAGTACATACATTTCGTGTAAATATCCTCTATCTATCCTCTATATGTATATCCTATATCCATCTATCCTAGCTCTAAGGTGTGGGATTCGCATCTGCCACCTTACACCTATAGTAAATCCCTTAATTAATTATGAACGAACCTGCGACACATGATAACGGAAATGGTGGTTAGTTCCCCATAAGATTTTATTACAGCCGTAAAAAGGATTTAATTATATTTTAAGGGTTTCGGGCGGGGGTCCAAGATAGGTTAATGTAAATTTGCTTTTATGATGTTGTGTTAATAGTGCTGAACTGGGCTTGGTTCCGCAGGGTGCGTTTTATGGATAGATAGAGGGAGAGGAATTGCTTTGATAAAAATTTAGGGCGATTTGATTGAGATGGGCAGTTTTTATCAACCCTTAAGTGAGATAATAGCTGGCGTCAACACTGTTTCGCATCGGTGAAGTCCGTCAAGAGAACAAATGAATTTACATCTTTGTTCTTCATTAAATATGAAATGCTTGAAGAAATACGATAAGAAATGGAAAGGTAGTTACGCCGGGGGTCTAGAACTTCTTGCTGAGTTCATTGTACCTAATAGTTTACTCATCGATGTCCTCATCCTGTATAATTATATAGATGGTCAGGTGAATACAATAACAACAACATTCAACAACATGGGATGCAATGCGATGCAAGTGACCAAGAATCGTTTGCAATCTAACAGGTACGAACAGCATGACGAAGTGCATTTCATCAGGTCCTCGAGACCTGATGATTGGGCTATTTGATAGAAAAAGCCTAAATCTGAACGTTATTGAATCTAGGGCGAACATTTTCCATTTTTTCACTTTTGGATCATAAATTCCAAGATTTGCAATTTTCGAGAATATTTTTTACGAATCTATCAATCTACTTCTTTATTGACTAAAGTTATATGCGCACTGTAATTTTTACTTTACGGTGATTTAAGGGACGCAGTTTATAGGCTTGGGATTCTCCAAAACCATTTCAATGAATTTATTGAAGGATTAAGTTAGGCAGTTTTAAGGTTATTTTATGAGACTGCTAACCTTTAAAGAGTCTAAATGTTCTGCCAAATAATTTAGAAATGTAAATAAAGCTTCATAAGCATAAAACTTTTCAAATAATCTTCTCTGACATTAATCGAACGCAGTCGAGGCTCCAATCCCATTGCCTGAAATTCTCAATTAGAATAGTTTTAAGAGGTAAAGGTAATTGTGGGGACTGTGTCTTACGTACCCATCCCTTGCATAGTTTTAAGAATGTAATATTTTTATAGAGGTACTTATTGTAATAATTTTTAGAATATTTCATTTTGTGTTTTCCCACGAATCACATCTGCAAGCGATTTATGTTATAGGTACTATTGTCTTTCATGATTCTTTACTTTTAGTTAAGGTTCTTCAATGTTCTATTATGTTATCTTGTATTGTACCCATTTGCTATTGTTAGTTAAGGTTCATTGTTCTGTTATTTTTAGTTGTCTTATATTGTACCCATTTGCATTTCTGTCCTTTGTGTAAAATCGTTTTGCCGCTTCCTTTGTCTAGTGAACGGCAGATTTTTGGTTCGGAGCTTCAGTCTGTGCTGAACTACGATCGTGCGAGGTCCTCTCTGACCCCCGATCATATTTTACTCGCCGAAGCTCGCCGTAATAGTTTACGGCGAGCTTCGAGCTTCGTGTTTCTATTAGTTTTACTCTTCATGTAACATTATTTAATTTTACCTTTTCGTGTCAAGTGTAACTGCTAGCTTTAGTTACTTGATATCGTAATAAATTAATCGTTACTATTTACAACTTCCTTCAGTGTATCACTCGCCCAACACGCACCACGAATTCCCACAGTGGTGACCCCGACGTGATCAAAGCTATCATATAGCGTGAGTTCGTGACAGTGCGTAAAGAGTTTCGCGAGTGCTAATTCAAAGTAAGTGTTAAAATGGCGAGCGATCCAGCCAGCCAGCTCCCACGGCTTCAACGGGTATCCTGACCACCAGCATGCAGCGACCGCGCATACCTGGTCATCACCCTCAGCCTCATCAGCAACCTCGGCACAGCACACTGCACTTTCGGCCGGTCAACAAGAAGAGCTCAATTTTCCTCTCCTGGTCGACGTAGCAGCCAGCCTCAACCCGGCGCTGTACCACATCCGACGCACTGGAGCATAACACAGCGCCCGTGCCACCCCGACTCACTGGGGACATCTTCGCAGATAGTTCCGACTCACCGTGAACTATGCGGCACCGACGCACCGGAGCATAACGCAGCGCCCGCGCCACCCCGACTCACTGGGGACATTTTCGCAGACAGTTCCGACTCACCGTGAACTATGCGGCACCGACGCACTGGAGCATAACGCAGCGCCCGCGCCACCCCGACTCACTGGGGACATCTTCGCAGACAGTTCCGACTTACCGTGAACTATACGGCAACCGGTTCCGACTCGCTGGAACCTAAGTTGGCCTGGCAAGCATATTCCTCGCCGTTCTGGTAGTCGAGTTAAATTTCCTGATTACTATCAGCCAGGTGTTTCGTGATCTTTATCACTGGTAGGGGGGTACTGTGGGGACTGTGTCTTACGTACCCATCCCTTGCATAGTTTTAAGAATGTAATATTTTTATAGAGGTACTTATTGTAATAATTTTTAGAATATTTCATTTTGTGTTTTCCCACGAATCACATCTGCAAGCGATTTATGTTATAGGTACTATTGTCTTTCATGATTCTTTACTTTTAGTTAAGGTTCTTCAATGTTCTATTATGTTATCTTGTATTGTACCCATTTGCTATTGTTAGTTAAGGTTCATTGTTCTGTTATTTTTAGTTGTCTTATATTGTACCCATTTGCATTTCTGTCCTTTGTGTAAAATCGTTTTGCCGCTTCCTTTGTCTAGTGAACGGCAGATTTTTGGTTCGGAGCTTCAGTCTGTGCTGAACTACGATCGTGCGAGGTCCTCTCTGACCCCCGATCATATTTTACTCGCCGAAGCTCGCCGTAATAGTTTACGGCGAGCTTCGAGCTTCGTGTTTCTATTAGTTTTACTCTTCATGTAACATTATTTAATTTTACCTTTTCGTGTCAAGTGTAACTGCTAGCTTTAGTTACTTGATATCGTAATAAATTAATCGTTACTATTTACAACTTCCTTCAGTGTATCACTCGCCCAACACGCACCACGAATTCCCACATAATTAAAATCAGCTGATTGTAAAAACTTAAATACTGCGTTAAATATAGAAAATGAAAATTAATTTGAACACTATCAGTCCAGTACTGCAACAATAAACCTTACCACTTCAAATAAAGTGCTATATTTCTATATGTCGCGTAAAATGTCGTGTAGCATCGTAAACAATTGTGTTTATCCCTTAGGAAAGGTTTCCATAAACACCAATAAAGTAAGCTATCCGATGCGTGGTGCTAACAAGCCAATATGGTCGAGATTAGTGGACGGACCGCGCTAAGGACTGTGCCACATGATCGGGATTTTGTACATGTCGGTGAAAAGTTGAGCGAAAATAGAATGGACAGGAAAGTCACTGACATCACCAAGCTGCGTAACGCGAAATGTCTTCAAAAGATAAGCCTTTGAAGGCATCAATGAAAACGTTTCGTGTTATATCACATTTGATGAATGCATAGGCAGTAATGATAGGGACCTAGGTACCTTTACTTTACTTTATCATAGGTTTAATCTCTTCTCATCAAAGTCTAGTAAAGTTTAATCTCTACAGTGCTGCCGATAAGAGAATGCGTTCTTGACACAAACAAATACGTGTTTTGAGACTTTCATCTTTATTAGCTACTAGAATTGTCGCACTGACAGGTGTCAAGAACGCTTCTCTCGACGGCCGGACTGTAAGAGTAAATAATCATAAGCCACCTAAAATTATGTTCTTAATATAATTTGCAACATAGTTTGAATTTTTCTCGTCATAGTCTAGTTGAATGAAATCATTAGCGGTTCCTACATGGTCGTGGAATTTACACAAAAGCCATAAACAAAAAAAAAACAGATAAACATACCAGTTAAATACAATTTCAATAAAGTAGTGAACATTTTGTCTTGTTTGTGCTTTAGCCCTTACAGGCCGGTCATAATGAGCTGCGACGTTGGACGGTGGCAAAGTGACATATATCACGGTAATGTGACTTACTGTTATGATCTCAACGGGTCATAAAGGTATGTTTGTTACTTGTTTTGCGCTGTTTATATATTTTATCTTAGCTTTAAGTCTCGTAAAGCAGCTTCATGCTTTAATCGGAATTTAGTGCGTTCTTTTTTTATCGATTGTTGTTACTGTTTTGTTTTTAGAGATATGGGGTATTTCAGATGCAATAATAATGTCAGCTGTACATTGTACTTTGATTTAAATAAAATGTATAGTGGGATTCATGCAAACCAATATCCATTTAAAAAAATCCAGTCTTTGTCCTTAACTCATTTCATATTCAGCAGAAAATCTATCACAGCGAAAGGGTTTCGACTGATATCAATGAGTTGCAATTCTTTTGTCTGAAAATAATTTATTTTATATGGATGATATTTTGGCTACATTGACAAAACGAACCCATAAATCGAATTTAAACTTTACCCTAACTACTGAAGTAACAAATTCCTTTGCAAACAAACCGGGTCCTATCGAAGCAAATACCGATCAAGCAACACTGTCTTATACAAACACAAAATTAAATTCTCATCAATCGATGAACGATATAAATGACAAAGCGAATTAATACGCGATGAAGCCTATAGAACGTTTGGTAGCGGTTCATTTCCTGTAGGTAGCAGATGTAGAAGATGTCAATAATAAGAGCAAACTTCCGAAAGAGTTGGGAAGTAATATTGTGCTCCCACGAGTACTGAGTCAATAATAAACAAAGGGGGCGTCTGATACACTTGTAAACTAATAACCCCACCCCTAGACGTTCGTGACTGTATATTAATAAACAATAGGTCGTGACAAATATGCTACTGTTGGCAACAATCTGATATTGTGACGGAGGGTGATTTAATTGAATTTTTTGGTGCTCGTAATGGATTATGGAATCCAGTCAGAGCGATACTCACAAAAAACAATAAAAAGATAGTTCTGGCAGACAGATAATATCAATAAAATAATACTAGCTAGCCTGATCCTTGAAAAGTAATAGATAGTGAATAAGATTAGCTATAGGCCGACCGCTTAACTGAGGTATCAGCGCGGTGCGGGAGGGGTGATAGTTGTCACAAGTTGAAGAATCACTGAGCTTTCGCATCACGCCACCGATGGCAAGGTAGTTGGAATCGTAGAAACGGCAATAAAAACTAAACACGTGCGTGATGCTGCCATTTCTAAAGAACGTGGAGATGAGATGACTGCACTAGTTTAAACCGATCATGCATGGATAGCGTGGATAAAGTTACTAAGCCCTAAGTAGTAAGTACATAAGCAGTAAAGCAAATCAGACTGGCAATAAGCTAAAAATACGCCAGGATGTAAAAGAAAAAAATACTGTCGTCTACGAACGTTATTAAACAATTCATTTCTTCGCAGCCGACTCCTCCAACTGGCATCAAATAAGCTACCTATGCTTTGTTTTGTTTTTATTCTCATGAGTATTACTCGTGTCGTTTAAATTAAATTTTGATGATTGAAATGCTATTTCTTATTTGTAGAGGCTATATTAAATTTTCAAATATTTATCATATTTATGTGTCTAAATTGTCTGTAAATTGTCATCATGTACTACAATGTTTTTGATAATAAATACATATAATTATTATATTATAGTATGTTCAGATCCTGCAGGTGTCGTTCTGTAGTTTCTGCCTATGACAGGCAGACGTGAGTTTATTTGTACCTATATATAAAATGAATTAATTAAAACAAAAAGATTAGAAATGCAAGAAAAGATGTTACATCTATTTATGGTGATGCATTGCATGAGGTAACTAAGTATTAAAAGTCACTCGCACACGTTTTCTATTCTCGAAAATATTGAGGCCAACGAAACAGGCACTTACATATTTAGATACATGGAGTTCATTTATAATCATTGCTTAAAGTTAAGTAATGATTAGCGACTGTTTAACCGTGATAATTTTTTTCAATCCACATTTCCACAATGATAAAACTAGATATATTTGGTAAATCTGATTATGCAAAGGACCAAATATCGGAAGTTACGAAAAACTTAGCTTTTATAGAGCAACTGTCCCACATCTTTAAAAATGAAGACGTATTTTGTACCAAAATTTCTTGCATCAAAAACAAACAATGGCGGCGACGCTATAGGTGCGGCTGAATGAGCTAATTATTTACAATCCGACACGCAACCGGCACTTTGTTCCAAAAAACTGTTACGTGAAATCTCATTTCCTAAGTTTGCTTTGTCCCGACTCTAAACAAAAAAACAAAAGGGTTCCCCTGTGTGTTCTTTGGACTGATTGATAAACTATGCTTACTCAGTCGTTACATGCTTTTTTATTTAAACTTAAAGTGTCAACGGCCTGCACCGTGCGATCGAATATTCGAAATAATTATTTTTAAATCGATACGGCCGCACAAAGCTAGCAGTCGAAGCATTCGATAATGATATAAAAGTAATAATTTTAAAAAGCGCGCGTAGTGTTGTACCCCGGTCGATGCGTTGTGTCGCGTGATCGGCTCGCGTGTCTCATGCCAGCCTCAAATTAAAACCCAACCGATAAGACACCATGCACCTCACGACTGTCGCACGACGCGTCTCTTTTAATTACGCACCCCACACAAAACTTATCTACCCCTTTTAGAATTTACATTTTAAACGCTATTACTCGGACAATTTGTTTCGAAAACATTTTCTAAAAATGTTTGCTGGAGTCTCTAATTAGGAATGTTAATAGTGTATTCAAATTATATGTTTGGAAAAAATGTGGAGCAGTCAGGAGTGGCGGGAGTGACTTGTATTTTGATAATTCGTTTGTGCTTTGGTGGATGGTCTCAGCAGATTCTGTTCATTAAAATACTGGTGAATATTTTCTGAGCAAACACATCCGACAGAATAAAATTAATGGTATCGATTAGCAGGCGTCGTTGCTGAGATCGCGTGCGAGTGATGCGAACGGCGACACCTTCTGGGAGCTGTCTGTGTCAATTTTAATTGGGCCAGTTGTTTTGCTCTTGTTGCGATGCGAAACGTGATTGCCCCGCCTTATTTATGTGGGGTCACGGAATTTAATAAAATAGTTTTTGTTCACTTATATTTCGTGGTGAATTTTTGTGGGAAAGTATTTAATCAATATTATTTACGGTACCCTCATACTATTTGTTTGCTGTCCAGTCATGGGTGCAAATATTCGGTCGGCTTTGGTGGAACTAATAACACGCACTTTTGGTAAATAATATTTCCTTTTATATTTTTTCTTTCGATTAAAATATTTTATAATCGAATTTGGAATATAACTTCAGGCATATTGTTGTAAAATTCACCTAATTAGAACACCTGCTTCTTAATGAGGTATCGAACTAAGCAAAAATAAGCGTTGTTTACCAAATTATTGTTAGTTAGGTACTAGTTCTTTAAACAAATACTTACTAAATTAATAATTAATGGACATAAGCGTTGTGCCTTAATTGAGGTTTAACAAACTGAATTATTGATGAAACAGTACCCTAATAAGTCTGACTAGCGATGGGCACTGAATATTATATTGAGTTAGGAATCTAATAAAGTGTACCTTCTACATTATTTTTTTATATGACCTGACCAGCGTGACCTTTAGAAAATGCGCCTGAAGGACGTAACATAAGTAAAAAGAAAGAAAAGTTTTTATTATCAGTAAAAATTTCACTTTCATAGAATTATTGAAACGTGTTCACGTCTAATTGGTGGGCTTTGTAAGTTTTACAATTCAAAAATATTGAATCCTGTTATTAGTGTTCCATTGTCGATATTTGTGTTCGGCATAAATTAGCAAGTCAAAAAGTGTGATTATTTATGCAAGGCCTTTATCAGGGCGTACATAAAAAGTGGAGAGATTATACCCGAAGGTCGTATAAAACTTTCGCCTGTCTACCTTTTGTTTGAAATGCTCGAATCTGAGTGTTATACAAATCATTTTACATAAAGCAAAATTCCTAGAAGCTAAGAAGCGACAGCGAGGGACGGACTCGTTCTGTAGATTCTGATAGATATGGCTGTCACGAAAGGCGATATATTAGCATTAGTATTTTTTACCATAGAAAAGTGGTCTACATCAACATCAAGTATTGACTGGTGGAGATAAAATTGGATTCCTCATAAAACTAGTTTACCTATCTACCTATTCCAAAGTAAAACGACACAAAATAAAAACCTATTTCAGAAAAGCAGACTACCAGGCAACTATTACGGCGCAGAAGATGTTATTCTTAATATCCCTCCACCTTATTCCACGCGACACACACAGGTAATACAAAAACATTACATTTTAAATAAAGCGGCACGATGATCTAATTTCATGGCGCATGGTCCATTCAACGCTCGATTACGGAGAGGCAAATTGGACCATCTATTGCCTCAGCTCAGGACTGAAGTCTCCTATTGTCTAAATGAGTATGTTATCCTAGTACTCGCAATGTTCGTTGGAGCTTAGTTTTATTGAGTTTGTTTTGATTGCCTATTGTTCAATAACACCTAACATAACCCAATGGTTATGTTAGGTGTTACAAGGGTATTAATAATTAATTGTGATGCTTTTTTTAGTAGAATTGTGATTATGGATTGAAACTGCGGTGCTATTCTGTAAAAATCTCACCGTGAAAACTTAGGTGAAGTGAGCGAGGAGTGAGCTGTCAATAGTGTCAATTCCTAGCAAAAACAAACTCACTTCACCTAAGTTTTCACGGTGAGATTTTTACAGAATCGACCGGCAGATAGATTTAGTTTTAGTTACTAGGCTTGGTTATTTCGTGAGGTCAGCACTGTTAGACGTATTTATTTAGGAGAATAAGTAGTAGATTTTTTGCCAAGGGAGCAATCAACTATTTTGAAGGCGAGAGTGTTTCTTTGAATCCAGAGCGGAGCGAAGGATTCTAGAGTGCAATCTCGAGCGCAGCGAAGGATTCTGAAGTAGAATCTGGAGCGCAGTGAGGGATTCAAAGTACATCACTCGAGTTTAAAATAGTGTTGCTCCCGAGTAGTCCCGAGGTGCACACTACTTTTTATCACCCTCTATGAAAAAATAAGTAAGTGCAACTTATGTATAAGGATAGTACCTACGTTTTATTTACATACAATTTTGAGTAAACAATTGCAGAATGCTTTTCGCGCGTTTTTTATTTCTTCATATTTTTTTTAATTTGGCTCTCGCTCTTTTTACTTTATCATACAGCCTGTTACTTGTTCATAAAATGTTCGTGATTGATCTCTTTGTTGATTGGAACTTTTACCAACAATATCCATATTCCAAATTCAAATCACTTTTAGTCCCTAGGGATTGAAGAGCTATTTTAGTCCCTGTTTACGAAGAATACACTAGCTCTTTTTGAATAGACGTGATAAAAAATATATACACTGACTTGATAAAATTTGAATACTAATTAACTAACAAACTATTAAAAATAAAATATCATACCCTAACTAAACCTATTGACATACTAAAATATGGCACATCGCTGTCAACTGGTAATGTACCCAAGAACTGGCGGCATAGCCACGTTGTATGGCAATACTTAGCCTATGGTCAAGGTAACAGGCAGCCAGGTCACGGGAAGTGTCAGCCAGTCCCATAGAGATTTCATTGAACAAGCCATGAGCACTATTAGATTAGATTAATATTTCTCTCATTGCTTCATTGTAAAATCGTATATAAGGAACTGCAAATTTTGAGAAACCACATCATCCGCCTAGCCTTTTCCCAACTATGTTGGGGTCGGATTCTAGTCTTACCAGACGCAGCTGAATACCAGGTGTTTATTTTATGAATTGTGAGAAACCTATGGTCAATATTATGTATAATAATATTGAATCAAAAAGCGTCGTTATAGGTAATGGGCGCTTGGTGATATGATCAGCTAGACACATCAAAAAAGATGAATGCTATCTAGAATAATCGTACCATTTAAAATAGGAATTTCATACGTGCCTATGGTCATAATGACATCACGATTATTATTTATCGTTCCGCACTAAAATACGATTTCACTAAAATTAAATGAGTTTTCAACGACAAAAGACTGTGGAAGCCATCGATTCATTCTAATTTCAGCTGTTGGCTCAATGCAACATTCATTTCAGTAAGTGGCGTACGAATCGAGCTGAAGCTCGGAGCCACTCGGGGGATTCATACAATCGACTTTATCGATTCTCATAGTTGTAAATTTTAGTTTTCTTTCACCTAGAACAGAATGTCTCTGCGGTTGCTATAAAATTCTTCAACATTGAATTCAAGTTCTTTTATTTTTACCGTTGAACATTCTAGAATTTTTATGTTTTAGCATCTGGGTTCTGGGTTGGAACATTAAGTGAGTGGGTTCTCTTTATATTTGATAGACGAAAGGTATGCTTAGATAAGACTGACCTAAATGTAACCGATATCAGTTGTGAAAGCGAACAAAAAGAGGTCGACATACTCTTTTCGCCAACTGTGAGATGAATATCAAATTCTAAATTCGTTTAAGCAATTTTGAAATTGCTCAATTGTTTACCATGTTAAGGTTTTCTTTAGCATAACTAATTCTAAAACAAAGCAAGGGGCTTGCCATTTTTGGACGCCTGATAAAGAACTTTGACCATGGGCTACTTCTTAAAATAAAACAAATTGTACTAAGGTAGCCTAGGTAAGCGACAAGGTCAAGAGAGGCCTAAAAAAAGTTGAAATAGGCGTAGCAGCATTTATTATTGTAACAATACTATAAACGTAAACAAAACACAACATACTTATACAAAACAAACGCCTGAATTATTTATGATAGCCATTAAATTCTATATCACATAATATGGCAATGAACACATACGCTGCCATTGATATCATTATTTAGTAGTAATAATAGCATGACATGCAATAGAATTTGTTTACAAAATGCTTTCTAAACGGGTTCTTCAAAGTTTATTATTGTTTATTAATGCTGCAACTTGACTCTTACGTCATTCTTGAGGAGCTTATACATTTGTATCAAAAGATGAACATGCATTTTAAATTGTCTAATAAATAAATGTAATAATAAAATAATAAAGTAAGTAGTAGTAGTATGTAATGTAATGTGTGTGTGTATGTGTGTATGTATGGGTGTGTTTGTTTTAAGTACCATCCGAGGACGTGCGTATGAATACACAAGGCACGACCGAGGACCTTTTCAAAGCGAGGACCTTTTTGAGGGTCCTCGGTTTGACTTGACCAAAGATTCGTATTCTGCAAGCGATTTTGAGTCTTTCTATATACTTAATACGAAAAAGTTGTCTGAACCTCGGTTTGATCAAGATTATTCATAATCTTACACAAACATTGTGTATCCACCAGACGGTGCCACTGTCGCCTCATACACAGACTCGTTACACTCATTTCACGTTTGTTGTATTATCCGAGGACCTATGTGTTAACTTTAACACAAAAGACCTCGGTTAGGTAGTTTTTCCACACAATGTGTATTTAAGACCTCGGTTTGCTAGATTTTCCGAACAGTGTGTATTCTAGTCCTCGTTTCGACAGTTTTCCTCGTGTGTAGAAGACAAATCATATGCTATCATTTAAATAAAATTATGAAGGAGAAAATCGAAGGTAGACTGAATCCTTAAACAAATCGTTAGTAGCTACTAGGTGCACGAGGAATAATCATGCTTCTTCTGCAGTATGTGCTAAGTACCTGGGCCCGCTTATATTATACCACATTATGATTTGCACCATATAATATTGTATTGTCATAGGAGCTAAATACGTGTGACTTTCTTAAATAATCTAAAGTAAATGCCTTCCTAGGTGAAATGTCTGCAGCAAGATTTGCAGCAAATATAAAGTACAAAGAAATACAGAACATGAACGTACTAAAGAAAATCACATTAAATTTACTGAAATTTCGACGACACGGTTGGCGCAGTGGCTGAGCGATCGACTGCTGCGCTGCGTGTCGCGGGTTCGATTCCCGCACGGAACAAATATTTGTATTGCCTACAGGTAGTTGTTCCGGGTCTGGCTGTTTGTGTATGTGAATTTCAATGTTTGTAAACGCATCCACGATACAGGAGTAATTCCTAGTGTGGGGCAACGTTTTTGAAAAAAAAAAATAAAATAAGAGTAGGTTTATTTTAAAATGAAACAAATTATTTAAGAAACTTTTACCAACGTCATCAAATAAACATCAAGTTGCAGTAACATGTTTGAGAAGCATGATTAGAAAACTTACATAACAGTTATTAGAAAACGACTCAAACAAAAAGACTTATAAAAACCATAATTAAAAAGATCGACATAATTTGGGCTAAAAACTTAACATAAAATTACATAACACAATGCTTAGAAAACAACAAAGAAATATTATCAAGTGAGATTAAAATAATTTGGGAAGGATGAAAACTTAACAACTTAATGGCACCGATTCTCTTGTTCACAAACTAAACTTTTGAATAAGATCTGTTGAGGAGTTCCCCTTTGAAGAAACGACCCTAGCTGCAGCATCAGAACAAACTGATAAATTATTTAATTTTGCTAGATAAACCTAACACGTATGCCAAGTTTTAAGTCGATGCTATCAACTGTTGAGGAGTTCCCTCATGAAGAAACGACCTTGGCTGCAGCATCAGTAATTCAGTATAAACTGGTAATTATTTTGTTGTTACTGGATAAACATAACGCGTGTGCCAAATTTAAAGACGATGCTATCAACTGTTGAGAAGTTCCCTCATAAAGAAATGACCCTGGCTGCAGCATCAGTACAAACTGGTAAATATTTCAGTATTACTACATAAACATAACGCGTATGCCAAATTTTAAGTCGATGCTATCAACTGTTGAGGAGTTCCCTTATAAATAAATGACCCTGGCTGCAGCATCAGCACAAACTGGTAATTATTTTAGTTTTGCTACATAAACCTAACGCGTCTGCCAAATTTAAAGTCGATGCTATCAACTGTTGAGGAGTTCCCTCATGAAGAAACGACCTTGGCTGCAGCATTAGTACAAACTGGTAATTATTGTGTTGTTACTAGGTAAACATAACGCGTGTGCCAAATTTGAAAACGATGCTATCAACTGTTGAGGAGTTCCCTCATAAAGAAATGACCCTGGCTGCAGCATCAGTACAAACTGGTAATTATATTAGTATTACTACATAAACAACGCGTATTCCAAATTTGAAAACGATGCTATCAACTGTTGAGGAGTTCCCTCATAAAGAAATGACCCTGACTGCAGCATCAGCACAAACTGGTAATTATATTAGTATTACTACATAAACATAACACGTATGCCAAATTTTAAGTCGATGCTATCAACTGTTGAGGAGTTCCCTCATAAATAAATGAGCCTGGCTGCAGTATCAGCACAAACTGGTAATTATTTTAGTTTTGCTACATAAACCTAACGCGTCTGCCAAATTTGAAGACGATGCTATCAAGTGCTGAGGAGTACCGTCATGAAGAGACGACCCTGGCTGCAGCATCTGATACTAAAATAATAATATACTCATTTTAAAGTTGTTTATATAAAATTTAAAACTTACTTTTCCACCACAGTGATTACAACCTTCTTATTCGCGGTCCGCAGTTCACACAATATCACGAAAATAATAATGTGTGCTCTGACTGAAGGTCTTTTTAGAACTTCATTGTTATTTTTTTATGAGTAATACGGCTAAATACCGATGTTGGACAATATTTTTTATTCCTACAGTTTACATTAAAAGCAAGCCGTTGCTTTCGACTCTCTTTGATTAATAATCCTTTGAGAAGCGCCGATAAACGTAAAGACATCGACTCGTCCTCACTTGGTACTTCATTTTAGAAAAAGTGTGTAAGAAATAAATCGGAACATTCTACGTACACTGATATATTATTATCTTACACGTAAAATGTTTTAGGTAGGTAGATTTTCCCTGGTCCTCGGTTTGTACAAGTTCTACGCGAAAAACTGTCCTCGGTTTAGTGGAATAAAGTCTAACACAACGTCCTCACTTTGTACCAGCTATAAGAAATATTGTGTAAAAATACGTCCTCGGAAGGACGTCTCAGGGCTTACGTACGAGGTCCTCGCTTGGCTTACACAAAGTCCTCGTATGTGCATCGCTTGTCACATTTAGCTGTGTATTTCAGGTCCTCAGTATGATAGCCGAAATTCATACAGAAAAATGTTGAGATAGCATTATCCCAATAAGCTCATCACTATAGATTTACTCACCTGTCTCTTTCTATCTTATTCTAAAATGCCAACGGGGTATTTAAACCAGTTTTTTGGAGGGTCCTCGGTTCGTTCTAGGACTAACAAGGTCCTCGTAAGGGTGTCTGTACAAACAAGGGTGTGTGGGGGTGTGTGTGGGGTGTGTGTGAGGGTATGTGTGTGGGGGTGTGTGAGGGTGTGTGTGGGGGTGTGTGTGTGTATGTAATGTGTGTATGTCTGTGTGTCTACTTAATGTATGTGTGTTGTGTAATTGTATATTTAATTCTTCGTTTTAAATTTTTATTTGTCGGGTTGGCAACTGGAGGTTGTAAGGTATGTTCTATTAGCAGCAAGATAGTGTCTTTTGCTCTGTTCCTATAGACAAATAATAATTGTTTTGTTACCGATGGTAGCATTTTTTAATGCCAAAAATTTCATCCCTTGCCCTTGATAACTTCATCCCTGCGTGTGCGTGGAAAAATAAGCAACTGACGTCCGAATTTTAAAATTCCCAGGGAATTTATTTATTAATTATACTGCAAATTCATCTGTAATAGGATCACTATTGATTATAATTTTGTTTATGAACAAGGGTAGAACTAGCTGTGCAAGTTTTAGACATACGTTATTTCCCATAGAGTAATTTAAACAGAATTAATTAACTTGAAATTGCTCTGAGCAGTCAAAAATTCTCTAAAATGACGATACTTTCACATTTAATTTGTCTTGGCAAAATTCAAAAAAACAATTGATTATAATTTCATAAATGACACGTGTATTGAGTGGGTCCAGTTGAGCAAAGACTCATAAAAGCAATACATACTTAAATGATAGGATAGTTTAAAGTCGAGAACGTTTTAGTATAAAATATGTGGTACTACAAGAGTACAATGGTAATCTCGAGGACGAGGTTAGAGCAAAATTAGAAATATAATAAAAAATAACGTTATTAGCCATGGGCAATCTAACAGAGGTCAAAATACAATAAAAATGAAATGCTGATTAAAAGATTTTACCTTTTCAACCTAGGTGCACGATACCTTGTTTGTCAATTGCCAAATTTAAACTAAACCAATGACTATTAGGTACAGAAAGAAAATACATTTATTTAGCACAGACTAAAAGACACAATATACCAGATACATACTCGTACATTAGATAAAAACAAAAAATAAAGATCAAATAAAAAGTGTAAAGTCCGATATAATCCGGGTCATCGGGATTGTCCGAAAGGGTTACCGCTGGCTCGGAACATAAAGGGCTAAGAAAGGAAGAAAGCGGGAGGGGTCATTGATGATTCCCCATTCAGAAAAAAAAAGTCCGATGTAGGAAAGTAGCAGGAAAGTGTGCCTTACGACTGCGCCAAAAAGGCTCAGCAAAAATGTCAGACAACTAGTGCCTGACGCTGGTACTGGTGGGGCTGGCTTCTTTTACACTAAATACACATACATAATCAGCCTACAATGTTCTCACTGCTAGGACACAGTTCTCTCGGTGAGAGGGAGTGGGCCGTAATCCACCAAGTGGGCCCAGTGCGGGTTGGTAGATGTCACATATCTTAGAATTTTTGATTCCAGAACTTGCCGGTTTCCTCACGATGTTTTCCTTCACCGTTTTGAGAACAGTGGTGATGAAATCATTTACACGAAGTAAAATCTGTCTGGGTTCAAACCTACGGCCTACAATCTACAATTACTCGTAAGTCGTGGCCGTTACCACTGGCCCCCCACTGCTCAACACCCTTTTTCATCTTACACTAAATAGTTCCACGAAATGTAATGTAAAAGTCCCTTAAATAGTAATTACGAACACACATTTAGAGCTAATAAAGTTATATGGTTGTAAACAAACCACCAGCGGAAGAGTCCTTTAAAAGTGTTCGTAGTTATAAGATTCCATCTGGACTCCTCCTAATTGGATGGTTTCAAATTGATCGTAAAACTTGTTGTAGATAAGTTCACATAATAAACAAATGAAAAAAGTCTGGAGTAACTGTTTAAAAACGTTTACTTTTGAAAAGATAGTTTTGTAAGTCTTTATAAAATTACTTTGTCGTCATGACGTTTGGCGAATTCTGAAACAAGGGAATTCTACTGATGACCTTCGAAAAACTTCGAGATTTCGATTTGCACTATAATGTCACAAGGTTCCATCTGCAAGATTATGTTGAAAGCAATGCATCAATCTATCGGCCTAGTCTTTTCCCAACTATTGTATTAGGTTCGGCTTCTAGTCTAATCGAATGCAGGTAAATACCAGTATTTTACATGGAGCGACTGCCTACATGACCTTCAAAACCCAGTAACTGGGTAACACGATAACCTTTTGTAAGACTAGTTGTCAGAATTTTGGGCTTTTGACTACCCGTCACGACTGTCAAATATCTACGAATGACTGCCCGTACCAACGCTCCTGTTAACCAAGGCATTCATGAAACCAATGCACGAAAATCCAATTTGTCTCATTAAATATGTATTTAAAATCTTTATTATAGCTCGTAGTGTGAAGAGAAGGAACTTTTCAAACTTGTGAAACAAGAGAAGCTCATGAAAATTCTTCCCTTTTTAACCCATAGCACGACCGTGTAGGTACGTATAATTTTAACAAGTTGTACTTAAACAACTCTTCACGTACCGACAATTTGTTTCACGAAGTGCGCTAAAGTGTATTTTCATGTATTTCGTGCGTAACAAATGAAGCGGAAATACAAAATATAGTTGTATCGTTCATTGAACAAAAATGGTTGAACAAATAGAATAACGGGAAACATAGGCATTTAAATGGATAGCAAATGATTGCAATCAAAACCGATATAGTTGATTGTAAACAAAGTATGTGTGTTTTAACGAACTGACAGAAACAATTCAACTGTGTGAACAGGTTTTAATTTTCCAGGATGAAAAGTGTATTGCATGGCCGTTTCCAGGAACTGCTCTCGATACAATCAATTCAATTCAATTTATTTATTTCAAGTAACATGACTCATTTGTTGGTATAAAACTTATCCTATGTTAGTAATATTGATAACTTTTATATGAGTACATAACTTTAATATACATCCTAAATAAAAACAAACACAAATTCCTATACAATACACAAAGCGGCAGTACTGTCCGACGCTTCACCGCGGCTGCACCATTCCATGGGAAATAGCGCAGCAGTGCTTCACGTACAGACAGTCCAGCCTGCTCGAAATAAGCGACAGGATACTATCTGTGTGTGGATACAAATCCTGTCTGCTAATTCTCTTTGCTAAAATTTTTTTTGATTGATTAACCAGGACAAAGTACGATATCTATTTCTTACTTTTTCCCGGTTTATTTTATTCTGTTTGGGAAAGTTACAGCTAATATGAACAGCGTTCTTAAACAATATGTTATTGAAGGCTATTTACAAGTTTCCACTAATAAACACTTAAAACAAAAAATATCGATACAAAATATGTAAAACCTAAATATAAAATGATTAGGTAATAAAAATACACGATCGACGCATACGGATTAAAAATCATTAGGACGCAAACATTTACTTTCAATTCAATTCAATTCATTTATTTGTGAACATAGATTACAATAGGTGTTACAGTCAAGTATGTATATTATTATGATCTCTATGTCCTACCACTTGGTGGTGTACAAATAATAATAAAATAATAATTACTTTTCCATAAAGAAGCTGAAGGCTGAAGCTGTTGTTTATCCATGAAACAAAATTTTGGACAAACTTTAGCAATCATATTGAAGATCGGAAAAGATTATGGTTTTCTAGTTAGATCTATACTATACACATTCTGTACATCATATTCTTCGTAGCCAGGACCCAATTGACCATTGATGACGGTCGAATAACAGTAGCCACTATTATGATAAAGCATATTGTATTGAAAATCTGTTAAATTTAATTATATTAAATTTAACTGACGCTGTCATTTTAAAATACATATATATAAATTTTAAAGCTTGAGGCACTGATTTACGGTATCCGTTATACAGGTGTACCTACTACACAATAACAGTGCCTCAAGCGTATAAAATTTATAATATGTATATATTTTAAAATGACAGTGTCACTTAAATTTTTTTTGTTTTTAGTTCGCGTTATTCTTTCTTTTTTAGGTTACGTTTTTATTTGAATAAAAGTTTGTTTTTAAAAACTCTTTTTTATTTTCATTTTTTTCTATTTACATAACACACCATTACACTTTGTTTCGTCTAATGGGGAACACCAATAGAAGGCGACCCTATTGCCATTAACCGGGCACCAATCTAGATTACGGGCTGATACTAAGAAACTCCTGATGGAAAAACCCAATAATACTTAAAAAAAATACACGCCCTTTTAAAATAATTTCCCAACTGCTTAAAAAGTACTCTAGGATAACAGCTATGCTGTACATGCCACTAGACTATTTTTTGTTGTCATTCTATTCAATAAAAAATTGCCCACCGAAACAAAAAACTACGTAAAGGTAAGGTAAGGTAATAAAGAAGAAGCTTTACTAATAACATATTTACAACTTCCACCCACATTTAATAAACAAATTGATTCGTACTTTCTATAGTGTCGAAAAATCATAAAACAGGAAAACTCAGAACCTAGTATAGCCGTTTAGACTCGTCTAGTCAGGGTTGCTCGATTTACAATTTAGAAAATATGCCAGATACAATTTATTTTGTATCCGACAATCCGAACTAAGCCTCTGTAGGCTACTTTCATAATATTAATCTTGTTCATATACCAATAAATATTAATATACAGTACCCGGCGATAACTATTACACATCGACCTTTGGAAAGAGACAATCGGCTTATTTCGGCTTCGTAGAGCGTTATCTCTGTCGCACGAAATACCAACAGTCCAGTATCTATTAGGAGCTATTAAAACAGTTATGATTTGCTTCTTTTGATAATTATTTTTATTCTTTGTATAAAATGGTTTTGTGTAAAAAGGTCGATGTCCAATATTTATCACCGGGTACTGTAATACAGTCCCGACTCCTAAATCTACTGCACTTCTTATAAAGAAGTCTATGACTTTTTAAATAGTCGTGAATCCAAATTCGAAACAACGTTCTAAATATATAAAGTACCTACAAATCCTACAATACAAGTTTGTAAGATTGATGATAATTATATTCCTGTATAATTTTTGTATTACCCGTGGTGACCTCTCACGAGTAATACAAAAATTGTTCATGCTGTAGATGGCTACTGTCAAAATTTTACAATTGGTATCTGGGGTATAGGTAACTTCTCAGGCAGGACCGGTGCGAGTATTGTCATTAAGATAAGATAAGACACATTCAATGATAGCTCAAAATTAACATGTAAGAGCCTAACTGAAAGACGTACAACCGCCCAATTTTTTTAAACCACTACTTAAGTAATCCTACTTAAGTAGTGGTGTAAAAAAATTGGGCGGCCGGTGGACTCCCGGGTAGGATGGAAGTTTCGCGATACTCGTAGATAACAGAAGGAGACAGAGATAGAGAAAGTCGCATGGATGTCTACCAGTCAACTCCTACCGAAAGCTGCGTTAGAACATAATAGAATAGAATACTCTTTACTATGTACAATTGTACACACAGCTTCATTAAGTGATTACCCCTCCAAAAGACATGTGCGTTCAAATCCGTGATAGGCCCAAGTTGGTTTTTGTATTTTGCAAAAACATTTTATTTTAATTAATTTATTGTTTTAGTGAATAAATAAGTTTAAGATAATATTTATTTTTTAAAAGTCTGTTTTTATTATTGTTTTTTTCAATAAAACGTTAATACTTTTATTATTAACGACAAGCAATAAATAGGGTTAACATTTACGAACGTCTCATTCATCGTCTAAATAGACTAGAGGTTTCAAGACCGCTTGCCGTGCCTATGAGTGGGAGTTCAAATCATAGGCACGAAATGTGCTTTTTGTTCATTAATAATTATTATTAATACTTTAATAATTATTTTAATATATTTTTCTATTTTGTTTTAGTAATTATTTATAAAGAATTTAAAAATAAAATACCTTAATAATCATATGTCGGCGGCGTTGTCGATAACAACACATGCACCGATCACGCCACCGACAAGTACGTCACCTGACTTCTCCCACCGCCCCACTGCTCGACTTGTTTTGACACCAGTATAAAAGAGCGAGCAACGAAGCGGCAGGGGACTTGACCATTGGACATCGTACGGACATCATGTGCTCAGAAACTATATCGCGTTCGTATCTGGTTGTATCGTGTACCTATAGTGCTTGATTTGCTAATGTGATTAAATTGTTCATGAAATTATAATCTGATGTGAAGTGCAAACCGTGTTTCTATTGCGCATTAACCAACACTACCCACTTAGTACGCCCACAGTAATTAAGATATGCCTGATAATAATGACACACACTTTACCTTTTCCTATATCAGAAGTGGGATTCGTGTTGGTTCATGCGCAAAATGAAAACGCTAAAAGTGAAAGTGACCGTTGACATTTAAAAAAAAAACAAAGTGCAAACTGCGAACGCTTATTAAATAATCGTGTGGACCTGTTAGAGTTGAACCCAGACAAGCCAGATACGGATGCGCGATCATAGTGAATATAGTTTTGGGCATAGGCTGTATGCCGAAATACCTTTGCCCAGTGACGCGCCAGTTGCGCCCTACCGCCATGTTAGGAAAAAAAGTGTTCCCGTAATTAGAAAACGCGATAGGACGCGTGTGCAAACGTAACCGCACACAATACTACAGCTGATTTGTGATTTGCTGAAAATTCACTGCAAGGAGGTCAACTTGTGGCCGTCATTAAGGCGCACAAAGGAAGCAGTATCAACGTGGCTATCGTAAATAGTACGAAGGACGTAACGTGGAGCTACCAGTGACGTTGGGTGACTTCAAGAATCGAGCCAAGCAGCCCGCAGCCTTCGGTGAAGCCCTTCGTGTGCTGCAAGTGAGGGAATCCTGGACATGTCGTGACCCGGTGCACGAGAAGTGGCAGCCAAGCAGATGACAGTGGTGGACAGCGCTGCCCTCTTTGGATCTCCTGTACGAATAATCGCTGATCAAGGACGGTGCTTTTCGAGCAAGGAGTTTCACGACTTCTGCCAAGGAAACAGTGGATTGCAACCACTACAGCCATTAAGCCAACTACAGATCTATGGTCTACCGAATTTGGTGAGTCGTTTTCATTATGTTTTGACTCTGGTACCGAATGCTACCCTGCTAAACAAGTGCAAAAAAAAAAAAACTCTTACATTGTTAGGTATAGCCCATATCTAGTTAACGATGCAATTTTTAAATACGCTCACGATAGGTTATGAATGATGCCAGTAGGTCATGTACCAGTCGAAATAGATGGTAATCATAGTGGTGATGAGCTATGAGCAAGCCTAAGTAGTGGGAACCACGCGAGTAGGGGTTCTCTATCGGCCGTAGTAAAAAGTGTGTAGTCACAGGGTGATGCACATGGATCCATGCGCTGGATGGGTGAGAGCAATGCGATTGCTGGTCGGCCGGAGCGCCGTGGCGTTAGAGTGGTTTACTCGTCTGTGGGTTTCCAGGTGTCTAAGGCTCTTAGTGAAAAAGATTGTTGTAATGTGGATAACGATGGTACATGGCTCTGGTTGATATTTTTTTTGCTATGATTAATTAAAGTTTGATTACATGGCTCTGGTTGAATCAAGTATGCTAATGAGGCTAAGGCATATGCCATGGCACAGGCCAAGGGATCAGATATTAATGACGAATTTGAGGAAAGCTAAGTAAAAATCTTGTTGATGAAACAGAGTAGAAATTAAGTCGAGTGATAGTGGTGAATCTTAGTTCGGCTGGTCGGGGACCATACCAGTAATTATTACATAGTCGTAGCCCTGTAGAAATCGGTGTCTCTTGAGGCAACTCAAGTAGTCCGTGGGTGCGCGATGCGTGTTTAACTCTGGCGGAGGTCGGGGTCTTGTAGAGACCATAGAGCCCGTAGGACTCGGAATTCAGGAGGAACAATTCAAAGAAACAAACATGAAGTTTGTTGTAGAGGCTTAATGAAAAGCCACAGTCCATGAATAAGATTCCTGCTGTGTTTTGTGATGCTCTAAGGATGTTTTATTGGCTGCTCCATCATGTTTAGTTGATTATTTAGTTTGTGATCTTGAGATTTGGGAATCAAATAATGATACTATCTCTGCCAATAGTGATACTATCTCTGCCAATAGTGATACTATCTCTGCCAATAGTGATACTATCTCTGCCAATAGTGATACTATGTCTGCCAATAGTGATACCATGTCTGCTAAAAGTCCCACTATATCTACCAGTTCTCATAATAATGCAAATTGTAGAAACCCTGGTTTACGTGCAACTTCAGTAGAATCAATTGGTCCTGAGTCAATTACCATTATAACAGAAGCACTTGTACATCAACCAAAATATTGAGCTATTTGTTAATTAAGCTAAAGGAACGATACTTGTTCGGCCTAGCTACGTCCGGTCCAGTTTAACTGTAGGGACACACCTGAAAGGCAAAACAATTACCGGACCAGGAAGCTAATCTTGTAGGGTCAAAAACTGATCGGACCAGGAAGCTAATCTTGTAGGGTATAACGGCAGTGGTAAAATTATGCACACAGTAATTGATTTACTTGTTTATTCGGACAGAGTTTCCTCTTACAATTATTAGCATGGAGTGAAGTCCACAAAACCATCGCTTAGGGCTTTTATAATACTGGCTGGCTGGCGGCTACTTCACCTCCCCCGGCTCGGAATTTGGCGGGGCACGGCTCACGTAGTGGGGAAGTGACGTGCTAGTCAATTGACTTCCTCTTTGCTGTGGCTGCTGTGTCGTACTTGGTTGTCATGGCTTGGCTTGACTTGGCTTGGCTTGGCTTGGCTTGGCTTGGCTTGGCTGAGGCTGTGGCTGTGGCTTTGGCTGCACCCAGACGACACGGCATGGCATGGCTTTGGCATGGCTGGGCGTGGCGGGCTTGACAGCCGGCTTAACGGCTGGCTAACGACATCTAGCGTTACAAGGGTCAGAAATTGACCGGACCAGGAAGCTAATCCTGTAGGGTCAGAAATTGACCGGACCAAGAAACAAGTCTTGTAGAGTCATGGCTGACTGGACCAAGTGGTTAAATATCTGAAGGGTCTAACTTGACCGGACCAGAAACAATAGCAGAATGACCAAACGGTAGTTAATCAGTTTTTCATGCTTTAGATGTAACATTATAATAATCCTAATTAGTAACCAAATAATGATTAATGCTCTGAACTCAATTTTTTTTAGTTTGTGCGAATTTTCAATGTGTTTTAGTCTGTACCGAATTCGGTCAGAAGTGACCGAACTATGTGATACTTTGCGGGGTATGTTTCTTTGCAGATTAACACACGAGAATGTGTGCGAGCAAGATGGTCGTGTCGGCGTCATTCATGGACTATTCTGAACGCCAGTGTCACCCGGCGGCGCTCGACAGAGTCTAGCCTGAGTTCGTGTGGAGTGGAAGAGAGCGCGCAGTGGTGTAACGAGACAGTTTTGGCTCTGGCGTGTCACGGTGAACGTACGTTACGGAAGCATCGTACGTTCCCGCGACCCCTGGCGTAGGTGTGAGATGGAACACCGGGGTGGTTTTTAGTCAGTAAGAGTCTGACAGACCCCTCCGCCCGCCCCGTGGCGGAGGACATCCATGAGGATTTTCCACCCCGGAAAGTGTATGACGGGGCACAAGTTGCACTTTATGTCCGTTTATTCGGAACCGGTCAATAGTAACGCGAGCTGATGTCCATAAAACTAATGATGAGAGTTAAATTGCAATAATCATTGTAGGGTTAAACCGGTCCAATGATAAATCGGCTATAGGGAATAATAATATTCCGGACTAGCCAAAATAAGATAAAATAAATTCTGAAGGGCTTGTAGCCGGACCAGAACTTGTATCTGCAGGGCTTGTAGCCGGACCAGAACTACTTACCAGCCTGTCTGTAGGGTTTAGATAAACCGGTCCAGATTGTAAAGTACGATTTTTGGGTCAGGATAATCGAACGATTTATGCTTATTACAGATGTATGAATTGTAAGCGCACGAGGATGTCCGCACGTCAGTATGGCCGTGTCGGCGGCGTTGTCGATAACAACACATGCACCGATCACGCCACCGACAAGTACGTCACCTGACTTCTCCCACCGCCCCACTGCTCGACTTGTTTTGACACCAGTATAAAAGAGCGAGCAACGAAGCGGCAGGGGACTTGACCATTGGACATCGTACGGACATCATGTGCTCAGAAACTATATCGCGTTCGTATCTGGTTGTATCGTGTACCTATAGTGCTTGATTTGCTAATGTGATTAAATTGTTCATGAAATTATAATCTGATGTGAAGTGCAAACCGTGTTTCTATTGCGCATTAACCAACACTACCCACTTAGTACGCCCACAGTAATTAAGATATGCCTGATAATAATGACACACACTTTACCTTTTCCTATACATATAATAATATTTATTATTGCTATTATTTAACAAAACTATGATCTTATTTTACAACAAAGATTTATTTTGATTTGATAATTTTATTTACAGTTATCATAATATACTATTTTGCCAACTGACACAATTGGGTTCCTAGACAAGTAGCATCCTATTAACGTAAACGATAAAATAGTAAGCGGTAGAAATATTTTAGATTGACATAACCTAACGAAATGTCAAGTGACCTGTCATGCCGTCTCAGTATACAAATTTGACATTTGACAGTCTGACAAGTGACATCGAAAGAGACAAGTTTTGAAGCATTTGCAACTTGTCTAGGAACTAGAAGTTAGTTTGGCAGGATTACAATCATGAGCATAATAAGTGAATAAACATGTTATCAATAGATAATCAATTAACATCTCTTATTAGCTCATGATATCTACTTAGAATATTTTGCTATACAAAGTAAAATAGTGGAATCAAATGAGTTAAATGTCTTCGTTGTTTATTTTGTTGTCATACTTAATTAATATAACTGCTTTTTCTGGTTCTCTTCGATGTTCTTCTGTTAGACATATTTTGCAGGTCGATAACTGTGAATGTTCGCTGCGTGTAAATGTCTTCGAACCGTGGACAGAGATATTCCATGCCGTTGCGAACTGTAACGAGTGGATGTAAACGGCGGTGTAGTGTGAACCTTAACAATATCCCGATTATGTTCAGATTGGTCCGTATAGATCCCAGTAGTTCTCCGACCCATGGACATTGTCTTAACATCGCCGGTTTCTTGAAATCTGCGCACCCATAAGCGCACCGTTTGTCTCTGTATAGAAAAACATGGTTTTAAATAAGTTATTAAATACCACACACAAGATACCGCAAATAGCTCAACAAGAAAAAAATCGGAGAACACAATTAATATTATAATGAACTTACTGCTATGCCAAGCTGTCTCGCAATTCCTTTTATGCTCACATTTAGTTCACACAGAACAACTACAATTTTAGTTCTCATAAAATCATAAATCATTTTAAAAATTAATGGATAAATCGTAGTCGTTTACTCTTCGCCGTTTTAAGTGAACGTATACATCAAACGTTGTAGTTATAACTTGAGGGTATGGATTAATTTTATAAAAACAACGTAAGTAAGTAAAATTAATGGATACCCTCAAATTATAACATCTATCGATTAGACATCCCCACCTAAAGATAAAATGACTCAGACCATAGTAGATAACAATTTCAACGCAATTCATATGGGCTCGCTGGCTAGTTCGTCAAACTGCCGGTATGAGTATGACGACGTTCGGTGATGCGATGGTTCGAATCTGAGTCGAAACAATGTGGGTTCTTTTTGAAGTATTCTTTAGATTATTTGTAAGGAATTTAATGTATAACATTTTAAAACTTGAGGGGTTAGCACATACTGACGCTGTCTGTACACCATATAAATTACAGACATAAATATAGAAACTGTACAAAGGGTGACACAATGGGCCTCAGAGATCGTCTTGTAGCGGTATCTACAACGCCACATGCGAATAACGCGTCATACTGACGTCACGCAAAATCCTGCATCTCACAAGCAGGGTTTACCGCGCAACTAGCATAGATACAACGGCCCGACATGAATCATCGGGCAGTTGCCCGCCAAACACAACACCCGTCTGGTCGGAGGATTCTCCCTTTTCTATGGAGCTTGAGTGAACTTTACACCCTGTTCCTCATACGTCTATAGTCTAATCTAAAATTGCCCTTAATATTTATACACAAACGTGTATGCAACAATCAGTGAAGAAGCGTGCAATTTTAAAATAGACGATCTCTACCATCACCTCATAGTTGCGATTAGAAAGAAAAAAGCAAATTAAAGCAGCAAACTGCGATACCATTCTAGTCGAAAACGGTTATCGAACACCAAAAATGATACGATTTTACCAATTGTCATCCGTGCTACAGAAAACAGCCAATATTCCGGTCAGGTTAGCCGCGTATTTTTAGCCTTACACAATGGTGTAAGGCTAAAAATACGCGGCTAATTTTCGGCATGTTTGTCATTACAAACATGCCGAAAAACAGGCCGAATATGTCACAACAAAGTCTGGCAGCCCTATCTACAGGAATTATGCTGAGAATGTCATTAACGGACGCCCTTCACCTTACCTACAGCGATGCTTGTCACTCCGTACTGTCTTTCAACGAAGCTTTTTTGGTGCGTATAAAAATATAAAATGTTCATTAGTGTGACATCAACACTGAGAACGATTTATTTTGCTCAACGGTATTAATGGACGGTTAAGGTGAACGCTTTGTTAAGGAATCTACAATCTTTGCTACTGAAAATGTTAGGGAAAAAAGTACTTATTTTTATTGGAAAAGGTAGGGGTTGATCTGGAGTTTATCAATGAATCTTGTTCTAGAGGTAAGGAAATTGCATAATAGTCATCGTATTTCAGCAGAAGTTGAACGAATTCTTAAGAACATAACATAACATCATGCCTGTATTCTGCGAAGGGTTAAGCAGAAGTGTAGGTATCTATAATACACCCATATTTCGCCAGTTAGGTATGTTTAAGCCCTATGTAAAGGGGTGCGAGCCAATTCCCATCAACCGAGAACAAAAAAAGACTCCGGGCTTCTACTGAGAAATTCTAGATGGAAAAGCCCAATTACACTTTGCTCGACCCAGGAATTGAACCCAGGATCTCAAGCGCTGGTTAAGACTAGGCCAATGAGGCTGTCTTTTTTCCCAGCGTAAGCTTTCGTTATTATTTTGATTAGGCTCGAAAATAATATGCGAACGGCTATTTGCTTCAATTTATCAGACCATAACAACATGACATTCCAGAATCCACATACACAATCACGAAACACAAGCCAAGCACAAAATGTAAAACGATTATGTTTACTACAATCCTCTGGTACAGTCGAGCGCAGTCCGCGATCAACAAATTAGGCCGACTACACGTTACGTGACTCCACGGACGTGATTACAGCACGTGCTGCAAACGTGATGCCGATGTCCGTGACTGTACGCTTGCGTAACAACTGATAAGCAGGAATGAGCTGGAGATTCTGTGACGTCATCGTTAGTTGACGATAGTAGATTTGAACTCAAAATAGAGTGGTTAAGTTTTTTCAAGGAACTAATAGCGTTAAGGGTGTTCAAGGAAGTTTGTAAAGCTTTGGTTTTCTACGACAGTGGCGGCCGCTATATAACGTCTGTTATAAAAATGTTGGCACCGGGCTTTTGACTTTACGGTGTAAAAACACCTCTAGGGAAACACCAACTTATTTTCATAAATAACGTTTCACTGACGTCATTTGACGGTAAATTGCGGATCCTGTGCGGCGTTCACCACAGCCTTAGGAGACCCTAGCTTTATAGTGAATGAACGGCGTTATTGGCAAGAAATAATAAAACCTTCATTTCATTTCGTAACAATTGATGTAAGTATAGGGAGAATGACAGAAAGTATTAATTCTGTCTGTATATGATAAATGTGATAATCATTATAAATAAATAAACTTGTAGCCTCTTCTTTCATTGAATAACATCTCTCAGTTTTATTGTAGCTTAAGATTACCTACTTAATTACGTTTTTACCCAAAACCATTTTAGTTCTAACTAAGCTTCGTTTAGCTAAAGCACCGTTAAAATCAGCTCGTGGTTTCAAAATACGCAAATAAACAGATAAAAAAATAATTACTGTAAAACCTCTATACAGCTCTAAATGCAGATTTTTTCGATTAACGAAACGATGATCAGTTCGTAGAACTGTAAACAAATTTGGGGGCATTGGACTTGGTAAAAAATATGGCACCTTAACAATTCAAACTCTAGTAGGTACTAATTGCCATTTTATTACAAAGGCTCAAATATAATTCCACCTAAAAGGCAAATAAACTAACAGTACACATAATAATATTACAGTTAAGCCACAAAAATTCAATTAGTTTGAAATGTCAACACGGACTCACGGAGGTCGAAAGCGATGGGTGTGCGATATGAGTGTGTTAGAGACGTGACTATGATCATGGATTATGACTAGGTTGCAGTTATTTGTTGATATTCTTAAATGCTGGGTGAATATTTATGAAAATTAGCCAAGTGTGTGTCAGATAATGCATATTCTCCCATACATCGATATACGACACAGTCAATTCTCCAACTGCAAGTATAAGTTTGTAATCACAAAAAGAAAACATAGATAAAACTATAAATTAACCAGTTCCGTTTACTTTTGCTGTGAGACCTTGCTTCTTGTCAAATTACATGATTCTAGGTCAACGGCGAGTATCAAAATATGTCGCATAAATGGCCGTATTTTTATTGCGTTGACTTAGAAACATGATTTTTTAAGAGCTCCAAGGGACCGAAGACCTATTACGTATTTGATATGAATTTCAACTTGATACCTCGTCGCGTTCCTGACAAAAAGCTTCTTATCAGACTGACTGATAGACGTTCGGACCACTAACTGGGGGCCTAAAAAGGCCACTTTGGCAGAATCATAAAAGGATAACATTATGAATCATAATATGGCGAAGACCGTCGGTGTTTTTCTTTTTTTCACTCCACTACGTAGGTATAATCAAAGAGATTGGGATTGGATTTGGATTGGTTGGTATTTTAGCTCAGACAAAAAAAAGGGGAATTATAAAACGATCAAATAAAAAAAACTTAGCTTACTTAGATGATGAGATACTGTTTTAATAACTTGAGCGGTATGAATTCGATTAAACGAAAGATTAACTAAACTAACGACGAATACTGATTAATAATAAAATCCAGAATGAGCTTACAAAAAGTGGGTTGTGATTAATCCATTATAAATATTAAAATTCTAGTCGTGCGACTAAATTACTAAGTGAGCGACTAGAAATATACAGAGGGCAACTTCAATATTAAGATACACAGACGATTTTTCAAATTGAGCTTTTACATAACGAACTACTAAAAAGTTTACTTTAAGCAAAGGGCACCCCGAGGTTAGGTTTAGTTAGGTTAATTTAAACTCTTTACACAGAAAATGTATTATAAAATTATATTTAAGATAAATTGCCGCTCAGTATAAATAAATCATTTGCCAAATATTGAAAAAAAAATGCAGGACGTAACGTTGACACTCAAACAAATATTAGGTCGCTCAAATATTATGAAGCTTCTCATTTTGTATTTTAAGTAACTCAAATTAATGTTTGTAAGTTGCTGTTCTGTTGATTTCTCGTCACTCACAGTCAGTCGCTCACTTAGTACCTAATACTATAACGTAAATTAATTATTTTTGTCACTATAAACTTTAATTTACAGTCACTCGTTTAAATACTACCCCAAAAAAATAACTGTAAAATCCTTCACCAATGGGATTTGATACGATTAACATAAAAGTTAACTGTCTATTATGATTCATAATGTTATCCTTTTATGATTCTGCCAAAGTGACCTTTTTAGGCACCCCTGACCACCTGAGGTCCGTACCTCAAGTACCTACAAGTAACCTCGAGACCCAAGCTCCGTAGCTTGGGTCTCGAGGTTACTTGTAGGTAATCGTTTTCACCATTGTCAACCGCGTCATCACTCAGGTGAGTTAATGGTTGAAGGCGAGCCTGTCAATAATTTATGAAAAATATAATTCTCGAACTCAAACATTTATGTACTGCTATACCACCAAAACATTTGAATCAAGAGTTTGTTTCGGCTTTTCTTCTCAGAGTCGTCAGATAGGAAACACCGACCAGTGTTTGTACAAACCTACTCACAGAAATAAAATCATTTATCCAAGTGAAAAAATACACAATCGACAACATCGTAGGTATCACGTAGAAAAGTCAATTGCAGCTTGGACATCTAACATTATGGACAGGCCAATTTATCTCGTCTAGACACCTAGACATACTCGTAACGTGAAACAAATAAATTATTCAAATCCTCAGATTCTATATAATTGTTACATTAGTGTTTGAAATTATTTATAAATAAATTTCAAAATCATGAAGGTACTCGTATCTTTAAACGAGAGTTAATTTTTGAAACAACCCTTATCTTCAAAACTTTCCCCCGACGTAATGACCTGTTCAATACAATGGATACTTCAGGGCACAATGCAGTGTATTGACAAATTTCCCCACCATACCTCATAAAAGGGGAAAAGGCAAAAAATGATTCAATTAATCAAATAGTCACGGCGTGACTTTGAAGATCTTCCTGATGCGAATTGACGACATTATTAGTCTTCCCTCGTAACGAGTCATCGGAGGGCGTATTTCAATTTCGTCTAATGCAAATTTAATACGCTCCCCGCAACCCCTGAAGGGTTCTAAATCGAGTTTCTTTGTTTTCCTCGACATGTTTCGCCCTTAGCAGAAAAAGTAAGGACGCGATTGTGTTCGTCTTTCTTTGCTAGCTTAATTGTTATTCCTTAGGGTCCTAGTGTTAAAGTGTAAGCTATTAATCTTGATTAATTATTGTTTTTCGAAGGGGACGTCATTGGGTTTAATTTAAATAAAACATGGTGTCGGTGTTAGTTTGTCTAATTTGATTACAATAGGAGCGAAACAAATGCATCACAACAAACAAAAGTATTTTAAAAGTGGAGACTTACGTTACTGCGGCTTTTAACAATGAGAGCGAAATCAGGCAACTGTAGGCCTCTATATTTAACTGAATATACAAGTAGAAGCAACTTGATAAAAGCAATTGCGTGATATATTACACCTTCTTTGGCACCACATGTTCATTATGAGAAAAAGTCTTTATAGCCAAAAGTTGGAACCTGTTACTCGTAAATCTGAAAATGTCCGAATTCTTTACTTGACAATTATCGTCACGGGCAATTAGTTCAAAGGGCACCTAAATCTTTAAATTCAACGTGGCCCAAATTAAGCAGGAGAAAAAAAAAATCAAAAAGGTCCCGATCTTATTAAAAGGCACACAGATACCTATTACAAGAAAAGCGGAAAGGTAAGTGGATGGACCAAAAAGTTCTTGGCTTTCACCCCTAGATAAATGTAGGGTGTATTCAAGGAGGCTTAAGCATCAAGAAAGCCATTCATACTAAATAATACGGTAGAAAGCTTGGCTTCGGGACACGATTAATTTTATATAAAAGTTAGAAGCTACGGTCTTGCCTGAAACATTTTCTTCAGCTCACTGTTTACGCAAGTACATAATGTTTTTCATGAATACGAAAGCGGAAATAAACTGTGAATATTTTTTTGTGTGAAACTGACGAATTACGGTAATATTAGATTGCTCGGCTTAATATGTTTACGTCGAGGACTTTTATATAGAAAAATGGATTAATTAGGAGAGTAATTATGGCTGGGTTTATTAACTTTGGTTGGAAATTAAGCATTGACGGCAATTTCGTTAGAAATTAATACGAAATAGAATGAGTTTTTGATTGTATTTGACGGGTTACAAACTTCCAATAAGAAAAAAAAAAGCACTCATAAATCAATATTTGTTTTTGGAGCGGTACGGTTGCAAAATTTTAGGTCAAATTTATAAATCTGTGTTTGAAAAATAAAACTTTGGTTAGAACATACATTTGCCATGAGTTTTTTCAAATACTAACATTCACATAAATCAAATAACATGATACACATGTCAGATATACCCAGGAGTTTTTAGAATGAAATTGATGATTTTATTTGCAGACAGCTGGATTAGACTTTCCCCATAGGTCAATATATTATTTACATTTTTAACTTATTCGAAAAGACTTCAAGCAATTGGACGTAGCATAAAGCAATTCAGATATTATTAACTTTATTACAATTACATTATAGAATAGAATAGAATACTCTTTCTTCTTTCTTTCTTTCTCTTTTTTTTTCATTATCTCTTTATTGACATAATTCTTTACTCATCAATTTCACTCCTCCAGTCATCCAGGTTTACCATTAAAATAAGTTTGATTTTTTATGTGCATTATCCATAAACAAGATTATTTATTTCAATAAACAATCCAAAAAATAATTTAGATTATTTACTTCAATAAACAAACTAAACAAACAAAATAATTACGTTGGAATATTATTACTGAGTATTCGATTAACGATTACTCAGTAATAATATTCCAACGTAATACATTGACTTCCTTTTTCGTAAAGATCATTTACTTTGGCGACCTTTATACTTTATAGGAAATATTTTCTTAGGACATTTATTTATTTATTTATTTATTTATTAAAACTTTATGCACATAATGTACAAAGGCGGACTTAATGCTTTGGGCATTTTCTACCAGTCTACCTTAGGGTGATGCAGAGACAAAACAGTACATTAAACGTCTTTATTAAAAATTTTACTTCATAAAAGTTTTTTTCTCGTGCATTTAAATTGTTTTTTTCTTATACACATACGAGTGAACATTAAACGCTACTTTTTAGGGAGTCGAAAGCCGTGAGAGATATTTCTTTGTGAGAGCGAATGGTTTGTGTTTATGCATGTTGTCTGAAATATCGGGGAAACGTGTATGGCCTGTTGAGACCTAGAGTGTACACGAGGCATAATATTTTATTTCACACCTGTACAAATGGTATAGTTTATGCTAGTTTCTTTTGCCAAACAGAATTGCTGTGTTCCGAATTTTCATCACGTTATGACTTAATAATAATAATATTCTTTATTTTTGGACAACAATGGGATCATTGTTAGAAAACAATATAATAATAATAACGTGTTAGAAAGCAATATTATAACTTATTACTAGTGTTAGTAGTTAAAATACAGTAGAGAAGAAGACCAAGAAGACCATTAAGACGATGGTTGGAACAGACGAGATATGGAAGGCGGTGGACAGGATGTTGTAGCGCAGCCTGGGAGAGGTCAACGATCAGCAGTGGACTGCGATAGGCTGATTTGATTGATTGATTGATGAAATTGAATGATTTTGATTACTATATGAATTTTATATTTATTATACACTATTATATCATTGTTAAGGTTTAATAAGTGGGACTTGATAATCATCCACTTTAGAAAAAATGAGACTCGTTTCAACTAACACCAAATTGACTACAGATGTTCTATGTCACGAAGTCCGTTTGGCTATGAATGTTGTCAAGCGTGCACATGCACATTGTGATCAACAGAGACTCAACAATGGGTGAAGTAAAACGGTACACATTCGCGGAAAAAGCCTCATGTGACGGCAGCAAGGGGCAGCCGCTGTGGGAGCGCGCTTGTCGGGATACGTCACTACTACAATCAAAGCTGAACGGACTTCGTGAAATAGAATATTTGTACGTGATTATCATAATTCACTATCTCTTATACCAATTTATTTGGTGTCTGTGAAACATGCCTTTTCTTCCATACTTCTCTATTAATTGTCATCTCAGAAGTCACCCTTTCTAGCTATAATTATCATTTTTCACACAGTTCATCCATATTGTCTTTGGTTTTTCCCCAGTCTTAGAGCCATTCACATCTATACTTAAAACTTTCCTTACAGTATCTTCTCATTCCTCCGCATGACATGCCCATACCATTACTACTGATTTCCACAGAACTTTTCAATCCCCGGTGCCACTTTAAGACTGCCTCTTAAGTACTTATCATGACTGCGCAATTATATTGTATGAAATTGAATAAACCAAGCGCATTGGTACTTGTAATCCTCGAAGCCTACCCCTTATCACTACCACAAAACACAATATAACCCACTCCAATCTAAGAGTATCTATCCAACAATACAGTCAACAACCATAACACTAGCGGGGAACATAAAATTACATTTTATCCAGCACTCAGTGAAGTCGTTAATAGGAAAATGTTGGTATAATTCCCGTCGCTGAGGGTCTATAAATTTCTTGAGCAACTTAGTAGTTAGTACATTGTGTAGAAATCGTATCGTGGGATGTTTGACGGAAACTTAATCCGAGAATGATGCGATGTGCTTATGTGATACGAAATATTATGGGAAGATGGGATTCGACAGCCTGATTTATACTTATATTTTTTGTTCTACTTGGCCATATTTGCTGAAAAAAAAACAGTGACACTCCAGGAGTGCCGACAGAAGTGAAAACTTGAAAAAGCATAATAATTTTATAAATATGTTTGAAAGAAAGAAAGAAAATATATTTATTTAGCACAGACTAAGAGACACACAATACACCAGATAGTTAGATAATAGTCGTACATCAGATAAAAACTAAGATAAAAATAAAAAAGTGCAAAGTCCGATGTAAGAAATTAGCAGGAAAGTGTGCCTCACGGCTGCGCCAAAAAGGCCATTCGGGCATTCAGGAAAGTTTGAAGGTCATTCTTCCCAAAGAAAATTTACCACGCGTTGATGTCTTTATAATGGCCAAAACTTAAAACAAAGGTGCCGTTATGTTAACAGTGTCGCGAGTTCAATGGTTTTTTTCCCATCTCAAAGAAATGCCCAACGCGCCTAAAGAAGCTTTCACTTCAAATACAATAATAAACAAATACACCCCGTACATATACTTTAGTCGTTTTGTGTGGCATATTAGTCACTATGTTTTATGAAACAGAAAACATCCAAGTCTTACTAGGGCAGGCAAAAGAAGAAGTGTTTCAACTCTGCTAACAGAAATACAGAGTAAAATCATTCTCTTGAGAAGCATTGGAGAACTATTTTTTTTTTTAATAATCTGAGACAGCAACAATCAACCTACAATGTTTCACCTGCTGGGACACAGGCATCATCTCTTCAAGGGGAAGTGGGCTATATTATATCATGCGGGCCCAGTTGGTAGATGTCACATGTCTTCAAAGTTTTGGTTCTAAGACATAGTGTTATCCTTCACCGTTTTGAGAGCAGTGGTGATGAAATAATTTACACAAATTTAAGCGCCTGTCTTGGTTCGAACCTAAGACCTTCAACTCGTAAGTCGCGGCCGTTACCAATGGACTACCACTGCTCAAAGCTCTTAAGTATTCGGTAATTATAATACCTATGCAATGTTTCAAAATTAATCCAAAACTTCTCTCGTCTGTTTCCTTCCCTATATCAAACATAAATTCAATAATCCAAACACATGTACTCCGAAACTAACAAACGAAGGTGCCCCGAGCTCACCCTCACTTAACCCTCCGAATGTATTCGAACACGGATCTTATCTGCATTGTGGCTCTTATTGCGGCCGTATAATGATGTCAACACATTACGGCCGTGTCCCGAGTACCGAGGAGCGGCACAATAGGCCCGGAATGTATTCGTAGACGTAGATGCGTTGGATACGTCTCATGGACGCAGATTAAAGAATGTAGGGTTAACGTTCCATTTTTTGTGGTTCTGGTCATTATTTTTGAGCTGGGTAAAAGGCAACGTAAATATCATCATTTGCCAAGCCTTTTTCCCAACTATATTGGGGTCAGCTTCCTGTCTAACCAGATGCAGCTGTGTGTATTTTATATGGAGCGACGGGCTATCTGACCTCCACAATCCAAGGTAAAGATGATGAAATAAATATGTATGCTTACCAAATTATTGTGATTTTTCGTTAATGATTTGATTTAGCATAGAAGAAGCCAATGGCCAGCAGTGAGAAACGACCTAGGCTATCCAAAAAAATTGGTTGAAATCAAAGGTCATTTATTCAAACTACGTTGATAATTAATCAGCACTTTTTGAACGTTAAAATTACATATGACTGTTCTCCAAAACGCCCGCCCTTTACCACTGCCTAATGCTTTAGCTAGGAAAAAGAAAAAGTGGCGCAACAAACTCCCCAGCGTCACAGATGTCTGCTCAGTTAGGTTTTGAGTTCCATATATCAGACGGTTTAAAGTATCCTGGATCTACGGCTTTGGCTGTTACATATGCGTTAATCAAATCCAAGTTTCGTATGACTTTGTAAAGCACAATGTTGTAGGTTTAAATTGGGTATAGGCAGGAGTAAAATAAAATCTGTTTCCTTAACAACTACCCACTAGGAGGTTTCAATTTACTCGGGATTTCCTTTGATATATTTTTATAATCATATAAAAGACAATGAATAGAATAAAATTTGCTTGTTCTGATGTCATTTGTGCGCTATTTATAGTCTGCTATGGAAAGTTAACATGGAAGACACAATAATTATGTTATTGTTACTTTTATAATGTTAAACCGGGAACAAAAGTTTGTTGAAAATGCATTTATGATGCAGAGAGGTCTTCATCCCGCGGGTTAGAATCTTTATATATATAATTTTTCTTCACGTCTGTATGTCACTGAACTCTCCTAAACGGCTGGACCAATTTTGATGAAATTTATTTTGTTTGAGTGGGTCCCTGGATGGTTTAGATTCACAATTGGATCGGGTAGGTTTCGCTGCGATATAGTTCTAAGAAACAGAATAGCGTCTCAGCTAGTATTTTATAAGATTTTAATCACAGTTTCTTGTAAGCATGGGTACTAATAGGTAGGTATCATGTAGGTATTTTAAACTCAACACTAATCCTACATAATGTTCAAAAACAATAAATGACCGCGAATAAATTCTGATGGACAAGAGAACGATGATGAATATGTTATTTTGTTTTAATGGAAACCTAATTGCAAGAACCATAATTCCTAGATAACTTCAATTTCAAGAAACGCATATTTACATAGCACTATTGCATTTATAGCCCAACCGCTTAACTGAGACTTTGCTTGAGGTAGCAGCGCGGTGCGGGAGGGGTGTGGTGACGTGATGTGAGAGCTCAGTGATTCGTCAACTTGTGACAACTATCACCCCTCCCGCACCGCGCAGCTACCTCAGCGGTCGGCCTATAAATCCCTTTCTTTAAAACTACGTAACGCTCATAAACCCCACAGATAATGAATAAAGGATTAGAATATTCCCAGGGGTTGAGTCACCTGTAAATATTTTCTCAAAATATTCTATAAACAATGGACCTTCGAAGAAGTGCTAATGCAGGGTAAGATAAGCCCTCTACCTGAGTGGCGTAACGCCGGAAGTCATTAATAGAGGGTTGAAATGAACCATTATCAGTAGGGCTGATAGTGATAAATATTAGAATACTTATGCGGTTTTTAACAAGAATCGGTGTTAATAAAACAATGGTCTTGATAGTGTTTTTATTTTTGCTCACGCTTAAAATCTGAGCCATGAACTGAATTCAACATAAATGGTGTTTTTTTTTTTTTAAATGGCTTCTCCTAGGTCAACTTAGGAGGTTCTTATACTCACCGAACATTTATTTCTCATAAAGAAATTTACATGAGAACAAATTTAAACATAAAGATGAAGAACTTTAATTTGTTACTACAACCCATAATAGAAATACTTAATAATAATTATCTAACATAACCTAATTAACTTATTTTATTACAAACTATTTACACTAGATACTAAATTAAATGACTAACTAACTTACCATACAAATAAAAACAAAAATAAAGGACAAATCAGGCGTCGAAGTACTCGTCCGCATCGCTGTCATCCGGAAACACCAGAGGCCTACCCACCTTTCAACGCAACAACGTCATGCCGTCTGGTCTCTTCCCAAATATAATTATATATTAATATATAATTATATATTTAATATATAATTGTATATTAATATTATATATAATTATTAATAACATAATTATATATTCAAACAAAAGGGACTGACTTAGGGCTTCGCTGGGGGAGGGCAGCAATACGCTGTATCGGATTAAGCAATGGGGAACATAGAATAGAACATAAAGATTAATATACCTATACATGGTTTTCTGGACACACCTAATGACTCACCTTGTCTTGTACGACTAGTTCCTGCAAGTTTGTGTCTCAGTTTATTTAGTTAATACGAATGAAGACGAAATTAAAACATTAAGGGGGAAGCGCTAAGGTAGCCCGCGAAATTCAAATTTTCTGAAATTTTTTGCAATTTGCTGGTCAGTATTAAGTTGTACGTTGATTAATATATGAATCGCGGCCGTAACTAACATGTATTTACAGAATTATAATCATTAAAGTCATCAACACAACTCTCTAAGACCACGTAAGTCCGAAGAATGATAATTTCATGAAACAGTTATTCTTTGGACTTACGTGGTCGTAGAGAGTTGTGTTGATGACTTTAATGATTATAATTCTGTAAATACATGTTAGTTACGGCCGCGATTCATATATTAATCAACATACAACTTAATACTGACCAGCAAATTGCAAAAAACGTAAGAAAATTTGAATTTCGCGGGCTACCCTGGCGCTTTCGCCTTAACGTAACTTGTTTTCTCCAATGACCTAATTGCAAATGTTGACATAAACGTCCAATTCAACACATCCACGAAATTAGATCAATTGAAATAATTGCATCCAACATTCGCCAACGCTGCGGCAAAACTTTCGAATGAGCTTCAGTAGCAATTCGCTTGTGGTATGAGACGAGAAGACCGCCCGCATTATGTGGTCTGAGACGTAACGTTACTAGTTTGTTAATGTACGGACATTATCGCGTTTGCGTTTAACATTAGGTGGGAATTGAATTAATTTTGGAGGGTAATTTTGTCATGTGTTTGTGTGGAAATGGTAAGGGAACTATCATATATTATTAACATTTAGTGGTTATATATATTTAGGTATGGATAGCACACACACACCAGAACAGATTTTCTCAGCCGATATTATCGAGTTAATAATTCATACAAGATAGATATGACAGAATAAGATGATTAACAGATAGGTAGGTATGTATCGTAATCAGTCTATGATGTTCCCACTGCTAGGATACAGGCCTCCTCTGTGTGAGAGGGAGTAGGTCATAATCCACCACGCGGGCTCAGTGCGGTTTGGTGGATGTCACATTTCACTGTTTTGAGAGCAGTGGTGATGGAATGAAATACACAAAGTAAAGTACCTGTCTGGGTCCGAACTCACGACCACTCGTTAGTCGGAAACGATACAACTGGGCCATCATTACCTACTCTTCTTGATTATGTGTATGGTATTGCGTATATATACGCACGCACGTTTAGACTTTAATTCGGCTTTTGTCGGAAAGTACTATTTATTCGAACCTGCTGGGCAGGCCGCCACAGTATAAATATTTAACCACCTTCCAACTTTTTGCTATCAACTTTTCCTTTTAACACAAGTAAAACCAAACGGTACACAGTAAACCACATATCATTTTATTCGTGATTACATGTTCAAAATATTTAAAGAGGAATTCACTTGTGGTCGCTTTATGGTACGGACCGCCCACGCGGTTGTGGTCATAAAGTCCTATTTTCTTCCAACTTTTGATCCATTTTGTTTAATGGGCGCCATTATAACGTCACAGTATGACACATTAAGGAATGGGGATTAATTTTATGGATTTGTTCTGTTGTAAATAATCATTAAGGTACATACAGGCGTTGGCAGGTTAATTTAGTGCGTATTTTATAAATTGCGTACAAAGTCCATAATTGTAGGCTCTGAGGAGGTCATCAGTTCACTCGTTTAGTTTAAGTTAAGGGTAACACAGCATTTGATTACCTACCTAACTAAATTAACGACTATAACAAATCATACTTTCATGTTTACTTTTACTAAGCATTTTTCAATTCGTTTTCATAACACATCATACCTACCTAAGTTTCGTTAAAATAACAATATATCCGAATGTATTCCTTGTCAGCCATATTGACACATTGAGCACCAATTCACACCAACTCATATAAAAATATACATTAGCGGGAAACCTTTAAAAAACGTTACGTAAATTATTTACCAGAATACAGCATATAGGTACCTACTCCCGCATTCAACAAGACTTTTCCATTTTTCTCCCTCCGTATCCTGGCAGACATTGCCACAACTGCGATAAAAACATTAGGACACAATAAAACATTTCGTGAATTTTCAAATTTTGTTATGAGTGTCGGTAAAAATTCGAAAGTGCCTCCATAATGGTTTTTATGAGGTTGCAAACGTGATTTACGCCAATGAATTTGTGTAGGGAGATTCTAAAGTCTATTAAATGTACGTAGATTGGGTGTTTTTGTGATTTACGCTTGCGTTACTTATCTTGGTGACTGTGGCGCCATCTAGCGGTAAATAGAAGTGTTATATTAAAAGCTCTGTTGAGTGATGTGAAGCTAAATTCTTTTTGAAAAGTATACTTTTTGGGAGGTTTTGTTTACACCCGTTTTCATTAACACATAATATCAATACATGAATTTATTGCCTTACGCTGCTGTAGGATTTAACTCCCGACGCTGAGCCGAGCTTTGATAATAATTCAACAAAGCGTGTACGCTAACGCGCTATGTTACTGAAAACGAAAGTAAAAAAATCTTATCGGAAAAGTTTATTATTTAAACATTAATGTTTTAAAGGATTAATGCTCATTTTCATAAATACTAGGCTATACTTACATCTCTAAATAAAAGCGCAGGATTCTATTTTCAGCGCTCGACTCAATACAGAAAGTTAAAAATCCAACAACACGCTTTTATTTAGGTATTTATTAGAGGTGTGGCTAAGTGTTCGTGGAAACGGGCATTAGTTCTGCAGTTAGAACCATACGCTCAACTTTGCAGCAATGTAAAAGTTTAGTATCCTTATTAGCTAAGGTCCGATTTCAAATTTGATGCAAGAAACTTAAATTTTTACAAACTATACGAATTATTATTGTATAATATTATGCACGTACCAAGCTTAAAGATTGTACACAAACGCAAGTTACCAGGTAACCATCGTTCGACAATAGAAACTTTTGTATTGTTGTTCGGACATAGGGACCCTTTTTTATTAGCTGACTCTTGGACTCAGTGATAGGTAAAATGCACTGTCAGCTCGGTCCTAGTCTTCTTTTAAAGTAAATTGATTTTACATTAATTCTATGACCTTGGAATTTGTACATACATGAATACGGATTTGGAAAGAATTTCAAATGGATAAGGAAACTATCACATTAGCGTTTACGTTACAGGGACGCCTGCTTTTATTGGGTAACAGAGTTTCAAAGAGTAACGATGGAGTTTCTTGCCCGTTCTTCTCCACACGAAAACTACCTTTTGGAATGGGCGACTAAAATCAATTCTATTTGTTGTAATTTCTGACGTCCAAAAGTGCCTTTTATGTGCCTATTTGAAATAAATGCTTTGAATTTGACTTTGGGTACTCTCAAATTTTATTTTATTCATCTGATATCTACACATACATTGTCTATTTACAGCCTGCACTCAAAATCGACTTAATTTTTGTATATCAATGTAGCAGTCTGAAGTCTGGATTTGTGTCCAGGTGGTGGTAATAGCCTTGTCCCTTGTTATTAATGGGACTTAATCATAATTGGTGAAATGTGGGTGTATTATGAGTACCTACTCCTCTGCATAAACCTTCGGGGAATGTAGGCGTGATATTATGTTATGTTGTCAATGTATTCGTAACATTAAAAGAATACTGAATGTAGCAAACTCTTTCCGTGAATGAGAATAAATAGGTAACCTTCCTGTTAGTATGGTTCAATGTCACGAAAATTGTAAAAGCTATTTTTGTAAAATACTTTCAACATTGGTTTACTATATCTATATATTATAATATAATTGAAGCTCTTCGATGAATGTGTTATTAACTGCTTTACAAATTCTACTGAAACAGTTAATGAACTTCATTCTTGTTGCAATAAAGTATCTACTGTATTTGTGAATGTTTTAACGTTACTAAACTTTGTTATGTTGTGTAGTAAATTAATTCGGATATTCAAGGAGCAATTTTTATTGTACTGTAAACATTATTTTTGGCTACAGTAGCAATTTCAATTCAAAATAGCTGCAATCGTCAATTTTGTTGTCGCTACTCACTACTAGATAGCGCTACTTGCTCTCACAAAGCACGAGAAGAGCTTATGAGGGACGCGGGGGGCGGGGTAGACTAAGTTGCGCGCCCCACTGCTACTTGCACGAGTCAAGCGCTCCGCTTGACAGTCGCAACGCAACCGCGCCGCGGAAAGGTCGTGCTACACCTCGCGCCGGTCTGTACTTCACGCAATAAATATTTTAATACACAAACTGATCTCAAACGATAAACAACAATTGTTAAGTGAAAAATTCAACCATCTTCAACAAAAACGGACTATTACAACCAAGTATATTACGGACAACAGTGAAGTGAAATGCTAGGAAGTTTTTCTTTAGCGCTCAAGTGTACTACGTACTTTGTTTCGGAAATGGTGATATCGACCCACGGGGTGTGTTTATGAGACGTTTTGTGGTGAAATGAAAAATCTGTGATAATGTACGCTATTACGGCTGTACTCTGTGCGCTGGTGCACGTCGGCTCGACGGTCTTGCCCTACGGCTCGGACAAATGCGTTCGAGTCTCGGACCGCGGGTCGGACGGCGGCGTACTCTGCAGGATACGCACTCTCGACGGCGACGGCAGCAGCATCATATCAGTGACTTCGGACACCAGTCGGCTGGCCATCGAGTGCAACCATTTACTCCTCTTCGAAAGCTCTCTAAGAGCCCACTACTTTAGTCCAGTGTCGGCACTCACCGACCTGTCAATAAACAACTGCAAATTGACACAACTGCCAGACAATACTTTTCATGAACTCAAGAAACTAAAGAAGCTGAAGATTCGTTCAAAGAATTTCGAGTGGAGCCCTACTAAGAATTTAGAATTATCTCTGAACGCTTTCAATGGATTGTCGGAACTGCAATCGTTGGATCTCGCTCAGAATAACATAAAATTTGTTCCTTCCGGCGTGTTCTGCTCTCTGGAAAACTTGAGCACATTGAATTTGACGCACAATAGAATAAGAACAGTGGGGCAACTTGGATTCGGACAAGGCTGTGGATCAAATTTGCATGGCTTAGATTTGAGCCATAATGAAATTAAGTCGCTACCAGAGGACTCAGAATTACTGAAATTAAGGAGTTTGCAACATCTATATCTGCAACATAACAATATCTCTGACATATCAAGTGAAGCTTTTAATGGACTTGTATCAATGAGAGTCCTTAACATATCACACAACCAGTTACATACGCTGCCCGAAGGCCTTTTTGCTAATGCTAGAGAGTTAAGAGAAATTTACCTAAACGATAATACTCTTTTTGAATTGGCTCGGGGTATATTTCATCGCTTGGAACAGCTGATTGTTTTAGACTTATCGAGCAATCAACTTACAAGTAGTCACATTGATGACGGAACATTTTTGGGATTAATACGCTTGATAGTTTTGAATTTATCCAACAATGCATTGACGAGAATCGACGGAAAGACATTCAAAGACTTATTCTTCCTTCAGATATTGAATCTCAAGAATAACTCTATTGGCTACATCGAAGATAATGCATTTCTGCCGCTGTATAATCTACATACACTCAATCTAGCGGAGAATCGAATTCATACAATAGATGAGAACTTATTCAACGGTTTATTCGTTTTAAGCAAGTTGACTCTCAACAACAATTTGCTTGTAAACATAGACCGTAAAGCATTCAAAAATTGCTCGGACTTAAAAGAGTTGGATTTGAGCTCCAATCAGCTTTTAGAGGTTCCCGACGCAATATGGGAACTCTCTTTCCTCAAAACACTCGACCTCGGAGAGAATCAAATATCCGACTTCAAAAATGGTTCCTTCAAAAACCTAAATCAATTAACGGGACTTAGACTGATTGACAATCAAATTGGAAATCTTTCCGTCGGAATGTTTTGGGACTTACCGAGCTTACAAGTGCTTAACATCGCTAAGAACAAGATCCAGTCAATCGAGAGAGGGACTTTTAGCAGAAATATGCAACTGGAGGCCATCCGGCTCGATGGGAATTTCCTGTCTGACATCAACGGTGTCTTCTCGACGCTCGCGAGCCTTTTGTGGCTCAATTTATCGGAAAATCATCTAGTGTGGTTCGATTACGCGTTTGTACCCAGCAATCTAAAGTGGTTAGACATTCACGGCAATTTCATTGAACACTTGGGAAACTACTACAAGTTGCAAGATGAAATCCGTATAAAGACATTGGACGTTAGCCATAATCGTATAGCGGAAATATCACCGATGGCGATTCCTAATAGTGTAGAACTGTTGTTTATAAATAATAACTTTTTGAACAGTATTCATGTGAATACGTTTTTCGATAAAAAGAATTTGACGCGAGTGGATATGTATGCTAATGAACTTGTGCATTTAGAACTAAATAGTATGCGTCTAGCTGCAGTGCCGGGAAATAAAAGTTTACCTGAGTTTTATATCGGTGGCAACCCGTTTCAATGTGATTGTACTATGGAGTGGCTACCGATAATAAACAATATGACCGCTATGAGACAATATCCGCGTGTGATGGACTTAGAAAATGTTTTGTGTAAAATGACGAACACTCGAAGTGGAACTCATGTGCCCTTAACAAACTTAAAAACAACAGACTTTCTTTGTAAGTATGAGACTCATTGTTTTGCAATCTGTCATTGCTGTGACTATGATGCGTGTGACTGTGAAATGACGTGCCCTCAAAACTGTACCTGTTACCACGATCCATTGTGGAATACGAACGTTGTGGACTGTTCCGGACAATCTTCAATAGAAATACCGCACAAAATACCTATGGACGCAACTGAGGTATTTTTAGATGGAAATAATATAAAAGAACTACAGGACCACGTTTTTATTGGACGGCAGAAAATGAGATCGCTGTACGTGAACAACAGCAACGTCGATAGCATACAAAATAGAACTTTTGCTGGCTTGAATGCTCTCCAAATACTCCACTTGGGCAACAATAAGCTTAAAGAACTGAAAGGCTATGAATTCCTACAACTGAGTAGTTTGAAGGAGTTATTCTTACAAAATAATCTCATTAGCCATATCGCTAACATATCGTTTCTTGGTCTCAAATCATTAGAAGTTTTACGCCTTGATGGCAACAGACTTGTCGATTTCGGTGTGTGGAGTTTCAACAACAATCCTAATTTGAAAGCCTTGTCACTCGGCAACAACCTGTGGTCTTGCAAATGTCGCTACTTACAAGAGTTAACTGCATATTTGGCTGAGAATGCGCAAAAAATCATCGACATTACTGACGTATGGTGTTGGAACGGCGACGCGAAGCCGCCACAGAAAAAAGAGCTCAATTTAAACGGTACAGCCTGCAGCGATTATTATGCTGATAATTCAGTCATCGGAAACATGCTTGTGTCCAACTATGTTCCCATGATGGTCTCGACGCTGACCGGCTTTATGTTAATTTTATTGGCCCTCGTCGTACTATTCCTTTTTAGAGATTCACTGAGAGTGTGGTTGTACACAAATTGTGGTATAAGAGTGTTCTCGTTCTCGGGCGCATTTGAAGAGAGCCAAAAGTTGTACGACGCCTATGTTTGCTACAGTCCGAAAGACGAAGAATCCGTCGTTCAGTCATTGGCAACTGAACTAGAAAATGGGAATCCATCATACCGGCTCTGCCTTCATTATAGAGACATTCCACACCACGGCGCGCAGTACATGCAATGCGCGCCGCCTGTCGTCGAGACCGCGGAAGCATCGAAACGGATAATCATCGTTCTAACGAGAAATTTCATGCAAACGGAATGGTCCCGATACGAATTCCGACAAGGGCTGCACGATGCGTTGAAAGGGTGTATTTATAAACTAGTACTAATAGAAGAATACTCCGTTGTGGCGGATGCGATGTGCGACCCCGATTTGCGTCCCTACCTAAAAACAGGGTCGCGGTTACGGTGGGGTGAGAAAAGGTTTTGGAAGCGCCTCAGGTACATGATGCCAGAATCGCAGCCAAACCATAAGGCGCGGAGCCACAACTATAGAAAGAGTTTGAATACGTATACTTTAGATTCGTCGGTGCCTAACGGTGGGACTCGTACATTGCCTTTTCCCGAGAGATCACCTGTGTTGGGAGGAGGTCAAGGTGCTAGTGCTCCGCCAGAGTATAGTAGTGAAGTACGACAGTCGCCGTCAGCCGTAAGGCAGACACAAGCGGTAGCGTATGGGCCAGACGGCAGGCCGATCTCAGATCACATTTACTCCTCAATAGACTCTGATTACTCTTCGCTGGAGCACGGCATGGCCCCGGGCAGGCGGCGAGACATGCGCCAATGGCCCCCGCCGCCTCCTCTTGTCGACACGGGCAACGCCGTGCAAGCTTACCTAGTCTAGAAGGGCAATGTTGCCCACCTTCCAGTCAGAATTGTAAATATTGTAGATTTTAGTAGCGCGCTGTAAATATTGTAATTATTAGTTTGTAAGTGCTATACCAAATGTATGTAAGTGAACTATTATTGCCTGTTCGTTATCATGTGTATAGATATTAAAATTTTAAAGACTGCTGTAGTATATGATTGTAAATAGCGAAAACAAGTGATCATTCTATATTATTATCAGTAATATGGTTATTTATACAAATAAAATTAAAGTGATGAAGATTTATAATTTTTATATTTTATTTCATATTCCTTAATGACACAATCTGTTTATACTCACCAAGATACACACAAAACACTCTCACAAATGACTAGTTATTTCTTCTGAAACTTATTATGAAGACTCGAATATTTGAAGAGGTATGTAAAATTACCTACAAAATAACAAAAGAGATACACAACACACAATCACATCAAGAGTTAATTAAGTGAATGGCCAAACAATTGGAGTCGCAGTAATGTTAATTTAACAAAAAGCTCAACATATTTCAATCATGATACTGGAAATGTAAACAGAATTTACATATTTATGAAAATCCGATCATTGTTGTCATAAAACATATTCACAATACCAGTCACGACAGTGTCAATAAATACATTAAATACTGTATGTATAATTTTAAATTCATAGACTATTTTCCTGTGTTATTACGAATTACTATCTGTAGGTGATTGTGTTTCATATAATTTCACACACATATTATATTTTATTAGTTGGTTACCTCTGATGGTTGATTTTAATTATGGTATTTTATAAAATATAACAGTCGGTATTTCATTATCATTGTGGTACTTAAACATTACACACAAAACAATACAATTCCATAATTATTATCATTGATATAATACTATTTTAACTTACACATTTACACACGATTTAAATAATAATCAGCTGCATGTATTGTTTCATGTTTCACTAGTTTCTGCCCGCGTCTTCGTTCGCGTGAAGTTTCTAGATTTAACATAAACCATGTCCTATGACACTCAGGGATAATGTACCTTCCCATTAGTGAAATATTTTTTGGAATTGAATCAGTCGTCCAAAAGACGACTGCGGTGCTATTCTGTAAAAATCTCACCGTGATAACTTAGGTGAAGTGAGCGAGGAGTGAGCTGTCAATAGTGTCCATTCCTAGCAAAAACAAACTCACATCACCTTACCTTTCACGGTGAGATTTTTACAGAATCGACCGGCTGATCCAATTACTATAAATTGTAGACGCTACAAAAATAGTCTGACATATAATTTAAAAAGATTTGCCTCGATTTCCCAAACTTAGCTATCGCATAATTATTATCTAAGAATAACTTTAAAACATACAACAAGTCAGACTCTACAACATACATAGGAAGGTACTCAGTCAAAACATACGCTATACATTATTTTTGAAGACATAAAACCGATAAGACTCAAACATTATTGCTCACCAGTGCCTATTATTGAACATTGGCTTTCTTCACAAACCGTTACACATACAGTACGTAAGTATGTAGTTGTCACCAAGATTGACATCCGGGTTGTGTTTGCTGTTACGATCAGCAGCCTGTGACACTGTAATGTCCCATAACATAAAAAGTAAAAGTTCTTAGTAAAATCTACCGATACGAGTCGGACTCACGCACCGAGGCCAGGGTTCCGTACTTTGTAGGTATGTAAATAGTTTATCACGGGATTTTTTTAATGTACAGACGCCAGCACATCAAGCTACCCGAAACTGTCAAATTTTCCCAATCAATTTTGAACCTTATGCTTTAGCGATAAAGTTGAAAATTTATTAAAGAAATTTGACAGATTTTATAGTAGCTTGATGTGCTAGCGTCTGTACCTACAAATTTACGGTTTTCGGATTTTTTCGTTTACTGGTGCTATATGATCTTGCTTCTTGCCAAATTTCATGATTCTAGGTCAAAGTGAAGTACCCTATAAATTTTGATTCCCTTGAGAGTGTTGAAATATACTTTTTTTGCGGCATGAACGGCCGTATCTTTTTTTAAGTTAACTTAGGTGTTTGATTTTTTCACAGCTTCAAGGGACTATAGACCTGAGTATATGGTTTTAATTTCAACTCGATACCTCCACGCGTTCCCGAGATAAAAGGTCTTGACAGACAGACTGACGGACAACAAAGTGATCTTATATGGTTTCCGTTTTTTCTTTTTGAGGTACGGAACCCTAAAAACGTTAAAATCTAGTAGCAATGTCAAAAACTTGACAAAAATGCAAAGGTAAATGGTAAATTAGAGGTAGTTTTGACAGATTGCGAGATTGCGAACGTTCTTGGGTTGCCCCCTCTGTTACCTGATGTTAGGATTTACATTATTGACAGCTCATTTCAAGGTCACTACACCCAAGTTCACGGTAAGATTTTTACGTATAAGCCGGTAGTTGTGTCATCATCAGGCTATAGGAGTCCACTGGCTGGTCATGTAGGCCCCTCCAAATGAAGTTATTGTATATATTATGTACTTATTGCTATTTAGTGAAAAATTTGTGATTACATTATGGTGTTATTATCAAACAAGAAGAAGCTAAAGCCGGTATCTTCTTGTAGAGAATCATTGTCATAATCGCCTTTATCGCCCACATGTATATTATTTTGATCTATGGCAAAATAAATACCTAATTGATCAGTCAGTAGATAGGTAATAGGTAAGTCCCTATTTTTCGTCTCACACTTTTTAAAGAATTTCTTTTTTTCAAGATGATCAATTTTCCTACAGTGGACCAGACGTCCAAATCATTATAAATTCAACAAAAATATATAGATTCATTATAGAAAACATATTTCATAAAATCTACCTTAATACAAATTGACGTGTCCCTTCACAAAATTTCTTAAGTACATGAACGTGTGAGAGAAAATACATAATGCCCTATTTCAACTCAATTTATTTTATAAATGAAGTCTGTAACACAAAATTTATAATATAAATGGGTTTGAGTGGATATTCATGTTTTTCTCACATATTCAAATGAAGAAATTTTGTGGTAGCTACCATCAATTTTTACGATACAGTCTATAATGTAAACCTAATATATACTTGTACTTGTACTACATTACTCTTGAGGGGTTCATTTAAGCGTAGATACTTGACAAGTAGGAGTGTTTAGACAGACTGTAAAATTAACATTGAGTGTGTTAAAAATGTTTTGAATTTTTCAAACGTTATGTCTGGTATTGCAAGCGACATAAACTATTTTTTAACAGCTATACATTTTTTTTCTTTTAATTTTTTTTTATTTATGACAGTACATGTGACATGTTGGGCTATGTTGATAAGCTGATTTAGTCAAATTAACCGTTTGGTACCGATATCTTAAATATTAAATTGGTGATTATTTTTTACTATAGAGACTTGGTGATTACGATAGGTACTTGTGGGTTAGCTTAGATTCTTTGGATTGCTTCTGTTCTCTCATTGCAAAAAACGTTCAAATGCAAAAGTGTGTTTTTTTTGTTACCTACGCTTTCATGTCGTCACGGCTGATCAGAAGACCAATGAGGGTTTTCTGAAATGACGTTCGCTAGGTGGCAGCACTGACACGTCAGGTCCAGGCATCTGTCAAAGAGCCTATATTTTCTTTAGTCATGACTGAATGACGAACGAATGAATGAATCGAATGATGAACGTCATCATATATTTTATATTGGAAGACCTCTTGTCACAGTGGTGCCAACTGGTGTCGTAAATTTTCACGAAAACCCTCATTCCCGTACCTGATTAAAATCGATCAAAATTTAGTCGCAATCTCATCCCAGAGACAATCAATGTCAAAAATGTAGGGAAATTAAAGTTATTTTTGACAGATTGCGATTGATATCAGACTGTGATCTGTGAACGGTCGCGCTATTAAAATTACAGGAATCACTTCTCAGATTTCGATGAAATTTGGCATACAGGACCTTATGGTCCTGTATGGCTTAATCCAGGTTATCCTGGATTAAGACATAGGATACTTTTTATCCCGGTAATACGTTCTAGTGGAATAATTTCCGAAGCTAGTTATTTAATTAATCAAGGTATGTATAGCAGGTACATACATAAGTATTCCTAATTTTCATCGGTCACTAATAAAAGGTACAACAAAGTTACGCACAAACTAATTTGAACGTTATGTTTATAGACAAAAAGGTGAAAATTCAATAAAAGTTACTCAACTGATTCTGTTTCTTTGAAAGTTTAATGAGTGGAATTAATGTCACGGTTAGGTTGTGCACTGTAGAGGAATTTCACGTGTAAAATAAACATAACAATAGCTATGTATGTATGTAGGAACATATACCTATGTACAATCATTCTAGTCAATCTTTGCAGTATATACTTACTTTTAAACCTTTTTTAAAGCTCCTACAAACAGGCGCGACACGTGATATAATCGCGCGCGACACAAAGGCAGCGCTCGTTGCGCGACTTGCGGTGCCTTTGTGTCGCGTGTCGTGTCGCGCCTGTTTGAAGGAGCCTTTTATCTTTAACCTAGAGTAGTTTATACTATACCTCAACTTTCTCATCATTATCAACAGCCCGACTTTACCGACGGCTGAGTACTGGGGGCCTAAAAAGGCCACTTTTGCAGAATCATAAAAGGATATCATTATGAATCATAATATGGCGAAGACAGTCCGTGTTTTTCTTTTTTTTCGTAGCACTACGTAGGTATCATCAAAGAGATTGGGATTGGATTGATTGGCATTATTGCACAGACAAGAAAAATAACAGAAAAATCTTTTACCAATGGGATTTGATACGATTAACTTAACAGTTAACTGTCCATTATGATTCATAATGTTATCCTTTTATGATTCTACCAAAGTGGCCTTTTTAGACCCCCAGACCTCTATTTTCATGTGCCAATCCCCACGCTCCTGTGCCAGCCTCATTCAGGTTCTATTCGTGCTGGTCATCCGCCCATCTCACCGCCGGACGACTGACACTTCGTCTCTCAGTCCTAGGACGCCACTCGGTCACTGCCTTACTCCACCTGTCATTACTGCGCCTTGCCAGGTGCCTTCTTTTTTCTTTCATTTTGATAATTCAACAATATTCGTATTACTTACTTATTATTCGCAATATCCTTTAAAATTCAGATTGCTACTATCAGTGTGTTACGCAATTATCTTGCTGGTCTATAAAAAGCAACGAACCCAAATCAATTTTCATACAAACTTGAACAAACAAAAAGCTATCAAAATTGAATCAAATGGCCCCAAATCTTGGCACACAACACACACCAAAATAACATATGAACTAAAAGTAGTAAAGTGACGTATTTTATTGTCAGCGGTACATTATTTACCATAATCGGAAATTCACTTTGGCGTTTGGCCAGTAAGCTTCCTATATCACTTTGGTGGAACGAACAAGATTCTTGTTTTCATTCGGTACTGGGAATTTAAGAAAAATAAAGCTGGATTATATTGAGTTGGTTGTAGGATTGGATACTGTTGTAGCCACTACCATTCTAAATTCGAGTTATTCCGGACTGATCCCTTGAAGCCCCCCTCCACCCCCTCCCCCTCGATCCCCTGCTAGTTCTTCTTTTGTTTTAATCTTGGTAGCTATGCAAGAATCAGGTAAATGTCGTGAGGAAAGTTTTGAGTGTGAATGGGGATGAAAGGACAAAGACTCAATGGATGAACTGTGTGAAAGATGGTATGGCTATGGCTACTGAGATGACGAATAATAGAAAAGTATGAAAGAAGAAGTCAGTTGTGCCGATCCCAAATAAAATTGAATAAGGACAGGAGAATGTTGATGAGCTGTGCAAGCTTTTCAGCTTTATTATTAAAACCTATGAAGTGGATACAGCTGTCACACAGATAATAGACAGTTTTGCTAATGATTCGTTTACTTCATGAGCGAAATAATGTGTCTTTATTTGGAGTGTAAAGACATTTGAAGCTGTGTAGTTAGAAGCTTAAGATGCCACTAGTCGATATTTTTTCCATACAAATTTCGGGAGAGTATTACTCCACTGTTTGACATTGTGCATTCAAAGTTAAATATGATATCGTTTTGTCTTATTATTAATGTTATCTATATGGAAACAGAATACTAAAATAAAAAGCCATTAAAAAGTTATGAGCCAACAAAGATTCGTTTTTCTTGCTATTTTTAAAGTAACTTTGGGTGTAAATAAGTAATAAAAGAACTATAAAATCTTTAAAACCAGGTCCATACCCACAAAGTTCAGTTATCGAAAAGTTCAATAAACTTTATTTATAATTGATTTATGCAGTGGTTTTTTCATAAAACTGGATTTTCCGAAGCACTTATCGAATTTTTTTACGCGCCTATTAGTTCAGAACGGTGTTTCTGTGCGTGAAAACTAGACGTTGTTTGTGTAGACTGGCGTTCAACTGCTTATCACTGATACTAGCTTTGTCGAATACGAATCCAGGTGAGACAGCGTGCTTTTTGGTCATGACCACTAGTGAGTTCGAGCTCGCGGCTAGTTAACTTTTAAATAGTCTTTATATAGTATTATTTTATTTTATCATCATCATCATCTTTATTAGCAGCCTGAATTGCTCCATCCAATGCTAAGTCTCCTCTATTTGGTGCCATTCATACCTGGTCTAGATGTTCTTTGATGACACTTAAATTCGTTATTGACAAAACATTTCATTGTAGTATCATTCTAAGCAGCATACTATGAAGATTAGAGCACCCATCAATTCTATATCATCATACCCCGTTAGCTTGAAGTATAAGGCTATAAATAAATACATTACCCACCATAATCGGTAATTCAGTCTGGCTGATGGCCAGTAAACTTCCCGTATCGCCCAGTATAACGCGATACAAGAATCGTATCCATTACGAATGAATAATTGTCTCGGACGCTACAATGCTTTTGTGGACGCCGTGCTAATGGCTGGAAAAATTAGGGAAACGAGATCGTAGCAGCTTGTATTGAATTATATTTTAATGCTTTTGTTTGTTATATTCCTTTTAGATTCTTGTTATAGTGTTAATGACAAAGCTTTGTTAGGCTCATTGCATACGGCCGGTCATCGGAAAAACAGCCGCTTGACCAGGGAACTCCGTGAAGAGTCAAACATACTTCCTATATATGGGGTATTCCTCGAAACGCACCAACTTTGAAATGCACCAAAAGAATTCCTCGCAAATTGTTTTTAATAAAAATAAAAATGTTATAATTTTATTCCTCGAAATGCATCAACGATGAAACATAGAGAAGAGCATGAAGGATTCGTAATAAATGATATCGATAGACGTTTCATTTGGTGCGTTTCGAGGAATACCTCTATTTATGATTCTAAATTATGTTGCCTTCTAGATCTGTCATAGACAGGCGTCTCTACATTTTTTTTAAAACAATAGTTTAATACATCCTCGTCCTAAATATTGTATTTTTTAATAATATACATATTATTGAAATCTTGTATTAGACTGATATTGGATTTTGTAAAAAGATTATTTTTTTCAAAGGTCTTGATTAAAAATGTGATTTAGCAAGACTTACTTATACTTAATTTACTATTCTCGTAGTTAATGGCAGATTCAACATTTATCCCGACCACACATCTGCAGGACGAACCGTCACAAACCTCTTTAATTATAATAAAATGCAAGAATCAGACGCAAAATTCACATGGCGCTTAAATTAAAACCAACTTAAACCAGAGACAGCGTTAAGTTTAGACGACTGCCTGTCGTCATGTCGACGCTGTTGATTATACCAATTACCCCTCATTGAGCTGATGTACTCAATAACAGAGGAATGTTTAGATTAACAAATTGGACTAATTAACGCTGAAATACTTGAGTTCGTTACGAAGATTTGCTGTAATTTGTTGTTTATTTTCATTTAATTTATGACACTGGTTTCACTATGTGATTCGATAACTTAACATTGGTATGTTAATGAACTGCCTAAATGTTGAGTTTATATTAGTTTGAACTTTGATATTTTATTAAATATCACAGGCATCTTAGAACTTGATCTTGTCCTACCTACACCTACTTGCCGAATAAGCAATAAGAACGATCTCTTAGATCACACACTACCACGCGCCATGCGACGGGGCGCGGGTAACGGTGTCAAATTCCCCGATTACGTCGATTTATTGAATTTGTTTGTAAAAAATCATGTCGCGTGGCACGTTGCAGTGTGTGATCCGCAATATTAAAAGCACGCAACTCACCTGTCAGAAGTAAGTATATGGTGTCGTTTTTACCTTGACGGTAAAAACGACACCATATACTTACTTCTACTACCGTCAATGCTTTCATAGACTGAAAATTATCTAGTCCTAAGACAAGTTGACGGTTAACTTTATCCAAAGAGAAAAAAACTATCATTAACAACTGCACAGTTGAAACCAACATCCTTGACGAATTCAGTTAAGTAGCACTTTCTCATCCATTAATCACATTTAAAGACTCTTATCCTTAAACTTGCCTTCAAAATCATCCATCGGCTATAAGTATTATTTTTTCCATAAGCCCGTGGCACCGGACGCCACATCCGTTGAGGATCGTGACCAGAGTCAACCTTTGTCAGTCGGCTTAACACAAACTCCTGGGCTTGAATGTTTAATGCCGTATTAGTTCATACCGCATGTGATTTGACTATGAATTAGCGTGTTATATCCCACTCTTCAATTGTTTTAAGTGTTTTGATGATCAGTTCCTGGTGGATATGGTGTTGTAAATCTCCGGTGTTTTATGAAGTCCTGGTATCATTATTGTTAATTTTTGGAACGGTAGTGATTTGTTTGGCTTTGGACGTAAGTCAGTCGTGTAAAAATCACCTGTGGAAAATAATGTTTAAATTACAATAGTGTGTGCCTCACTGTTACGTCAAAAAGGCTGTGACTACTTGTAAACTTTACAATATTCAAACTCCAAGCTCTATTATTATAAAATACGAACTTTTTGAAAATTACAATCCGTTAAAATCTACTGTGCCTATTATTCCGAACAGATCCCTTAACTTTACTGTCATGTTCTATTCTAAGGGTTTTAATAAAGCGAATTTAATGTCGAAACCCTCTTAGAAGATTTAAATTAGGTTTAAAACTGAAACTGAGCTCGACACCGCGATTCAATTACGACCTCTCAACGACACTTTTTGTAATTAAAACCTGGATATTACTAGATTAAAATAACTATGTATTTTTATTTATGGCTAACTGACCTCGATTCTTTTAATAAACATGACTAAAAAATCAGGTTCGAATTTTGAAATCTGATACCTACTTTTGATAGATGAAAACGGTTTTATTCAATTTGAACATGGAATTTACGACTATTTGGCGCTGCAGCCAAATAAGTCAATCACTGACACTGGCTGTTAAGAATTCGAAAAGTATTTTGAACTTAGCATGCTAATACAAAAAGAGACAGCGAATATTAAATAACACTCTAAATTGAAATACTCAGCCATTTCAGTGTGATCGAAAGTCTCGTATCAGTGGTATAATCTATAAGTCTACAATAAAAAATAATGTTACAAATAATATTTTATCACTTCTCGTGTTCAAAGATACTTTGCAATTGGCAGTGTTATAAAATACAGACTACCACTGGCCGTTACGTAGATATTGTTTATATGCAACTGGACACATAGTTACTAAAGCACTCAGAACAGTACGACTGAATTTCAATCTTATGTCTGTAGCCCTAAGGTTAAAATGAATTGTTGTGCAAGTAACAGCAATATTTTTAAAACCGAACGTGTTACAATTGAACTTGATTTATAAAATAATTAAAAGTTATCTACTTGGATTATATTGTGCTTTTGTTTTAAGTTATTCAAAACGTTCGAATATTTTATTATTTTTAATGGTTTATTGGATGGATTGCATCTGTAATAAAATAAATTGATTTTAGGAAAGGCAGAGTTATTTTAGATTTCTTAAATAATGACAGCTCAGTGGTTCTCACGAAAGCTTTCATGGTGTATCCTCTTTCTATAACTTTAGATTAATGACTGTTTTGTCGGTGGTGGCCTTATTCTTTTTAATTGGTCACTATGAACAGTCTATAATAGAACGCAATTTAACGATATTAATATTTTGAATAGACTATCTCGGTTTAGTGGTCGGAAGCGCTACTGCCGAGGATGAGCTCCTGGGATTCTCGGGTCAGATAATTGGGTCATTGGGTTCTTTCATCTAGAATTTTTTAGTAGCAGCTCGGATTCAGGAATTGTGCCCGATTAATGGCACTAGGCTCGCCCCCTATACTCTATTCCCTAACTCAAGTCCTGACTGACTGATATATCAACACACAGCCTAAACCGCTGGTCCTAGAGACATGAAATTTGGAGGGTGTGTTCTTTATGAAGAGTAGGTATCCAATAAGAAAGGGTTTTTCGAAATTACACCCCTAAGAGGGCCCAGTGTGAGTTGTGAGTTCGTCCCTATTACATGGAATTTAAAACATAATCGACGAAATATGGGTGTACTCTAGGAACACCTCTGCCGTACCCTTCAGGGGGGATACAGGTGTGATGTTATGTTATGTTACGAATAAAATGCGATTCTGACCAACGCAACTAAAGCGAATGTGTGTAAGATCTATTGAGACTGATATTATTTCAATTAAACAAATATCAACTTTATTATAGTGGCAATTAAGTTGATTTCAGACTGACTAACACTAATGAAAAAATTATAGAAATGTTTGAAGTTGTAGCGTAAACTGAACTTTATTGTGCAGGAATAAAAGTTATTTTTCCATAAACTCATATTTGTTTACATGTATGGCAAGTAAATCGCGAACGCAGATTAATTTGAAGGCGCTATGTAGGTATATCATAAATTCATAATAAAAATAATCAAATATTGAACAATAAAAATAAAAACCGTGTCAAATCAAACAACATATCGGAACCTTGTCCAAACAATTAATATCAAAACAATATTCTTAATTGTTGATTGCCATACCAAATCACAAAGTTCGACGGAGAAGCAATTCCTTTACAAAATATTGACTTATTTTCAAATAATTTACAAACCTTCAGAGTAGCGCCTTTATTGAAATTGATGACAACAAATACAAAATTCACTTGTTTTGCTTCTTAGTAATTTGTTAATCGCTCGCATTCCGGTACGAATTTCTCGAGAATTAGAATGTCGGTATTTATTTAGTCGTTTCATATCGGTTTTACTGGCTCTTGTAATTTTCATGGTGTGAACCTGTGAACCTTTTGCCAAAGTAGTTAATAAAAAATAACAATTACAGCTAGAAAAGTTAAAGATCCTAGTCCGTTTCTTAGAATTGGAGTAAAATGTAGCAATAGCAGAAATATGCCAAGTCGATTTGACTAAACAGACGTGGTAACTTTGACTCAAGCATTCGAGAAATGGAGTTAATCAACCATATTGTATCCTCAACTTCTTACTAGTAAATAATAGTGACATTCAAAGAAAGGTTGTCAATAAAAGTGATAAGATGCAGTTGATAGTGCAGTAGTCTAGCATAATTATGCTAGACTACTGCACTATAACAATCCCTTTTTTTTACAAATCAACAATTTAATAGTCATTGCGTTATTGACGTTTTCGAGCTGACAAATTTTTCAAACATACTCGTAAGAAGCAATGAAATTTGCCGGCGCCGCCCAGGCCAGGCCAGAAAGAGGTTTCAAGATAACCTGGACGAGTACCGCTAGGGCTGGTTCGAGGTAATGCGGAAATGATTTCCGAGTAGGACTTCGAGGAGGCCAGCAGGGGGACAGTACAGGCTAAACAAAAAAAAAAAACAAAGCAAAGGATTATGAATCCTCTTCAAAATTAAGGTAAATGTGAGTTATGCATCATTGGGGTGCAGTTCATAAAGCATTTTAAAACCAACAATGTTCAAACTGACATAAACGTCGCTAAGTCCACAATTGATTCTCCAAACACTTCTAATGAATACAAAAGCTGCAGCAAATGCAGGTTGATTCAACGAGTCATTAATTTTCGCCATGACAGTGCAATTTGAACTGTTTGCTATAAATTAACAACGCTTATGTTTGACCAGCGGATAGCGATAAAATTTAGTCGTGGATGTTATACAGTTTCTGCTGGAGTATTTGGTTTTCATATCGCAATACACACAGGAGTCTTTCTGTTTACTAGAGAAATGAAGGTATTGTCGTGTTCATAAATTACTGGTTATACCTAGGTACTGGGTAGCTCAGAATTGTCAACAGATTCATTGTTGTTACTATCAATAAATTCATTATCTTGCTCATTGCTCTCATACTAAATGTTCATACATAATTCAAGTTTAACACAACTATAGCTATCACAGGAGATACTAAATGAAAAGAACGAAATATAAAAATAAATACAAAAACAAAAGGACAAATAGGCTTCGAAGTACTCGTCCGCATTTTTAAGGAAATTACTTAGTAAGACTCAAATATATTTTATTAATTCCTCCTGCTTAAAAGTATTCATTAATTTAAAAGCAACAAAATTCTAATGCGCTCTTTTGTCACGAGAAAGTTATCACGAACTTTTCACTTATTCTCAACATAGACATGATTACTTTTATGATACCATTAAACCTGATGAAAATAATTTCTACTGAGCTTTTCACATAAAGTAAATTCATCACTCCAGTGCAGAATTTTTGTCAACTATGCTTTTACCTGGTACTTACTGCGACTTTTACGAGGAAACTTGGCATCATTTCCTCTGTCGTTAAAACATGTTTTTATGGACGTTCTTCTTACAATATTCTTATTTTTTTAGTATGTTAAGTGTATCAAACTTACCTCGTTGGTCTAGTGATCGCAAACGCTACTGGTGAGCATGAGGTCCCGGGTTCGATTCCCGGTTCGGGCAGTGTTATAGAGTTGTTCCATCTGGAATGTGTCAGTCTGCTACTGACAAATTCCAGAGTCTGGATTTGTTTCGGTTATTGGCAATAGGCTTACATGAGACTTTAAAATACCTGGTGAAATGTGGGTACTACTTACCTTTCTGCCAAACCTTTCGGGGAATAAAATTCAAATTAAAATTATTTATTTTTTCTCCTCACAAACAATAAAAGCGTGATGTTATTTTGTACCGACCTGGCAGGCTTGACGTTTAGATTTTAGTCCGTCGAAAAGATCGGACCTGTCCTAGTTTTGCAGAGTTTCGTACCCTGGCTAGAAAATTGCTTTATCTATATTTTTACTTGCAATAACTCTACGTATGATAAAGCTTCTACTAAGTAGTTTACCAATTTGTTTGACATTATTTGGCTCCAGTATAATGTTTGAGCTAAGTGATTTTTAAAGAAGTCAAGGAACAGAAATATAAAATTAAATTATTGAATTGTGTAACTAGAAGTTCTCCTATTCAAAATATTGTCATTGATCATAACACTTCCATTCATAGAAATAAAACAATCCTTTCCGTAAATGATGATGTTTAACTTTTTTCCATAATCATAATCTCGAACAATAAAAACAATAACGACGAGACGCGTGCGAATTTTTTTCTACATTCAATCGTCACTAACATAAAACTTCTCAACGCCATTCATTCACTGGCTCTAATGTCATTCACACAATATCATTTTGCACCTGTCGTAAAAAACCATTCACAATTTTGATCTAGACCAAACTTTCACTCTGCGGTTTTCGAAATTCGAACCATACGTTATTGTAAATGTTACTAAATCGGTTACGCTCCAGTAGGAGTATTCATATTATGTCGTTACTTTCTCTCTATTCAATGAAATTGTGCTGATTACTTGACTTTCCATAATTTTTTGGATTTTTTGTCGACTCTGCGACAAAATTGATGTCACGCATTCATTTAAATATCGGGTAGTTGCAATAGGAAATGAAGCATCATTTTGGTGCAATTTTGTCCATGTAGACGATGACAGGCCATTACACGTAAGTTTCTGGCAATTCCTAAAATATAGAATAATATTATGTTATTTGTGAGAAATTCTTACAAGTAGTGCATTTTTTTATTGTTGTTAAAGTTCACTAAAATTGCATTCATTATTTCAAAACCACGTTTCTAACCCGCATGTCGATTGTTGGCATGAAAGCCTGCGATTTTATCATACGAATCCGTATTACAAACACCTAGTTTCATAAACCGGTTGTTTTACCTTAATCTGGTAAAATAATTGAATTGTGCAATTTATCGGTTATACGCATTTAATTGATTATGGCGAGACTGTTGAAATTGACTTTCATTTGCTTAAGTAGTTTTTAAAAATATGTATTCAATTATGAGGAAGAAAAAAGGAAATTGGTGCTATAAATTAAAATGGGGATTGAGATATAAAACTTCAGTTTAGTAGTATGAAGAATTAACAGAATCTAGCCAGAACTTTTTGAAATTGACATAAATGCTACCATAGTGTTTTCAACGTACTCTATTTAAAAACATATCGGTAGCATTCATATTCTTCTCGCGAAAAATACAGTCAGGTTAAAACATTTAGTTCTTCAAATTGCCTATTCCTACTCATAATGTACGAGCATTTATTTTTACTATAAAAAAACCATTTACCCTGGGTCGATGCATGGCATACATAGCACTAAAAGTAAAAAATACAACACAATAAAACAACGAGACATCCCAAATGTTTTGAAGTGTGATTTTAATGCACCTTTTAAAGCATCGAATAAAGTGATTACCACTCGTCACATTTTCGATACAAAAGGTTCATCTGAGCGTGAAACACGTTTCATTTCCAATACGTTCAAACGTTCAACACGCGCGTCACATGGGGCTAAATCAACTTCATTTGAGCAACCAGTCTTTTCGCCACGTCGACATCTAAGTAAAACAATTGACCATAAAATTGTCCGTACGTGTCCCTCACAAAAAGAGAAAGCGTCGCCCGGGTCCATTCTAATGTCCCGTTTCTAAGAACATTATGTCTTATTTAAGAGATACGACAAAAAAATAAAATAGCTCGCGCCGTGAAAGAATAAGGCGAAATGGGCCATAAACGCTGCCCCTTCGTATCTAAAGACAAAAGTCGTAGAGCTACCGGCGGCGCACAAATATTTGGGATGTTGTAAAATGCGTTTCTAAGTTTATTGCGACATTGTTACACATAACATTTTTTCCCATTCAGCGCGTTTTGACAGCGGAACAATGGTAATTTCAGCTTCTGTTTTATAATGAGGAGCTGAGCGACAAAAGCTTTACGATATTTTGGGATGCCAGCCGTTACGCTTTTGTTTTGACGATGCTGACAAAGGTCTTATTATAATATTGTTAACACGAACTTCATTTCGAAGTTAAGCGAGCTCCATAAATTGCATAATTCTTTATCATTTATTTTCTTTTTATCGTTCCTTACTATTATTCTGTCATGAATGACAACTGGGGTCAGTGTTGCATTTAAATTTCCTATTTTATATTCCTTCCTCTTCGCCTGTCTATCAAACTAAAAAATCAAAGAATATTAGCATCATCACAAGTCCTGAATTCGAATCAGTCACAATTAAAATAACAATGAACTAAGTATAACTTTATGCGTTATTCAGTCCTATAACTTGTACTCCGAAGTGTTGTTAAACGTACGATGGTATTAGTTTTCCAGACTCAAAAGATAGCGCCACAGATTATGCGACAAAAAAGTCGTAAGGATTTAATCGGTTTTTTTACTGCTGTCGGCATTACACATGCGGAACCGACAGACCAGAACCGATGTTCATGCTTCAGGCGAACAGTGGCTTTGAAAATATCGGTTGGAGCATTCAAATATGTGATGTCATCAATTTGGCGCAGTGTGTGCCATATGGTTGTCATTTTTGTTGTAGATTTCATATTTTGTTTAACGAAAAAAGTAATATTTAAATGAGACAGTCTTTCACTTCACTTTTTTTTTTCCTTCAGTGTTTCAAGAGGTTTATAAGATAAATACTTTAGAAATACGTATGCAAACCAAGATTCAGTAGACAAAAGTAGAAATGTTGAGGTGGACTAGTTTTTGGCACGCCACAATTGCGGTGATAAGTCCCCTCTTTGAGGAGTGGCTGGAGAAGCGTCACGGCGTCCTCACCTTCCACCTGACGCAGGTCCTCACCGGACACGGCTGCTTCGGGAGGTTCCTGTTCCGGATAAGACGGGAGGAAATGCGAGGAGATGTCGCGGGTTGTTCGAAAGAGTTACCGTGGCCCTGGCACAGGTAAGTGAAGGAACACGGGTGGGTTTTAGTCGGTAAAAGACACACGCCCGGCGCGCGGCGCGCCCCGCCCAGAACGGGACAACTTATTTGATAATTTTCCAACAAAAAAAAAGGTGTGGACTAGTTTTAGCAAGTTAAATATCAATATTTTATTGTCAGGTAGTTGCCAACATTGTTTACATTTATTGCCTTTCTGGCCAAAGAAAATATGACTGACGAACACAACAATGACACGTTAAATACAAGAATAATTAAGTAATAACGCCATTTTAAAAGGCAAGGTCGAAAACGCTACACCTTTTGTCTTTTCTATCCTCCTCCGCTATTTTTATAGCCACAGTAACATTTATTGTAAAGAAGCGAACCTCGTGACGTCCTGTTTATGCCAAACGGATTCGAACGTATCCCGACCCTATTCGAACTATTCGGTAGCTGTCGGTACACATCAAATAAAATTTAATTCGCCCATTGTTCGCTAGGGTTCCAAGGGTAAAAAAAAAACCACTTAGATTGGAGGACAAGTGAGAGAGGTGTGATATGTGGAGGGAATGATAGGATGGGAAATGATGCCGTGATTTTTTGCTCATGATAAACAAAAGAAGTTGAATGAATGAAGTATGAATGTCGATGGCTATAAGAGTAGGGGAAGACCAAAGAAACGATGGATGAACTGTCTGAATGATGATATGGTTAAAAAGGGGGTCCCTACCGAGATGTAGACTAATAGAGAAGTATGGTAGAATAAGACATGTTGCGCCGACTCCGAATAAATTTGGATAAGGAGGATGATGAATTGATGATGAATAAAAGAAATTATGAACTGACTAGCGTCTGCCCGCGACTTCGTCCGCGTGAATTTTCTTGTTACTCCAACCCACCCCGTCGCATCGCATCGCCTGCCCGCGCTATTACTTCGTTTTTGCTTAGCGTTCTTTCTGACTTTTTTTCTTTTTGCTCGGCTCCTAAAGGTCATAACGTGATGTTAAATATAGCCTATAGCCTTCCTCAAGAATTAAGCTATCAAATGCAAAAAGAATTTTTCAAATCCGACTGGGAGTTCCAGAGATTAGCGCGTTCAACCAAACAAACTCTTCAGCTTTATAATATTAGTATAGATTAGTATGGAAGAAGCAAGTAGCAATAAAAACGAGCGTCGCTATTAATAGATAAAGGATCTTTGTATGATAGGTAACATGCTTGAGTAAAATTAGCATTTTATGTAAAACTAGCTTCTACCCGCGACTTCACCTTCTTAGGGGTGAAATTTCTAAAAACCCTTTCTTAGTGGATACCTACTCTTCACAAAGAATACATCCTCCAAATTTCATGTCTCTAGGACCAGCAGTTTAGGCTATGCGTTGATATATCAGTCAGTCAGGACTTTTGAATTTTTTATATAGGTATAGTTTACTTCATTCATACAAACCAGATACAATGTCTGAAGGTTTGAAGAGTGAAATTTTGAAAGATTCAACTTCAAGATCATGTCCGCACCTATCTAACTAGCCTGTACTGTACCACTACAGGCCAGTGGCCTCCCTCCCCCTTTTCCACACAATTCTGTATTTTGCTAGTTCCGGCCAGTCCTTTCAATAGGAGTCAAGTTCGTCCCGCCACGCCATCGTCGTCTCGGCCTGCCACGATGGCGGAGTCGTGTGTTTTGTGGCACCCAATTGCAGTACGTAGGTATATTTATGAAAGTCTTACAAACGGAATCTTGTTTTTTTTTACTAGATCCCTGAAAAAAAATTCAAACGAACCAACAGCTTCCCAGTTCCCATCGAGCTGTCACATTTGTATTACATCCCTCATTAAACTCATACAACTACGGGAAATCGTTACCGACAAACACATGTTTATGAACATTCATTGTTAGTTTATTTGAAAAGTTCCAGCCAATTGTGTCCCACTTTCATCGTAAATCATTCTAGTACCTACTCCTGTTGCTTGTGCCACCGAAGTTCGGCTGTTCGTTTTATGATTCTTTTGTTTAAAACTTTTATTGGCTCTGGCCGTTCCAAAAACTAATTTATTCAGGAGCCTTAACCATCAGCCTTAGAACTTTGAACTTACCTACTTCGAAAGGTCCTATTCCACGTTTTACGATTTTTTTTCTTCACAGTGTAAATGTATCGGATTGAAGTAAATAGGTCCTCCGTTTAAGTTTGTGCTTTTATTGTTTTAGTTTTTAATTCTTTCGGATTTTTTTGTTGTCTTTTCTATGACTTTTGAAAACAGTTTCGGCTTCACAATTGAGGTTTCAAATAAAGTTTGAAGTTTTCGCAGTATGAATTTTAAGTGAGATATCAAGGGATATCAAGTTTTAGATATCAGAATATGTATGTAGTAAAGACACACCTAATTCACATTAGTATTTTTCAAATTATTTATAAAACTTCACTTAGCTGGGAAGAGCATAGCTTTCAGAAAGGGAAAGTTACAGCCAATATTTTCCCACCAAATGATCAAATTCAATTCCAAATACATATTTTTTGAATAAACCACTCTCATAATCGACACTCAAAAATGTCTAAAACCTATTAGGGCTTGCGTAATAGTTCAGAAAAGTTATCAGGTGATAGATGAGTCCTAATAAAATTTTATGTCACACTTTCTAATAACTGTAACGTTAAAATAAAGCGTGCTCAATGGAAATGACTCTATTCACGTTTGACATTATGTATGCAAAGAGCAGTAAACCAACTCGATCGTGATTCGTGAGTAAAGAATTCATTAGTTGAGACGAAGTTATAAAGTTTGCCATTTGCATTTGGTTAAGTTAAAGGAGATTTAGTTCGAAGTTAATATCAATGAATCTGTCATGAGATGCTAAATTATTTATGTCGATATCATGTGAAAACTTTAAATGGAAGGAGGTATTTATTTAATAGAAAATCGGACTGCAATAGAAGACAAGAATGTCAATCAAATGAACTGGAAAAAATAATCTGAACCATAAATGTTGAAAAGTGTTAATACTAGTTTAAAAAAATTATCATGTTACACGTAAAAAATCCTCCAATATTGACCTACGCATCTTCACTTGTTCAACACCGCTATCATAGGTCGATGCGGCGTGAAAATACCTAAGTAATAACACAGCGGATTTCTTAAAACATACCTAATGAGTTTTTAAAGTTATTAAGGCAAATTACCATTGAAACGACGCGGGGTTCTGGAGGTGTGTAATAAGTTACCGTGATGTGTTGTGGGGCGTTTTTAGAATGCTCGATTTAAGCCGCTAGAAAGGCTTCTGTATTGTAGCCGATTAGCCTTATGATTTATTATGGGCTATCTTAGTTTTTGCTGGCTTGACTGATCTTCGGCGGCTCTTGGGCGAGTCTGGGTGATTTGTGGGACTTAGCGAGTGATGTGTGGTGTAATTGCTTCGAGAATATGTGCTGTTTTTGTTTCGTTAGTCAACTGCTTCGGTGATGTTTATGTTTGGCGTTTTTGGGTATAGGTGAGGTTTAAAACACATTTGACTGGCTTACTTGAAATAACAAATGAATAAGTATTTATTTCGGAAAATTGGGCAAAATAGTGGTGCGTACGCGGAACAAATCGATTTTTGAACTGCTTGCTTGAAGGTAGATAGTTTGTCGTCTAAAAATACAACAAAATTAGTGGAGTAAGCCGATTTGTGGTGTAAAAATAGAAATATCTAAATAATTCCTAAATTTAATTTTAATAAACGCCAACCCAAACAACCGAAACCTGTTAACAACACCAAAGACATTATAAATAGTAAACCAGCCAAAGTTTGAACAGTTACGATCAAAAGTCGTTCAATATTGTTTCGGAATTTAAGTCTCAGTCATTTATAATGTACGACTGTACGTACAGGAAACAAACTTGAAAAAACTTTATCGATGATCGTTTAGGCCGAGCGGTACCACCGAAATGGTTATTTAATGTGAAAAAATTATAGAACTCTTTTTATTTTGAGGTTCTGGTTATGACTGACTTAATTACTGGTTGACTATGATTTATTATATAATGCAGGAATAATTTTTGAGGCAGCCAATGACGTATGACTGCTCTCGCTTGGAACAGGTTCAGCCGCCGCTGGCGTTACGGACATGGGCATAGAACAAGTAAATCATGCTTGTGTAGAATTGTTTCATGACATTACGAGGCGCTTTAGTATACGAATAGATGGTAAAACTCTAATATTGTATAGTTTCTGTTTGTAATAAAATTCTGCGAACATAGGCTATATTATAATAATTTGTTAATATTATTATTTTGTTATTATTTGTTAATTATTAATTTGTTAATATTATCTTTAAGATATAATATTCAAACACTGTTTTGGCGGTTGATCATATATGTGTCAGGTTTTCCTAGTGCAGATTCCAGTCTTTGTAGGAAAAGGATTTATCAGATGTTATCACACTAATATTATAAAAGCGAAACTTGGTGAGTGTGTTTGTATGTCTGTTACTTCTTCATGCATAAACGGATGGACCAATTTTGGTAAAATTTGGTATGGATGTAGCTGACACTCTGGATTAACATATTGGATAAATTTCATCCCGATATTCTCAAGGGATCGACACTTACACCTTGCGGGTTATATTTCTAAGACGCCTTTGTGGAAGAGAAATAGTTTTTTTTAGTAATTAGACTATCCAAAAGGCAATGCGATATTTATTTTAGGAATGCTCGTCATAATAGAAATAGCATTGGGACTAGAAAAACTAAAGAAAAGCACGAAAACTAATCCTTTAGCAAAGTTATGATTACCCGAAGTTATAACTTTCTTATAAACTATAATTAGGATAAAAATCCTTACTTATGGGCGGAGCCTGCCGACGTCACAGCCGAGTAGTGGAGAGCGAGCGTGGTGGGACGTGCGCCGCGTAAAAGGACGTGCGCGTCAGTTGGAAGCCCTTTTTCGCTTCGACTCCAGAGACGGACGGACGTTGTATTATCGCGTGTTAAATTTCTTATTTAGTATTTAAGAACCTCTTTTGTTATTTGCTGTGAATTATATTGTTCGTGAAACTTTTTGTTATTTTTTTTAATAAATTATTTTTGAGATTTATTAGTTCAGAAGTGGGATTCTTTCCCAGTTCTTAGAGGTTTTCTATTATTTTAAAAACTATGTCTGATAAAAGTAAACGTAAAAGTAGGAAACGAGATCGTACGCCTGTCTCTGGTTTGGAGCAAACTCTTCAAACTATTTTGAACCGTTTAAATGTTTTAGAAAATTCTTCCAGGGACAATGCTAGTGAAGGTGGAGGTACACCATGCATCTCATTAGCAGAACCAGCAGCAGCAACGGCATTTTCTGATCAAACTAACCAGCCGCCTGGCGTGTTAGTTGTACCGTCAAGTGCTGAGTTATGCGGTACGAGTGCGGACTTGACGTCGGTGCCCGGTTCTAGCGTGTCACATCCCACCACCGAGGTGGTTATGAGTGAGGTAACAGAAAAGCTTGTAAGCGCAATCAAGGCCATTCCGGTAAGATCTAACCATGTTTTTATATCCAACTTTGATCCATCGTTGCATAATTTTGATGTGTGGTGTAGTGAGGTTGATCATGTGCGTACAATAAATCACTGGGACGATCGCGAGTGTTTAGCACGAATCGGTAATTGTTTGAAAGGGGATGCAAAGTTATGGTTAAACGAGTGGGTTAGCAGCGATCGTAGCTGGTCTAATTTCAAGCGGGAATTTAAAACATTGTGCCCACTTCAGTTAGATATTGCAAACATTTTGTTCGATGTTATGAAAACGAATTCCGACAACTACCCTACATATGCCGAATATGCTAGACGTTCTTTGTTAAGATTACGTATTGTCAATGGATTGAGTGATGAGCTGATCGCGGCTATTGTTATACGCGGTATTACTGATCCTCAAATTCACGCAGCTGCTACCAACGCTAAGTTAATGCCTGATACTTTAGTTAACTTTTTGTCAATATACGTGAAGCCTACTCAGAATACATCGGTTCGTGAATGTAGTGGTTTTCGTAAAAGTGAATCTAGTTCAAATACGCGAAAACGGGAACATGGCGATTCGAAAGCTAGATGTTTTCTTTGTAAAAAATTTGGCCACAAGCAGACAACGTGTCCTAAACATGTAAAATCGGAAAAAACAACCGATGGTAGTGCAAATACTTCGAGTACAAGCAGCAATGCAAGCAAACAAGCAACAAAATTAGAGCCTTGTTCTTTCTGTAAAAAAATGGGTCATAAAGTTGAGGATTGTTTTGCCAAACAGCGTACAGAGTCGCGTGGCAAGTCCAATGTTAATTTTTGTCACGAAAATGTTGACACGTTTAAACAAAATGACATTACTACCGCAGTTATTCAAGGGGTGCCTGTTGACATACTTATAGATAGTGGCTCAACTATTTCTTTGATCTCTGAGTCTGTCACGAAGCATTTGCAATGTACTCAACAGCCATCATTTCGAGTTTTACGCGGTATAGGTAGTCAGGAAGTAGAAACATCTTACCGTACTACTTTGACAGTTGAGTTTTCTGAAATTACCCTGGAGATTGACTTCCATGTTGTTCCAGATAAATTTATGAACACGCCTGTCATTGTAGGTACTGATGTCCTAAATAGAGACGGAGTTACGTTTACTCGTATGCGTGGTATGCAACGGCTCTCTAGAGTTCATAACGTTCTCGATAGTAAGTCTGATTTATGTTCAATGATTGATTCACCATTAGTTGGTCAGGATAGGAAGCGACTAATGAACATTGTTAACGAATTTGCGGCTAGCCTGGTAATAGGTACTGCTACTACTACTGTGCAAACGGGTTCTATGCACATTCGCCTGCATAATGAAACCCCAATCGTATACCGTCCGTATAAAATGTCTCATGACGAAAAGCTACGCGTTAGAGGAATCATTAAAGATCTATTGTGTAAACAAATCATTAGGGAGTCCGAGTCAGAGTTTTCAAGCCCAATCTTGCTAGTTAAAAAGAAAGATGGTAGTGACAGGCTTTGTGTTGATTTTCGAGCCTTAAATGCGAATACTGTAAAGGATCACTTTCCACTACCTTTAATAGACGACCATATTGATCGCTTAGGCAAAGCTAAATATTTTACAAGCCTTGATATGGCTACAGGCTTTCACCAAATTAAATTAAGTGAGGAGTCAATTCATCGAACAGGGTTCGTGACCCCAGAAGGACATTATGAGTACCTCAAAATGCCTTACGGTCTCGCAAATGCACCCGTAGTTTACCAACGCATAATATCAAAAACATTGCGTCCTTATATCGATACAGGTAGGGCATGTGTATACATTGACGACGTTTTGCTACCTAGCAACACAGTTGACGAAGGGTTACAGACGCTCCGTGAAGTTCTTGAGACCCTGACTAAAGCAGGTTTCTCCATCAATTTGAAAAAATGTAAGTTTCTTACTACACAGGTTGAGTATTTAGGACGAATTATTAGTAATGGTCAGGTGAAGCCGAGCGAGCACAAGATAGAGGCCCTTATTAACGCACGAGTGCCGTCCAATGTAAAAGAGGTAAGACAGTTCTTGGGACTCGCAGGGTACTTTAGACGGTACCTCCCGGGCTACTCTCTGAAGACAGCGTGCATTGCAAATCTAACTCGCAAAGGTGTTCCCTTCAAGTGGGGTGAGGAACAGGAGAACGTCCGTACGGACATTATCCAACGACTCACCAGCGAGCCAATATTGGCTATTTTCGACCCTTCTCTCCCCACTGAAGTGCATACCGATGCATCAGCCCAGGGGTATGGTGCCGTCCTGTTGCAGACCCATGATGGTGGACATAAGAAACCTATTGCCTACTTTAGCAAGGTAAGCCAAGGCGCTGAACCACGTTACCATTCATATGAATTGGAAACGTTGGCAGTAGTCAAGGCGTTACAACATTTTAGACATTACCTAATTGGGTTGAAATTTAAAGTTATAACCGATTGTAACGCCTTGAAACTAACTCAGCGCAAGAAGGACCTACTACCGAGAATTGCTCGGTGGTGGATGTATCTCCAGGATTTTAACTTTGAGCTTGAATATCGGAAGGGGTCAGCGCTATCTCATGCTGATTATTTGAGCCGAAACCCCATCAATATGTGTGAGATTAGAAAGCCATTAAATTGGGCTCAGATAGCGCAGGCCGCTGACGAGGAAACTCAAAGCTTGTTGCAGAAGGTTAAGGACGGAGACCTAGATGCGTTTCGGTATGTTAAACGTAATGACATCTTGTATTACAAGATGGATGTAGTCGGTGAAGAACCACGTTTTCTATGTTATGTGCCTAAGGGTCACCGTCTTAGCTTACTGCGTGTTTTCCACGATGAGCACCAACACGTTGGTATAGACAAGACAACTGACTTAGTTTTGAAACATTTCTGGTTCCCGAAATTGAGACAGTTTGTGCGAAAGTACATACAACATTGCGTTGTATGTCTTTCTCATAAAAAGATACCGCGTCAGCCTTTACAACCCATAGAATCGTGGAACAAGCCAGGTCTACCGTTTGATATTATACACAGTGATGTTTTAGGGCCACTTCCGGTCTCTAACGGTTTTAAGTATGTCGTTTTGATTGTAGATGCGTTTACGAAATATTGTCTTCTTTACCCAATATGTAAACAAGATGCGGTAGAGTTGATAAAGACTTTCCAAAACGCGATTTCCCTTTTTGGATGCCCTAGATTAATAGTTAGTGATCGTGGTCGGATGTATGAAAGTAGATCTTTTGTTAATTGGATCAAAGAATTGGGTTGTGAGATACATTTTATCACGCCCGAAATGCATCAGAGCAATGGGCAAGTTGAGCGGTATTGTCGTACTGTAATGAATATGATACGTGTAGAGTCAAATTTCCGACAAGAAAGTTGGTCAGACATTTTGTGGAAAGTACAACTCACTTTAAATATTACTACGCAAAAATCAACTAAATGTTCTCCTTTGCAGTTGTTAGTTGGCCGCGACGGTACAACGCCCGTTATACTGTCCCTGGTACGCGATGTGGCTCTGGAAGCGACAAGTCCAAATCGCGAATCACTGCGCGAGCTAGCCCGGCAACGCGCTTCAGACTTGCTAGAGGAAAACCGTTCTCAGCAAGATGCTCGTGTTAATGAGCGGCGCAAAGCACCACGTGTATTCAATAAGAATGACTTTGTATTCGTTCGAAAAACGAGTCAGTCTACGGGCAAGTTGGACTCTGGCATGCGCGGCCCATACGTGGTCACGCAAGTGTTGCCACATGGACGCTATGAGCTCAAATTGATCTCTGGCTCCTATGGAAAAACCACGCAAGCCGCTGCAGAATACATTACGCTATGGCGCGGGGAATGGACCCCCGATGTGTGCACCGCATTTTTTGAGAGTCAGTATAATTCTGTACCCTTCTAAAATACTTTTAGCTTGGTTGTATGTTTTGCATCCTGAGGGCTCTGCACTTGTATATCGAGTACCCTGAGGGCTCTACTCATGTGGTGTCGCACCCTGAGGGCTCTGCGAAAGTAAAGGACTGATACTCCTTTGTAGTAAATATCGAGCACCCTGAGGGCTCTGCTTTAAGGACATACCGCGGTCACTGTCGCGCACCCTGAGGGCTCTGCGAAATAAAAAGGATTGCATGAATTGCTTCCTTTTAGAAACAAGGGCATCCTGAGGGCACTGCCAAATTTTGTTTGTAATCTCAAGAATAAACTGAGATTACATCAATTTCTTTCTGGACATTCCTGAGGGCTCTGTCAAAAAGTTTCGAAAGTAATCGAGTTGCTCTATTACTTTCGGCTTCCTTACTACCATGAAGTTAATGCAAACAATGTGAACTTTCAGATGATGAAGACGAGGAAGTTGGAGATTCTGCTCCGAATCAATCATGTGGTGGCGAACGTGAAGTGGTTGAAGTAGATGTACATGTTCCTGCATCACCACCTCACGGAAATGAAGATCTGCAGCAGCACTCACTTCTCCGCACTCATGACTCCGCGGGCGAGGACGCACCGCCGTCAGGAGAGGCCGAATTAGGATAAAAATCCTTACTTATGGGCGGAGCCTGCCGACGTCACAGCCGAGTAGTGGAGAGCGAGCGTGGTGGGACGTGCGCCGCGTAAAAGGACGTGCGCGTCAGTTGGAAGCCCTTTTTCGCTTCGACTCCAGAGACGGACGGACGTTGTATTATCGCGTGTTAAATTTCTTATTTAGTATTTAAGAACCTCTTTTGTTATTTGCTGTGAATTATATTGTTCGTGAAACTTTTTGTTATTTTTTTTAATAAATTATTTTTGAGATTTATTAGTCTATATAATTACATATAAAAATAATGTCCTAACTTTTTAAGTTACTTGCTTTGAGAAATAAGCCATAATTTTTCTTTTGGCTTTATTAAAGTTTTGTACGAAATATTTCTTATAAAATTTTATTATATTTATGGCGAAAGAAACTGTAATTGAAATGAAGCACAGCTGTTTTTGTTTAGATAGTAAAATATTTTTGTAATTTCAAAACGTATTAATAATATTTTATGCTGTGGAGTAATTGGAACCGTAAAAAATACACCCTTTATCAACATAAAATACAGAAGGTTATTTACGTTCTTTTCACTGATAATATCTGAACAAAAATAAATATTCTTTACAACTTAATTCTATACAAACACATTGTATCGTGTAGTAACAAGGCAAAATGTTAATGAACATAATTCAGAGAGCTATCGCGCATCTGCATCGCTAATCTATGCACTATAGCGTATGCCTCGCCTTTCTACTTGCGCCTGCGTCGGCCTGAGCTGCTCCGGTTATAAATAATACTATAATGACAAGGAATTACCCTGTTCTGCCACACTACACGCTAGACGATCCCGTTCTTATACTGGTTCATTATACTCAAGGTCTGTATCTACTTACGGTTTTATAATGTTAGGAATTATTGAGAAGGGAAATTCCATGTTGCGCAGAAATTATTCTAGTGTACATCGATTTTAAATTTTGCTATTGGTTTTGTTGGTTGTAGTTATGGGGAAAATGGTGGTGTGAGCTTCAGTTGTTTTATCAATTATGTTGGGTTATAGCGTTGTTCATTTAATTTGTTGTGTCTGTGAAACAATTGAACATTGACAACTGGAAGTGTTCACAAATACTTATAATTAGGCTGTTTAGCCAGTTACTTCCTCTTTTTTAATGTTTAAATAACTGATTGTATATTATCGAATTATTTTTTACTTTCGAATTTTCGATCCTAATATCCAAAAGTTATTTAACCCTTAACATCCTTAAGGCTCCTTCAAACAATGAGGAAAATTATTAAATCCTCCTCCCTCCTTCAGTTTGTAGGAGCCTTTAGTCCACAAACTTACAAAAAATGTTTTGACTGTAGTAAGTACCTGAAAATATTTCACCAAACGCTATGCATCTCAACAAATTCTTCCAGTAATCCACTACATTGTCCCACTCACAATGGCGCGTCAGCACTAAGTTTACAATACCCTATCTCCATCAGGACAACAATCAATTGTCCATTTCTCGCAGCTTCTCGTATTACCTATTAGTGACGTCATAGATCTCGTTTACCACACAAGTGGTGATTATTTATCGGCCCGTCTGAGGGTGGAACATTAAAACAATGTTCTTATAAGAACATGAGTCGTTAATTACGAACAAACATGACGCTTATGACGGTAGTGGTACGGGAGTTGGGACTTGGAACCTGTATGGTTAATTGTGTATGTGTGTGTCATGGGTAGCCTCTATGTCAATGTCATGAAGATGCAGCATAAGATTATAATTAAAATCCTCGCTTAGTGAGAGATGATAAAACAGCCGATTTATTATGTTAAACCATACCGTGAAAACTTATATGATTTAAGCTTAAAGTGAACTGTCATTCCACCTACAGTGGAGTCATTTTAATAGGTAACATTTGACGTCTGTCAGTTTTGTCCTCATAGTGAGGTGACCTGCTTATAAACATCGATTAAAGTGAATGAATCGATACGGACTTGAAACATATGCGAATTTTAAAAATCATCAGGCGAATCCCTGTCCCATTATTATTATTTTTTTCGTAAATTTAAGGAGCAAAATAAGACAAGTACACAATTTAACAAAAAAATTGCATTTATTCAGTTGAACTATCAGAACTGTTAAAAGTATTGTCATCTTCATCACTGCTGTCAGCACTCAGAGATATTATTAATTCATTTTCAATAATATTGTCTATTCTCACATCTCGTTCAAAATCTTGTAAAATTATTTTCTTTGTTTTCTCTACGACTTTTTTCCAGTCTTCTGTAGTGACTTCTGCACACGCAGTTTGTAGCAGAGACATCATTTTAGCAGTACTGAAGGGTGGTTCAGTATTGTTCCGCGCTGCATAACCCTTTATTTGTGCCCAAATAAGCTCGATGGCGTTATACTGGCAATGGTAGGGAGGCAATCGAATAACTTCGTGTCCATGCTCTAGGGCTAGTTCATCGATTACATAGCGGAGCTTGGACGGCTTAGTTGCTTTTACTAGATTTAACAACTCAACTTTTAATAAAGTTGGACTTGCATCCACACCATTTCTTACCAGCCACGAGACAATTTCTTGCTTTTTATTTGCTTGAGTTGGTGGTTTATCAACTTGTACAGAATGATACGGTGCATTGTCCATTATAATTTTCGATGGGTTTTCTAAGCTGACTAGCAGCTTCTCAAACCACTCTTTAAAAACCTCAAAGTTTATTTCCTCATGGTAATCACTTGTAGTTTTAGAGGCGAATGCGAGGAGGCAGTTTTTCTATTTCATTATTTTTTGTATTTTTATACCTAGTTAGTTAAAAGAATAATAAATAATTTTTTTATTATAATCACAACGTGGTTATTAATTTATGGTGATATTTCTTCACAAGTCATCATTGCATTCGATTCTACTTATCAGCTTTCGATTTTTAGAGTAACATCCCTAGTGTTTAAAAAGAAAAATGGTTAACTGACGTAACCTTGTAACGACGTTCAGTTCTTTAGATCAGAAATTATTTATTATGTTTAGAATGGTTTATTAATGAAAGCAAATCGTAAAATTACTCGTATCGGTCATTATTACAATAAATATGTAATCGTAATTGAAAAAAGGTAAGCAATTGTGCAGTTCTAACAAAACGAAAAAATATGTTATTTTATGCCCGCCGTTACAAGGTTACGTTGTTGAATATTTGATGAATTGTCAAATGTTACCTATTAAAATGACTCCACTTTAATACTAGGGATTGACATTATTGACAGCGCACTTCGCCTAAGTTTTCACAACGTAGTTTTTTCAGAATAGACCATCGCAAAAGTGTCAATGAATAATATAAACACAAACATCTTAGTTGATACCAATAGTATTATTTCCTGTTTTCAATAACAATTTTGAAATGTGAATGTCATTATGCTTTATATTTAATTGATGACCAACAAGGCTCATAACGGTTGATAATAGCATGATATAAATCATCCAACTGGCCAATCAAAATGCCTCAGGTCGATGACGGGCAGAAGCATTTTAAGTGTGAGAATAGAGGCTTTTTTATCATTGAGTTTTCATGAATGAAAAAACTGATAAAGTTATCGACCAACTGTCTATTAGTATAGTTATTTACAAAACATATTACAGTAAGGGAAAAAATATGTCTTGGCATGGCTAAAACTGGCTTTAAATTATTAAGAATTTCATCATTTATATTGCATTTTTAAAAATAGTAAAAGTATTAATATTATATATTTTATGTTAATTTTTAATTTAGATTAATATTTAAAAAAAGTTTTCATAAGTATAAATATTTTTTTAGGATATGTAATGTTTTTGAATAGATTATTTTTATAAAATAAAGTTAAATAAGCAACCCCAACTAAAACCCCAAATATCAAAATGAATAACCTAATTACAATTATAACTAATTATTAATGAACGCTAAAATATAGCTCGGAATCGCGGAAAGCATGGTGATCAGAACTGGATCTATCTCCATAGGTGCAGTGGCCCTTGCCCTACAAATCCTAGAATAGAATAATGACTATAATGTTATTATTACAAACCATACGCTCTGACTCACAAACAACAGAAGAGACGGTTATGTTATTATTCGCCCAACTATAGACTGTCTTATAATTTGCATACAACGCATAAATAATTCTAGCCACGCTCCGGGTCTATAATACTACTGTCGGCGCTTCTGTTTGCCGCTGAAAGGACCATTGTCCACTGCGAGCCCGGAATACCGCTCACGTGCTGTAAGTAAATACAACGGTTATGTATTATCACACTGGTTATAATCAATAGTTAACTAGTGCTTTTATCTTTGTTTTGGTATTGTGCCTGTATTTTGATGGTTAAAATATTGAAGGAAGAGTGATTTTTAGGGTTCCGTTCCTCAAAAGGAAAAACGGAAGCCGTATAAGATCACTTCGTTGTTCGTCTTTCTGTCCGTTTGTCAAGACCCTTTTTCTCAGGAACACGGAGTTATCAAGTTGAAATGAATATCAAATCAATCTGCAATCCCTTGAAGCAGTGAAAAATAAAACTTGTAAGTAAGTATATATTATAGTAAATAGTATGTAAATGTATATAACCTATTTATGTATTTGTGTACCTAGTTTTAATAGATTTTGTTTTTTATCATTGTTCCTCTCACACAAAGCACCTGCCATCCAATCTCTTCACCACCCTTGGTTGACTGGTAGAGAATGCCTAAGGCATTAAGTCCGCCTTTGTACCTTTTTGTGCGAAAAGTTTAAATAAATAAATAAGTCAACGCAATCAAAAGATACGGGCGTTTATGTTCCGTTTATGCCGTATATTTCAACACTCGCAAGGTAATCAAAACCTATTATATATAGGGTACTTCCCGTTGACCTAGAATCATGAAATTTGGCGAGGAGCAATGTTATGTAGCACAAGTAAAGGAAAAATCCAAAAAACGTAAATTTGTACTTACATTACAAAAAAAAAACTCGTGATAAACTTTTTACATACCTACAAATTTGTACGGAATTCACGGTGCGCGAGATCGACTCGCACTTGACTGCTTTTTTATTCAGAAACAGATTCGGTATACTTACTATAGATAGTATAGTGTGAGATATTACAATAATTGGTAGGACATTCCTTGCATTTTTTTTTCAGGATGGGAAATCATCAAATGACCCCTCCCGCTCTGGTTGGAGCGGAAGGGAGTGTCAGACTCTTACTGGGTTTTGTTTCCTATAATGTACTCGTACTTGACTTGAGTCGAAATTATCACTTAACATCGAATGCAATAAAAGAAAACGCACTGTCCTAGGGGTCCAAGGCATTTGTCCACGTTATCATAAATTAGATATTGAAGCATAATTCACAGACTAACCACCGGTTTTTAGGACTAAAATCACGTCACAAAAATTTGCCAACAAATTGTCAAGCACTCGTAAATTAGGTACTGCTGTGATTGGTTGACTGAACTATAAACAATTGACTTGCGTTTAATTTTGTCAATAATTTTCGTTCTAGAAACCGGATGTGAGTATGTAGAAAGATTAGTGCTTAGACGTATATTTTAGAAAGAAACTAGGTTTATTTGACCCAGGCACACAACATACACACACAAAAAAAATCTTAAAATAGTGTTGTGTGCCTCAGGGCTACGCCAAATAGGTCCAGTTCAGCATAAATGTCAGACAACTAATGCCTGGCGCTGGTTTTCAACTGGACCCTATGTTACGAGGACGTCTTACGGATGTAAATGATAGAAAGAAAGAAAATTCGTTTCGTTTCGTTTCGTCGTTTCGTTTCGTTCGTTTCGTTTCGTTTCGTTTTGTTTTTCGTATCAGTTTTATGACTATATTTTGTATTACTTTACGGATGTAGATGAGTTTTACACCTGTATTAAAATAGGTTTATTATCGTCCGCCTTTAACCTTTAGTACTATTAGTTATTCTGTGCCCTTACCAGCTTGCTTATGTGACATTAATTAAGCAGCTGTGCTGGTTTAAAATGTTATTGTCTCCCTTGTTCACGTAATGTTGCCAATACATTTGCTAGAAGTAGACTTTCTGCATTTTCCTTCGAATTTCCCCATGTTTGATCAGTAACATCTGAGATTATCAGTAATATGTTGGCTTATAGGCTTTCATGTATTAGCCGATATCGGAGCATGTGTTAATTATCGTATCTGTTTACAGTGGTTTCCATGTTTCATGATCAGAAGCCTTGTTTACTCTGAATAGGAAAGTGGCGGATAAGATTAGTTAGATGATTAATATGACGTGTTGATTCACACGTTTGTATTATATAAAGGAGGAACCTAATATACATGGTCATTTTAAATTAGCTAGCCAAACTCCGCAGACGTGATGGGGATATCTAAACACGATAAAACAGAAAAAAAAAAACTGATTTGCTAAACTGATACTACAAGTAGATAACTAACTACAGGTGGTTGAGGATCCCAAAAAAAAATCATCAAATCATTTCATTTGTTTCATTGCGTTTAGATATTGATAATCATCGCGTCTGTGGAGTTCCGCTAGGTAATTTAATATGACCTTGCATTTCTTTATGAGAAACTAATTACTTTTTTTGCTGTCATGAATACCACAGTGACACCGCTATAAACAACTAACGGCTCATATAAAACATACTACCGAGTCGATGAAACATTCCAAACCATTAACACACCATTTTCAATTTCGCCTACTGATCTAACAGCAGTAACACCTTAACATTCCACCCCATAAAACGTAACAGGATACTAACAAAACTATCTATCCGTAACTAGAAATAAAGAAGTTACTTCGGAATGTCTTATAAGAGCTACCACAGCAGTCTGAGCTCCTATGTCAAAGTGTCGTGGGTACGTACGACACGTAATAGCAGCGGTTTACTGCAAAGCAGTCGTTTAACCTCAACTTGCATCTGTAATATGATTGCTTAAGAATCGCAGTTGGTTTATGGCTTGCGAATGTCTTTTAGGAATAGTCTGGCGAGAAAATTGAATCTGAGACCAAAGAAGGTTTTTTTTATTTTACTGTGTTCCAGATGTGTTAACAAAACCATACATTTCGGTTAAAAAAGAGATTTACTTTGATAAAGTTAGATCAGTGGTGGCCAAATGGTATCGACCCCGACTTACATTATATGCTGATTATGATACTGTCGGAAGGTGGTCACCGCCGCCTAATAGAAAGAAACAATGTTGAGATGACTCACTTGAACGTAATTATAACGGAACCCCTTTTCTTCAAATTGGACCTCAGCAGTTTAAAATAATGGAAATGTGTGAAGATAACAAAGAAACATATTCAGTATTTTGTGAAACATCTGCGTAATACCACACTATACAAACTATCCTTAATAACCAATAGCATTACAAAGTAATCCCGTAAAACTTATAAAACACCCCATTTAATCGCAACAACATAATAACATATCCGAGGATCTTACAACACCGACTACCACATCCAATCCAGCCTAGATTCCCTTCCAAGATAAAACGTCTATAAACAAGTAAAAAACCAGTAAGTGCGTATAGAATTTACATAAACGGAATGAACTTCGCTTTACGTCTACTAAATGCCACTTATCCTTACCTGGAAGGTTGAAAGTCGTACTAAACATTTTTCTGATTGAAAAGGAATTCCGGAGACTCATACGGCATGAAGTAAAAGGTTTAATTATTTTTGTCTTGTATACGATGGATCCAATGGAAAAGTCAATGAAACTTGATGACAGATCTGTGTTTTTGTTTACTAATAGCTATAAACTAGGAGTCATCAAAGCTTGAATAAACAGGTTAGTTCTTGGCACCTTCAACCATCATAGGTTAGCATCAGGTGAAAGATACTGGTGAAACTTAAAGGTATAACAAATAACAAATAACTGGGGGCCTAAAAAGGTCACTTTGGCAGAATCATAAAAGGATAACATTATGAATCATAATATGGCGAAGACAGTCCGTGTTTTTAATTTTTTTCGCTGCACTACGTAGGTATCATCAAAGAGGTTGGGATTGGATTTGGTTTGGATTGATTGGTATTTTAGCACAGACAAAAAAAATAATTGAAAAATCCTTCAACATTGGGATTTGATACGAATAACTTAACGGTTAACTGTCCATTCATATGATTCATAATGTTATCCTTTTGTGATTCTGCCAAGGTGGCCTTTTTAGGCCTCCAGGTAATTGGCTTATCTGATGTTATACAGCAATCTCTGCCAATGACAACTGCAATAGATACCTACCTCAATCGATCACGTCTTTCCACGATGTCTTTACGTGTCATTGCATTTTGCTCGTCACCCAGAGAGAGCGTTGATAGGTCTCATGTGCCAACCATTTCACTTACCCTGCAAATCTGGAACACAGCACTTATAATAAATTAGTGACTAAATATTTATCTTTATATCGACTTCGGTCTCAGGTGGGCCGAGGCAAAAACCTGCTCACGTGGAGATTCAATGATGAATCACCCTTTTTTTTTCAAGATGGGAAGTCATCAAATGACCCCTCCCGTTCTGGGTGGAGCGGAAGAGAGTGTCAGACTCTTACTGACTAAAACCCACCCATGTTCCTTCCTTAGCCCTTTATGTTCCGGGCCAGCGGTAACCCTTTAGGACAATCCGGCTGACCGGACAATCCCGCTGGAGTGTAAATGTGGTGCTGTCCCACAAACATTGGGGCACATACATAATATCGTGTCCGGCGTGTCCGGTTGTCTGTTATACGTTACAGAAGTTGATGGACGCTACTGCTATTATCAGGCTGCCAAGCTCGTAGCAAAATTCTGGGCTGACTATATAAATTGCCATCGAAACGCTAATATATTTATCATCTTCTATAAGGTTTCCTCCATTCAGTTCCGATCCTCAGGTTTCCAGCAATTGCTGTGTAGTCCATCATGGACCCGAAACAGGAAATATTCTACATTAACTTGAAACTACTAAGGAGCAATCATCTGCAAGTATTATCAAATCACCGTTACAAGACCATGGATAAAACGCATTCAAGGCAATATATCAGGTTTGGATATATTTAGTGCAGTGTATAAGTCATCTATCGAAAAACAGGTTGTCAAGCTCGAAGGCTTTAGGATAGTGAACTGTCACTAATTATGCACTGGAATATTTAATCCTGATACTAAATTATTTAAGCTGTGTGAAATTAAAGATGCCAGAGAAGGAATGTTTTATCACCGAAGTCAACTTAAATATGTCTTCTGCTACGGATAGGACTCTTTATGGTGCAAGATAAAGGCAAAATCACCAAATAAACTGGTGACGATTGTTCTATAAAGTATGTTATTGTAATTTTCCTCAATTAATCTTTATAACGTATGATAAATTCGTGTCCCAGGCTCTATTTTTGTAAATTTTATGACAAATTTTATTGACATGTAATTTTGATAATTATTAATAAATGAACTGAACTGATCAAAAGATGACTGGATAGAACAAAAGCCTCATCATCATAGTCAGTCTATAATATTCCCACTGCTGGGACACAGGCACCAGCAGGCACAGGTCTTCTTAGTGAGAGGGAGTGGGCCGTAATCCACCACGCGGGTCCAGTGCGGGTTGGTAAATGTTACATGGCTTCTGATTTTTTATTCCAGGACAGGCTAGTCTCGTCACAATGTCTTCCTTCACCGTTTGAGAATAATGGTGATTAAATAATTTACACAAAGTAAAGTGCCTGTCTGGGTTCGAACCTACGACCTACAAGTCGTAAGAAGCAGTCGTTTCCAATGAGCCGCCACTGCTGGGCGAATTAGAACCCATGGCCTATGTCGGGGCCGTTACCACAGGGCGACCACTGCTCTATGATCACAATAATGATGTCAAATTTATATAAAAAAACACTTGAACTCGCGCAAAAGATCATCAAATAATCCTTCTATGGCGAGGACACGACAATAATCGTCAACGGACAATAACACAACATCCTTTGCATGAACATACCTTACTTCGTATGTGAAGCATGTACGGGTACAGACAATATCTATAGAAATTATAATACAACCGTAGCATCGTCTATAACAAAGCCCACTTACAAATCACTTCGACACCCACCATATAAATTAAAGTTTGCACGCACGACTATAAATAACTACAACGGTGCTCCTATAACACTAAGCTTAATATTATTATGGTTAGGAACTTGGTTTGTGTGTTTGTAAATGGTTTTGGATGACTAGAAAAGACAGAAAGTAAGTTTATTTTGCTCATATTTTATTTAAGGCTCCTACAAACAGGCGCGACGCGTGACGCGAATCGCGCGCGACACAAAGGCACCGCTCGTTGCGCGACTTGCGGTGCCTTTGTGTCGCGTGTCGTGTCGCGTCTGTTTGAAGGAGCCTTTAGTTCATAAAGTTAAACGGAAACTCAAAAAGTAAACAAAACTTGGGAAATATGTGTCAGATTCGCGCAAAACGGCCACGCTCAGCATAATGCGCTCATATTAGTATTACGCAATGGATTTTCAATTTATATTGCTTAGGGCGAATTGAACCAAACTTTTATACCTAGACTAATATTTAAAGTCTTATTCAGAGAACAAATTTTGAATTTTTGACAGTTTTTCCATACTAGAACTATCAGACGTCAATTTTATTCCACAGATAAAAGATAAATGACTTTGACTTGAAATGAGCCCTTAGAGTTGTTATAATCAGTGTTTGAGAGTTTTGTGTTAGAAACTGTCAAAAGTATATGCAGGTGAAACACTCGGAGATGTGAAGATCTTCAACGATAGCCCTCGCCTGCGACCCTAATAAGTCAGTACCTAAATCTATAAACGTTACATACGTTATCATTTTGGGAGGTACTCAGACTCCAGAGGAGATAGTAAACTAATATTGTTCAATAGATTCGAACCCAAAAGATTTTTTGCATTCACGCGGTCTTGGGTAGCATAACACACATCATCATCTGCCTAGCCTTTTTCCAACTATGTGGCTTCCAGTCTAACCGGATGCAGCTGTATACCATTATTTTACATGGAGCGACTGCCTATCTGACCTCCACAACCCTGTTACTGGGTAATACGATACCCCATGCTAAGAACGGTTGTCAGACTTTCGTTCTTCTGACTATCCGTAACGACTGTCAAAGATCCACGAATGACCACCGGGACCAAACAGCTTAACGTTCTTCCCGAGGCACGGAGGGGTATCGGTATGTAAAGATCGTCACCCATCCAACCAACTGCGGCAAGCGTAGCTTAACCTGATCGATCGACCTGTGGGGCGGTTATTACAGTACCCGGCGATAAATATTGCACATCGACCTTTGGAAAGAGACAATCGGCTAATTTCGGCTACGTAGAGCGTTATCTCTGTCGCACGAAATACAAACAGTCCGGTATCTATTAGGAGCTGTTAAAACAATTATGATTTGCTTCTTTTGATAATTATTTTTATTCTTTGTATAAAATACAAAAAAGGTAAAGGTCGATGTGCAATATTTATCGCCGGGTACTGTATTTAGGCACGGGCCCCTCCATATCATTCACATACATATTATTTTCGGTCATTCATCAGCTCACACTAATATATTAAATGCGAAAAGAATCAATGTGTTTTCTCATGACATGTCATACAGCCTAGCCTAGATGGAGATGTAGATATGTGAAGGATGGAGTTAACGTTTTCGAAAAATAGTGACAAAAAGGACATTGGACGAACTATGTTTGTGCAGGAAAACTTAGATTTATTTAACCGAGTGGAGTCGCGGAATCTGTTATAACTTAAATTTTGCTACAAGTGTAAAACTCGGTGCACAGTATTAACAATCTATACAAATCGAGTCTTCCGGATTGTCGCGCTTATTGTAGACACAAGCCGTTATGAAGTAGACTTGTGGACCTATGCAATTTGCGCGAACGCTTTACATACGAGTCCATTCCGACTAACGGGTATCGTATCCGCCTTAGATCCCGTTTATATGGGAAACGTTATGTTTTATGGTTGCAGAATATTTACCACTAGTGTGGAGCAGTTTTTGTTGGTGTTAAAAGTGGTTTGAAACGCAAAACAAACGTTATAATGGCTTCGGAATGTTCTACTGATGTCACCAACTCAAACAGTGAAAGCAAATACTTCAATTTTCTTAAAAAGTTTTGGATAGAGGCGCTCGCAGACAGACGGTGCGACACAATTCTGGTAGAACAATTTCCATAAAGTTTTTGTAGAAATTGTTCTACTAGAGTCGCGTCGCGCTGTTGCGGCATGCCTGTCTGCGGGACCCTTAACGCTAGACTCTTTGTTGATTGACTATTAGACACCTACGTAGGAATCCGATTTGAGAAGGCTGAATGGTTTCTTATATCATTATCTAACTCAGCTCACCACCAAAGATATTTTCAGGAAGGTTTTTATATTCAACTCCAAAGGTAACTTCAAATCGATCTAGTCCGTGTCAATAACATGAAATTCCAAACGTCTGAAATAAAATTGTTTATTCTGTAAATAGAATTTCGGAATTATTTTTACATGTCACGTTATATTAAAAAAAAAATAAGCTAGATAGAGTAAACATTTCCTATCTGACTAAGAAGAAATCTAAACTACTGTTACTGTTTATTCCAATCTTATCCCGCCTTAAACTTACATCCTCCCATAGAAACACAAAGCTATTAAACCAAATACTCCTTCATAACTACAAGTAACCAACAGTGCACAGTGGATAGAACGCGAAAATGAAATGCCTGCTTTACAAACCAATTTAGCTGTAACAAGCGTATTGGTCCGTTTCAACGCTGTATCCAATACCAATTTATTTTATTGTACGTAATCGAATGTCTATTGTCTTCGTTATTGTCGGGTTGCATGTACGACTATATCACCTCAGTGAGACATGGAATTTAATGGGCTTGAAGTTGGTATATAATATGTGCCTTTATGTTATGTATAGCTTCATTTGTATGTGCCAATTTTATAACAAAAAGCCACTTTGTCGCGACCAAAAGGTGTCACAAACAGTGGACTTACACCTCTAATCTATTCGATAGTGCGATAGTGGTTGTATAGTGGTTCGATGTTCGTGTTTCTGAGCACTCAGGTTAGGAAGCAATTTTTCTAAAAAAATTTTTTTCGTTTGAAAACCTATTGAGAGTTTATCGAGGATCGCAGAAACCAGACATGAGTCTACATCACCTACGATTCACATCCTGGACAACACCTACTTCGTATCAACCATTAATGAACCTTAAATAATCCTCTCCCCGCCCTCATAGGTATACAGAAATGATACCCACTATATTACTTCTCTAAACACAACATTTTATTACAATCCATTTGCATATGCGCTAATTAAATTACTGTTCCATAAAGTATCAGACACACCTTCAGGAAACTCAATTGCGACGCAATGAGTATAAAACGTTTATTATAACGTATATTAATGTCTGTCCTACACTTTATATTTAACAGTAGCTGCTATTTTCTTTCCGACGCAAAAGGAGTGTTCGTAGAATTCCTAATACGGTTATTCCGGGTAGGACCTACCTAATGCTCGTCGATGGCAGTAACGTTACTATGTTACTGAGGGATTACGGACTAGTGTCAGCAAAGTAACGTTAGATAGGATTTCACAGGGGATTTGTTAATAAAACACTATTTGCTTTATAAGGGAGCTAGATGAACTTCACTGGAGAGCTATATCTTTACGGCCGTCTATGGTAAAATGAAGACTTGTGTCTTTAGCTTTATTGAAGTGTAGGTAGTGTCTAGTAAGTTATTTTGTTTTGGGCTGCTTAGGTCATTATTTTAATCACACATAGGTACCCCACGTCGCTGTTAAAACTTTAACCTTGAGCTGGCCAAGCGTAGCAATCTGCAATCTCAAAACATTGCGAGGCCAGCGGGATAATTGCGTGACACACTATCAGTAGCAATGGGTTTCATTTTGACAATTTAACAACATACAATGGTCCGCTTTAGAAGGGCTTTACACAGATGGTTAATTGAGAATCCTTTCTATAATATAAAAGAATTCCTTCAGCTTAAATTTAATTAATCTAATTGCAACAAAAATTTCCATGTCATTATTTTATGATTGAATATGTTAAGCTACTGTAATACCTTTTTAAGAACTTCTGTAACCATATTTAACGGCAAATAAATCTTTGACTTTGACTTTGACTTGGACAAAAACCACACACCATACATACACCAAACACACCACCACACACCATACACCATACATATAAAGAGTATTCTATTCTATACATTGCGTTGTTTACTTTGTTCAGCAGAGACATTTTTCGAACATACGAATCCATCTACGTATACTTAATAAATTATAAAGCTGAAGAGTTTGTTTGTTTGGTTGAATGCGCTAATCTCTGGAACTACCAGTCGGATTTGAAAAATTCTTTTTGCATTTGATAGCCCAATTCTTGAGGAAGGCTATAGGCTATTTAACATCACGCTATGACCTTTAGGAGCCGAGCAAAAAGACAGAAAGAACGCTAAGCAAAAACGAAGTAATAGCGCGGGCAGGCGATGCGATGTGACGGGGTGGGTCGGAGTAACAAGAAATTTCACGCGGACGAAGTCGCGGGCAGAAGCTAGTTACTATGGATTAGTAATATCCTTCAAAATTATTCAGATTGTACACGCTTGAGACTTTTGACTACGTTGTATGTGTATATTTTATGACTTTTATTTTTTTTAATTTGTCATCTGCGTTTTGTTTGTGCAGATTTTTCTTTCCTTTTTCTCTTTCACCCTAAATATTTTGTGTAACACACTTTCAATTCCATCTGAATCGTTTTAAAGGATGTTGTTAATCCATTGCTTCATATGTACGAAATTTTAATGCTCAACCAAATAAATAACACAGTGAATGTTGTTGTACTGTCAAAATAAAAACCAATGCTACCGATACGCAATTACCCCGCAGGTAAAAAATCACAGGAAAACGGTTCCTTTTAGATACAAAAATGGGACATAATATTTACAAAAATAAACAATAGGGACCTACACATGCGTCATCTGCCAATGGAAGCTTGATTGACCCAATTTATATAAGTACTCGCCTCCTAGATTAATGCATTGTATTTTTGATCTATGTGGGTGGTCGACTAAACTATAAAAAACAAAATACTGTCGGAATTTTTATCGCTAAAGTGAGATACACTCGCATACCATCACATTTGGCAACGATACTCCGGTGTCGCCTTACTATTTCCATTTAATCGCTTACATTGTAAATTCTACCTCACACGTTAGTCGAAGTACCTACTTCCAAGATATAGGCTGTAGTTTAATACATGTTCTAATTTATTGGTGTAATTCGCAAAGTTTCAGTACTATCGGTTACTATTGATTTTCGTCACAAAGTTCTGGGTTCTACGGAAAATAGACAATTCCATACGTACTTACATGGATGAATGTCATTAACATTATCACTATTTTTGCAATTTTCATTGTATGAATCGTTTCTTAAAACGTACTCTAGACTTTTACCTGCTTTGTTTTTTATTACAGTTATGCCTACCTTATGTCTTCCTTAATTTCTTAAAATAGTTCTTGTTTAGTTTTCTGTTAATCCTATCCATGTAAGGGTATTCTTTTTATTTATTTTCTTACTATTGAACATCCTAGAGATTTGTTGTGGAAATATATATTTTTTTATTTTGTCCAACATTATTTGTTATCTATGTTTTTATATCGCTTTATTATCAACGCTACAGCGTTTGGTTAACACTGTAAAGTTTACTGGTAGAATTGCTTAAGGCTTTATAACCGTCTTATGCATCATTAATGTGCAAATAAATAAATACTTTACAACCGTATGAAAACTTATGCAGCTCTTATCACATAAATGCCCTTGACTATCGGCTTTCTAAGCTTCAATTAAGTTACAGCTGATCTAATCCAGCTACCTCCTACAATTCTTATCGCTCAAACTTCAAAGCACGTTTACATTATAATTATAACTTGGACTTTATCTCAGTAAAGTGATCATTTAAGTACAGTAACTACTAATCAATAAACCTGGGGGCTCTTATAGGGTTGCTACTGAAGCCTACCAGAGCAAATGACTACCGTAGAAATTTAAAATGTGGAAAATGCGTAAGTTTTGCGCCGGTGAGGAATAAGACACGTTTTTGTGTCTTTGCTACAAAAATGAAAGGTAAATAGAATTTACTGAGGCTTAGAAAACAAAAGAAGCAAAAGGTTTGAATTCGACGAAGATAAAACTTGAGCTAGATAAGGAGACCCAGGCTTTTCAGTTGCGGAAACAGACAATTCGACACCTATAGATAAACAAATTAGGCTTTCAAGGTCTTCTGATACCTTAGGTGTGACAACCCTACCCCCAAGTACTTTAGTAGATTGCAAACATAGACTACGGCCAATTCCGTTTAATCATAATGGGCGATTCAGTGTAATGCCTTCATCGGGCACCTGCGTCAGTTCTTGGTGGTCCCGTATGTTCGGTTAGGGTTCCTTTGTTATCTGATCATGTGCAATAAACTAGTAGGTAATAGCACGTACTATAAAGTAGGCTTTATATGCGTGAGTTGTTGAGCAGTTTATTTGGATGAGGGTTTTTATTTGCACGGTGACGAAATTTTGAGTTAAATTTTCGTTAGAAATTCAAATAATACTAATTGATTTTACATTGTAATTAAATGGTCATACAAGCATCGGCAAACGTAAGTTAGGATGGCTTCAGGCTAGATGGAATGACAATCTTCGCAGGGTGGCTGGTAGCAGCTCGATGGGAGTTGGCGAGAATCGAGTTAAATAGCGTGCATATGGTGAGGCCTATGCCCAGCAGTCAAGTGGACTGCTATAGACCGATGATGATGGTAATACAAGATACCTGAAAAGAGTAGATAAATTAAATGTTCTACCTCAAATGTCAGCTGACTTCAACATAGAGGTTCAAGACACTGATGACGGTAACCATTAGCATACTTCAAGTCTCGAAGGCATATATAAATTATACTAGAGAATTTAATAACTTCTCTCCTATCAAATAAGTAAATCCTAGCTCCCGTGTTAGTTTTAGAAGTTGGGTTAGCTCTTACACTGCACTTTCAAAAATGAAAAGCACGACAGATGTAATCCAAATATTAAATAAGAAATAGGCCGCAAAATATGCATGAATATTGATAAATTATTGAAATACGAAAATAAATATTGAAATCCAGTCCATTTTATTAAGAAAGCGTTCTGAATTATTGTATTTTTAATGCAAATAGTGAATCGAATTGTTACGTTTTTCATAATGATTCTGTTATATAACAAAATTGTGACAATTGACAATCGTGATAGTTCCATTTTTATTTCATCGCTTTTCTTTTGTTATTTGTTTGCAGCGCTTCATAAGTTCGTGATATTCATCAAATCATTTATAAAAAGCATGAAAGGCATCTATAGTCACGAGCATACTTACGAAAAATTCAACAGCGATTTTCTCGTGAAAGAGCGATCGCAACTTTGACGAAAGGCCTATTTCATAATACATGGTATTGTTTTGATAATACTATGTTCGGTACACCATAGAACTTCTATCAATACTTTAGAAGACAATTTTGATTTTTGCGTAAGTGTAACCGGTGTGACGTATTTATGCTTGTCAGTCGACACTGAACATAAACAGTTAAATATATTGCATAAATTGCATTCTATATTATTTTAGTAAGAAGTGTATCATCCTCATATTTTTATCAAGTATGAAACAGTCTTAATTATCTAACCTAAAAGTAAGCTGGTCCAAGGAATAACTCATTAACATTGATAACCTTGCATTACCAAAGATTGAAACTTTTTTATAATAAACCCATCAAGGTATCGAAGAGCTGATAAGTTTAACCCTAGATAGCTAACGTTCCTAAACTTCTATGATAAGCTAACCATTCGACATTTTGACGACCATTTTTAAACGTGTTTTTTTCTTAAAAAAAATTGTTATTTTAATCAGGTTTATTATATTTATAGGAAATATGGGATGTAAATTAAAGATCATTATAACAAAAATGAATATTCATTTAACTTTTAAGTACTAAATCATAAATCTTAAATGGCACATGTTTCATTGAGATCATTAAGGGACTAAATCTTGACTAAATTAGGAAACTAAGTATTGTTTAAAAATTTATATTTTTATTTTTAGTATAATATAGAAAAAAGATTAAAATTAATCGTGAGTATGAAATTACTTAGATTTTTTTAGCACAAGTTGGGCAAAAGTCAACCTTATGTTCGCCACAAATGGGAACTCTGCAACTAATGCAGTGCTTCTTGATCATGCGCCTTTTTTATAGGAACACAAACTGCCGCTTTTCCTTTTCCTTGTTGAGGTATTTTCAGGTATCAGAGGACTACTTCCAGAACCAGATTGCTCAAGGTCTTGACCTTGACCTTCAGCGCGATCCCCATAGTTCAAACCCATGACGTCTCTTATCTTGTCTTTCATTCTACGAGGCCTTGTTGGTATATCCAGTCGACGTTTTAGCCATGGTTCAACGAGTTTTTCATGCAGTTGTTTCATATAGCTCTTTCGTGCCAGTGGTTTACCTCCAGACACCAATACATCACAGAAGTTCGGGAAGAAGTATGTCCTTTGTGAGTTGCCCACACATGACGATTTTTGCCACGACTATTAGGTTGAGGCAAGTGGATTATGCTGTTGGAAGCAGATGATGAATCCTCACTGAATGGACGAACATCGGAAGGTGACCTGTCTTGTTCCTTTTCAATATCTAACGGTGGACTTACTGAAAGTCACTTTCAACGTCATCAGACAACAAACCATCCTAATTTTCACTATCAAAAACACCATTGTGTTGACATAATCTTCACCATCTAACGCCCGAACTATGTCATCAACTGTGATCAAACTTGCAGCCATTCTTCACTGTCAATGAAATAATAAAAAAAAAACGATGCAAAAATCAACTCAAAGCACGTAAGCTAAAAGTTACGCATAAGCTAACCATTCGTCAAAATGACGAGTACGCAGTGGGTATCTCAAAACCAAAAGTACTTACCGGCTAAACGCAACCACCACGCGACACAGTCTAGCAGACCCTAAGTTGGCACGAAACCGCGAGTGTGTAGGTAAAACGATGAGAAAGGCAGACGAAGATATTTATTAGATGCTCGTCATTTTGACGAACGTTAGCTATCTAGGGTTAAATTGCTGCGTCTTTCTTTATTGATCTTTGATTACAAAGAATCATAAATATTTTGAATAAACTTTCTAATGACGTCATTTCTTTCATGGCTTTATCAGAGGAAATAATAAGGATAAAGTACAAAAATACGCGTTAGAATTAAATGCACAATTACTTTTCTTCATAATAAAGTTTGGCGTATAGTCTTATATATGAAATCGGTTGCCCGCGAGTTCTGCGTGAAATTTCTTGAACCACAGCGTCGCATCGCATCACCTGCAATATTACTTTTCGCGTAGCGTTCTTTCTGACTTTTTTTCTTTTAGCTCGGGTCGCAAGGGCCTTAGCGTGATGTTAAGTATCTATCAAATGCAAAACTAATTTTTCAAATTCGACTGGTACTTAGTTCCAGAGATTAGCGCGACCAAACACACCAACAAAAAACTCTTTAGCTTTATTATTAGTATAGATAATGTAGATTACAATCTATTGATTTTAGATTATTCTAAATATAAATAATTTCGGTGACATCATTTATGATTAAGTAGATTATTTATCGAGCGCAGAGACAATGATACTTCGTAATATAATATATCCTACTTTTAATCGACATTAATCACTCAGCGTCTCAATTTCCGATAACCTCAAACAAAAATCTTGATGCCTAAACATTGTGATGACGTCACTCATCGGTGGGGTATATCTGAGAGATTACGGCCGGTAGCCGCGCTTGGGTGGCGCGCGCGCCGGCACGCGAACGATGCGCGGGAAGCGTCGAGTTGGGCCCGCCTCCTGCGCGGGCGTCAAAGATTATGAATATTGGAAGATGAGCAGTGAGATTGTTTAGTTTTTTGGGAGGCGTGAGTTCAAATGGGTCTTGATGTTCAACTTTTCAAGTTAGTTTTGATTTAATAGGTACAGTATTTACCAGAAAAAACGTTCTGCAAACCCTAAAGATGGATAGACTATATCTTTCTACTTCGTGATGCTACATTTTTGACCGACTTCTAAAATGGAGGAGGTTCTCAATGCGGATGTTCCTATTTTTTTTATATAGACTATTCTTTTGGATCCGTATAAATTGTTATGGTTAACAATAAACTTAGCTTATATGGAGAATATGGTGGGTAGTTTATTTGTTAAATTCATTGTTAAGTTATTTATTATAATACTGTTTGCTTTCCTTTACAAAATAAAATAAAAATATATGAAATATATTATGATGAATTTCGTAATATCTGTTTGTTCCATTTTCCATCATCAAGGTTCTAAACAGCATTAAGAGCTATCCACCTTAGTGATGAGTAAATTTTTACAGTTGCAATAGACAATAGAGATATCTAAATTTTCGGACGTTTAATAGCAGTCACACATTAGGTAAGTAGGTACTTAGTATTTGTACTAAGCTCTGTTTGTATCCTTTCGATTATTATAATCTTTGCCAACTCACTGCGCAGACAGGCCGCACATCTCCCCACCACTGCGCACACGCAAAGAGCTTCATCTACATAATTACTCTAAGCTCATTGGTGACTATTAACCTCATGATAATTCATGAGTCCGAGCGGTGTTTAATTAATACCGTATCATGTGGGTTGTCAGATAAAACATAATGAAACTTGATGTTTTTTTGTAAAAAAATAAATAAAGAACGCTTTGGGTAAACTTCCTTATAATGTTCAACAGAGGTGAATGGAATTGGTCTAATAAAAACATGCCCAAACCCGGCACGGTGTTTGTTAATATTTATTTTTAGTTTAACGCCGTCTTGTTTAAACAAATCCTTAGATTGTTAGCTCTTGATATGGAAATAATAAGTGTGAAGTTTGACCGTTGCAAAGTCGTTGAATTCCAATTACTGTTATAGAAACAGATGAATCGTTTTATTCGTGTGTAATTTTACCGTCTTTGAATCTTTTGGGCTCTCCCACGTCTTTACGTCTTCGCCACAAAAAATGTATTATAAGTTCAACTTAACACACTACTGCGATTAAATTGACCCGAAAATCTCAAAAGCCAAATATTGTTATGAAAACAGACGTGCTTAATTGCTTCCAATTTGTTGTAAGGGCTATATTAGA